>CM060249.1:82761754-83361754 GCA_030684275.1 Acipenser oxyrinchus oxyrinchus
GCATCCTCCTCCATCTCCTGCTCCAATGGAGCGGCCATCTCCTCAGCTTTTTCTTCCTCGGATGGAGCCGCCTCATCCTCCACTCTTTCCTCCTCTGTGGGGGCAGCCTCTTCTACTCTTTCCTCCTCTGTTGGGAACTCCACTATTTCCAAAGGAGCCACCAGTATTTCTGCCTCCTCTTCCTCTTCCTGCTCCTCCTCCACTGGAGGCATGACTTCAGCTGCTTCCATCAGGTGCCCCGTCTCATCCTCCTCCTCCTCCTCCAATTCCTCAAATGGAGCCTCCTCCTCTTCGGCCTCCTGCAATGGGATTTGCTCTTCCTCCAGGAGCTCCTCTTCCGGGGCTAGTTCCCGCTGCACTTCTTCCTGTACCACTCTTTCTTCTGCAAAGTATATGGCTAAAATGTAAACTGGTCCCCTCTACATCTAACCATTTTTTACATAGCTGTCTGTCCAAAACTAATCGATAAAAAAATACTGGTACTAGGAGTCTGCTCATTTATTCATCTGTTTTTTTGTTTTTGTTTTTTAAATTGAAGATACTGGTATTGCCATGACCAAGATAAAATTAACCCACAACAGATACCAGACTAAACTTGATACCTGTAGTAAATTGCCAGTATTTTTATTTGCAAATCTTAATGTAAATTTATGTATAAAGTAGTTTTAGTTAAAACAAACATGTTTTAATGGTTCAGTAGTACTGTATATACACAGATTGAATACATACCAGGTGGAGGATGTAAATTTTCCTGGGCCACATTTGCAGGAATTTCTTCTTCCACTACAGGCTTTTCAGGCTCAAGCTGAGGCTCTGAAGTTTTTATTAGAAAACAGAGTGAATCAGCAACACTTCAGTTACCAGTATTTCAAGAATAACCAGAATAAACAAAAACTAAACTAATGGCAATATAACAATTGTCTTGAAGACACTCATTTATTCTTATATTATTTAAAGCATTGTTTTGATGCCTTAACAAAAACGTTTCAGTTTGGTATATTATTGCTAAATCACATTTACACAGCACACAGACACGTTCCAAGTCCAACACAGAAGCAATGCAGATGAAACTACACTGTCTTTATTCCCAGTCAGTATATGTCTCTCCATTTTTAGTATCCCTTACTGGCACTTAATTTCACCACTGGTCCCCCTCAAATTCTGTCGAAGATCTATCAGTGCATTGTTTGTATTTATACCATATATTCAGTTTGCGATATGCAGATATTTCAGAGACAAAACTATACATTAAACTATTTGTCCTCTGTACCCAGCCCCTTCATGTATTGCAGCTCAAATTCACTCGTGTTCTAGCAGTAATCAGGCCATGTGAGCTACAGCAAAGGAACAAGGAGAATTGCGTATATAGCAATACATTTTAAATATTTCAATATAATGGATTCATATATATATATTTTTTTTAAACTAAAGAATTCTCAGCACAAAAGAATAAGGACGGTGTATGGTAATAAAGCTAATATGGAGGCGAAAACTGTCTTTAAAATACTGGTTAGCACTTAAAATGCTACAAACTGAACACTGGCTCTCTTCAGTATGACAGACTTTTTCATCCCTATATCAAGACACCTGCAGGCTTGTTCAAGAGCAGTAATATAGTCTGTTTTCCAGAAGGTAATGAACATAATTTATAAGCATTCAAACAAGTGAACTGAAATTTGCAGTTAAGTTTAAAATGAATCCAAGCAACGCAGCTCAATTTGTTCGGTTTTCCGTGTTAAGCTTACTGAATACCCCTCAGGTGTTCTTGACCCAGAAAAAGCTCTCTATTACAAGCACAAATGAGCAACAAACAATTTGATAGAGCTGGTTAGAATGGAGAGAGAAAAGGGACTAAACTAGTAGTGTTGATGGGAAGGGATTTTTTCCGTCAGTGTATAACAGTTTGAATAAATGACCAATTCTGGATAAAAAAACTAATTATGTAAACAAAGTATGAATTTACAGCGTTATTGTTGCAGAAGTTTGTGTCTGCAATGGACATTAAAATACCTTACTGTAGTACCGTACTACAGTAAGGTATTTACCGTACTGTATAGTGCAAAAATGAAATATTTGTCATGTGTTCTGTATATTAGCAAGTCTTTGTAGTCACGACACAAAGACTTCTAATAATCCTAGTTTGAATTCAGTCCTTTCAACTCTATTAGTACACAACTTTACTCAGTCATTCAGCACTGTTCGTTAAGTAATCATATTTAGGTTACCAATGAACTTGTGAGACAGATCATTAAAATCCTTAGCATATTTAATGAGACGATGATCCGTTCAGGGATGCCAAGATATTTAGCAAGCAAGGGGTCCGAGTGAGAAAAAATGGGTAATAAAATCCCCACCTCCAGTCCTTTTGTAAATCTTCAGTTTCCATAATTTGTGTCGGTACTGAACTCAGACAGAACATGCGAAAGACCTCAGATGTGCTGGCATGCAGTAATGTAATGGGCTGTTGATCAGTATAAAAATAGCTGTCATGTAGAATATTAAATATTGTGAAGAAAAACATCTGTCTGTAAACTACATTTTCATATTACCTTCTTCTTCTTCTGGTAGCTGAACCGTCTCCTCTTCTCCTCCAGCTGATGTTGAGTCCACAGGAATAGGTCTTTCTTTTAATCCTGCATTTATTTTAATTTGACATTGATTCATGAAGGCATTATGGAGTACAGGTGTAATTATTATACAGTCTACATGTAAATCATACTGGTAGTGTGAGGTGCATTACCTACTTTTTATAGTTTGTTACATGAAAAACGCACGAAATACTGCATACTATACAATATAACACTTTGATTTGTTGTTGTCCTTTGGTAAAATAGATGGCGTATAATTGTACGTTTCTTGGGGATAGAAACATGTGGTAATATGAGTTAAGAATAGAAGCAATATTTTAAACAGCATTTTTAGGCATGTGTAGTGCTTCCATAATTTAACAAAACTGTATATTCAAAAATGTCCCTGAAATAAGAACAATAAAATAAAATAACAGACATGACTGACTTTGGTTCACTTCTTTTGATATAATTTTAGTTTTTTTGGAAAGAAACTAAAGATATCCACCCTTTTCAATGTGAGAACTATGAAGTGTTAGTTACATGGGCAATATGTAAACGTGAAAACCAATTTGTCACACCACACGTTTATTGTATAACTTAATCAATGTAATAATATTTACAATTTTAAAAATTCATTTCCCAGGAACAAACGTTTGCTGGACCTGGACTGCTGCACATTTGGCTGTTGTCAATTACTTGTGAGCAATATCGACTGCAGGATCAATAAGGCAGTGTTTTCATTCTAAGTTTTTCCTAAACAACCTCTTGAACTGTATTTCCACAGATTGATTTTTAAGAATGAAGCAGTTTAAACCAGCTGTATTTAAAAAGAACAGGTATGCAAGTAACGCACATCTTCTCTTCCCTTTCACGAGTAAGAAAATGGGTGGCCCAGACAGGACTGAATGCTTTGCTACTGTGACGTGTTGGATAATCAAACTTTTGTACTGTACAGACATGTAATACAGGTTATTGATCATAATACAGTATATGAACAGCATGTTGAAGTAACGTGTTACAAATGTACAAGCAAAGTGAAATTGAGTCAGGCAGTTACCAATCAACTTCTGTTATACCAACTAATTATATGCCAGAATTCATGAACAATAAGATATGCTAAACCTGTGAAACATATGTGCTACTGAATGTCAACAGCCTACCAAGTCCTATCACAGTTGTTTGTCCGGTTCTCTATTTATAAAACCTCAAGTGTAAAATATTTAGACATCTTCACTAATTATTCCCCTGTAGAGGGGAACTATAGATTTCTACAGAATCCCCAAAGAGCTGGCAGAGTAAAACACAAACAACTTTTTAAAGTTATCAAAGAAAAATGACATCCGTAAAAATCCTGCGTGTTTATTCAAGACTGGTACACTTAGATGTTTCAAGAATTTCCACATATGCCTTTTCCTCTAAACCATATCTGTAAGAATTGTACATATCTAGCCTATGGCCCAGTGCATTATACAGCAGAATAAACAGCATAGTGTGTGACCAAGAAAGTTACAACTTAGATATACTGATAACTTACAAAACAATAGGAGTTACAGTAGTGTATTGGCAGAACTTGCACTGTATACTAATTTAAAATGAACTCAAAGCCATTACGCTACACGTTTATATATATATATATTATATATATATATATATATATATATTATATATATATATAAATAAATAAAAAAAATTTTTTTTTTTACTTTTGTTGTTTATGAACACATCATCTTCGCTTTTTTGGGGCAGCGTGAGAAGCAACTACCAAGGCATCGCAGCTCTGAGTGTTGATTCCGTATCCGGTTCAATCTTCCATTCTCTATGCAGGTCAGGCAGTCTCGTCTCTACTTGCTTCTCGTTTTGCTTAAGGTTGTTTCATTTTTTATTTCCCTTCTTTTCATTTTCTGTGGGAGACTTTTTTGCCAACAATTTATGAGAACTTTTAGCAGATTTGTCATCTTTGTTCTTGGCATCTTTTGAACCTTTGTCTGCTTTTTCTTTTTTATTTGTGTCTTTAGTATTCCTATCAGGTTTCTTATTTGCATCTTTAGAGTTTTTGTCGGATTTCTTTGTATCTTTAGAGTTCTTAC
The DNA here is from genome assembly GCA_030684275.1 of Acipenser oxyrinchus oxyrinchus. Lineage (NCBI taxonomy): Eukaryota > Metazoa > Chordata > Actinopteri > Acipenseriformes > Acipenseridae > Acipenser > Acipenser oxyrinchus. The sequence goes on from CM060249.1 coordinate 82,766,412, forward strand.
TGGAAGGCTTCTTTTCCTTCTCCTTCTTCTGCGTGTCCTTATTCTTGTCTTCCTTATTGTCCTTTTTCTTGTCCTTGTCCTTATTTTTGTTCTTGTCCTTATTCTTGTCCTTGTCCTTATTTTTGTTCTTGTCCTTATTCTGGTCCTTGTCCTTATTTTTGTTCTTGTCCTTATTCTGGTACTTGTCCTTATTCTTGTCCTTCTCTTTCAGATTAGCTTTCTCTGTTCCTGCTTTCTCCTTGGTCTTGGCTTTTTCCTTTTTTACTGCCGCCTCCTTCAAGGATCTTTCTGCCTTAACTGCTTCCTTTTTCTCTGCCTTGTCTGCTTTTGCCTTCTCTATTTCTACCTTTTCTGGCTTGAGCTTTACCTTCTTTTTTGCCTCAACCTTCTCTCTTACTAGCCTCAGGTGTTCTTTTAACACTTCCCTTAACTTTTTCTCAAGATTGTTTCTTGGTGGAGGAGGAGCTGAAGGTTTAAAAGGCAGCCATTACAAGAATTTCAAGTTCATAATTATCAAATCACCATCACTCCAAACCTTCACACAGCTTTACCCCAGCCGGCGAGCCATGAAATATATGTGATTATCGCCAGCACAGCTCGGAAAGTGATTAAAAAGGAATGTGATTGCCAAGGGCACTGAGTAAATTCAGTTCACCTTGAATAATTAATGTGGAGTTCAAATTGGGTTTACTTTTTAAGATGAAATGACAATTTATTTAGCAATGTTAAAATAATAATAATAATAATAATAATAATAATAATAATAATAATAATAATAATAATAAATAAATAAATAAATAAATAAATAAATAAATAAATAATTAAAGAGGCAGTTAACAGATAGTTCATGAATATCCATTAAAATATATTTTTTAAATTGGTATATGAAAAGGAGAGTCACCCAGGCAAAGAAGAAAATATCTAAAACATCCAAATGGGGTAAAGGTCTGCTGAAAAAATCATATATAGCAAAAGCCATTTCAGTAAAGCAAGTAGTGTTAGAGAAAAAAAATAAACTGCACACAGTGATTGTTCTGAAATCAGGCTTTATTAGTATTATTACACTTGGCAGCTATACAAAATGTGTTTATACAAATTGCTCCACCATGCCAAACCTGCTCAAAACAGCATTCCAAAGCACCTAGGTCTTGAAGGCAAACAAAGTGAATCTTTAACACTAAGCAATTATTTTGCTCCGAAGACTTCAGTTATAGAGTGGTTTCCCTGCCTCTTTAAAAAGGCACACATTAAACGTGTCCAAAACAACGAATGAAGGCCAACACATGCTTGTCCAATTCTTAGAAGCCGACTGATCTCAGAACTTGATCTATTCAGGTCTTATAGGGTGTCAATGACCATTAAGTATTTCCGATCCAGTAGATTGACCTTTTTTATTTGGAAATAAGACATTACAGTACATATTATATACACAGGTCCCTATTTACAAAGCTTCAGCTCAGATTTTATTTAAAAGGAGAAAAATCAAGAGTTTCTTACGACAACATACCCTAAATACAAGTTAGCTAAAATGTATTTTTTTTTGCACTTATTTTTGTCCGTCAGTGTCTATACAATACAATTTCCCCATGTCATTTTAACCTTCCTGCTAGGCAAGAGAATGTTACATTGAACATGATTCAAATAAACCATGATGAATATCACAATAATACTTAAACACATTTTAGAATGTTGGTAAATGTACATTTACACTATACAGTACTTCAAGACTTTTGAATATTGTTGATAGATTTCATGACACCCAACTTTAAATTAATCAAAATAAAACACGTCTGTACCATGCAAATCATGCTTATAAAATTCATCCCACACAGGCACTGCAGTCACTTTTCCTTCAATACAGTTAGAAAAGTGATATAGCAAGTTACCTTTCATTTTGACTTTTTTCTTAGCAACTCCTTCTGGCTTCTCGTCTGGTGTTTTTAAGAGAAAGCAGGTTACAAACTAGCAATATGGTCATAATATCTGAGTATCAATAAGTGTTGCTGCATGGTTGGTTAACTTGAGTGAATTCTAGTCATTCCCAATGTGCAGAACCCAAAGGTGGAAATGAACAGTGTACCGATAAACTGGCAGCAAAACGGTCTTACTGAAATGAATTGCTGTACCACAACTTTACTGTAGATGCTGAATTAGGCTTATTTACTACAGAGGTTTTCTTTCTCCTGTTTTGGTTTTAACTTTGGAAATCCAAGTATTACTCCCTTTTTCATGTGAAATCAAATAATTACAGAGGCCAGAATCAGCTGTGAATCCCTGCAACCATTACAAATAAAAAAAGGACTGTTTTATCTCTGTTACATCAAACAAAGTACTTGCCAAGGTTGTTTTTTTAATCCAGATACTTGGGTAGGCTGGTTTAATTTCAAGAAACTAGTAATATCCACAGTAAATCATGAAAGGACTATGTGTAGATGTAGAGTTTTTATATTTGTAAAAATAAAAAATAAAAAAACCATTAGGGCCAAACATTGATGACACATACAACCAACATTTTTCCAAGCATTAAGAGAAAAATAGCAACACACATGAATTCATATTAGGATGAACAGGTCTAATGATCCATGATTTTACATGGATGATTAATTAATTAGGACACTTCTACATACTGACATAGGGTGACACTTAACAACAACCACATCGGAAAGCCAAGACAGCAAACACATTATTTTCAGTACTTTTTGGACAAAGTACTGCACACAGGCACACTTATATAAACAAACAAAAATAAATACTAATACTGTAATTTACTGGGTTTACGAGCATACATTGCCCCTCAAGATGCTACAGGCAAATGCAAAAATGGAAAGCACCTTCCCCTTTTGTACTGGAATGTCAGGAAGGGAAAAAAAAGGATTCAAAACAAGGAAACTGAAGAAAACTGTACCAATACTACTTGTCTAATTTAAAGACATCGTGTTCAATTGTCATTATACTGAATGACCAACTAAGCAGCAATCATTATTCATGTGCTCTGAAACAGAAAAACATTTGTAAATCACACTCAATTTACATGACTTCTAATGAAAACAATGTGTTACAATAGCTTTAACATGAACCAATACTGTACTACTTACATAAACAAGGCAGAACACAACTCAACCTGCATTTTGCTCCACCTCTATAGTAGCATGCCAACTACAAATTCAGTAAACTCAGATTGTCTCATCTGAATAGCAATCATAGTACAGTCTGAAGCAGGTTGGAAACCTTTCTGTGGGCACTATACCAGACCTTTCTACTACTAATAGGCAAATACTTTGGTGGCCAGAATGTGCATCCTACAACTAGTGGAACTAAAAGAATGACTGCATTCTACAGTAGGTGGCCATTTGCCATATATGCTCTTTGTTGGTTGTAGTTTACAAATATTTGACTGCTCACCTTCCACTAATATACATCACTAGTAATCCGTATTTAAATAATCTAATGTTGAAGGCCGCCACAGAAATTTGGGGTTCAGGTTGCGACTTTACAACACCTTGTATGCATGATTATAAAAAGCAGTGTCATGAATTGTAATTTCCGGGAATGACAAACTGGTTGGTGTACAATTAGTGACCGTTATTAGTGAATTAAAATCACTGTTTATCAAGCTCATGCTTAGCAAGCCCTATACCTTACTACTGAGGCACAGAAGTTGAGCTGAATGGGTTAAAATGTCCATATTTTATGATTTTATGTTCATTTGTTTTTCCCAAAACAAATACTGTTTTGGGAAAACTCAAAAAATGTTTTCATTTAATTGCTTTGGCTTCAAATCAAAAGCAGTTGAAATTGTGTTTTACACTTGCAAGTAGAAAACACACACATTTAAATGCCAATATGCTCTGTAGTAAGAAAGACCAGCACTCACTTAACAGCTTTAAAAAAAAAAAAAAAAAAAAAAAAAGATTTCTTCGTTTAAATTAGTATTTTTTTTTCAAACAGCAGACACGCAAGCACAGACACGTTGCAGTTAGATGGCTTCTTCAGTGTGTATCAATATACTACAACTCACTGGTAAGCACCAACTATCCTCACCAGAATTAAATTATCTATTTTTCATCCTGTAAAAAAATACATAACAGGAAATATGAAAGCACTGATAAGCATGTTTCATTTAAGCAGACTAACTGTATCTCTGCTGATTATATTCCAAGGGTCAAAAGCCCTTGGTGGGCTATACTGAAAACAACAATTAAGTAACAATTACTCAAGAGACTTATTTAATAGCTTCTTAAAAGACATTCGTTTCAGTGTGTTAGCCCTATGAAGTCCACAATACAGCTCTAAAATGGATATTAATACTACATGAAATGAAAGAAAGAAATATCCGAGTACGGATAACAATAATGAGGTATACATATCTGCCAACTAATAGAACATCAACATAACCTAAAGTTTTTAAATAAATAAATAACAATAATCATCATAATGGTGTTAAATACAGTAAACTATAGGAGGTGGCTTTTCTGTTTATACAGTATAGAGAGGACATGCACGATTGCAATACATGAAACAAGGCCAACACACAGTTATATTTATGAGTCGCATTCAAAATTCTACAGTTAGTATATACTTGTTTGTAAAAACAAAAATGCAGACAATAAATGCAAAGCAGTAAATACATAAGCCTGGCTGCACACAAATGGATTACACTAAATGTGTAAAATATTAATGTTCCCTACTGGAAACACCACTCAGAAGTCCCCAGGGGATAGTAGAATGGACTCTTTTCTCCTTTTTTCTCAACATTACTTTAGTTTCCTTGACAGAAGCGACCATCAGATTTCTTCTCCTTGAAGACAACAAGGGCTTATTCACGGAGCTAAGCAAGCCAACTAGGTCTTCTGGAAGTTTTTTAGTAGAGGGAGGGGGTTGGGGTGGTTATTGGTTTTGTAAATCTAAAATCACACAAGTCTTTTTCCCCTGAACCCCTTCGTTCTGTGACGTACCAGCAACATCCTCTGCAGCTTCACTCTCTTCATCTTCTAGTATTTCAAAAGGAGTCATTACATCATAGAGAAAGGTGAGGAAGCCATAAAACCAATCAGAGCCCTCCTCTGCTAAAATATTAAGGACTTCCTCAAGGGAATCCAAATTCACATTACTGCCATCTTTGCTCAGGCCTACATCAGAATAAAAAGGAAAGAGAAAAAAGGAAAAGTGGTGATACAGGAAAGGATAAAGGACAAACGTTCTAAGCCAGATAGCAAAGTTAGCATTTGTTTTAGAAAATGCAAGAGAAAGTAGAAAGGGATGATAATACACTGCAAGTGCTCTTCACAAAGAATGCCATGCCAAGTTCTCAATAAACAGAGCTCTTGATCACTTGAATGCTTGTTTGCTTTTTTTTTTTTTTTTCTGAACCACGCACCCTGATTATTTGGTAGGTGAAACAGTATAATTCATGGTCTGCTTCCCATTGAAAATTGCAAAGCTTATTGCTTGGTAATGGAAATATTTATACAGTGTACAACTACCGTACCTTTCTGAGTACAATTTACATATTCTTGAGGATGATGAAAAGGAGTGCGAGAAATCATTCAAAGCATGTTATTTATGATCTGTTTTTAATATCTGGCACGTTTCCTGTGAATGCGCAACACACTCTGGAGTGCATGAACAATTACCTACTATAGTTCTAGTGTGCCCGTGTATGTCACCAGAGCACAGCTGTGTGAAAGCAAGAGTAGGCATGCCACCGTACTTGAGAGATCTTTAAAACACAGATTTTTTTTTTAATGTTGTTTTTTTATTTAGTCTTTGAGAATAGCCATGTGATATGAAAAAGGAAAATCTTTAAATAAGTTTGTGTTCTGAATTACATATTTGTGTCATGGAAATTTATTTGCCAAAATATACAGATTATATTTTACTCAGTTTTAAAATTTGAAAAAAAAGGACAGTATAAAGCTCTATTTAACCAGATTTGTATTTCTCATTAAATACTAAATATAAAACTGAAAAAAAACCTTACTATATTTCAAAAGGGAAGTTTATTTAAAACTTTTTCAAACATATTTCGCTAAACAAAATCTAAATGCTCCATAGTGTGTTGCAGATTTTGAACTTGATCTGCTTTTTTTTGCTATAAGGCAGACTTCTGTATACTGCTTGTTGCTATGTGAAGTATGCAGAGGAATAGTGTGTTAAGAACCAATACCGGGGTCACTAAAACAGTGTGGGTTATCTATAGGAGCATGTAATGTAACAAACTCATTACAGGAATGAGAAAGTGCATTACAAATCGGAGCCAATGGACCACATTTATCATGGTGTTCACACCAAAATCCAACCTTCACCATTTTAATTAAGCAAAATAAAACTGTTAGGATAAAGTTACAAAACAAGTAAACTACTCAAAAAGTTATTCAAGAACTCAAATGCTGTTTGATGCTGTAACATTTCAGTAAAACTTTTCCTTCATTTCTGCTAAAATAAAAAAAAAGGCTTCATAATGACGCTTAGAATGAAAAACAAATGCACAACACACCACATGAACTCGCATGCTGTCAGTTTAACTAGGTTTTAGTTCCTTTAAACTGGAATTCAAATTTAGAGTGATGTACTCATGTACATCCAAAACAAGAAAAGCAATAAAGTATATAAATTGGCTAAATGCAAGGCATGTAAACCATTTTAATTTTATGTATTTATTTCATTTTTTTAAAAAGTCAGAACTAAACCAAAGTCAGTCATGCTAAAAAAAGAATTCTGGGAAAACAATGTAACCCACTTTATCATATGCAAGAAAAGGTCTAAATGAAGCACTTGCCTAGCAATACTTTGGCATCCTCCACATCAAAGTCACCATCGCCATCGGCATCATAGACTCCGAGTTTACCTAATAAAAAGGAAAAAATATATAGTAAGGCTATAGTAAAGGGTGTGCTATTCAGTCAGTTGTCCCCAGACTCAACCCTTTAAAAAATTAACCATCATTGATCATATTGGTAGTCTGAATACTGTACAGGTGTCACACAATCCTCCATTCTCAACAACCTTCTGCCCATAACTTGTAACAAACAATAGTATCAGAGACCATCTATTCTCAATATTTACATTTCAGAGAGAGAGAGAGAGAGAGAGAGAGATTTTTTCTTTCTTTTAATATGTTGGGACTCTCTACATTTGTCAGCAGAAGGGTGCCCCACAAATCATGCTGTAAGGCACAGTTAGTAGCGTACTGTATACTGCTTATTGCAATGTGAAGAAGGATGCAAAGGAATGTAGTGTTAAGAACCAATACTGGGGTCACTAAAAGAGTGTGCACTATCCATAGGAGCATATAATACAGCAAACTCATTACAGGAACGGTACAAAGTGTGTGGAATGCGTGAAGCACATTTTACAGCGATGTGAGGCTATATCTGAATTACAGTACAAAGTTAAAAATGTAATATTCTAAAAACAATTTCACTGGGCTCCATTCAGAAAGCTTGATCTCCTGAATTTAAGGGGGAGGGTTATGAAGTTTTGCTTGCAGGTAGCTTTTGTAGACTGTTAAAAGAAACAGACAGCGTAACATCGTTGTTTTATTATCTAACTTTATTTAGGACATCAAAAGAGAGAGACTGTGAAAAGCAAAAGTTTGTGAATAGGAGCAAATGGCCTACATTTATCATGGTGCTTACACCAAAATGCAATCTTCACCATTTTAAGAAAGTAAAATAAAATGGTTAGGCTAATGTTTTCTATTTTTTTCTAATTTCATGTTTTTCTTTGGTTTGGGCCTTTGGTTTGAAAATGTGGTCAAATACAGTAACGCCTCCATCAACTGGCTTCTTGTAGATGTTAAGGTTCACACTAACAACAAAACAAAGACAACCCCAGCAGACATTTTTTACACAGGCAAAAATAAATAAATGAGACTCCTGCAGACCTAAGTTGTGTATGTTGAACTTTCAAAGAAAGAAAGAAAAAGGTGCTCAAGTAGAAAATGGAAGAAATGTTTTTGGTACGGTATATATCTGCAATGTATATCCTACCTTGTAATACCTCTGATATGTTATAACGGAAGTCCTTTGCTCTGGCTGCATGCACAATAATAAAACAATAAAAACACAAGATATTACATGTTAGAGCACAGCAAACAACAACATTAGTATCAAACAGCTCCACAAAACAAACGTTTACATTACCAGTAATACCTAAAAATAAAAACATGATTTGTTAAGGTACTTTTGACTAAACATAATATTTACAGAAACACAAAATGCACAAGACATCCTTCATGTTGCACAATGGTAAAACAGTGTATTTTATCCATACATAAACATAATTTTAAGCTTTTTTTTTTTAATACTTACCAAGGACATCTTCATAATCTACCAGGTCAAACCAAACCACTGCAACTGAGGTCCATACTCCCAATAATGTGATTATCATAAACCATGTGAAGAATGAGCTCCCCATCAGGCCTTCCCCTTTCTTCCCATTTTTGTTTCCTATGTTCTTCCCATCTTAAAAGAAATGAAAAAAGGTATTGTTATTTACTTTTTTTTTTTCTTTAAAACTAGGAGTACCTGAATGCTTTTTTTTTTTCTTTTTAAATTCTAGTCCAAGTGTATTTACTTTGGCACATTTCAGTGAAAAAAAAAAATGTAATGCCTTTGCACATACACTTATCGTTTCTTTAATTGTTTAACAAGCTCTGCTATCGAGGCCTTAGCACTGTATACAACAATGACTGAATTGTTCTGAAGTCTATCCTTCCTAAACTAACTGACTTCTACATAAGCCTAAGCGTACACATTTATTTTGTACATTAATATATTGCATTGAAATCTTAAATTGTCTGAATTTATATGGTAGCCAGCTGGCTTTACCAGCAAAGGGTATGCCATGGATACCAGATGTAGGGCTACGGATTTTCCACAAATCGCAGAATTAACCATTGGGAACGTAAATAGGCATTTTGGGAATGAAATATTTTTTTCCTCCTCGCAACTCCAGTTTTCTCCTTTTTTTCCCCTTGCTTATCGAATGGGAACCCACAATAACAATGAAATCGAACATTCCATAAAATGAAGTGTCTATTACTGTTAAGAACATAATCTGTGGTGTTGTTTCTAAAAGTTACTGAGAATATGCATCTGTGAACAAATTATTATTTGTTTATTTACCAGACACTTTTAACCAAGGCGACTTACAGAGACTAGGGTGGGTGAACTATGCATCAGCTGCAGAGTCACTTACAATTACATCTCACCCGAAAGACAGAGGACAAGGAGGTTAAGTGACTTGCTTAGGGTCACACAATGAGTCAGTGGCTGAGGTGGGATTTGAACCGGGGACCTCCTGGTTACAAGCCCTTTTCTTTAACCACTGGACCACACAGCCTCCTAATACAGGAGGATGAGGATGAGGGTGAGGATGAGGATGAGGATGAGGGTGAGGATGAGGATGAGGATGAGGATGAGGATGAGGATGAGGATGAGGATGAGGATGAGGATGAGGATGATGCAGAGATCAAGAGTAACCTGCTTTGTTAATGTATTTTACACATAATTTTGTTTTAAATCAGTCCCAACTGTAGCCGTTTGTCTTGGGGAGCGAAACTAATAATATTTAACATTACTACGCTGTCATGTGACGCTGTTAAATCTTTTTTTTTCCCCCCCTTTTTCGTTTTTGATTTCTGTCCAAGTCTAAATGCTGCTGGATCGCAGCTCGACAATTGTGATCCAGTCAAACATTGCAGGTTGTACAAAATATTTTGCAACCAGTAGAATGCAAAATTATTGTACACGATCCACTGCAGTAATTATTGTAGTTTTTTTTTCTTCATTTTGGACACTCGGAAAATGTTCACTCGCTTAACAATATCAATTGAGATCTCCTAGGATACTAAACCCGCCCCGGATACACATATCTACCAATCAGTGAGGAAAGCCCAGAGTGGTTATTGGCCGCTGTTAAGTGTCAAGCAATAAATCCTGTCCAGTTTTCTATTTGAAATTGAAACAAACTCATAAATCACATCAGGAACCTGGACCGATACACATAACTTAATTGGATTTAAGTGCAGGGTAAAAGTACACAAAATAAGAGTTTTCATGGTGAAGAATGAATTTCACGGTCCGTGTCACGTTTTTCACGGCTGTGAAATAGGTAGGGCCTTAGTAATGTACTGTACAAGTGTAAGTGAATCCACGTGGGCAAAATGCTTCTCTGAGCACTCCAGTATGTGACACATTTCCGTGGTACGTAGATTGATTAGGCCGATAGATGTATGAAAGAGATATTCTATATATCTTGGTTGCGATGTGGCCAGTAAGTCAATTAATAATAAATCCACGTACATGTATGAAAGAGATATTATACATATTCAAGATGCAAAATAAAATTATCAACCAGAGTTGTCGCTGTCAAAAGTTCTGTTGCAGGAAAGGGTAGGCTCCCTCTCTAATGTAAATTTAAGTGGCTATGCAAAGTTATGTACAGTTTTGATTAAAATATGACAGCAAAAAGTGAAATGCATCTCTGCAGCCGTGGCACACTGTAAGGGATTGCTGCTTTCAATAGCAGAAGCTGGGCCACGTAATTCATAAATTGTAACCAACAGCAAATTTTTTTTTTTTAAAAATGAGCGATCGAATTATTTCTGTGTGAATAGGCCATAATATTAAAGTTTTCTCCTTCATACACACACACACACATATATAAAGGCATAAGACTAGGGCTGTAACAAATGGTACATTTTGACCGTTGAAGGAACACATTACCGAAGGATGGTTAGAATCTTCGCTAGTACCAATTTGCATAATTTACTGGTGATGTCTGTCAGAAAAAATCTCAGCTGTTGAACAGTTTCACATTCCAAACACAGATCGTATGTTGCTGTAATCCCGGTTGGGATTTTCATATCACAGCGCTTGCTAATTTATTTTTGAACATTTACTCCCCTGGTCCCATCCTAGTCTGTTGAAAATAAATGCAAAATTTTCTCCAAAACGTAAAATAGCTCAACAAAAAAAACTTCAAACCGGGTGAACATCTTTTTGGAAACTGTAGATAAAACGAGAGGTTTCTGTCTTCTATCTTTCTGAAACATGTTTCTTGGACACCGTCTGCCTCGGTGCTTTGACCTTTCAACTGTGGTTTGTTTATTTTTTTAAAGGGGTGGTGCTTTAACCTACTCAGTGCTCAGTTTTCGAAATAAAAATGATTAGTGTTAGCATATATTTTATGTTTCATACTTATTCTACTATAACACTTCTCTTGCATCTTGTACACTAGGTATTCAGTACATATTTTATTGAAGCAATACTGCCGTTATAGGTAGGCCTACTCCCCCAGCATTATACCCTGCTCCAATGCACGACAGCAACACCATGGATAAACAGTTTCTACGTATAATGATCTGGTAGTGGATCTTAATACAACAACTTTTGTTTAAGTAATAGGCATTATTATACAAATCAATTGTTCATTGACATTTAATGTGTGATTTATTGTATTCACACATTGTCAAACAGTTTCTGTTAACAAGAGAGAAAAAAAAAAAAAAACACATCTGACAGTGCGTGAATGCCACCCGACAACCTTCAAAGGTTCAGAACTACCTTTGAATTCCTGGCTAGTGAACGAACCTTCGAACACAGCCCTGCAAGACTCCAAAACGTCATTATTTATAGCCGAGACTGACAGGATCTACAGTAATTTCAAGATGACAAACCAAGTAACCGTTCTCAAAGGAGAAGAGAAAAAAAAAGGTCATGGCCCAAGTTAAATCACCCACACATGTAAGGGAAATTAAGTGTCACAGAAAAAAAGCACATTGAGTCTTTGCATGCACTTACAGAAGTGCGTTTATTTTTTTTTTTCTCAATGTTATGGCTGATGCAGTGTCTTATTTTTTGGCATATGTTAACTTTCAAAGTTTACTGATGTCTTCTGTGCATTGTACTTTATCAGAAAGCAGACCTCATTGACTGTACAGTCCCTTTACTTGCAAATATTTACTCTGCAAGCCAAATAGGCATGATCTTGTTATACTTGCAGCAGTCGTGGGTCTCAATTCTGGGGAAGCAAAACAGAACAAAAGATGCAAACAACATGATCGTATTCATTAAGGTACAGTAACAAGGTACAGTACATTCTTAAAAGTTCTGTAATGTAAAAACACACTTCTGTATGTAGCACACAAACCCAACTCCTAACTTATACAGCAGGTCCAAGCTGTTACGTATACAGCAAACCATGCAAAAGCATATTTAGTCCGCATTTAAAATAACAGAGCCAGGTCAGCACAAACACAACCTATAATAACCTTGTTCAATGACCTTGTCACAAATACAACTAAACAATCAAAATAAAATTTATTTTTTTATTTTTATTTTTTTAAAGTAATACTTAAATACAGTAGTACATGCATTTAGAGATTGCTCATAATAAAAGGCAATTGCTCTAAAGGTATTCCTTTACAGTTGTTTATAAAATCACTCAAACAATCATTCTACCTGTGTCTTCTGCCATATCACTAGACTCCCCCATCCATGCAGAAATCTCAGAGAGAGATCATCAAATTTAACCGTAAGAGACAGAAAAGCAATAAAATGCCCTGGTCGCTTCCCCCCAAGCCCAAGCAAGCGTCAACAGCAGACAGTTTTGCAAAGTTAACTCAGCTAGGACCTGAAACAGGAGCTACATGCTCAACAGGGTATTTTTAGAGCAGCCCTCTTTACTGGTCAAACAAATTCAAGCACTCATATGGAAAGACTCTGCACCTTCCCCTCCTTCTCTCTCCCCTCCCTAACAAGTCAGTCTGCTATCCCAAAGCCAGATAGGACAGACTCTGTGACCTAAATGCAAGAACTGCCTCATAAATCTCTCCGCAGACAGTACATCACAGAATGGAAACAAAAGAACACAAATTATCTGTCACTTGGATATTTTTATAGGCTGGTACACCTCAGTGCTGTAGTTCAGAGACGTTCAGAGACGAATAACACAAAAGCCTGCATGTGAGGCTCCTCTGTGTAATGTTAGTACAAACTGGCTCTCCCCCAGCACTACAGTAGTTTGCCTCCGTCACCAAGATTGTCTTCAGCCATGTATGGGCAGTTCTGAAAAGCTATGGCCAATTGACTACAGTATACACCTTATGTTTTTTTTTGTTTGTTTTTGTTGTTTTTTTTTAAATACCTTAATGACCTGTAATGCAGCACACCTAAGGACATTTTGGACTAAACACAAAACTTTTCAGCTTGGACTTATGTAATTTACAGGTTTTGATGACAATAATCTTCATCTTTAACCAATAAGTATTGGGTCTATTTTTAAAACTTTTCTTGAATTCCTTTCCAAGAGATTCTATCTGAAACATATTTTTGCAGGTGATTCACACTGTAACGTGACATATTTGTGCTACAGGGTAGGCCAAACTTCACATTCCAAATTGTCAACACTCAGCAGGCTTCATGCAAAACTGACAAAGCTTTTTAAAAAACAAGAATTTCAAGGTTATTGTAACACCCAAGCAGTTCTGCATTAGTGGTCACAGCAAAGTCTCCAGGATTTAACAGTTAAAAAGTCCTCACCAGAAAACCAATGCTCGTGTTGCAACTTGTGCTAGGGAAATGCACAGGTTTGTGCTGCAAAGACGAATTCAATTAGTTATTAAAACAGGTATTACATTACAAAATCCACATAACAATTCACATTTGGTATATAGTATTTTTACATGTTTAAATAAAAAAAATGAAACTTCTAAAAAACCGTTTTTCATGGAGCTATAGTAAGAGCTATGGTGGGCTGCTGTGCCTAATGAAGCTCAAAAGCTCAATACAGTTAGCAGAACCCTTGATCTAAATTAAGTGTAAATATCAAATTCATGCCAGCGGCATTACTGCTGTATACTGTGGGTTTCAAAGTACAACACGCACAAATTTACATATTTTTGAGGATGATGAAGATGGGTGTGCAGAATGTATCTAAGTGTGTTACAGTATATAGGATTTGTTTTTCAAATCTGGCACGTTTCCCCATGAACGAGCAAAATACATAGAGTGCAGACATGTGTCACACACATAATTCAGTGCCTGCGTGTATGCGGCAGAGAATAGCAAAGATGATAACCGAGGACACACCACTAAAACTTTAATAATATTTAAATATACAGAAAAGCAAGTGAGATCACAGTAAATCAATGAGACCATACAAGAACTACTGCAACCGATGACATAGAAGAAACACATTTATTTTTGCGTGATGGTTTGCTAATAGTACCATATTACAATTGATGCTCCGTGCATCATAGCAGCAACACTAGGAAAATGTGGTGTACTAAGTTTACTAAATTAAAATGCATCAATTATATGTGTATCGTGATTATTAACAATTATCCTGTACGACTGATTGAGTTTCAGAAATATTGTACAATATCAATTTATCATATGCAGCTAAAAACATTTTTATTATGAATTTCAGGGTCTTCAATCAGTTATGTAAGTTAGTCCTATTCTGTTAGTAAAATAAGTATGTCTGTAAGAAAAGTATTGCAATGCTTACAGTAAGTGCACCAACAAAAATATCAGTGCTGATATCTTGTGGTTCAATGGAAAACTTACCAGGCTTGCCCATCAGTCCTGTTTTCAATTACCGAGTGGCTTTATATTGCATTTACTGCAATACTGTGCTTTTACTAATTGTAATAAAGGTCTCAAAAGGGCAGTTCAGGAGTAGCTCTTCAGTTATAGTTGCCTGCCATAGATATCTGAAGAGAGGCTAGATTATGCAAAGTGTCTTTATAACCAGCACAATTTAGTGATCTGCAGCTCTGTATCAAGTTTATCATTTGTTTAGCTGGTGAAGCACTTCTCTGTGAAAGAGGGTGCTGTCACTTAGTAGTGTACAGGCACTTTGTCTGATCAAGCCTACCTAACAGACATCTATGGCGGGCAACTAGAACAGAACAGCAGTTCCGGAACTCCTAGACAAAGCACCTTAAAAAAAAGAGGGGTGTAGCTAATTAAATAACTTCATACAGCACACCCTTTTGCAATGTACTGCAGATCTCACATATGCAGTTATGACAAAAAAGCACACTGTAGCAAACAAGCTGGCATCACACTACTATACCATAAACATATGGGTCAGTTTGTATGAATCTCCCGTGTTGACCGAAAAGAATTTCACTCTCCAGGCGAAAGAAAGAGCAACTATAACAGATTACCTGAAGTAAGGAATAAAAATCAAGATATTTCCACATAAAACCACAAATACAGGTCAGAATAAAGTTCACTCCCAGCATACAGTATTTACTATTTTCATGGAATGGCCCTGCATTACTAGGATACCTGTGCATGTGAGGCAGGATGCTTCCAGGAGCTACACTGGCTGTAAATACTGTTTCCTGTCACAGAGTATCTTTAAAAAATGTACTTTAAAAATATCAGGGTAAATAGTTAAATGTACAAACAATACATTTAAATAAAAATAAATGGTGGTTCAAATATGTAAAGAACAAGTAAAAACATTTTGGTAACAAATTAATTTATTTAGGGCATCATGCCAAAACAGGTGACAATAGAAAGTCATGTTTGTAGGGTTTTGCACACTGCATTCAGTTTCCATATTGAAATGTAGCCTTATGCTGCATACCTACAATCTGTGGTTAACACTACAAGATCTGACCATCTTACCTGATCAAACAACCTTATGTGGGGGGTGGGAGGTTTTAAATGGTTTTATACCTGGGCTAACCTGAAAGTTAATATAATTCAAAACACCAGTCTAGTTCTCCTTTTTTGTATAAAGTGGGGAAACAGGTTTACTTTAAGTATTAGGTAGTACCTCTGTCCTGCTTGCTTCCCACACTCTTAAATTAACAAGGGGAAATAAAAACAACCCGGTATACCTGATGTGTCAGTTATTTGTACTTTATAGAGTACAAATAATATAAGAAGTACAAATTACTCTGTAAGCAGTACTATAAAATAATGCATGATCTACTATTGATATGTGTCAGATATAACTACCACCAGCATTTATATCCTTCCATGCACTTTTATTTATAAATATCATAGACAGACTGCACGGTTTGTTAGATATTTTTCACAAACAGCCCCACTTATTTGTGTAACTAATGAAACTGTGGCAATGTTTAGATTCACTATTGTTTAGAGCCATGAAATAAACCAAGATGGAGTGAATTAGAGTGATTGTGTCTGTAAATTCTGTGGCAGGATCTTTCTTGTACGGCACTCATGAATTTAACCAAAGGAATCACTGAATACATATGTGTACTAAGAAGCCAATACAGTAGTCACCACATACAGGAACACCTCCTAAGAGAACACTTTGCCTAAGAGAACACCCTTGAGGGGAAACAGATTTTTCCACCTTCTTGGCATCGATAGCGATTCGTTCACAATTGATCCAGTTTTGTAACCTGATAACTCATCACCATCAAACTTAAATTAAAATGGTTTATTCAGTCTTTTCAAAAGTGACTTATTGCAAGATTCTTGAGGCACACAGCTTGGTTTATTCCATTTTTCAAGAACCGTTGTCATATCATTGACTCGTTTTGTATTCTGATTTCCACGAGTGCACTGCATCACTACAAAATGGCATGTAAACAAACGGCAAACCACGCCACTGTTTCTCTTGCTACAAAAAAATTGAAATTGTTCGAACTCTTGAATAAAACATGAATCAGACACAAGTCGCCAAGCAATTTGTTTTTCCCCATTCTGCTGAGTTCCTTCACCATGCTGTTAAGTAATGTGCATGTCTTAAAAATGATTTTTTGTTTTTGCTAACGTTGCTTATTTTTTATATGTCAAGTTCCACATGTTTCATCACGCCTGTAAACAACTAGTTTAAACAAATGCTAGCTATGTGATGCCGCACTTCCTTTGTAGCCAGTATTGCTACATCGAGAAGGATATCCAAAACCTGACATCCTGTTGTATTGCTGTGGGCAGCCGTAGCCAGGAACACCAGGCAGTGGAAACATGGCACTAGTTTACCTGTAGACAACTTGGGATATGAAATATCAGTTATCTTATCGAATGTATTCCTCTGCCTGGTGACTTTTAAAAACATTCACTCATACATCCTAAAAAAGGACCAAAGCATAACCAGTAACCTGCACACCTGCAACACTACAAGAGCCAAGCGGAGGTCAGAAAAAAACATTATTAAGAAATACCACACAGAACAAATGTAAATCAGCTGTGTGTTGCAGGGGGGCAGGTGAATGGTTACACTCTGATGAGATCTCTAAAAGAGGCAACAGGTGCTTACTGCACAAACAAAAAAATGCTGTTAGTAAAAATAAAAAATAAAAAATCTATTACTTTAACTCATTTTATATGGAGAGGTTGCAATCCCAGTAGATTGGGAGAACAAGCTGCAAGTTTACACTACATATTTTAATTCTGAGTGCTCAAGTTTTTTGTTCATATGCACAAAATGTTGACTTGTAAGCTTACACATTTCTAACAACTTACCACTGTACAAATACCACAGACAACAAGGAAACTTGTTTTTAATAAAACCGTTGTAGATCAAGATACCCCCATACACTAACTATATTAATTATGCTCCCATAGAGCATGAAAGGAGCCTAATAGCAATAATAAAGTACCCAACGAGAGTTGTCCAACCACCACCAGCAGGTTCAAAGAGATTTCATTTCCTGTGGCTAGCTATGAATGTTTCCAGCAAGATGGAAGCAATCTGCTATCATGCAAAAGCAATGTGATGCATCCAGACAATCATATGGTAAATAATGTATTTGATATTTGAATGCTGCAAAGACATAAGTCTCATAGCCATCTTACCAAATGAGCAACATACCTCTAAAGGTGTTGCTTTTGTGTTAATGCTCCTGGTTGGGTAACAGACAATGGGGTTCAGTGACTTGTCCCAGAGTCATAAAAGGTTTTTTTTTTGTTTTTTTTTTGTTTTTTTAAAGAGACTGCTAAAAGCTCTAGCATCTGGTCCTTATTCCTCCCTCTCAGAAATGAGCCTACAGTAAAATAACATTAACATGGCTGAGGATAATGGATCCATCCTGGCTGGGGTCCTTTTTTTTAAGCATTCGAAAAAGCCACGTGTATCCCTCCCACAATTCTCCACTTTGACACATGTGCACTGGTGAAAATCGGCTGTCTGAAAACTGAACAGGAGTGTTGAGTGACTTTCATCCTGCTGAGCTGGCCTTTTGTTCTCGTATTTCACCCATATACTAATAGATCCTAACAATGCTTGCAGGCCACTGGGCTTGGATGATTTTTTTTTTTTTTTTACAGTTACAGCGTGTGATTTAATACAGAAGTTAGTTAGCGATCTACAGTAATTCACTAGCACACAAAAAGTGGATTTTGCAGAATTTGATATGGAGATCTATTGTACTTAACAGTAGGATCAAAGAAAAACAACCACCTTCAATATTTTGATAACTGCAAAACAAAACAACTTTAAAATCACGCTTTTTAGTTAAAATAATTTATAAAAAAATATTTTTTGAAATGCACAAAGGCTAGTTGCTTTTCAAATAATTTACAGTTAATTACTGGAGATTATATATATACAGTACTGTGTAAAAGTTTTAGGCAGGTGTGAAAAAATGCTGTAAAGTAAGAATGCTTTCAAAAATAGACATGTTAATAGATTATATTTATCAATTAACTAAATGCAAAGTGAGTGAACAGAAGAAAAATCTAAATCAAATCCATATTTGGTGTGACAACCCTTTGCCTTCAAAACAGCATCAATTCTTCTAGGTACACTTGCACAAAGTCAGGGATTTTGTAGGCATATAGTCAGGTGTATGATTAAACAATTATACCAAACAGGTGCTAATGATCATCAATTCATTATGTAGGTAGAAACACAATCATTAACTGAAACAGAAACAGCTGTGTAGGAGGAATAAAACTGGGATGAGGAACAGCCAAACTCAGCTAACAAGGTGAGGTTGCTGAAGACAGTTTACTGTCAAAAGTCATACACCATGGCAAGACTGAGCACAGCAACAAGACACAAGGTAGTTATACTGCATCAGCAAGGTCTCTCCCAGGCAGAAATTTCAAGGCAGACAGGGTTTCCAGATGTGTGGTCCAAGCTCTTTGAAGAAGCACAAAGAAACGGGCAACGTTGAGGACCGTAGACGCAGTGGTCGGCCAAGGAAACTTACTGCAGCAGATGAAAGACACATCATGCTTACTTCCTTCGCAATCGGAAGATGTGCAGCAGTGCCATCAGCTCAGAACTGGCAGAAAACAGTGGGACCCTGGTACACCCATCTACTGTCCGGAGAAGTCTGGTCAGAAGTGGCCTTCATGGAAGACTTGCTGCCAAAAAGCCATACCTCCGACGTGGAAACAAGGCCAAGCGACTCAACTATGCACGAAAACACAGGAACTGGGGTGCAGAAAAATGGCAGCAGGTGCTCTGGACTAATGAGTCAAAATTTGAAATATTTGGCTGTAGCAGAAGGCAGTTTGTTCAGCCAAGGGCTGAGAGCGGCACACGAATGAGTGTCTGCAGGCAACAGTGAAGCATGGTGGAGGTTCCTTGCAAGTTTGGGGCTGCATTTCTGCAAATGGAGTTGGGGATTTGGTCAGAATTAATGGTCTCCTCAATGCTGAGAAGTACAGGCAGATACTTATCCATCATGCAATACCATCAGGGAGGCATCTGATTGGCCCCAAATTTATTCTGCAGCATGACAACGACCCCAAACATACAGCGAAAGTCATTAAGAACTATCTTCAGCGTAAAGAAGAACAAGGAGTCCTGGAAGTGATGGTATGGCCCCCACAGAGCCCTGATCTCAACATCATCGAAGTCTGTCTGGGATTACATGAAGAGAGAGAAGCAACTGAGGCTGCCTAAATCCACAGAAGAACTGTGGTTAGTTCTCCAAGATGTTTGGGCCAACCTACCTGCCGAAGTTCCTTCAAAACTGTGTGCAAGTGTACCTAGAAGAATTGATGCTTGATGCTGTTTTGAAGGCAAAGGGTGGTCACACCAAATATGGATTTGATTTAGATTTTTCTTCTGTTCACTCACTTTGCATTTAGTTAATTGATAAATATAATCTATTAACATGTCTATTTTGAAAGCATTCTTACTTTACAGCATTTTTTCACACCTGCCTAAAACTTTTGCACAGTACTGTATATATATATATATATATATATATATATATATATATATATATATATATATATATATATATATATATATATATATATATATATATATATATATATATATATATATATATATATATATATATATACACACACACATACATACATACATATACACCCACACCCAAGTTTTGACTGGCTGGCGTGAATCGACAGACAACTGCTGATATTATGGACATTACCTTATATTGGTCAGCACCTCTGTGGAAACTGAAGCATTGCAGTTGTACTGGTAGCATAATGATCATCGTGTGCTAATGAAACCAGTTACTAAACTACTAACTACTACAAGAATATAATATTTCTGCAGTGCAAACTGTTATCTTCTTCAACATTTAGCATGGATGCATGAGCGAATGAATGTACATTGTATCAGCCTGATTAACTTTTAGGTCATACAGTATTATATAAAATAACGAAGGCTGCACATCCCTTAGGAAAATGCATGATTGACACCTACCTTTGTTTGGTCCCACACTGTGTCCTCTTGTATTTTTCTTTGGAGCCATGTTATTTCAACACTAATAATAAATTAGAACTTCTTGCACAACAGCAGCAGCACCACCACAAGCACCTACCAAGATAAACTAGCCTATGTCCTGCTTCCTCAATCCTAATGAATCCTAGGAAAACCAAACCCGTATCCCCTTCAATCAAACACGCCAGCACAGTTATCTTTTTTTTGACTGGCACTGGATGTCTCCAGTCCACTGCAGTATAATAAACTTTTAGCTGTGTGAGAGAACATTCTACCCAATCACATCAAAGAGGAGGGATTTGGTTGAATTGTGTTTTAGAGATACACAGGCTAGCACCGCCCATCTGCCAGCACACTGGAACGTGGCAACATGGAAGGGATGGCTCTCGCGAGAGTATAGTTGTTGCTTGCTTAGTGTGCTGAAGTTACAATCAAAGAAGTGTTGGTACGGTTTATTTTTGGTTACTTTGGATGAGCTTGGACATGACGGGGTCGAGCTCATTAAATAATTTCATATGGCTTGGAAGCAGTGGTGTTGTCGAGGGTATACGGAGGTAAACAACGTTTACACACTTTTAATATGGGCAATAATAGCGTTTACCCACTTCTCATGTAAGGGACAGAGTTTACTCACTTTTACTCTCCTGTGATATGCAAATCCTGGGTTAAAGACGGTGGGTGCGTTCACGGAGATCATTCTCAGAAGATCAGGGTCTGCACAGAATTTGCGCAGAATGATCTCCGTGAACGTACCCAAGATATTTGAACGATGAGCGTCTGTGTTGAAAAGCTTCTGCTCATCGCTCATACTATGCTTTAGTACGAGACTCCCCGTGTTCGCGCCCGCCCACCGCCTGCGTGTGGATTGCCTCGCCCTGTGTGATGCGCCAATTGCAGATGAAAAGATGTAATGTACATTCAGAGAGGAATGCTATTTGGCATATAAATTGTTGGCACAGTGTCATGAGTGATGAGTGTGGCAAATAGCTATATCAGTCACTTCTGAGTCATCCTGTATAATTACGAAGCCATGACTTTAGTCTTAGAAGCGCACTGAAGCTCACCTCAGATCAGAGCCTGCAAGATTGGATCCCTTTAGATCCCTTTAGAATGTCCCTACTTTTGTCTTTTTAATATCAACCAGGGGTCGACACCTTTTTGATAATATATTTATAGCTAGGAAGTTTAAATAAACATCAAGACGTGTTTATTATCTGTTGCTAGATACCGTTTAAACATGTGTATTTGTGGTATTCATAAGAGTAGGTGAAGACGGACACTCCATACACCCTCATATTCTGATACTCTTAATAAAGAATATTGTAACCAAGTTTCATCACAATCAGAGAAGTAGTTCTCTAGATACAGTTCCAGTTCTGGGGATACCCCAATTGTCCAGGTTTTTGATCCAACCAGCACATAATTTATTTTAAAATCTGCACTGCTTTACATTCCATTTAAATTACTCTGGGACCGAAATAGACTGGGAATTATTAATTGTGCTGTGTGCTCAGTCTACTATTATATATACTGTATTTATATTGCAAGCAATGTTATCTTACTAACATTATTTGGCACTTGTCTTCATATAACCGAGACAGAACACCTCTATTTGGGTTTCACAGATGCAATAAGATGTTTCTGGCTGAATAGTGTGGGAAAGGGTGTGCCAGAGACCTATACAATTCTTTAAATATACTGTCACAACATAAATGCATTGATAAAACAGTATTTTAGAAGGACAGAAGTCAGAAATGTTTTATATAATTTGATATTATTTAAGTTAATAGGTCTGTGTGTGTGTGTGTGTGTGAAATTAAGACAGCAAAAGGAATCCTCCATTCACATAAATCTCAATGTAGCTATGTGGAAGAGAGAAACAATCAATGCTGTGTAAATCTTCCTCTCGACCAGAAAGGGCGCAGTGTAAGGTTGGTAATACACTTCCCCATAGACATGTCGACTCGACGGTGGGTGGAAACAGGAAGTCGTCCATCTTGGAGGAAGCACGTAGCTGCACATACTCGAAACAATGTGTTTTTGTTTTTTTTTTAGATGCATTGCTGTCATCAGTGATTGTCCAGGAGCTCCGTCATCGCGCTGGCATTATAACGGATAACTTTAGTTCTGTTGCTGAGTCTCTCACGACAGTGCTCCAGCAGCAAACTGTATTGATACAGGTGGAGCGCCGTCGTGAGAACTATGAAGCCCTCTGTGCTCTTGTGAGCAGCAATGGCCTAACCCACACTATTGCAGAACTCCAACAGAGTTATGAGAACTGTATTTCTGCTGACGAGAGCACACAGGAGCAGAACAGAACAGCACAAGCCCCTATTCAATTCAGTAGAGACGAGGAGGCGCTGTGAACCACTGAGTAGCTCAGATATTGGCCATCATGCACCTGCTTTCCACTTCCTTTGTCCCAGAGAAAGCTGCTGCCCCTCATGATGTCAACCAGCTGGGACTCTCCACGCATTCTGTAGAATTTGTTTTATTTATTTGTATTTGTTTTTACATTTTAATTAAAGGTATATTTTGAATGAAATATACTATCTGTTGTCTTCCATTCTCAGAGTGTGGGGGGGGGGGGAAACAGATTTGTAAGTATACACAAGGTGGAGGCAGGCATAAAGGGTAGGGGGAAACAGATTCCTAACTTTACACAGGCTGGATGGCATAAGTCCAGAGTCATTTTGGGAATGATTCCTGACTGTATGGATGGTGAAATTATTCCTAAATACACATAAATTAAGCCAAGGGATAGGGAAGGAGGATTGGACAAACATTCCTAAATACAGATGGTAGAGACTGTGACTCCTATATAAATACACACACGGTAGAGACTGACTCCTATATAAATACACATTTTATATTTATGTAGCAAGCAATGTTATCTAACAACATTGTAACACATTGGTGGTTGTCTTCATATAACCTAGACAGAACACCTCTATATGGGTTCCACAGATACTGGGTCTTATTTAGCAAATATTGTGCAGCCGCTTCCGCTCAGGCAAAAATGACAGCGTTAGTGAACTGCCACGATAGTGAAGTCGGATCTCGTGTGGGCTAAGGCATATCAAATAGCGAATCATGCGGTCAGCTAATCAAAGCACAGTGGGGGCAATAAGGTTACAACCAATAAGGATTCAACATTCCCTTTCAGAGCACCAGTGCATCTGCGATAGTGAAAGTAAGGCATTTTGAAACCCCCCAAAAAAGAAGAAAGGATACAAAAGTCCAAAAAAATTAAAAAATATCCAGCAGCCCAAGTGAGGAGGATGACCAAGCCCCTCAAGCAAGGCTACAGATTTCTTTTTTTAGCAACCTGGAAGTGGAGAGTGAATACTTAGAAAATAAAAAAAGTAATCTATAAGGCTTTGTTTGACGTGCCTGGAACTTGCAGCATCTGCAACCTCCTCCACTGGGGCTTCAAGTTCAGCATCTGCTTTCCTCAAACCCTGTAATCTTTCCTCTGTAAGTTCAACATCCATTACGGAGAGCTATGTTGTGTAAAACACAACCAGCCAGGATGATATTGCTAACCTTCTGTACTGTAGTTCCCCCAGAGACATCCAAACATCAGAATCACATTTTGAGGATTCCAAATGTTCGATCAATTACAGTACGAGCACATTCAAAGGTACGGTTATACCTCTGTTCGGCAGGGGTCATGGGGTTGAGCAGCAGTGTTGTTAGCCACCGCTTCAGTGGATACCTGTTGTCCCCTATCAACCAGCCTCTCTGACTGTCATCCCGCTGAAACGGAGCTGCTGTCTGCAAATTAGCAAGGATAAGCAACTCATGAGTTGTCCATCAAATCAACAGTACGAAGGTTACTCTTGAAATCAGGACTTACTGTGTTGCAGTAAGAATACCTCTGTTAAGAAAGGGGAACAAGACTAAAAGGCTCAAATATGCACAAGAACACAGACATTGGACTATGGAACAATGGTCAAAGGTGCTTTGGACTCTTGATGGAGGGACAACGACACCTGTGCCTTCTGCCAGTTCTGTTGTCAATTCAACACTTGTCTTCTTTCTATTCCTTAAGGATATTAGTTGTAGTCAACGAGGTGCAAAAGCAAGAGGAGAGGGCGAGGTGTATAAAGGCCATTTCCCAGGCCAAGCAGGGAGAATGGATGAGATGGGAGAGGGTGGAACAACGCAAGATTGGATGGCAAGACCTATGGTCAATGGAACAGAGCAGGATCAGTTTCCTTATAAGGTCAGCATATGATGTTCTCCCATCACCACAGAACCTAAACCTCTGGGTAGGAGAGGATCCCTCATGTCCTTTGTGTTCATCACCTGCAACATTAAGGCACATTTTGACAGGATGTAAGGTGGCTCTTAGCCAAGGACGGTTTACTTGGCGCCATGACCAGGTGCTGCGATGTTTGGAAGACAAGCGTAACATGACCAATAAGTTGCCACCTGTTCCATCAAAACATTACACACAAAAGACAACATTCCTCCGCCCAGGAGAGCAACCACCAAAAAAAGGTGTTAAAGCCAATCCTCGCCCAGGACAACTGGAAGCTGCTAGAGACTGGAAAATACTGGCAGATGTTGGTCAACGGCTTATTTTTCCACCTGAGATTGCCACCACTAACCATCGACCAGATATTGTCTTGTGGTCTGGATCAGCACACCTTGTTCACCTGGTAGAGTTAACAGTGCCATGGGAGGATGCTGTAGATGAGGCGTATGAGAGGAAGAAACTGCGGTATGCTCAACTAGCCACTGAAGCAGAACAGCGAGGATGGAGAGTCTGGGTTTACCCAGTGGAAGTGGGCTGTCAAGGATTTGTGGCACACTCTACAACCCGGTTTCTCAGAGATGTCAGATTCAATGGCCAAGAGTTGCGTCGCACAGTGAAGAACTTATCTGAAGCAGCAGAGAGGAGCAGCAACTGGCTGTGGTTGAGACGGAAAGATTCTGGCTGGGGATCTCAAGCACAATAGAAAGAAAGAAACGCTGATGTACAGGTAAGTAAGCTGGGAAGAGTTGAGCGGGGGACAGAGGGGGGTGATTCTGGAAGCCAGAATCATCGTTGAGCCCTCTTGAGGTGTCGTGGGCTAGTCGACGAAACACCGAGGATGGAAGGTGCCCACTTGAAGACCCCAGAGATGTACCCTACTTAGCTCAATCCAGACGGTTGTCATGCTGATGCGCTGGGGAGACCACACTATGGTTGATCCCCGGAGCCAGCATCGCAGCCGTTGTGTGTGCTGATGCGCTAGGGAGGCAATAAGCTGATCCCTGGAGCCAGCATTACACTTCAGCCATCAACACCAGACAGAAGGATATCTACATCATCATATGGAAGGAAGCGCAAATGGATGGAGACACATATGGATCACATTAGTTTACTGTGAAGCTACGTCTTAGTTGGTGCTTATCTTGGCGAGAGCCAAGTTCAAATCAGCATGAAGTTTTAACATCTACTCTCGTGTAATGGAAATCATCATCTTGAAGTATTGCTCATCCTTGTTAGACAGCTTTTTGGGTCTTCCAGTCCTGGGTTTGTCAATTACAGATAATGTTTCTCTGTACTTGTTGATTATGCTTCGGATACCACACCTTGAAAATCAAGTGATGTAAGCTATTTCACTCAATGTTATTTACTTTATGCAAGTCAAGGTTGTTATAATAGTAGAAAACACTAGTGGAGGCTTTGAGTAAATTGTTGATGCTCATATTGCATCAAAAGTAGAAAAATGCAACATGTCTAAGACTTTTGCACAACAGTGTGTGTGTGTATGTATATATATATATCATTTTAGCATCTGGCATGTTCATGTAGCTTTCTTCTTTATTAAGAACATAAGAAAGGTTACAAACGAGAGGAGGCCATTCGGCCCATCTTGCTTGTTTGGTTGTTAGTAGCTTATTGATCCCAAAATCTCATCAAGCAGCTTCTAGAAGGATCCCATGGGGGTTAGCTTCAACAGCATTACTGGGGAGCTGGTTCCAGACTCCCACAATTTCATGTGTACAAAAGTGCCTCCTATTTTCTGTTCTGAATGCCCCTTTATTTCCATTGTGACCCCTGGTCCTTGTTTCTTTTTTCAGGTCAAAAAAATCCCCTGGGTCCACACTCCTTTAGCAAGAAAGGATGGGACTACTTCCAACTGCACTCGCTACAATTAACTTTCGTATTACTTGGTACGGAGTGTAGGGGTCACTAGAAACCTTTCACAATTTCACCTCCAATGATTCTCTTACGATGATAATGCTGTGAAAAAGGTTCTCTTGCAATCCAATTTACACTGTACATTGATGGGACTGTACATCTAACAGGATGGGACATGTTCAAATATTGTTTTATTCATTTTAACTTAGTTAACACCTTTGAAAGCAATCTTCTTTCTTTTGCAATTTCCTTTTTAATCTGATTATCTTTTCTTCACAAGCCAGCTTGATGGCTGAGTGGCTTTATTTCATTCTAATAATAACTATTTGTAATATCTTGGAGTTGTTCTCTTTTGCTCAATATTACCTAAAGACCAATCTTTAGCTTGCAGATCAAAATAGTACACTTTTTGTTAACAGGTTTATGGAAAAACATACTGTAGCATTACACATTGTACAGCATATTCCCTAAAATGATGATTATATTTTAATTATAATTTTAAAAAAATATTATAGCTTTTGGACAGAACAGTGTTGCATTGGAAAGTGAATAAAAAGTAAATATACTTACCAATTTGATTCTAAACCTCTCAGTTAACATGGCATGTTGTACAGTATGTCATGACAATCATTTTCATTTTGAGCATATCTCACAGGTACATTCAAACATGTATTAAAGACTGACTCCCTGTGTTTATTCACCAGGATATACATACCATTTGTCTATTGACACTGCTTTTAGACAATTAGACAATTCCTCATTATAGGCAGGTACAGTACAGCCTCGCTATAATGTCCTTCATTATAACGAACCTCCGGCTACAACTAACCTGGCTCCTGGACCCAAAATAATAAAAATAATAATAATAATATAAACATACACTCTTTAGTCTTAATAAAGTGTGCACTGTGTAACTATGCCTCTGAAACGAAAATCATTTTATGTCGCAACAAATCTGGAAAGTATACTGATCATTTGAAAAAAGTAGTAACGCAGGTATATCTCTGTCGTGAATATAGGTGTTGTCAAAAAGCACTTTTTTGGCTTGTTCAGCAACCATGTGGCAAAGCAAAATTGATTAAAGAAAAAACAACAACAAAAAAAAACTTGAGGATCTGATGAACTTTTCATGTCAGCTTGATTTGGAATAAAATCTCAGTTTGGGATTCTTGCATGTTGGATTAAGTTTTGGTGCACTTTGAAACGATTCATGTCAGATTGATTTTGAATAGAAGTTCAGCTTCATTCGGGATTTTTGCTTTTTGTACTGCGTTTTAATTCTTAAACGAATAGGATTAAGCAAAGGCAGAATACTGCATACATGAGATGAACAGGTACATGTAATTCTACTTTTATTCACAATCTCATATAATTAATTTACTCCTACAGTTTATCATTCATTTTAATTGTCCTTTCTCTATAACAAACCCCTCAACATAACAAACAAAAGGCTTGGACCCCAACAGGTTAATTATAGCGAGGGTGTACTGTATGACAGTACTGTATATTCAGTTCAGGATTACTCTTTTAAAATGTTACTGTGGTATACTGTGGTAATACTAGTTGAAGTACAGTAAGGCATACTCTGGCTGGCCTCTTTATTAGGACTTGGACCTAACATTGGCTAGGCCACTTTTTGCCCTGATTACAGCCTTGAAACGGCATGGCATAGATTCTTGAGGGATGTAAATTCATTCAGTGGTTATTACTTTGTGCAATTGGTCCAGAGAGGCAGAGAATTGTCATCCCAAACACGCCCAATAGGATTAAGATCTGGGGATTGTGGTGGTCACAGAAGATGCTTGAAGTCTCTGTCATGCTTAACCAATCGTGAACAATTCTGGCATTGTGGATGGTCCCATAAGTAAACTACAGTATTCGTTTGCCCTTCCAGAATAATGAAGGGACCCAGGGTATACCAGACGAACACAACCCACACCAGGGCGATGCCAAATTCATTTGGGTAGACAGGTCCTAATAAAGAGGCCAGGCTGTGTAAGGATGCATGATACATAACACAGAAGCATGGCAAACTGAAAACAGTGACAGTACTGAAAAACAATACCCCCAATACATATGGTGTTTGCTGCTATCCACAGAGGCAGGAATGCTGCTGTTTAGATCCATTGAACAGCCCGTAGGTTTCAATATGCATGGATGTTCAAGCACCCATACCATTTCAGTCTGGTTGTTGTTTCCTGGCTCAGGAGATTATATCACATTAGGACCAATGCACTGTAAATATTTGACTATCAAAACAAACGTATCAGTTACAACATTAAAGTTTTAACCACAACATTTTACCGTAGCTAACGTAGCTACTGGTATAATATTTATCTAGAAAATGTCAAAGCTTTCACAAACACGTCTGGCTTCCATAATACAATATTCACAATTACTGTTGCTGCTTGTGGTGTGGTCCTACTATTGATTGTTGCTCCTTTCTTTTAAAACACCATTTCAATTTTTTGGATATTTTAATAAAAAAAGACTCATTTAAAAAAAAAAACTAGATTGGGTGACAATTAGATTTATTAAAAACAGCACAGCAATACTCCACATAGTGAAGAGAAACAAGCATTATAAATCTTGAAATGCACAAGAACAAAACATTAATGCAATTATACAAAACATGCATTAAAAATAAAAAGCAATCAAAATACAACAGATCAAGTGAGAGTGTGATGGGAAAACTACCCAGCAAGTTGAGCTGTAAACAGGATCTGTCAGCATACCCAACATATAGCTCACGGATATGTAAACCAGCTAATTAAGCACAGCCTTGGCTCACTCCTCTTAATTAAAACCCACCTTTATGAACAGGGGTTCACTTTGATCCACATGTCCTGGGTTTATTCATCAACATGCTGATTGTTACCAAATAAATATCCTTGACCACTTACACTGTTGTCTGAATTATTGTCAAATTGCTTAATCTACAAGTCCCTCTCATTTATGTTGCTGTCATCTGTGTTTCAGAGAAACACCTAAAACTAAGTGAGTACTAAGTACTAACAATATTTTCCAACCATCCATATTGCACAAGAGACACACCAGTCATAATAATGTAATCAGGGGATATTGGCAACACAATTGTTTTTCCTGCTCTTGTAGCACTTTGGCAGTCACCATTATACTGCAAATGAAAAGGCCGTTGGTTAAACTACCCCTCTTTTGCTGCCTGTTTAATTTATGTGCATGTAAAACGAAACACCATTAGCATTATCTGTTCAAGCAGAAACATTCATGAGCAATCCCCACCTTACAGTACATTGTATTCGCAGGAGAATGGTTGCCTGAGCACACATAAAGAGAAACCAGTCTGAAAATAAATATTGTCGGGCACAATGGCTGACTCTGTGCAGCTGCCCTGCGTCCACAACTGCTGTAAACATACACATTATAATCCGGAGGCAGCTCAAAAGCTGAAGGTTTTTGGATGTCAAATCCTGAATGCACTTCAGTGAAGTGGTATAAATAAAATAAAAAATCATTTAAGAGGCTTTAAAATCTGCAAACTGATTAGGGTTGGGTTGGGTTTTAAGTGTGTCAGTTGCTTAGAAATGACATAGATAAACACAAAGTGGGTCTATGTCATTGATTGCTCTCCTTTTGCTCAGCTGACACCTGTGACCTTCTTCAGATTATCTAAAACAGGCCTAAAGTCCTTTCAAAACATTTAATGTTTATCTTATTTTAAAAGTTTATTTTACAGAATAAACTCACTCATATTTAACATCATCTTTATTGGAGTGGCTTGGAGAGGAAATGGGTCTCAGTATGTCTTTATTTGGTTTAGAAAGGCTGGTAATGTGCCCAGTAATACACATCTGACAGCCCTACCTTCTCAGATTTACAACTTGGACAACATATTTCTGTAGTCTGCCAGATAAAGTACATTTTGCAATACATGATCACCTGGTGAAAGCCCTTTTAAAAAGTCAAAATCCTGATTTGAAACTGAAATACAGATAACATTCAGAGAACAGTGGAAAAGTGACAGAGATTCAAAGGTGGTTTGGTTCTGCAGAACGCAGGTTGTGGCCTGGGCCATATCGCGGTGTATAAACTTGGATATTATATATGATCCCCTGCGTCACAGGTAGCAGTCCAGGCAAGAAAAAAAGGTGGATGAACATGTGTGGCGGAGCGCCCCGCCCTTTGTATTTATTTGTTTCTTATTGTTATGATTTATGTATATATGGCGGTGAAAGCTGTGTTATTTGAATTTTATTATTGTGTGGCTGGACGAGCAAGGTACTGTCTGCAATGTTATTGTTTATATTTTAAAAACTAGCTAGTTAACCCCTCGGCCAGAATATAAAAGCCTGCAGTTTTGCTGAACGAGGAGAGAGAGAGAGAGAGAGAGAGAGAGAGAGAGAGAGAGAGAGAGAGAGAGAGAGAGAGAGAGAGAGAGAGAGAGAGAGAGAAATAAGTACTGTATAACAACTGCTACTTGGTTTGGAAGCACCAGCACAATATTTGTTATTGCTTATTGTTTATTTGTTTGGCCAATGTGCCTTTTTGTTTGAATGTTTTGTTTTGCTTAAATCTTTTGTTTTATTATTTAATAAAAGCACGAGTGCCGTAGTGTCTCAGTTTCGCCCGTAGTACTGTCTTGTTGTGGATTTATTTCCTGGTGTGACATCACCTTACAGCCATCCAGATCACAACATGATAGCATGTTTAGAATGTTTTTCAATGGATTAATTTTCTTTGCCATTGATTTTACCAGGTTTCTTTTTCATTAGCAGAATCTGTGTTAGTCTCCTGACAGTGGTGAAGGAATAGCCATTGCAGCCAGTGCAGTTGCACAGGGGTCCACGCACTTAGGTGGCCCCATCAGGCAAACTCAAAAGTTGAAATCATTATATAATCAATGTATTCATTTTCAGGGCCGTCCACCTCTGTGATTATTCATTTAATAATCTATTTATTCACTCATTCATTCATTCACTCTACGGGGCCCGGCGTGTTCTCCTTTCTGCAGTTCTGGCAGGGTCTCTGGGCTCGATGTAAAATTAAAATACGTCATACAGGTGCAACACAGTCAACTGTACACAATAGGAGTGAGTGAGTGAAGACAGCTTGAATCCCATTTGCTGTGATTTCCAATAGTGTAGTTAAAATTGTAAATATATGCCTCCAAAACACAAAAGTGGAGTACAAAAGTGTAAATTGAAGGGGGCCCACAAAAAACCTGCAGCTGGGCCCGTCTTTGTGTGCCTCCGCCACTGGCTCCTGACTTTCCCTTTAAGTGTATGGAACTGAGCAAATCAGTTCTTCTGAATCCCCACTGTAAATAAATATATTTTAGAAACAAAATATTTAATCTAGTAAACGCACTCCTCTAAATGTACATATATTTGACAAAAATACAATTATATGTAATTGCAAATATATTTATTATTTATTATATTTTGTAATATTTCAGGTATCTGCCAACAGGTGGAAATATGGATACACCTGTTTAAATTAAATCATTCATCTGTGGTACTGGAGCAGATTAGCTTACCTAGACTATTTTATTAACACCGGACTGTGGCATTATGGTAATGGAATAATTTGTTAGGAAATTGCTTCTTAATAAAGTTGTTAATTGTACATTTTGGGGCTCAGGGTTGTATGGGGCTGACTAGCAGGGTTACAGGACACTGAAACAGGGCTAGACATCAAGTGTTCCCAGTTCAGCAGCTTATAGGAGAGTTCTGGATGGTGCCTGTTGGCTGCATCCTATAAAAATCAACTACGTTCAGGCTAAGCCACCACCATGCCCTGCAGTAATCCAACTATGCCAGCTCTATAAAGAAAGAGCAACTAAAATGTAATGTCTCCCAATTTTGCCCTAGTTTAACAGCACAGGTTGTTTTACTGGGAAGGAGCAATGCATGAACCACAAGGAAAGTAGAGGACAAGCAAAATGGAGTTGCATGTTTTTATTTATAATATAAAATATGCTTTTCGTATTTATAAAAATAAAATATATCAAGTGGATGCTTTGTTCCAGGGCTTCGTAAAAACAGAGACACATTAGTTATGAGCTACACAAATTAGGCACAGTAGTTAACATGTCAGCATCACAGGTTATAAAACACTGAAGGGCACCTAGGCAGAATAAAACAATCCAGAGTTAATTGCATTGGTGAATTGGAGATTTGGTTGAGGGCTCAGTTAACAAAATGTATTCAAAATAACTCGGTGCTCCAACTAAACAAACCAAAACCTAGCAAGTCCTCAATCTCACATCCAATGGTGTATGGAGATACCAAGCGTCAGGCCCGTATTCCATACTCCACATTCTCACAGCTATCAAAGAAACTAAATTGATTTTCATTTTACAAGCTAAATAATCACTATAGGCAGAGCCGGTGTCGGGCTAAGAATTTAACAGCAGCAGCAACACATGAGCTATAATTGCTATATACAGATACACACCACCGCCAGTATATGTTACAGTTCATAAACTTCACACACAATGTAGTAGTTTCTCAAAAAAAACCCTATCGCCGCTCCTACTGCCCAGCCCAGCATCCATGCTCGTTATCCTGAACATCCTCCCAGCTCTCCCCTCGTTCTTCTTAATGAAGCTTTATAAAGTATTCAGCTACAAACAATTGAACTAATTAATCAATTACAGCACAATTTTCTTACACACATTCACACATGCTTTAAAAAAAACATATCAATATAAAATAATCAAAGTGCAATAGAAAAATGACACATCTTAAATTATAAATACAAAATAAAGTGCAAAGAAGACTTAACCCATTAAAGCAAACTATTTGTAATTAATGACTTTTAAGGCATTATTCACAAAGCTTTAATTCACCCAGTGAAAATAAAACAATTAATTTGACCAATTTTCACGTTACTAAATTCCCCTAATTCACAAACCCAATTCATCTCATTTTCAGCATGCGAAATTATCCGAATTGGAAACGAAATGAATCTAGTTAAATGAGGCGTAGTACACATTATACACCCAATTTCTATCAGTTGTAGGAAAATGGAAAAAATGTGTTAGGTGGAGAAAAATTCCAAAAAGGGCAAAGCAAAGTTCTGGTGGGAGAAATTTCCTGTTATTAAAACAAACTATTTGGTTCCGAAAGTTTAAGGATGACAAACGGAAAAAAGAAAAAAATATATGGAAATTATTCACAAGCAATAAAGGTACATGCAGTGTCCTTTGTAAAAAGAAGCATTACTGGAGTTGAATAAAGATGGCAAGATATTAAAAGTTCAACAAAAAAGCTGGGGGACTGCCTAAAAATCAAGTGATGCTAGACCCCTTGGAGGAGAGGGTCGCATCTTTACTGTCCATTGCCATGGTTTGGGAGGATTTTACACAGGTTCTGCACTTTCACAATCGATTACCCCACGGGAAACTACAACAATGTCACCCGAAGGGCAGTCATGCTCGACCAGTCTCAACCAGTCACAGGGAATGAAAAAAATCTCACCTGAAAAGAAGTCAACCCAAGCTAACCAACCTGGAACAATCAGTACAGAAGAGGACAGCGCACTGTTGATGGTATGTGTGATCGCTTTGTGAGCGTACTAAACATATTTGTAAGAACATTTTTTTTAATAGTTTATTTAGTTATTTAATTATGTGTTGATAATTAAATTGCAAGCCTATGCAATGTGTGTTTGATAACAAACCATAACTGAATCTAAATATTTGTTTATTACAGTAGGTTAACTACAACACAATAATCTGTTTTTTTTTTTTTTAAATGTTAAAATGTTTTTTGAGAAATTTGGATAAACTGGTGTCCAACATCGAGCGAGAGAAGCAAGATTCCGCAGTTTCAGTATTTTCCTCCATTCCTGCAGTAAACTCAGCCGCCGCAGCAGCTACTGTCAATTCCGGCTTTATACCAACCCCGGTAGCTACAATCGAACCTCCAATCTACAATCTTGCATCTGCAACAGCATACGGTTCCGTCGCCTCAACCACTGCCCGTCGTCACTCAATATCCCTACAGATACGGCGAAGCATAATTGAAGGTAAGGACGTTAACCTGGTTTCACTGTTGATGGCTACATCTGAGTTTCTGGATTGTGTTGTGGATTGCAGAGATCTATCAGTCACGCTGAAATCCAGAGACCCCAGATTACCAAAGAATCTTACCCTGGGGGATTTCATCCTAGCCCTTGGCTATATAGAGATGTGCTACATTCTGTATACTCAAACCGCAGGCGAGCTGGATTCTTATGAATACATCGTGGAGCTGTCTATCAGGTATGTCAGACCATGTTTTCCGACTACCACAAATCTGCAGCTGCTATTTTGGCATCAGATAACCACATCATCGACTGGGCACAACCTGATTTAGATCTGTTCAACAGGATTTTCAGTGGTCTCAGAGTCAACGCATGTGGGGTCTGTGGTTCCACTAGCCACTCAGCCTCTCTCTGCCTGAAAGCTGCCATAGCCTCAACCTCCTTCAGATCAGCAGTCTGCACTTCTCTCCGTTTCTCTAACAGAATATCGATCCCTAACTCCATCCATTCTTCAGCCCCACCCGAGCAATCTACAAGAGAAGACAAATTCGGGCGAGGAATCAGATATGTAAGAGGAAGGCAAATCTGTAATAATTTCAACTTGGATATATGCTCATTCAGACAAAAACATCCATATGTGCAGTTTCTTCAGGGATGCTCATTCTAAAGCCATCTGCCCGAAGCTCCAAAGTGACTCTCTCCAACACTTAAAGTCTCCACTCTCATAAATATTTCCATTTTAAAACAAAAACTTCTGAATCATCCAGACAAGATCTTCGTCAACTCCTTAATTGATGGATAGAGAACACTTTTTCAACCGGACTCAAATCCCTCCTTCCTTCCAAAGCAAAAACCTCTATACTGCTATTCAAGAACCCAAGACAGTGTAGTCTCTTATCCAAAAAGAGATTAAGAAAGGATTTATGGTCGGCCCGTTTTCAGCTCCCCCATTTCAATCCTCCGTCAAGGCTGCTTCTCTACATTTGATGA
Organism: Acipenser oxyrinchus oxyrinchus; assembly: GCA_030684275.1. Taxonomy (NCBI): domain Eukaryota; kingdom Metazoa; phylum Chordata; class Actinopteri; order Acipenseriformes; family Acipenseridae; genus Acipenser; species Acipenser oxyrinchus. The sequence continues at coordinate 82,802,203 of CM060249.1, forward strand.
CCTAACAATGGAAACTATATCTCAAACTGCATTTTTTGGTTTAAGATGTTCAGAATATGCAGTTCCTTCTATTGCCAGCTTTCCTATGCTGGGTATTCGCTGCAGTGATCTCACGCTCATCTTAGATTCCCACTTTATCCTCTTCCTGTGTATTTCCAAATCAGATCAGCTTTGGCAAGGTCAGCGTATTCAGCTATCAAAAATTGACTCTCCTCTATGCCCATATGCTTCCATGCAGAAATATATTGCAGAACGCAAACCTATTTAAAATTCTGACCCCATGTTCATCGATTCAAGCCAGACTGTTATATCAGACATTGGTTCACATCTCATCTGTCCACGTTGGTTTCCAGAGCAGGACTTCCCCCGCAATTCTATACTCCTCATTCATTCAGAATTGCCGGATTAAATACTATGTGAATAAGGAGAAATCAAGTTTTAATTATTCATGTAACGTGAGTAATCGCACAACATTCCAATATACCCGAAACCTCTTCGAAACTGACGTTGACAGCTATTGGTGAATAAGGGTGTTGCTAAATATGTTCTTAATCCTACTAAAACAAACGAAAATGGGGTGAAATTGTGTCGAAAACGTTTAGTGAATGAGGCCCTTAATCTCTGAAACTGTGGGGAATGTGAACGAGTAGCAAGTAATCACCTCTACCTGTGAACTAGCAGATAACACTCTTTGCTTGCTATTCCTCTAGCCACCATTTACGGTGGTAAAGAAAGACAAAATATTTTATAACTGCTAATGAATGAGACAATATTATTGCTAATTAACTGTCTAAGTGAGAATACAGAAACAAAACATTGACACCTACTACCAAACCAGAAAAAAAAGATATTTATTTCTCAGATAGCAGTCCTTTACATGGTTTCTAAAGTGAGACAATTGCAATCTAAAGTACATGAACACAAAGAATTTAGGAGTGTGGAACCACCCAGGACAGGAAGGTGGGCCCCTAGAGAACAAACCCTAGCTACCGTAACTGCTTCCTGATTTGGCAACGGGAACGCCTCCGTCCATTTAAGAAAATAATCAGCGATCATCAGAATGTACTTGTTTCCATTACCAGTGACAGGAAGGGGGCCCAAGATATCTCAAGCTATGCATTCCATGTGTCTAATACACCCTAGTTCCAGTAGGCCTCAGAAGGCAATGGAACAAGGACAGTTGAAAACAACAAATATGACAGAGCCTGAATGTTTAACGGCAGTGGTAACATTTCCACTATGAATCAAGACACACTTTAAGAATCTGTTTGCCAAACATTGATGCTCAACTCCAGTTTGTCCCAGTCTGTTAAATGAGACATCAAGACGAAAAACGTTGGCACTAAGCACAGAGCACCATGCTCTCAAAATACTTTTACCAGGAAACTGGCATCGGATTTTGCTGAACTGCAATTCTACAATTACTTAAAGAGATACCAGTGTTGGTTGAATATATGATCTGTTGGCCACGTAGTAATTATTCTTAACTAGCAGAAGACAAATTCAATCCACCTGCATGCCACATTTAATAAAGGTATTCTGATGTTGCATACTTGTCAGTCAGAAGTGTCCACCTGGTTTTTGGTTGCATTACATGTAACATTACAGTTTAAAATGCAGACTGGCTTCTTCAAATATGTTGGAGTGTACAGCATATAGATTTATTTAATTGCATGGTCGAAGCTTGTACTGAATGGTTATTTTGGGTCACAACATGTTTGTTTATCTCAAGATGTGTGAAATTGATCAAATTTCAGAAAACGTTTCATATCCCCATCTCAAATTGAGTTTGACATGCCATCAGCTTTGATATGTTATTATATTTTGGCAGGAAGCTATTTGTTGGTATACACTACAGGTCATTGTAAAACATGGTGTTGCAGAGTAGGAATATATTGATTGATTGATTATTTTGGATTGTTTTGGAGAGCCTGTTACTCAATAAACTGCAGAAAACACAATAACATCCAGGAAAATACCCACTGATCCTGTACTTTTTATATCTGCTTATATTTGCACTTAAATCAGTCTCCACAAGTAATTGTTGAAGTATTAGAATAGACTGGAGACAAAAACCTTAACAAAAATAAATACAAATACAACTTCAGATTTCAGCACCTACAATATACTGCAAATTAGCAGTAATAAGACACACACCTTTAGCACTATATTGATAAAAATACAGCTTACTTAATAGAGAAGGGAAAGGGGAAGTCCCAATTAAGGTGCGGTTGCCTATTTCAATCACAAACATACAAGCTCAGACACTGTATATGTTAAATATATAAAACCCAAATTTGACAGACAAAGAATAGTCGTTTATGTGTTTTTATTAGGAGCAAAGTAGAAAATGATTAACAAAAAGGAAAATGTATTTTACAGAAAGTCCACACCTGTGTAGATATATCCTTTTCATCCTTGATAGGCAGGTGGTTTCCAATAAACTAAATATTATAAAGTATAAAATATTAATCCTTGAAGTGAAATCTGCAGTCACTGTTTCCTTCATGTACCATAATTGTTGGTCTTCAGTTTCTCATCCAAGAAACCCAAAGCTATTAGCTTAACAACTTCAGAGATGTTTCCAATACTCAAAAAGTCTCTTTACAATGTGAAGGCCGTCATCAAGTCTCGCTCAAAGATTCCAGATACCGAAACAGGCTGGCAACAGGTTGGGGTCCAGTGCTTGGGTATAAAACAAGCAGCAGAGACTAAGACCTTATCAAGAACAAATGAAATCTGCAGCACCAGAAAGAACCAGAACTTTCTCATACTTTTCCAGTATTTTTGCCACTAAAACTTCATTGCATCAATACCCCTTGCTCACCTGACTTCAAACCACAGGTCTTATCGCTTACATTTCACCAACAGCTACTAGTGTTCCATACTATTTTTTGTATTCAACTGAGAACCCTTGCTAATTCAAGACCACATATCCTTAAATGTTCTCAGATTCTAGTTTCACATATACAGCATAACATATTGTTGGTCAGCTTGTGTTAATTTGTCTTAATGACTGGTTATTTAAGGGCCTATGCTACTACAGCATTTATCTGTGCATCTGCTAAAATGTGCCTGCTAATCGTTCTGCACTAATACTCTAATACCTTAAGTAACCATCAGAGGGCGCTCTTTACTTGGTTTGTATGTTGCAGTATGAGTGCTGCAATAATGAGCTGTTTTTCTGAATTCCAGTTTTCAAGATTTTCTTACAATAAAAGTGACAGTTTTGTGATAATAAAAGCATTCATTCACTTTTTGTTTAACAAACTAAAACAAAAGCCTTACATACCACTGCTCATCCAAGTTTATCCACTTGGAAGCAGTGTGCTGAAATGCAATAAACTCCAGTACAGGGAAGTCTTCTGATGTTTGATATCATTACTGTACTGTACTGTACCATACAGCAATGGCGGAGGAAGAGGAAGATGGGTCCCAATGCAAGACCTTGTTGTGGGCCCCTCTCCCCAAACGTTAATTTTACCTTTATTTATAAACATCAAACATACCAAATCAAGTGTTCAATATATTTAACTATATTTAATTGCAGCTGGAGATTGAATGTCTGGTTTGAGAAAGGAGGCAACTGAGGAAGCAGTGAAGGAAAAAAGTCAGAAGGAGGCCCTCAGTCTTCTGCAAAATTTGTTTGCACAGTTGCGCAAAGCAGAGCACTTACAAAAGAGCTGTAAAAAGAAGGAGCAAGAACCAGCTTTTAAACATCTTTTCAAATTTGTGCCTATTCACCAGCGAAAAGAATGGTATACTTACAGCAACTAAGCCTGAGTTGGAGAGATATCTTGAAGAGACATACGCTGATCCAAGAAGAGGGGAACCTATGTCGATTCACTCTGATATTCCACCTATTAATCCACCAGCATACCAAAATGGAGGACTCTACTCCTAAGTGGAAAGAGGTGGAGCAAGCCATGAATAAAGCAAGGGCTTCATCATCGCCTGGGCCCAAAGATGTAGCATACCGAGTGCACCTGGGGTTCTAAGAATCTTGTGGAGGTTGATGAAGGTAGCGTGGATAAAACAGATAGACCTGTGGACAATGGAACAGAGGAGGATCCAAATTAGGTTCACACATGATGTTCTTCCATCACTGTAGAACCTGCATGTCCTTTGTGTTCATCATTGACTACCCTGAAGCACATTCTTATAGGATGTGGGGTGGCTCTCAGTCAGGGTTGCTTCACTTGGCGTTATGACCAGGTGCTTCATTCCTTGGCATTAGCACTGGAGGAATAGTGTAATAAGATCAACAGCTTGCCTCTAATATCAGTAATAGCTGCACACAGAGAACGACATCCCTCCAACCAAGAGAGCAATTGACAGGAAAGGTTATTAGAACTAAGATTCACCTGGGACAATCAGAGGCTGCTGGAGATTGGAGAATGCAGGCGGATGTTGGCTAGCGCCTTATTTTCCCACCCGAGATTGCTACAACTACCCTTCAACCTCACATTGTCCTGTGGTCAGCCTAAGCATGCCTTGTTCTCCTGGTGTAGCTAACAGTGCCATGGGAGGATTCCATGGATAAGGCATATGAGAGGTCAGTGGTGCGGGAACGAATTTCAAACTGGGGGTGCTGAAAAGAGGGGGTGAGAGGTATATTTTTTTTAAAGATTTTTAAATGTATAGACAATAGTCAATTTTTGTGCATTTCATAATCATATGCACACACCAAACCACGTAAGTTTTATAAGGAATACAAAAGAGGCACAAACTCAGAAACCCGAGTCAAAAAATGTACTTTTTATGTAGCCTAACATTAAAAACCAACAAGACAACGCATTAATAACAGATTTTACATAAATAAAATGCAACTATCTCCTTAGACGTTGTATTAAAACACTGATATACAAATACAATACATTCATCTTCAGCACTATAACACTTTAATTCTGTTCCACATGTTATGTCAATTTACAACTGAACAATTGTATACCATTGCAGTGTATTGTTTACAATATGTAGCGGCTAGATTGTAGCCTATTCAAAAACAAGAAGCACCTAAATGTTTGCAACAGCTATAGAAACAATATCCCAAAAGCTTCCATTTGATTTCAAACACATTACTTTTAAAAACAGTAACATAATGAAACAGGTGTCGGGAATAAAACATCAACCCATCCTTAACTATACATAAAATAAAATTGATCTGTTTAGATTAGGCTACTCCAAAATCTGATTTGTGCTCCGGTGTCATGGTTTGTTTATTGAGAAATATATTGACAAGGGTTAAAAGTTAATCCTGTATTCTCTACTGTTTTAAATGTGTTTCTGAAAGTTACAGAGATTTACTTTTAATGCTATCCGACATTGTTGAGCAGTTATAACAGCGAAACCAGCTGCTAGCACAGTAAACTCTGTCTCTCACATGACAGCGCTTGGTGTTGATACTATCAGTGATAGGTTGAATAAGCTTTGAATGCCCGCCCTTGCATTTCAATGCCTTGCATTAATTGGTTGAAACACTAAATTCCGGCACCCAGACGGCAATACTAATTGGTTGATAGTTGAATCATGTCTGTGGAAATGGTCATTCATAAAGTAAAGTTAACGAAATCCTCCGGTGATGTTAATAATAATAATGAAAAGTCGGCATGTGGGGGTGTGGCCGCGCACCCTCACCACCCCTATTGGAACAGCCAGGGTGGAGTGTCCAGGTTTATCCAGAAGAGGTTGATTGCTGGGGATTTGTTTTGCCATTCCATGACCCTGTAACTCAGAGATATTGGATTCAGTGGACAGTGGGCTTGGTTGGGTGGGGGATGGCAGGGAGTGGAACCTGAGGTGTTGTGGGCTAGTCAACGAAACACCGAAGACAGGAGGTGCCCACCTGATGCCCCACCCAGCCCATTCCAGACGGTTGCCATGCTGAGGCGCTAGGGAGGCGGCACTTTGGTGGATCCCTGAAGCCGGCATTGCCACTGTTGTGTGTGCTGATGCACCAGGGAGGCCACAAATAGACTGATCCCTGAAGCCAGCAAACCTGGGCCAATAGAAAATCTACATTACCTGGAGGAAAAACTAGCTGTTCAGTGGTTAGTTAGGTCAGTGGGAAAAGTTTAGTTAGAGCTCTGGAGAGGAGTTAGGCTTTTTTTTGTTTTGGTTTATTTTGTTTGGAAATAAATAAACACACATGCCTTGTCCTGTTTCACGGAAAGCAATTGTGTGGAGTGCTTTATTGTCCTACAAGAAGGTGGGGCTGGTGAGAGTGGACACTTGTGACAAGAAGGCAATCTGTCATTATATATATATATATATATAATGATATATTTTTTCATTTATAATGCATTCAATATTCCAGTGGTTTGTTCAATATTACTATGAAATATTACTAATGCATGCAAAATGCCAAACAGCAATGCATATGGGCAGCAGTGTGGAGTAGTGGTTAGGGCTCTGGACTATTGGCCGGATGGTTGTGGGTTCAATCCCAGGGGGGGTGGACACTGCTGCTGTACTCTTGAGCAAGGTACTTTACCTAGATTGCTCCAGTAAAAACCCAGCTGTATAAATGGGTAATTGCATGTAAAAATAATGTGTAAAAAATAATGTAATTGTATGTAAAAATAATATGATATCTTGTAACAATTGTAAGTCGCCCTGGATAAGGGTGTCTGCTAATAAATAAATAATAATAATATGGTTATAAGATATAGTTAAACTTGGGAAGGTGAAGTGGTTGTGCAGCAGTCAGAGGGTTTTTTGTTAGTTTAATGTGAAAACAGTAATAAAAGCACTATTCAATTAAGACATTCTTTAAAAAAACACTAGTTTAAATCTGTGTCCCAATTCTGAGCTTTGGAAATCTGGTCATCCTAATAATGTAAGATGATCCTTTTTAGTTTATTTAGGTTAAAACACTGAAACTTAAAATAACCAGTCACAAAAGGAATCAGATATTTTGTAAACTGACCTCATCTCCCTGTACAGTGTCATTTCTTTGTAGTATGTGGAAATTGAATACTGTTTCTTCAGATTAATTGCTAAGACTGTTACGTTTCACTTTGGCTCTTGTCACAAATCACATAATGAATAATTATGTTGAACACATAACTCAATTCTACACTTTATGATTTCCTTGATCAAACTCCTGATTGTGAATACAGGAATTCCTTTTGACAGATTAGCTCATACTTTTCAATTTAACTGAATTACAAGAGTGGATATGCATGACGATTTCGTTGCGCACGAACAGCAAATCTGATTTGTACTGAGCGACATCAAATCATGCTAAATTCTTCCAGAGCATGACTCAATATAAATTAACAGTACCGAAGTCTATAAACTAATACCATATTCACACTAACATAATAATGTACGACCAACGCAAACGTGATTGTGTTTTCTTCATGTGTTGATCTCACATTATTTAAGTAAGGTGAATAGTATAGGTATATTTGGTCTAATTCAGGTTCTGCCAGGTCATTTCTTCATATCAGCACTAGGTGGGGGCAGTGAAACTGTGTGATGCTCTTATGTCCACACAGAAAGGCTGTACTTTTCTCTCCTCACACTTTGGTTTTCACTTTTTCTGAAAAGATCAAACTACTCCAGCAGTTTATTAAAAGAAAAACACCAAGTTGAATTCTAAAACAAACAATAAAAAGACTATTTCCAAGACCCTATAAATGAAGTGTCCAAATGTTTATTTCTTGTCTGGTTGGCTCATAAGCTGTGTTTTTCTTTATGAAGAACTGTGCTAATGATGGTGTGAAATAGTTACAAAGCCTTCAACCAACATTTAAAATTTGTATGTGTTTCATGTCAAATGTAAACAATATTACAAAAACACAATTTTGGAACAGTGATCCCCTTTTTAATTTCTGTTCTGTATTCTGAGCTGTAACTCACTTCAAGATATCCTTTTAAACACCTTACCTTTGTATTGGAGAAAAAGCTTAGCAAAAATGTAAAAAAAAATAAAAAAATAAAAATGGAAGTCTTGTTTTGCTTCATATAAATTGTGCTCCATATACATTATCTGCCAGCACATGAATTAGATAGTGAATATAAGTCACAAAAGTTATAACCACATTAAGTAAAACAATGGTCCCTAAAGTTTACATATTGTAAATACAAATCATATAATTTGCATGCCCAGGTATTAATTACACCAGTGGTCTTACTGTCAGAGAATGTGCACAGAAAGAAAACGTCCCTTTGAATGTCAGTTCCATCACTTTCAAGTGTAATTATTTGTCTGAAGTTTTTATGAGTATAATTGTCAGTGAGGAGGATATAGTACTTGCAATTCATCTGTGGTCTCAGTTTTTACATGAAATGCATCACAAGATTTATAACTGTTTTTGTATTGATGGTTGGCAAGGTTCACCATCGCCCTGTGGGTTGGTAGGAATGATACTGAAAGAATATACCTCATTCAAATCAAAGAACACCAGTTCAGAAGTTATCACCATGCATCTGTGGAAGAAGCCTGTAGGGCAGATTAGACATTTTCAACAGCTGGTTATAACTGACCTGCTGTTTACTCTAATGGAGAACAGTGACTCATTTTACTAGAGATGTTCTCAAACTGTCCTTTTACTCTTCTAACATGCAGCAGCCTTTACTGTATCATGTTTTGATTCTACAGTATATGTTATAAATAATTTACATTAGTTATGAAGGCAACCGTGTGTAGTTTGATGAACCAAAAAATTGGCAAAGTGATGCTGCTTTACAGGGTCTTCCCCAGCAAAACATATTCGGTAATTTGTGGGCAACTTGTTCAGAATTATTAAAAATATTTGAAAATAATAAACATCAGCTGTCATGTAATCATCACTACGTTATAAAAAGGCCTAGATCAGTTAGTTGCAAGTTATTTGGCTGGTAGAAGTAAAGAAGTTAAAAGGGGACATGATTGTGGTCCTATAGTGGGAAACACAAAACCTCTGTGTCACACCTTTACAGGGACACACAATATCCTAGAATAACTACTAATTAGCCAAGTGTGTTCATATGCATCCAGAAGGGTAAGAGGCAGGTTGTAGATGGTGGCATTTTAAAAGTGTGAATTAATTTCCAAATACCCAAAACACTGACTGCATATGTAAGCAAGCTTTATCAGCCAGAAGAGTGTGATTAACATCTGAGGCATCAAGTATCGGGAAAGATATCATTATCTCAGATTAGTTGTAAGGTCAGCAAAAAGGTCTGTTTACCAATATTGTGTCTTTGTGTACTTTATGAATGCCACACTTACAATTTAGACTTATCTATAAGCCATTTCTTATGTATGACATACTGTGGATTAAGGGCATGGTAATGGTACCTTTCATCATACTGATACTGATATTATTATTATTATTTCTTTCTTAGCAGACGCCCTTATCCATGGCGGAGGGTAATGTATGTTACTAACATACTGTACTTGTTTTAATGGCTAAGTACATACTTTTTATGGATATATGCAGCATGCATACAGTACAGTATATTGTGTATGTTTCATAATAAACTCATATTTCATTGTGCAGTCTATTTTATCTTTGATAAATATGTGTTTACATGCTACAGTTCTGTAGCAGTAGCTACTCTAAGGCAGATTATTTGATGGTTCTGTATCAGTAACTAGGGCATAGAGCTTCAATTCTGTTATAGGCTACAGTTATCAAGCAGTAACTAGAGCAGATAGCTACGGTTCTGCTAGATGTTAGTTATTTAGCAGTAGTTAAGGCACATAGCTACGGTTCGCTTATGATGTTACAGTTATGCAGCAGTAGCTACCATTAAAAAAAGTTTACAATATTAAAATCAGTGAAAAGTATAACAGTGAAAGCATGGTAAAGTATAGGTAAGTGTTATGTTACGTAGCAGTAACTGGGGCAGATAGCTACGGTTCTGTTATATGCTATGGTTATGTAGCAGTAGCTGGGGCAGAGCTAAACTTCTGTGAGACTCTCCGGAGCACGTCTTCTTAAACCACACATTTGAAGGCATTTCCTTGGATTGCGTAAAAATCCCATTTGCACTCTATCAGTCTGAGTGCAGGCAATTGAAAATGAACTTGCTGACGTCTCAGAGGTGTGCTGCTCTGGGCTGCCTCTCAGAATGATATACAGAAACACCATATAAGTTTCAGCCACTTTAAATACCCCAAACAAAAAGAATGTATTTTGAAATGCTTTATGGGTACTTTAAGTTATAAAGTTGCTTCTTCAAAGTTTGAATGGAATTTAAATAAAGTAGTATAGAAGATTGAAATTCCTTCTAATCCTCACAGTATTCCATAGCATTATTTTGATTCAATTTGTTGCTGGATAAAATTACTGAACACTGAGGGTATTCTAAAACCTTTGGTCTATGACTAATGTCATTGGCACTGGCAGCATACATTTACTATATGGTAAGAGCACGCTGCATCCAAATTGCTTATCTCTTTCACTTTCAGATTAACAGCTCATTCGAAAGGTTCAATTGTAGCGAAAGAGCACCATATTATGATTACCACACCAAAGTGAAAAAAAAGCTCAGGACTACAGCTGGGCATAGAGCAACTTGTTTGCACTGCAAAAGGGGTCATGATGTATGATGATGATTTATTTTTTCTTTTAATTTATTATATGTATATTCAATCGCTCCTTTGTAGTAGATTGCACCCTGGTTTTAAGATTTGGTAGGAAGATGTGTAAACTGCAGATTCCCTAAGTTGTCCACCACGCACTGTAACACTCAACCCTTCATGTACACTTCCTGTTGTTTGGCTGACTAATAATTTACTCCGAAGAGGAGCAGTAATCTATGTCTCAGGCCGGTACGTATTGTTAACCTCTAAACACACACTGCTGTGACTTTCATCAAGAAAACCTGCGCTTGGTCTGCTTTCCAAAAACACAATAGAAGGGAAGCTGCAGCAGGATCTGTTTTCATGGGTTGCACTGCACCTGTCAGTTCTTAAAAACCATCCAGTGTAAACAGAGAATAGTGGCACTCTTACCAAGGCTCTTATTCTCACTGTTAGAAAACGTGATGGTTTTTAGAAAGGTTGATGTAAGGTGACTTAACAATACCAATGCCAATAATAATAATAATAATAATAATAATAATAATAATAATAATAATAATAATAATAATAATAATAAAGTTGTATATCCAGCACTAATGTATGCTGGCCCAGCTTTATTATCACACTTATAGCAGTCTAAGATTGCCATGGCTTGATATACAGTATGGACTAAAATTGCTACTAAATTGGTAGCACAGCAAATAGAGTTGTATAGTAGCCTATGTGTCCAGTTGTGGTGTCTGATTACAAAAAGGAATAATGTACACTGTTTCTATGTGGTGATTCATCATCTCTTGTGAGAAAGGACTTGTTTATACATTAATGACAGTCCTATTTCTAGCCAGGTACAATATGCCATTCCTTTCTGGTTGTGTAATAATAACCACCTCATCCAGGTAAAACTGCACATATTACAGCACACACCACAGCACACATTACATAATATTTGAATAATGTTGCCATAAAACCATGCTGCACACTACAATACATTAAGGATAATATGTATGTTTTATTTGTAATTGCCAATTAAACAGGAGTACATTGTGTGGTTTGTTTATGTCCATCTATCTATCTATCTATCTATCTATCTATCTATCTATCTATCTATCTATCTATCTATCTATCTATCTATCTATCATATAGATGCATCATTTTCCTGGATTGAAATTATACTTTGATCTCCGATTATTTTTCACAGTGTCAGTGGGAGCGTTGGGGTTAAAAAGTCACTCTCAAACCGTTGCCATTCAAGTTTCTATGCGGAGACAGGCTACCCACTGACCTTATCGAAGCACAATGCAATTGAGCCTGGAGCAGCAACAAGACCACATCGAGACTTGATCTGTGAACCTTCACACAAAACAACCTCAACTCGACACGCACAGGGAGAAACAAGGGTTCCTTTTGAGCACTGGATTTTACTAACGCCTGCAATTTCGTCACAAAAAAAACTATATATGTACATGGAGCGTCTCGTGTCTATTTATGTGATATCTATTTTATTCTGATTGGAGATCTGGACTGTTAAGAACAGGGTAGCACATCTCCGAGGTTGGACTATTTCTGTATTGAAAAAAAGGCTTCCAGTTTGTATTTGCTGATCAAAATGGGTTGTTGCACAGGACGATGCACGTTGATATTTCTTTGCACTTTGCAGCTGGTGAGTAGAAAGCACTTGTTTGATGATATATATTTGTTTTCTTTAATGTTACATGTCGAAAATAAACAAGCAAAAAAAGTCTGTCTTGTGAAGACAGTAATTATTCAGAAAGGGGGGAATCTCTCTGTTAAAGCGGAATGGTTTTGTTAAAAGTGTTATGACCCTAACACATATATTTGCCTACTGTTAGATACAGTAAAAGCTAATATTCGAAGAAGAAAAAAAAGGATGGTATTTGCATTTCTGTAGTTACGGCGTGTTTCGGCAATTGGGTACAGTACTAAAATGAAAGTAGATTTTAAAAGATCGTTTAGAATTATGCTGCAACATCATTTATACAGTCTGTATATGCACATATACAACCAGCCCATTCCTGTAAATACCAGGGACCCAGATTGTGATCACTTACATATTACTGATTGAATAAACTAAGACAATACGATCTAATTAAAAGGCTGGGACAGAGTAGATGTTCCATTATTGGTATGCGTTATCCAGGCACTCGATGCTCGCTTTGAAACATCTGAGTTTTTGTAATGCTATGCAAATGTAACCATTTGTTATGAAACAAAAACATTCAAGTTTAAAATACAATGCATCGCGTCAGGCTGAAAATAAACCTCACTGCTGATGTACTATTTGCAAATCATTGTAATCAAAAAAGAAAAAAAAAACTTTAGTACACTTAATAAACCCTTACTTGTTGTTTCCCAAGAAACCGTAATTTGAAAGAAGCTTTGAAAAATAGCCGTGCTGTTTTTTTTTATCATCAGATTTAACCACCTCGCGTCCGGAAGTGAATGTGATTGTTTCAGAAATAAAATTAGTCGTACCGCTAAAGGCCAAAAACACTATTATAGTGAAGAACGTATATGTTCTGTCTAATTGCACTGTATTTTGTTTAGACTGTAAAACATCGATAATGTATAAGGTATAAGGTAATATAAAGTTTATACACACACGCACACGCACACATACGAGCTATATATCATTTCGCTGATGTATAGCTTGATATATAGCTGATGTAAAGCTATATGAGGGATAACTATAGATATAGATACGCCATATCCATAAACTCATAATTTAATTTAAACAGTTGGGGGACTGGGGTGGAATCAGCAGTCAAGTTGTTGAGAATATCTCACAGCTGCTGAAGTGTTTGAAATGCATTCAGAAGTAATAGTAGAGGTTTCATTTACAAATCTTACACTCTTGGGGTAAAGCTTGTACAGTTTTTTAGTGACATCTCCTATTGTGAGTTTATATTTATGGGCACTTTGATCAAGTAGTACATACTGTAGGGACATAATGGCATCTTTTAAAATCCAACTGAAACCCACTAGCCAATTTCGTCTCTAATAACAAGAATGCATCTTGATTAAAGAAAACTGTAATGCAAACATTTCAGTCTTATAATTGTGATAATAGAAAACGATCTTTGCAGAAGAGACTGTTTAGTCACTTGTTTTTTTTTTTCTTTCTCTAAATTCAACAAAACGCCTGGTCAAAGTTTAGACGCTCTCTGTGTCCCTGTGTTTGGAAGGGTCAATGTCCGAGGTCTCTGTGGCATGATCATGTGCTCTTAAAAAAATAAACTTCAGTAAAGTATAGAATAAAAAAAATGGTGACATGCATTACAGACTGTTGAGCAAGAGAAGCAAACTAAATGTGAGATATACTGTATGTGTGTGTGGAGTAGCATTTAGAACGTGTTGTAATTCCACCTATGACATTATATAAATTCCAAGAAAAACTGTTTCCTATTTTAATGCCATATCAGGCACATTCAAGGGCTGATCCATTCTGTTTTGTCACCTACCAAATGAGGTGGAATTACTAACCATTATTTTGTAATTTATTGGAGGAGACAGGCTGTAAGTACCCCATATAAATGTATTAGAACAGGCATCTCCACCTGCTGCCATGTAGAGGCAGTGTTTTGCAATTACGGTATAGTATCACAGTGCTCTGAACTATGAGACACAATTTATGGATTGTTATTCGTTTAGAAACCAGCAGTACAAGGCATATAGTTTTACTGTAGTAGATTTGATATCATGAGCTATACAAAAGATACCTTGTGATTATAAAGACATTTTAAACAAACAAAAATAGTTACCATGTCAGCAAAAGTGAACAAATATATAGTATTTCCACTGTTTGTTTTAAAACACATGCTCCCTTGAGATATTCGGAAACTGCTAAGCAACATGCTTCTCCAGAACAGACCAAAGAATGTTTATTGGATTGAATTATGGCGATTGTGAAGGCTATTCCTTTTATCTTCATATTCTTCAAGCCATATGCTTTGGGTCGTTGTCGTGTTGGAAGATAAACTGTCTGCCAATCAACCTACGAGCAAATGGTGTCATTGTACTGTGTATAATGTTTAGATACATGGCTGCATTCATTTCATCTTCAATCACATGAATGTCTGCTAAAACACCCCCATATCATGATCGAACACCTCCATGTTTAACTATTGGTATAAGGTTTTCTTCATTGAAGGTTTTCCCTTTTTTTCTCCATACTATGGTCCATTTTTGGAGAACAGTTCATGTTTAGCCTCTCGGACCAGAGTATTTTATTGAAGAATGCTTCAGATTCCTGTTCACATTTCTTGGCTTATTATTTAAGATGGTTTGTTTTATGAATATTCTTTAAACACGGGTAGCAGTGAGGTCTACATGTATACAACTCTTCTGTGTTCTGTTCTTTGTATAGTTCATAAACTATTATGCTTGATGCTTCTAAATATTTCTTGAAGTCCTTGGCTTTTAATCTTGTTTTTTTTTTAACTGCTCGGATGATTCTCCTACCTCCTGTGCCCATTATTTCCTTTTGGCGTCCACTTCTTTCAAGTGTTTCAGTTTAATTTGTTCTGTGGTACTTCTTGATTATTGCTCTGATTGTGGATTTTGGTATTCCACATTTCTTTGATATTGTTCTGTAGCTATTTCCTCGTAACAATCTTCTATTGTTACGAGTGTGTTTCTCAAATGTGAATCCAACTCCTTTGTTTAGACCACCATCCGCTGTGTTGCAAAAAAATTCTTCTTCAACAGATAGATGTTGGAAATAATTACCTATTTTCTGGCTATTAACTTTATAATGCAGCTTAGTTGCTATTTAATGGTTTTCAATCAACAAATAACCTTCCTCAATCTATTAGGGATGCTAAGACCGTTGATGCTTTTAAAAAACAGTTAAAGACGCACTTTTACGTTCAGGCATATTTATCATTATTCGTTTTTTGATTTGTGTAATTTATTTTTATATTATGTATACTCTTAATATGCTGTATGTATATGTGGTTCTCTGTGTTGTTTTGTGTTTGTACAGCGCTTTGAGATGTGTGCATTTAGGTGCTTTATAAAATAAAGCTTATTATTATTATTATTATTATTATTATTATTATTATTATTATTATTATTATTATTACATTTTTACAGACTTGTCATGAACAAATATTTGAAATTGCATAAGTGCTTTAATTTATCGCGATTGTTTGTTAAACTACCAGAAATTGTGTATTTTGCTCTTTTTTCTTATTAACTGGCTAATGTTCACTAAATGCTTGAACCTAACATGTTTACTTGAATTTTCTTATATAGGGTACCAATAAATTTGTCTGGGACTATAGTATGAGCCTGTTAATAATTAGTTGTGCTGAAAAGAAACAAACTCAGCCCACTGAGTGTGCAAAGGAAGCATCTGTCCACTGGGGGACATAAGGTGGAATGGGACCATCTATGACAGTGACAAAGGCTCCGATTACAGAGGAAGGGAATGCCTGCTGATGGTTGCTGGAGAAGCAGGTGCAGCGTGGCACTTTCAGTGAATCCTCCAGCACCTGGGATGAGAAACGGCAGGATGATCGCAACTTTGAAAGTTTCTGTGCCATGGTACAGTAGCTTGGGGGCTTGAATGCATTTCTATTTCTAGTAAGCGTAAGAAGGGATTTGTGGTTTAGACAGCATATGGAATTTCTCATCTATCGCACTTGACCTCTGCTATTATGCAAGATGATGATATAGTACTGAAACTAACAATCCAATCTGGGAAAGAATGCTAAAAAAATATGTAAAGATCAGTCACGCATCCTCACAAAGTTTTTAAAATATAAAACAATAAACAATTAATGTGGCGGCCGGCACCTCTCTTGTCCTTGCCAAACAATAAATCAAAAACACGGCTTTTCTCGTCATATATAATACAGAAATAATAATAATAATAATAATAATAATAATAATAATAATAATAATAATAATAATAATATAATAATAACAGCGCACATATATATACATGGGGGGGTTCCACTTCTCCCAGTGGTGGTGGAGGCAGAGGCAGCTCCTGCTCCTCTCCTCCGGATGGCGGTGGTGAAGGCAGAGACAGCTCCTGCTGCTCTCCCTCTGCCGGTGAAGGCAGAGGCAGCTCCTGCTGCTCTCCCTCTGGTGGTGGAGGCAGAGGCAGCTCCTGCTGCTCTCCCTCTGGTGGTGGAGGCAGATGCAGCTCCTGCTGCTCTCCCTCTGGTGGTGGAGGCAGATGCAGCTCCTGCTGCTCTCCCTCTGGTGGTGAAGGCAGAGGCAGCTCCTGCTGCTCTCCCTCTGGTGGTGGAGGCAGAGATAGCTCCTGCTGCTCTCCCTCTGGTGGTGGAGGCAGAGGCAGCTCCTGCTGCTTTCCCCCTGGCATTGGAGGCAGAAGCAGCTCCTGCTCCTCTCCTCCTAGTGGTGGAGGCGGTGGAGGCAGAGGTAGCTCCTGCTCCTCTCTGACGATAGAGACAGTGGAGGCAGAGGCAGCTCCTACTCCTCTCCTCCTGGTGGTGGAAGCAGTGGAGGCAGAGGCAGCTCCTGCTCCTCTCTGACAATAGTGACAGTGGAGGTAGAGGCAGCTCCTGCTCCTCTCTGACGATAGTGACAGTGGAGGTAGAGGTAGCTCCTGCTCCTCTCTGACGATAGTCACAGTGGAGGTAGAGGTAGCTCCTGCTCCTCTCCTCCTGGTGGTGGAGGCAGTGGAGGCAGAGGCAGCTCCTGCTCCTCTCCTCCTGGTGGTGGAGGCAGTGGAGGCAGAGGCAGCTCCTGCTCCTCTCCTCCTGGTGGTGGAAGCAGTGGAGGCAGAGGCAGCTCCTGCTCCTCTCCTCCTGGTGGTGGAGGCAGTGGAGGCAGAGGCAGCTCCTGCTCCTCTCCCTCTGTATGTGGTAGGTTGTCCATTCTGGTAGACCAGTACTAAAGATTAATTTAAAATGTAGCCTATATGTGTAAAATAAAGCAGTTACAGACTGAGCAAAGCCAGAGGGCACGTGACAGAATCCTGGAGCATTCAAACCTAGGAGCTCAGAGTGCTTTGTTACAAAGCAAGATGGCTTGGTGCCAGTACCATCTGCCTTTGTCTGCTGAGACCATGCACAACATGCGTCCTAGAATCATGTTTCATCATGTAGCGCTTTGTGTCCCAAATTTAACCTACTGTATGAGACAGCAGCAAAATCAATTGAATTGAATTGACTAAATGTGGTGTACAAATAAATAAATAAATAAATAAATAAATAAATAAATGCAGGGATTGCCGTTGTGATTAAGCCTGATCTGATCAATTCTGAACACCTGTCTCTGCACAGCTCCCATGACTAGTGGGGGTTCCAGATCTCCCCATGCAAACAGCACAGCTCCCATGACTAGTGGGGGTTCCAGATCTCCCCATGCAAACAGCACAGCTCCCATGACTAGTGGGGGTTCCAGATCTCCCCATGCAAACAGCACAGCTCCCATGACTAGTGGGGGTTCCAGATCTCCCCATGCAAACAGCACAGCTCCCGTGACTAGTGGGGGTTCCAGATCTCCCATGCAAACAGTTAGTTATTTTGTGACTACCATACAGTAGGTATCAGGGTCAGTTCAGATCCCCTCGTCAGCATAATAGGAATCTGATGAGATCACGAGACCCAGAAATCTGGACCAAATTATTGACATCTGTTTGAGCAGGTTCTCCCCGTCTATGGATGAAGTATGACTAGTCCATCCAATATGGGTAATATAATAACATATTAGTTTGTTTACAAATATTATACTTACCGAATTTGATTTATGATATTTTACGGTAAAGGACAAGTATCTCTGTAAAACATATATTGGCCGTTGATCTATGCCAGACCCATTGCTACAAATAATTAATTTTCCAGTTTTCCTGGTAGAAATCTGGGGTAATATTGGGAAAGGAACAGAAAATCATATCATCTTTGTATTTAAGTATATGTTTTATTCAGTTTTATGCAGTGGTGTAGTGGTAAATAAAAAAGTGGGTTAAAGCCCCTGTTTGGTGGAGTTGAACAGATAGATTGAACAGATAAACATGAACACATACATTGTTATTGGCCCTCAGCCAACCAGAGCCCCCCATACAGTTATTTCCACTCTCAGGTGCTGTTTGCGTGTGAACAGTCACAAATCCGACAGTGCGCTTCACTGAACAGTTCTGCAAACGACCTTTCATGGGCTAGGATGAAGGCTACTAGCACCGCCCTGCAGGTCCCGTGTGCCTAACAACAGAACATTAACTGAACATAAACAACCAATCACCAAACACACTCACACACACACACACACACACACACATCCACACCCACACACAGTATCTTGTCTTTAACCCAGGATTTGCATATCACAGGAGAGGAGAAATGAGTAAACTCTGTATCCCTTATATGAGAAGTAGGTAAACACTACATTGTCCAAATTAAAAGTGGGTAAACATTGTTTACTTGCGTATACCCTTGACTACACCACTGGTTTTATGTGAATAATTTGTGTGACTTGTATAATTATTACCATAAAGTGTGACAGTGTTGCTCTTTTTGATTTTCCCTGGGACACTCTTGAGAATTAGCTGTTGTCTTTAGGCAACTGTTTCCACATCAAATATATTAAATACATGATAAATAAAAAACGGCTCATTGATGAAAGAGGCCAAAGGAGGCTGACACGAATTGTGCAGAGCAACAGACGGGCTACAGTTAGTCAACTGACAGTCCAGTACAACATTGGTGCCGAAAGACCCATAAAAGAATGCACAACTCGTCGTACCTTGACACGAATGGGGTATGGCAGCCGACGACCTAACAGAGTTCCACTTCTTTCAGCAAAACACAAGAAACTGCGGTTGCAGTGGGCTAAGGAATGAAAACACTGGACACTGGAGGATTGGAAAAACATTGCCTGGTCTGATGAATCCCGGTTCCTGCTGTTTCACGCTGATGGGAGGACAAGGGTATGGAGAAAGCCATATGAGTACATACATACATCATGCCGCGTGTCAACATTGCAGGCTGGTGGTGGTGGTGTGATGGTGTGGGGTGTGTTTTCATGGCACACATTGGGCCCCTTGATAAAAGTGGAGCAACGTTTGAATGCCACAGGATACCTGAACATCATTGCCAATCAGTTGCATCCCTTCATGGCAGCAGTGTATCCATCTCCTAATGGATTTTTTCAGCAGGATAATGCCCAATGCCAGAAGGCTAGGAGTGTCCGGGAATGGTTCCACGAACATGACAGTGAATTCAGCTTACTGCAGTGGCCTGGGATGAGATGGAACGAGCTATTCAGAGTAGAGATACACTACCAGCCAACTTGACACAACTGTGGGAAGCATTGGTCAACATGGGCCAGTGTATCCATCTCCTAATGGATTTTTTCAGCAGGATAATGCCCAATGCCAGAAGGCTAGGAGTGTCCGGGAATGGTTCCACGAACATGACAGTGAATTCAGCTTACTGCAGTGGCCTGGGATGAGATGGAACGAGCTATTCAGAGTAGAGATACACTACCAGCCAACTTGACACAACTGTGGGAAGCATTGGTCAACATGGGCCAGCATCCCTGTGGAACGCTTTCGACACCTTGTGGAGTCCATGCCCCGACGAATTGAGGCTGTTCTGAGGGCAAAAGGGGGTGCAACTCAATATTAGGAAGGTGATCCTAATGTTGTGCACACTCAGTGTATATATCCTTTGACTGAAATGTGAAACCCAGAAACTGGTTGTTTTTATGTTGGTTTTTATATCCAATAGAACATGTCTTGTAAAATGAGGGCTTTGTCGCTGTTTTGTATCTCAAATCCTTTCTCACCAAAGCAGAAAGACAAATATATCCTGCCTTTGGAAATGTCAATATAGAAAATAAATTTGAGCTGTCTGAGTAGTTTGGTTTTCCAATTCTTTGACGCAATAGTTTTTTTTTTGTTTTTTTTTTTGCATTACTGGCATTAGATATGTTGTTGTGTGGAGTGACTCCTATCCCAGTAATTGTTAAGGGGCGGTCATTGACGGTGCAGTTTGTATTGGATTTTCTAACTGTGGAGCTTCTTCGGCCTTACCCACCCTAAAATGCCAGAGTGCTTGAGTGTGAAGATTGATTGGAACATTTTGAGGCTGACCGATTAGCACAGAAACCAGGGAAACTCATCAGGTGTACGAGCAAGGCTAGAGGTGTTCATCCATCCTTCCTGCAAAAGTGTTTATTAGCAATATTCTGCAGATGGGAGATTTATTTCTTAAGAGAAGATCTACTTTCACACATGTTGGTTTTGACAAAGCACCAGCCCAGGATTTTTGCATATGTGAACTCAAATGCAACATATAGCCCAATTTAAATGCACTACTTTACGCTAGCTTACCATGGGATGCTAGCTAGTGTGTGTAATGCCCTGATTCTCAGGGTTTATTTCCAGGGTTTTTAACATTCTCAGTTACCAAGCTACCCGTGGCTGGCAAAAAAAAAAAAAAAAAAGGTAATCTAACATTTTAGTCGCCTAGCTGGCTAAGTGTATCTCAGTAATTATCTTGACAGATGAGCAGCTTGCTAATTGCTTTTTAAACTATGATTAAGGTATTGGAGGATGAAGAAAAAGCATATTAAGTACTATGTTGAATACCTAACCAAAACAATACAAGTAAAAACTCCCCCACCATGGAGTGGCTGACCTTTGTACTGTGCAGTGGCTGCTTCTATTTTCTACACCCAAACCAAAACAAGAAGATTTTAATAATTATAAATGATTGCCAGTGATGGCAAGATTACTACACCTTGCTGGGTAGTTTAGTAAATCATCTCTCACTCTGGTATTTTTTTTGTTTGATGTTAACGGTGCAAGCTGGTCGACACATTTTCTGGATTGTATTTTGCATATTTTAGCATTCACTGGTGAGTTTAAAATAGTGGTGAATATGAAACTCAGATGTCAAACTAAATATTATTGATAACTGTTTTTTGTTATTGCATAGTTTGTTTTGTTTTTTTCAAAAATGCTAAATCCTAGCTATTTAAAAAAAAAATGTTTCTATGAAAACCATGTCATAAAAACTTGATCTTCAGTCCCCTGCAGCATTGCATAAATACAGACTAATTTTCCATATCAGGCATTTTTTTCAGCCAGACAACTGATAATTAATTAGTGGCAATAGAGAGCCCTGTAATGAGATTTTAGAAACAAAACATGAAATCATATCAGTAGTTGAATTCAGATGAACACTTCTACTCTGCAGCAGATTTTTTTTTTTTTTCTGACATTTGGATTGACAGTGTTTGGAATCATGATTCATATTTTCAGAAATAATACCAAGATCAATATTATGACAAATGAACAGTTTAATTAAGACATTGAAGCATGGCTATTCAGTCCGCTGTGAAAAATACCATGGTAAATAAAAACAAAAAAGTAAAATCATATTTAATATCATAATATATAACAAAAATGTGATGAAATAAAATGACAACTGGATGAGTCATTCCCATTTGTCAGATACCCCTGCACTCTTGGACTGACTCATTTTTCACACCTTTCTTGAACATATTATTAATATCTACGTTTTACATGTAATTATTTTCAGTCTAAAAGAACTGAGCAGTGCTGAGGTTTGCTGGAAATGAAAAATGTATTTGTAAGCCGTATATTGTCAGAATATACGCCTTCATTTTTGTGATGATATATGGCTTCCATTCGTTCCCAGGTGAATGTTAGTGTATATCAAAACCAAATGGGGAAAGATCTCCAGGTGTGAAATATTACCCGTTTCAGTGGCAGCCACAGTGTACTGTAGCAGTAATATGTAGCAAGCAAATGCACTGCAAAATAAATGTTTTCCATTAAAAAATGGACTGGAAGAGTGAGGTATGATATTTTGAATAGCTCTTCAGTTAAGTCATAAAAGGATAATTCAAATATAGCTATGTTTAAGCAAGCAAGAAGAAAAGCTACTATCGTGGGAATCCTTCAAAATAAGCCTTTGAGGCAGTTCTGCAGTCTTGATATTACTTATATACTAGCTATCAGCAGGAGGGGGGGAATTGGGACAATAGCATTGCAGACTCAGGGGGATAAACTGACAGGACCATATTAAAAAAATGGCTTATTTTTGGCACCCGAATACCATAGGTCTTAATGTGAAACTACAGTATGTGGCATATTTTTAAAGCATATATTAAATAACATGACAACAATGGATGCCCAACTGTAATTTCTTCATCCATAAAACAGCACATTAGTTAGAGATTTTCTGTTCCAAATCTTTAATAAACCCAACCTAGGGAACCACTTGTGGCCATTTGGAATACTGGCCTCACAGAAATTCATTAATTAAGAACACATACCATGTAACAATAAACAGATATACTACTACTACGACTACTACTACTACTACTAATAATAATAATAATAATAATAACAATAATAATAAAAGTCTTATAATAATCTATTGAGCTAAAGTTAAGTATGATGCAAGCAAAAACGCTGATGTAATATTGAAATTGTTATTGATTAGACATCAGAACTTATTGCTGAAAAACTTCATGTTTAGATTTTTGTAAAGAAACATGGACAAAGTTGGTACTTTAATAGTTATCAAACACATTGCTTAGTATTTTTTTTCCTTTTTCAGAAATGTGGTAAGGAGATTTGGTTAATTCAGCTAAAATGGATATACCAGGAACTCTAGTTGACATACTGCTTTGTCTTTAAATTCAAACTAATGGTTTACTACTTTGTGGGAAATAAATATAATTTATTTTGAACTGAATCTGTGTCTATAGAATTGAAATTGTAATTATTTTCAAGTCCGTCAAGTAGAGATGAGTTTTTCATATCGTATCGTGGCTTGTGTATCCTGATACGTATCGTATCGTGACCTTGGTGTATCGTCTTACCCCTAGAAAATACTTTACCCTCAGCAAGTAACACATGACATACACTTCTGTTGAACCTCTATACTGGCAATCAACATTTTAAAAAAACAAGTTTGCTTCTGTTGTGTAACTTTCTGACCACATGTCCACACTTCTGACATTTTGGTCAGTATGCTGCTTTTCCTGTCCAAGGACACTCAATGCCAGATTACAATGTCAATAAAGAGAAAACAAAACCTTGAAACAGTAAATATAGCTGGTTTGTGTTTTTTGAGTGAACTTGTTTTGAATTATGCAGGTGAATTGTTGGGAGTTTTGTCATTCTGGATAACGGATTTAGGAGGTATGGAGGTACCTGTGTTTTATTATTGTAGCGTTGGGTCAAACGAGACCAAGGATTGGGACTTTGTGTGTTCTGTGTTGAACTTGCGGGGGGAATGGGATTATCGTTTCTGTGGGTAGGTCTGTTAATTTGTACTGTTGAAATGCTGTTATTTTATTGTTGTGTGTGTATGAGCTGTTGCGTGTGTGCTAACCCCCTCCCCCGTGTGCGTGCTGTGCTGTGCTGTGTGAATGGTGGGGGGGATTATGTAAATTAGTTACTGTAACCTCAGCCAATGAGCATTAACCATGAGCCTATATAAGTGCTGCCTGCGCGCTGCAAGGGGTTGTTGTTGCTGGGGAGTGTAAAGGAACTAAATCAATTTTTTGAAAGAGCAAATATTAAATGACGCTTTTAAGAGCCAAAAAGAATTCCAAGTAGCGTCTTCATTACCGCCGCTGAGAACCCACCACACGCCGCTGAGAACCCACCAGACGCCGCTGAGAACCCACCACACGCCGCTGAGAACCCACCAGACGCCGCTGAGAACCCACCACACGCCGCTGAGAACCCACCAGACGCCGCTGAGAACCCACCAGACGCCGCTGAGAACCCACCACATGCCGCTGAGAACCCACCACACGCCGCTGAGAACCCACCAGACGCCGCTGAGAACCCACCACACGCCGCTGAGAACCCACCAGACGCCACTGAGAACCCACCACACGCCGCTGAGAAACCACCACATGCCGCTGAGAACCCACCAGACGCCGCTGAGAACCCACCACACGCCGCTGAGAACCCACCACACGCCGCTGAGAACCCACCAGACGCCGCTGAGAACCCACCACACGCCGCTGAGAACCCACCAGACGCCGCTGAGAACCCACCACACGCCGCTGAGAACCCACCAGACGCCGCTGAGAACCCACCACACGCCGCTGAGAACCCACCAGACGCCGCTGAGAACCCACCAGACGCCGCTGAGAACCCACCACATGCCGCTGAGAACCCACCACACGCCGCTGAGAACCCACCAGACGCCGCTGAGAACCCACCAGATGCCGCTGAGAACCCACCAGACGCCGCTGTGAACCCACCACATGCCGCTGAGAACCCACCACACGCCGCTGAGAACCCACCAGACGCCGCTGAGAACCCACCACACGCCGCTGAGAACCCACCACACGCCACTGAGAACCCACCAGACGCCGCTGAGAACCCACCACATGCCGCTGAGAACCCACCACACGCCGCTGAGAACCCACCACACGCCGCTGAGAACCCACCAGACGCCGCTGAGAACCCACCACACGCCGCTGAGAACCCACCAGACGCCGCTGAGAACCCACCACACGCCGCTGAGAACCCACCAGACGCCGCTGAGAACCCACCACACGCCGCTGAGAACCCACCACACGCCGCTGAGAACCCACCAGACGCCGCTGAGAACCCACCACACGCCGCTGAGAACCCACCACACGCCGCTGAGAACCCACCAGACGCCGCTGAGAACCCACCAGATGCCGCTGAGAACCCACCAGACGCCGCTGTGAACCCACCACATGCCGCTGAGAACCCACCACACGCCGCTGAGAACCCACCAGACGCCGCTGAGAACCCACCACACGCCGCTGAGAACCCACCACACGCCACTGAGAACCCACCAGACGCCGCTGAGAACCCACCACATGCCGCTGAGAACCCACCACACGCCGCTGAGAACCCAGCACACGCCGCTGAGAACCCACCACACAACGCTGAGAACCCACCAGACGCCGCTGAGAAACCACCACATGCCGCTGAGAACCCACCAGACGCCGCTGAGAACCCACCACACGCCGCTGAGAACCCACCACACGCCGCTGAGAACCCACCAGACGCCGCTGAGAACCCACCACACGCCGCTGAGAACCCACCACACGCCGCTGAGAACCCACCACACGCCGCTGAGAAACCACCACACGCCGCTGAGAACCCACCACACGCCACTGAGAACCCACCAGACGCCGCTGAGAACCCACCACACAACGCTGAGAACCCACCAGACGCCGCTGAGAAACCACCACACGCCGCTGAGAACCCACCAGACGCCACTGAGAACCCACCACACGCCGCTGAGAACCCACCACACGCCGCTGAGAACCCACCACACGCCGCTGAGAACCCACCACACGCCGCTGAGAAACCACCACACGCCGCTGAGAACCCACCAGACGCCGCTGAGAAACCACCACACGCCGCTGAGAACCCACCACACGCCGCTGAGAAACCACCACATTTCCCCCCAACAGTGTTTGGTGTACCTAGATGATCTGCTGGTCCACAGCATGTGACTGCCTTACATATATCAAAAAAATATTATTTTATGTATATATTTATGTATTTTTTGCCATTGTTCTGTATTTTCTGACCCCTCTGCACATACTGTATCAAAGGAAGCTGGAAAACTATATACATTCTGAAACTGTAGGTTGTGAGGATTACAATGGTACTGACTCATAAACACGAGGTGAACTTTAACCCCTCTTGAAATGCATAAGTATAACATGCCCAATTGTAATTTTCCAAATTAAGGATTACCACCTCCCATTATAAGGCTTATTCTAAGTTGAAAACTTCAAATTAGCAAGATAGCTGTCACATTTTGGGCTTTACAAAAAATAGAACATTTTATACTTTTTATACTCGCAGCCTGCAGTGCAAGACTAAACCCTCCCACACATGTCCATCCAATTGTGGAAACGATTGGTCACTCACAGCCTGCAGGCACTGACATGTACTAGATCGCGTATGGTACAATCAATAGCGATTGTTTAGTTCTGAAAAGAATTGTCGAAAATAAGATGAAGTTTGCCAAAATATCTCTGTGGATCCCCTAAATGCTGTAGCCATCATGAGTTGCTCAGATCAAAGCATGATCCACAATATAATACAGACTTTAGCTTGCTGACTTGACTTCCTGGATTCCAGACTGAACAACACGGATAACTCCTATAGGCTGAGTTAGATGTCTGAAGACTGCCACTACTGCCTCGAAGAGAGCAACAGGACCAGCGGGAAAACAGCTGCAAAGAGCTCTCCACTGTTCCCCCTTCCGACTGGCGCACCCAGCAAGAGTAAGACCCTGACCTGCAACCCCTCTTTCCGTGGCTGACGCAAGGCAGCTGACCCCGCTGGGAGGACCTCGTCAGCTGCTCCTCAAAAGCCTCTAGTCTCAGTGGCAGGGATTGGCCGTGAAAGACAGGGTGCTACAGTGTCGCTGGCTGCTGGTGGTTCTCCATCTCCTTCAAGCCACGGTTTTGTCCACCGTGCATGGGGCACCCGGAACGGGGCATTTTGGGGTGTACAAGACGCTGCGGCAACTCCAACAAAGCTATTACTGGAGCTGGAGCTGCTGCGACGTTGAAGATTTCTGCCGCTGCTGTGACCTTTGTGCAGCCTGGAAAGGCCCCCTTGGACAGTCTCATGCCACCCTACAACAGCACCAGGATGTGGCACCCATGGAGTGTTGCCATCGATGTGCTGGGCTCCCTCTCCCTCACCGCGTCTGGAAACAAGTTTGTGCTG
Organism: Acipenser oxyrinchus oxyrinchus; assembly: GCA_030684275.1. NCBI lineage: Eukaryota > Metazoa > Chordata > Actinopteri > Acipenseriformes > Acipenseridae > Acipenser > Acipenser oxyrinchus. The sequence goes on from CM060249.1 coordinate 82,829,445, forward strand.
GTGGCCATGGACTATTTCAGCAAGTGGCCTGAAGCCTACGCCCTTCCCAATTAAGAAGCCACCACCGTCGCCAACGCCCTCCTCAAAGGCTTCTTCACCTGCTTCGGCATGCCCCAGGAACTGCACTCGGACCAGGGATGAAACTTTGAGAGCCGTGTGTTTGCGGGGGATGGCTAGCGGTTGGGGACTCACAAAACCTGAACCACCCCTCTTCGCCCTCAAAGCGACGGAATGGTGGAGTGATTTAATCGTACTTTGGGGGCGCAACTCGCCATCGTCACCAGCACGTTCCAGAAATACTGGGACCTTCAGCTGCCGCTCATCCTGATGGCATACCGCAGCACCGTACAGGACTCCAGTGGCAGCACACCCGTTCTCCTGATGCTGGGTAGGGAACTCCAGACCCAGCCGAAGTGGTCTTTGGCCGGCCACCCGACCAGCAACACACTCCTGCAGGTCTTGAATACGCCTGACAGCTCCAGGACCGGCTAGACACAGCCCAACAGTTTGCCTGGGACCAACTCCAGGCATCCAGTATGCGCCAGAACCACAACTATGACGTGGGCGAGAGAAGGAGAGCCCTCAAACCAGGAGAATGAGTCTGGGTCTTCGGACCCAAAAGAAGACGGGGCGGCTGCCTCAAACTAGAAATCCCTTGGGCTGTCCCCTGCCTGGTCTTGGAAGTCATTTACTGGGTCAAGCTACCGTCCCCCAGCCAGAAAGTGGTGCTGCACCGGGGCTACCTGGCGCCTTACCTGGGCAGTCATCAAGCTTAGTCCCTCACCAAACCCCGTGAGTCAGCAGGGAGCTGTCCTCACCGCTCCCCAGCCCAAGAGAGAGGACATCCCATTGCATCACATTCCAGTCTGCTCCCCACTGCAGTGAGCTTGCCAGCCCCACAAGCTACCACAAGGCACCCCGTGAGACAGCGCCACCTGCCCCTCCGCTACCGAACCAAAGCTGGTTTTTCCCTGGTTCTTCTTTACCACCACTGAGAACCCACTACATGCCGCCGCCACATTATGATACACACTAAGAAATGTCAACTGAGAAGGCCACTTGCCATAGTCTCTCCTTTACCAAGAATTTACCTTGATTGGCTCAATATACCTGTGAGGTTATGTTTTCAGCATGATGGATGCTCTCACAGAATGACTGTCAGACATAGTCTCTTACAGTAAATGGAAGTGATGGATTAGTTCATTGTTCCATGCTAGCAGGCCCTCATCACACCAGGCCTGTGCTAATGAACTAAGGTGCCCCAAAGCTCTTTGTACCATTCAGTTTTCTTGGGAGACCGTGTGGCAGGGCAGGAGCCCTGCCGGTATAAAGTATTCCTCCCTGTCAAAAATCATGTGGGAATGTGGCTGGGGCCATAATTGAATGATTAATGGTTAATGAGGCTCCAGCCACAGGTGTATAAAAGGAGTAATCAAGGGTGTTAGAAGTTAATGTCGGTGTTGATGACGGTGCATGTTGATGTGATGTGATGTACTGTGCTGTTCTGTGTGTTCGTGAGTTTTTTGTGTAGACCTTTTGTTTTGGCCCTTGTACCTTGGAAAACTTGGTTGTGTTTCTGGAAGGAGAATCTGCCCACTAATCAACACATCATATACAAGCTTTTTTTCCTTACCTGAGTGCCGAGCGGTTCGTACTTAGTTTATGAAGGGTGTGTGGCAGGCTGAAGAGGCTGGTTTCTCCCTCAGTGCAATTCATGCTGTGGGGGGCGGCCCCTTGTCTCAGCTGCTTACTTTTCATTCATCCTTTTCCTATTTTTTGGGGATAGGTGGCATTGCGCCACTGCGACTGTTGCGTTAACCATTCATCATCTTCATTTTACCCAGTCGTGGTTTGGCGGCTTTGTCTTTTGGGGGGAGGTAGCCCTACGAGCCACTTCCTATCTGCGGCACTAGACTACATGATGTCATCATGTATTCGCTAGTCGGCCAGCATTGCAGATAGCTGTCAGCACCCATGGACAAGGTCTCCAGCCAAATTCATCATCTGTCATTAAATCGTCTGTTCAATTACAATTTAAATCATCCACATTGCAGATTCTCCGTCCTAAATTTCTTTTGCACTTAACCTGCAGCTTCTTGCTTCTGAGGCTGTCTTCCTGCCGGTAACAGCTTGGGCTGTGACGCTACCCTGTAGCCAATGTAGAGTCCTTTCAGTGTGTAAGGTCTTTTTAACCACCTCACCTCTCACAGTAAAAGTTTTTTTGTGTTTTTAAATTTGAACTCTTTTCCCTTAAGTAGTGTGGTGAATTCAAGTTTGCTCCCCGAAAGGAGCACTTACTCACATGGGCAGCTGCAATCTAACACATTAGTGAGTTCTGAGGTAATAAAGTAATAATGTATTTTCATTTGAAGTGGGTTGAAATTGAAACTACCCCCTGGGTTTCACAGTAAGTGCAGACCTCCTGTAACTGTGGTTATGAAGAAGGCACTGGTTTAAGGCACCAGCTAACACATTTTCATTTGGTGTAGACACATGAGTGATTCACTGCTTGATCCCCTTTCAGGGTAAAAAGCATGTTTGTATATTAGCTCCCACTCTAACCAGACTGTTTCTTTCAAACAAAAAATAGTTTTGAAAAATAGGTGTATGATTTTACATTATGATGTACACTTATATGAAGGAAAACTGGTGGTTTAACCATGACATTGTATAGAAATGTTATGTCCAGTAATGTTATTTAGGATGAGGTTTAGGATGAGATCTCAATAAGATTTCAGACCTGTATTTAGCAGAATCAGCTAGTGTATTTGGCCCTAAGGCCCTGTTAATGGGTGACCCAAGAATTAACTCTGAGGCACAGTTCTCAGTGTTTTATTCACAGTATTTACACAATTTACAGTACCATATCTGTCCTCACAAAGATGGCGGCCTTGACGGGCTATATCAACCATCTTTGTGTGGGAAGCCTGCAGTTGACGTCAGTGCTACCTAATGTCAGGAAGCCTGACATGCTTTAGAACCTTCACCCCGTCACAGACCCCAACAAGCATATGGTATGAATGCCATTCAGAATCTTGCGTAATTAAGTAATTAAGCATCCCAGGGTGAGGGGAGCTTGTATGAGTTTGTAAATCCAATACTGTACAACTGCTAATATTTCATAAACCATTTCAACTTTCAACATCACATTTCCAGTGTTGTAGCAACTTCTCTGGGAAAAATCTAAAGGGACACTTTAACGTGTGATCGACCATATTGGGATCATTTGACTTTTTGGTTTCCAGATGATAAAGAACTTGGATGTGTTAGTTTCATACTTGGTACACAGCTGTATGGTAGTGCAGTGTGGGTACAGAACAACGAAAATGGTGGTAGTTATTGTCTGTGGAATCCTTTGACAGCTGACAAGGTACTGTGAAGTAATATAAAGTATAAAAAACATTAAAGAATAGTTTAGGATCTAATGGTACGTAAATCCACTGAGCCAAAAAAATGGCAAGAAAGGCAGTGAGCTGTTAGAAAAATGAATAGGTATGCATTTTTGATACCTCATTTATTTTTTAATTGAAGTGTTGGAACAAAGAAAAACACAGCTGTAGGATTAATGAGCTGTTTGGCTTTGAAAGGAATTAACAGAGCTTCCTTACTGCAGAAAATATGGAAGATGAGGTTTAAAGGTTATCATTTGATAATCTCATGTCGATTTAAAACAAAAAAATACCTTATCTTCTATGCAGTCTGCCATTTGACAAAAAAATATCCTCAACTACTGTCCAAAGTGTGCAATCATTAGCATACGGAGCATGGTATGTAAGGCTGCTAATGGAGTGCCGCTTTGTGCTCAGGTGGCCAAAGATCAGAAGCTGTTGGTTTTAATTGGGCCTGTGAAACATAAAAAATGTGTGACATCCAACCTATTAGTCAGTATAGATAAACAAGCAACAGCCGAAGTCCAGCTGTGCATCAGAAGCAGTAATGAGGGACCCAACCTTCCACCACTTTATCCTTTGTTACCACTGAATGCACTTATATATCTTATTTAGCAGTCATTTTAGCTGCAATTTCTATATTATTATTATTATTATTACAAAATAAATTTAAACCCTGTCTTATAAGCATTTTGTTTCTTCAAAGTTTCTTGTTTTTCAGAGAGAAGATTAGGAATAATGTTCTGGGGGTATATGGAGGCTGTCTGTCCAATTGTCTGCATGTATATCGCACTTACAGTTTTACATCGAGGACCAATTTTTACAATTATTATGAAACTTGAGAAACACATTCTTGAAAACTACATTCTTAAATTTATTAAGATGTTCAGAATCTATGGTTATATGAAGGCTCCCTGATTGTCTTATGTCACACTATGTTTTTTTTTTATATATATAAAGGCTTTAGCGAAGCATCTATTCAATTATGTAAAATGTACTGTATGACAAAACACAGAGCAGGATAATAGTAAAACACACAATCAAATACTTTCTCATGCAATAGAACCCGAAAAGAGGGCTTTACCGTCTGGTTAGGCCCGCCTCCTGTTGTTAAATGTCCCAAGCCAAAGGTGAGGGCATTTAACATAACAGGAAGGGCCGTACCAGATAGTAAAGCCCTATTATGAGGGTTCTATTGCTATTAGAAAATGGATATGTAAAATAAAATAACATTTAAAGTTTTTCTGGGGTTTTTTTGTGATTTTATGCCGCACTAGTTTTTGTTGCTACTGAATACGTGCATGAGTAATGCGGTTTGCTCAGAATTCCATGTGTGCTCTGGTAGCTTCAGGTTTCAATATCTCAGTGGTGGATTATGTTCCGTCGTGAGTATTTCTAATTACTAAACAATACATAAATACAAAAAAAATATATATTCTACTTACATGGAGCTGTTCAGTTCAGGTACCTCGTACACAAAAGCGAACAAGGTTTGTGAGCTGTTTGAAAACATTGAAATAAATAAAAGTACTGGTAACTTAATTTTTTAATTAGGATTCGAATGCAGGTTCATGTATTTCTGTACATTTCGGTATTAAAGCTACCGTTAGGTCCTAAGATATATTAGCAAAATTTTATTTTCTATACTAAATTTAAATAGATTGAGCGTATAGGACAACGAGGAAGCAGATTTGGTCTACATTGACAGACAACATTCAGAAGGCATGTACAAGAACTGAGATATTCTTTCAGAAAGCAGAAAAATGGTAAAATACACAAATACTGTATTTATGTATTTTCCTGTGGATTGATTAAACATAGTTTGAAAGATAACATTTAAGGGCCTTTACCAGAGATTAAGGCCCTCGTATTGACCAATCAGCTTAAAGGAAATCCCCAATCCATTTTCTAATAAATAATTAATGCAATAGCAAATACCATTACAGTGGGAACTCACTGTGCTATAAAAAAACTAAGTTTTATAATAAAAAAATGCAAGTACTGCAAGTAAGAAGAACCTGGCATGGGAGTACAACACTGCCACCTGTCTGGGATTGATGCAAGGTGTCAACTGTGGCAAAGTGGTTACCAGTCTGCAGGTGCAGGTGTGTAGCATTGATCAATAAACAGACAACAATAATCCAGGTGCAATGGTGTTTTATTTTAAATCAAAGTGTCTGATGACACAACACACACAGTAAATGATAACAATGATAAGCAATGGAGTGGCGTGTATTGCTTTATTGTAATCCGCGGGTTGGTCCCGAAATAATGATAGTCCCGATCTTTTACACCCACACGTGACACAAACGCAAGTTCACAGTGCATGCTCTTGTGCTCGTAGTGCAAATATAGTTTATTGTGCAAACAAGGTGATGTGTTGTCCGGGTTTAGTGCTGGCCTTTGACGACAGCTCCGGATCGTATTTCAGCCTTCTAAATAATAACAAACAGTATTTTCAGACAAGACAAGAAACAAACAAAACACTCACGATAACAACACAGGTTTCTCCTTCTGGTTCACGTTTAACCATTACAAAGGAACAGATCACCTCGCTCCATCCCCTTTTGTACCATCTATCATGACCCCTTGGTTAAGGAGTGCAACAGCTCCTCCAATCCGCGGCTGCCACATCGTTTCCCTTCCGGGTCAATGATTTAGTGTACCGGAGCTCTCTCCCCTTTCTGGATGACTAACTTCCGCCTAACCCTGGGAATGAATTGTCTGGCCATCCAGTCCAGGGCACTCTGTTCCCTTTACACAGCACCCTCACAGGTCAGTAGGGAGATGTATCACCAAGAATCATTTTGTCTCTGTTATAGAGTTCAACACTGCCATCTGTCTGGGACTGTCTGGGTCTAAATCCGTGCCTGGGTTTCAATTGAATGTTTATAGAGGTTTAGCATTTTCCATAACTGGAAAGCTAGTTTGTGTTTGTGCACAAAGAAGCAGCACCTGATACTGTGTGCTCTCACCTGGCTGTTAGAAAATGATGAGAAGGTGTTTTCATCAATGCGTATTTCAAGGCTCTTCTCCCTTATGTTCAGTTTCAAAATAAGGGAGAATATTTGTAAACTGCATTATGAATTTAGCATACAGTCCCAGTTCATGGAGGCAAAATGGGGCAATCTCTATATCTAGTTCATGATATTTTTGTGTAATATCTCTATTATAGAGGGCAAGGTCAACCCATCGTGACAACTGTTAAAAAGATTCAAAAGAACAAGCAAAACAGACTTCTGAGAATCATAGAAATATTTGTTACCAAATACCTTATTGTTTTGCTATTGATCTTCTTCTCAAATTTTAATTTCACTACAATAATTGTTCCTGCCGGAACACTGCAACTCCTTAATGTATCTACTAACGTAGCCCCTAAGTTAAACACTGTACTTGTGTTTTATGGAGCGCTCACAAAACAATAAGGCACTAGAGAGAGACATGATTTTAAAGCCTTGGTTTTTACAGCTTTAGAATCAACAAATAAATACAATAACTATCAAGTAACTGTACAAAGGCATATATTGACATTACTTTGTATTAAAAGTGTTTAGTGATGCTATTGTTAAGGGTCATGTTACCTTATAGCAAGTAAGACATTTCCCAAACTCTGTATGTCAGACTCATACTGGAATCTAGCTGCATAAAAAGTACATACAGTATTTTTTTTCCACTCGTTTCAGCCATGGCATCAGTGACAGATGCAGCGATGAAATGACTGAAATGTATTAAAGTGCTGAGATGTCTTATCCATAGAATAAACTTTGAACAGTCTAGTTTGATGAGGTTGTGTCAAGACTTCTAAAATATGGGACACAGCTGCAGATCTAATTTCCCGAATGTTCTGTCCCCTACCTCATACATTTTTAATATTACTCAAGTGGAAAAGAAAAACAAAATTAGGTCCTCACTAGGTCCGGTTCCCAAATATATTTCCCTGATGCACACAATTTCCTGCAGACATTACATTCCATAATTGCAGCTACAATTGCCTGAAACTGCAATTATTTTCTCCAGATTCAAAGGTCCATGTGATGACACAGCAGGACTGAATAATTGGGAAACCAAATTTCTAAATGATTACCTTTGCTTGAAAAAACCCAGGAAATAACATTCAGTAGTATGACCATAAACTTTTCAATATGGACCTTGAAAATCCTGCTATAAAGAAATGTCAGCTCCGAGTTATTGCTTTAAATTAAATTGGAGTGTTCATCCAATGCTGTATTTTTCCTTGGTTTTGCATTGATTTTGTTGACCTATTTGGAAATGCAATGACTTCCCAATCAAAATGGTCAACTGTTTCTTGCAGACAGCCAGACTTATTTTATACCAGTGCAATGCTTTCTACAAAATGTGTGTGTTTACAATGAGTGATTTCCTTGCAGAATTTATTCTGTACAAACATTTATTTAATCTTTGGGGGTCATTCTTACAGGCATTTTGCTGGACTTATTTTAATGCTCCCCTGCACTTGAAAAACCTAAGAGGTCTGGAATCATATTTGGTATTGTGTCACAATGGCTGTGACCTGTGTAAATGCCATACAGATTACAGAACTGTAAATATATGGCCTACTGCCTTTTGAAATCAGAGCACAAGCAAATGTCAACAAAATCCTGCTCCCAGATGCACACACTATAAATGCAGCTATAATGGAATAAATTATGAGGGTTCACCTGATAGTATACAGTACAACTGCTTATGCCTACAATACTGCTATTTCATTTTGGAAGGGTCGAAGAACATTTGCACCAGAGAAATATGCCATTCTGTCCATCAGTGGTTATGCTTGTTGATCCCAGAATGTTGTCTTGTAAATTCTTAATTAAAGGATCCCAATGATTCAGCAATTTGTTTGCTGGACTCTTTCCAAAGATGACATGTATTTTTTATAATTTGAAGTGCTATCTCATCAGTGCATTTTACAGCTTTATCATAACCTCCCTCGGTTTTCACTCAAACCCTTTCAGAACACTTTACATATTTGAATAGCTCACAATAACTGTATAAATGGGTAATTGTATGTAAAAAATAATGTGTAAAAAATAATGTAATTGTATGTAAAAATAATGTGATATCTTGTAACAACTGCAAGTCACCCTGGATAAGGGTGTCTGCTAAAAAATAAATAATAATAATAATAATAATAATAATAATAATAATAATAATAATAATAATAATAATAATAAAGGAATCACAGTACATCATGGTACATTTGTTGCAGATTCAGTCTATTCTATTTCCTATTTTAAGTTTTCACTGCTTTCTTTCACCATGCATTATGATTCACCATGCATCATGCAGTGATTTACTGGTATTCTTTTAATGAGTTTAACATCTTGGGGTTTTGTACTCACTCCTTTGTAAATCTGCTTGTGTTATAGTGGCAGCATTTGTTTCAATCACCATCTTAAGTGCCTACACTCTTTCTAGAAGTCTTTGTTTGGCAGGTGTTTGATTGAATGAGTTGTCGTGTCAGGAAGTTGTTTTATAGTTATTCCCATAAAATGCCATAAACATGGAGGGGGCTTACATTTCTCAGGTCCTGAAATTCTTCCAAGGATGTTGTTAGATTCAGCTGGAATCTGCTCAACTCCAGTATAACTCACCAGTCAAGGACATGACATAAATGATGTAAAGTTTGTAGTATTAGAACAGCTAAAATTAGACAATGCGACATATAGAAGAATAAAAGAAAGTAAATGGATAAATAGACTGAATACAATTATATAGCCAGCGGACTCAACAGAAAAGAATGAACTAATTAACTTCAATAGATATATAACATTTAAATAAATAAACAAAGTTTGTTCAAAAGTTGTGCATGCTGATGCGCTGGGGAGGCCAAATCTAGACTGATCCTCAGAGCCAGCATTGCATGATATAATGAAAAGATAAATTTATATAAAGTAATGTTTATTAGAATTAATACAGATTCTAAGATAGAATTAAAATGATGTCACAATATATAGAACAGCATTACATCATGTAAGAATAAATCATAGATTTGAATGTAAACAATAACAAGTAGTTGTCATGCCGTCAAAAACCTATAAATACCTCCAATGTTTTGATTCAAACACAGGCTCCCTTGAGAAAGATATGTGCAACATATCGAAACGTTGGGCAGCTGGCTCTTTGAGCTAATATATATATATATATATATATATATATATATATATATATATATATATATATATATATATATATGGGAAGGAACAGGCAATAAGAAAAGACCAAAGGAAAATAGGGGTTCAATTGATACTGTATATATGTGGTCCAGAGTAACACTTACTGGATTTAAAATATATCATTTTCATATACAATGGAAGCATGGCATGTAATATGGTTGTCTATTTCTATTTCCAAGCTGTTGATACATGCCCTTTGAGATGTATGCCTTTATTCAAGTTAAGTATTTGCAGGTGGAGCCTGTTGGTCTTTGCCCGAGTTTCAGGGACATAAAAGCATGTCACTTGGTTTTCACATTCAGTGTTTTACAAAATTATTGCAAAATACATATTTGGGGGGGGGGGGGGTATTTCTCAACACTCCACCTTACAGTGCATTCTGTTGAGTGAGATTGCTTTGTACAGTAATAGAAGCACACTGGAGCCTAAAATTCAGTCAAAGACTTGTGTTATAAATGTGTTATACTTGTGTTATAAATGAACCACAAAATGCCTAATTGACGATTCTCCTGAAAATACCAAATTCATTAGTAATGATAGGCTTCCTATACAAAACTGTGCCGCATGAGGTATGGAACTCTGTAAGTAAAGATGTTTTAAGAAATGTTTCTTAAATACCAGACGTTGCTAAGTAAGAAAATGTGATTTTGTAGCATCATGTCGATTTAAACTTGTTGCCCTTCAAAAGATAGTAAGATACATTACTGACTAAATAATGAAATGGCTTTTACATGCCTGTTTCATGGAGTTTGCATACAGTGGTTTTGGGTTTGTTTACTCATATAATAATTTTTCTCTGAATCTGCTTTTACCTGGCTCTGAGCTTGTCTGGGATCAATGAGACCTTTCAACCCTATCAGCCCCATCTGGAACTATGATTTACAGGAGTGTATGCCAGGCACTCATTCCCACTACTGTACACTGACATAACATATTAAAAATGGTATCACAGCATATACAGCATTCACTGAAATGATACATGTATATTTTGCATAATGTACATAAACTGCAGTAGACTGTAATTAAAATGTGACATCAGATTAAATAAACTCATTTTTTATATATATTTTTTTAAATGTTAAATGTTTTTATTAGCTAGTTTCTAAAGTGAAGTCACCTTTTCTGCAAATAAAAAATCACCAATGTATTCTTTATGAACCAAAAGACAATACATAAATAAGCAGCTAAGTCTGTTAGTTGGATAATGCATTGATGAATAACATATGTTTAAATGGTCCCAAGGAGTATAGGTGGTTCATTTGAGGATGTTTGTTTAGCAAAGCTTACATATTGAAAAATAGGTGGTATAGAACTAGGACAGGCCCACCAAGAGAAAGACCTTGGGGATGTAATATATTCATTACTGTCAGCAATCAGACAGCATGGACAAAAAATAACCTGACAGCATACAACTTGCTGAACTTTCTAATTACAGTTATACTTATTTAATGGTCCTTAATGGTCCTAGCAGCAAAGCCAAATATAAATATTTCAGTACAATAACTCTAAGCCATATTCTTATGCATACATGCAAGTCAAAACAACTGAACCTAAAATCTTAGCTTTCATTTTCTGATCAAAAAGAAACACTAAGAAACAAACCAAGACCACTGGTTTTAAACTATTTTACTCAGCTGGGCATTTTGCTTTGAGTTCGATGGTGTAAAGGCCTCAATACATTATACGATTTCCATGCGATTCGATCGCATGCGATTGATTCCACGCAATTGCACGCAATCGATCACAAGCAATAGCAGCCAATCGCTCCAGGTGAAACACTGGTGCTATGGAAGGCCAAAAAAGTATTATTTAGTACGCATCTCAAATATTTAGTATACGTTCTCATTTGACTTTAGTATGTGTTGTAATTCTAATTACTAAGCGTACTAATTTGGCCAATCAGATCGCTGAAAATGAAATGAGAACCAATGAATTTAAAGAAAATAGTACAGGTAATAAATTATCCAATTAAAAGTCATCTTACATCTGGCATTGGGTAAAGTGTAGTGAAAGATGGATAGACCCGGAACCTCCAAGACGAAGCTTCAGAGCCTTAGAAATCGCTTTAATTCAGTGGTAACCCCACTGTAACTAATATGTAACTTTAAATATATTATTAATAGTGTTTTAATTAAATTATACCAAATCATGTTTTTATTTACAATGAAGGGAAAACATAAAACATGTTTTCATTATAAGCATTTGGGCGACACAGTATATGTTCTCTTCATTGTAAATAAAAAAGTGATTTGGTATAATTGAATTAAAACGCTATTAATAATAAATTAATCATGGTTGTAGCAGCAGTTTTTAAGTATTCTGTAAATATTTCGTCTAATAGTTAAAAAGTACAATGGGGCTGTCCTGTTTTCAAAAGATATCGGCAAGGACATTGTATACAAACCAATGGAATATCTTGTGTGTGTGTTATATACAGTGTGTATATATATATATATATATATATATATATATATATATATATATATATATATATATATATATACAGTACTGTGCAAAAGTTTTAGGCAGGTGTGAAAAAATGTAAGAATGCTTTCAAAAATAGACATGTTAATAGATTATACGAGGCCTACGAGTATGCAATATGCGCAGCACAGACCACTGCGTGCCATTAGGTGCGTGCGTAATAACACGAAGTATGCACTATCAGAGTACGTACTAAAAGGAGAATTTAAACAGGATTTAATACAATTTTATTCGGTTCCATGATACTGGTTCTTTATATCAGTGTGTACATTATATCCCAGGTACATTGTAAATGGGTTTGACTGTATATATATATATATATATATATATATATATATATATATATATATAATAATCAAAGAAAAAGGTAATGTAGGTACACAAAAATATGAATAATTGATAATAAAAAAAAATCCAGCTGAAGAAGGACGTAGTCCGAAATGTCCTGATCTAATTATTCATATTTCTGAATACCTACATTACCTTTTTCTTTTTGATTTTGCAGGTACACAGCAGTTTTCCTTTTTAAAATTTTATATACTGTATATATATATATATAATTTAATAGAGTGAGAGAGAATGTATGCATGTCTCCAGTCATATGTGGTTTTTACGATCACACCGCCTTCTAGCCAAAATCGGTACTCCAGTAAAATGACCAGCAACGACTCTGCTACCCCAGTCCATTTTGTCACAGCACACCACTGCTGTAAAATGACAAGCCACTATGTAGAAAATGCATAACTGATTTGCATTTATTTAGAATGTGTAGTATTTTATGTATCCTGATTGGTCCAAATGAATATGTGTACTAGGTATGCGTTTTTGACCCAGATGGCCTTCCATAGAGTGCAATCACATGCACTATATAGAGGGTGACTGGAAGTGGGAATTGGATGAGTGAGGAGAAAAGCAAATCCTAAAGACAGGGAGAAGGTCTGGAGTGACGATATATATATATATATATATATATATATATATATATATATATATATATATATATATATATATACAGTACTGTGCAAAAGTTTTAGGCAGGTGTGAAAAATGCTGTAAAGTAAGAATGCTTTCAAAATAGACATGTTAATAGATTATATTTATCAATTAACTAAATGCAAAGTGAGTGAACAGAAGAAAAATCTAAATCAAATCCATATTTGGTGTGACCACCCTTTGCCTTCAAAACAGCATCAATTCTTCTAGGTACACTTGCACAAAGTCAGGGATTTTGTAGGCATATAGTCAGGTGTATGATTAAACAATTATACCAAACAGGTGCTAATGATCATCAATTCAATATGTAGGTTGAAACACAATCATTAACTGAAACAGAAACAGCTGTGTAGGAGGAATAAAACTAGGTGAGGAACAGCCAAACTCAGCTAACATGGTGAGGTTGCTGAAAACAGTTTACTGTCAAAAGTCATACACCATGGCAAGACTGAGCACAGCAACAAGACACAAAGTAGTTATACTGCATCAGCAAGGTCTCTCCCAGGCAGAAATTTCAAGGCAGACAGGGGTTTCCAGATGTGCTGTCCAAGCTCTTTTGAAGAAGCACAAAGAAACGGGCAACGTTGAGGACCGTAGACGCAGTGGTCGGCCAAGGAAACTTATTGCAGCAGATGAAAGACACATCATGCTTACTTCCTTCGCAATCAGAAGATGTCCAGCAGTGCCATCAGCTCAGAGCTGGCAGAAAACAGTGGGACCCTGGTACACCCATCTACTGTCTGGAGAAGTCTGGTCAGAAGTGGCCTTCATGGAAGACTTGCGGCCAAAAAGCCATACCTCCGGCGTGGAAACAAGGCCAAGCGACTCAACTATGCACGAAAACACAGGAACTGGGGTGCAGAAAAATGGCAGCAGGTGCTCTGGACTGATGAGTCAAAATTTGAAATATTTGGCTGTAGCAGAAGGCAGTTTGTTCGGCCGAAGGACTGGAGAGCGCATACGAATGAGTGTCTGCAGGCAACAGTGAAGCATGGTGGAGGTTCCTTGCAAGTTTGGGGCTGCATTTCTGCAAATGGAGTTGGGGATTTGGTCAGAATTAATGGTCTCCTCAATGCTGAGAAGTACAGGCAGATACTTATCCATCATGCAATACCATCAGGGAGGCATCTGATTGGCCCCAAATTTATTCTGCAGCATGACAACGACCCCAAACATACAGCGAAAGTCATTAAGAACTATCTTCAGCGTAAAGAAGAACAAGGAGTCCTGGAAGTGATGGTATGGCCCCCACAGAGCCCTGATCTCAACATCATCGAGTCTGTCTGGGATTACATGAAGAGAGAGAAGCAATTGAGGCTGCCTAAATCCACAGAAGAACTGTGGTTAGTTCTCCAAGATGTTTGGGCCAACCTACCTGCCGAGTTCCTTCCAAAACTGTGTGCAAGTGTACCTAGAAGAATTGATGCTTGATGCTGTTTTGAAGGCAAAGGGTGGTCACACCAAATATGGATTTGATTTAGATTTTTCTTCTGTTCACTCACTTTGCATTTAGTTAATTGATAAATATAATCTATTAACATGTCTATTTTTGAAAGCATTCTTACTTTACAGCATTTTTCACACCTGCCTAAAACTTTTGCACAGTACTGTATATATATACTGTATATATACATATATATATATATATATATATATATATATATATATATATATATATATATATATATATATATATATATATATATATACTATATATATATATATATATATATATATATATATATATATATATATATATATACTGTAGTTCACTATCAGCTGCTAGACGTTTGCAAAAAGTTAGAGCCCCACTCAATAGCTTGCGATTGAATGCAATCCTATCGATCCCAATTGCAGGGTGCAATAGTGATGCGATAATGATGCGATAATGATGCAATCCATGGCTGCAATCCAATCGCATCGCACGGAGATCGTACAGAGTATCATGACCTTTAGAGCTGGGTAGGACTAAGGAACAGTGATCAGCTGCTGATGGAGATGGTAAATGTATGACAACCAAATCCTTGGACATAAACTTAGATCCCAGTGACATACAAAATGGATTTGGTCTCTGTATCCGCAATATAGGCCTAAACAATAAAATATTGATTATGTAGACTTGTCTTTCAGATCTTCACTTTCTTATGAATAGTGGATAGATACAGAGGGGAAGGGCAATTAGACACTGATCAGTGAGTATAGAGGCAGAATTAATTATATTGATAGACCATTTAGACACTAACAAGACTTTATTGGATTCTGTCAGAAACTGAGTTCCAATTGAGGAAATTGACCAGTATTTCTTTATGACCATGGGACACTGCAAAAGGAAGAATCATTATCATGTCAGTAGAATCCTTCTATACATCACACCGAATGTGGTTTTAAAGTAAACAAGAGCATTTGCTACCGACAAGTGTGTTGCAGGCCTGTTTAATGTTGTGTTTTAAAGGGGAAGCCTGAGTTCATCCTGATTGGTATCAGGTCATAGGTTTGTGTGGATTGCGAAACCACTCACAATGTGTTTGAACATATCTGATTTATACCTTACCTTACCTACAGCAAAGTATTCAAATCCGATGAAAGCAGTTGTGAGTAAAAGGATTAGACCTTTTTCCTTCTAATCCCCTGAGTAGCATATCTAATCAATAGGGATTACTGGGGTCGCATCGTGTATTTCATCTTTATTCATTGGGCTTTCAGCCTCCAGAATGTTAAATATTGTTCAGAGACTGCATTAAACATTGCGTTAAGCTTGCAACCCAGGTTCACTGTGGATGAAAGTTTGCATATTAAATCATCAATAGCAGGCAAAGTGCAGTTTGCGTTGTAAAGGAGAAAATAGTCTAGTGCAATGGGATTTCCCCATAGGGCCCCACTAATATGTCTCAGCCCTGTGCCTATTTTTGTGATAATGGACACCACTGGAACAGAACAAATCAACCAGATTACTATGGACCTTTGGATTCAAACTGGAAACCAATTAGCATTGCCACTAAAGGAACCGTCTCCCATTCATCTGTCATTTTTTTTGAAAAGCACAATTAATACCCAATTAAAGTTGTGGCCTTGAATTTGTATTGTCGCAACTTGTCAAAAGCTATAGATTTAAAAGGGAGTTAAAGGTGTAAAAATGAATTATGCCAATTCAAGACGCTTGAATTGACTTGCTGCAAATGCAAAACATATTTTCTCCTTGAAATTCAATAGTCAAATCTCAAACTAAATTAAAAAAAATATATATATCATCACAATGAAAGTTGGTCTGTCACTCATGAAAACACAATGGCATTGTATACAATTGTAAGTCACCCTGGGTAAGGGCATCTGCTAATAAATAAATAAATAAATAAATAATAATTGCTAAACCCAATATTTTCTTCAAAGGTTTTGATGCTCCAATGTTCTCTAAGGGATACACATCATCTTAATAGTACAAGAATTAAAAAAAAACACCATATGTTTTAACTAAGAACTTGTCATTTTACTTATTCATTTACTTACTGCAGAAATTGCAAATTGATTACTATTGCTGATTTGCTACTGTAAATTGTAACTTGCCTTGTAAATGTGGGAATGTGTAAATCACACACATATGCTTTTATTATAAAGCATTTTCACACATTTACTACAGCAAGAACATTATGTGTGGCTTTTATCATCAGGTAATGACATTGTTTAAATTGATGAGAGTAACTACCATTGTAATGGTTTATTGGACCACCAAGCTGTCTATTGTTATTCTTATGTAAAAAACAAACAAACAAACAAAATCTATTGTGGAAGTAAAGAAAACAAACAAAAGGCATCAATCATATCATGCAAGTGTGAAGAACCTAGCACCGTTGGAAAGATCAGTGTTTGTGTTAACTGATATTTTGTATCAGAAGCCCTAAAACCAGCGATTATGCAAAGAAATGCAGTTGCCTTACTACATTCACTGAACCATTAAATGGAAGACTTGCAATCCATTAAAATTACTAGGGCAGTCTGGAATCTGGTGTGGTTATTATAAACTGGGTGATTAGCTGTCAAAATAGTGCAAATGTAACAGTGATGTGTGATGAATCTGTGACAGCAGCTTGCAGTATTTCTTTGATTAGTAAAAATAACAGCTGAATGGGTCCCCTAAATCAGATTTTTTTTTTTAATCACTTACCAAATACTGCATTTGTCATATTAGTAATTTACATGAAACAGCACCAAGTGTTAATACAGTATGTAGCATTAATATTCTATACATCATTACTTAATATACCATACTTTTCTCTGTGTTGTATGGATATTGTATTGTCTTAGATTTAACAGAGTTAAAAAAACACACTGAAAAGACAACATTGGATTTATAATAAAGGTACTGTGTTACAAATAAGGAAGAGAATATGAAGCAATATGTTCATAACAATTTATGTAAGTAAGTAGTGGTTACATTTTTAATCCCACTATAAATCCCTGAAAAGTGATAACTTAATAGTGTTTGATATGTTTAATCGTAGAGCACACCCATGACTGTGGTTTACGCTAAAGTAGACAAAGGCTCTCAGTTCCTCAGACATCCTCTAGTTTATTGTTAGTTTATTGTTAGTACACAGACCCACACTACACACACACACACACATGAGCATGCTTGGACTTTCATGACTGATACATGCTGCTAAATTCAAAATAATCCAGACCAGTATTTTGCTGATTTTCAAAAACAGAG
Organism: Acipenser oxyrinchus oxyrinchus; assembly: GCA_030684275.1. Classification (NCBI taxonomy): domain Eukaryota; kingdom Metazoa; phylum Chordata; class Actinopteri; order Acipenseriformes; family Acipenseridae; genus Acipenser; species Acipenser oxyrinchus. The sequence continues at coordinate 82,847,210 of CM060249.1, forward strand.
ACCCAATGGCTAGCAAAGTCTGGTGACCTTTGTTATTAATGAAGGGGGTTATTGGTAAGTGATGGTTGCTTTGGGAGGTTGTATATGAACTCCAGGGATTACTTCCATGGTAACAGTGACAGACGCAAACTCTCTAAGCAATACAGTTACAAAGGAGCAAACAATGACAACACAAGGGCCTCATGAATAATGTGGCTCATCAATACCTAATCAAATCCTGTTACTACAGAAACTGTGTCTGCTGCTATAATTATCTGAACTGGGTTAGAGCTTCATAATAACAATGCAGATCAAAAGGTATTGCTCAACATTGAAAGTTCAGACCTGTTAAATCCTTTTAATTTTGCAGGAAATGTAAACATTTTTAGGAAATTATATTAAAATCTAAAACACTTTCATGTTCAGTTATAATAACTCAGAAATGCAAAATATTACAAACAGATATGAGGAGATTTCTCAATATTAATCAATATAAAAAACTGTACAAAGATTAAACTATTAAGCATAAGTAGAGATGCTTATTAAAGGTTTACCATAATTTTAAAGGGGAAAAACTGGTTGCTGATCTACCCCATAAAGGGACAAGAGGTCCCCATATAATATTATAACCAAGGCAGGAATACTGTTTCATGAAGAGAGTATTGTTTAGCAGACAATATGCAGTGTTGTCCTTGTGGTAATTGCCGAGTGGCTGTAGATGCATCTCATCTGCATGTCAAGGAAGAAGCAAGTGGTTGCTCTACTAATTTACTGTATTCCCTGTTTGCTTTGCATGGAAGGATTTGGATGGATGGATGGACACATGATACTGCTACATCAAATGAATAGATTGCTTGTGGAAGCATATCACATCAAACCATCTGGTTGTGTGGGCTTGGTAGGCTCAGTGGCAGTACTGGGAGAACTTAGTCAGTCATGCATTGTGGTTTGAGTCTGGGATTTATAAGTGTACTGTAATCCCTTAAGAGCACTAACGGTCTTGCACACGTGGATATACTGAAAATAATTCAAGAAAAATATACACGTATAGATAATTGCTGGGGTAAAAAAAGACTTGTTTACAAAGTTACAACTATAAGTAACTAAGTAAAGTAGGCAAATGTTTTGGTTTGTGCTATTTTCAGTACTTAACAGTGGATGAAAAGTCAGTCTACTTGACTTTGTTTCTTGTGTTTTTTATCTTAGATTTCTGATTTGAAGTTAATGGAACACATTGCCATTGAGTGTGTATGTGATTGCAGTGAAACAAAAAAAAATATATATATTTATAAATTATTCAGACTTTTGGTCAAAGGTGAATTATAGTTTATGGATTTTCTAAACGATTATTAGTAGAAAACTAAACACTGACGTTTAAACATTAAAAAGTGTCAGGTATTAGTTTACAATTTTTAACTCATGAGTTTAAAAAAATAAATAAAACTTTTGCAGTCTGTATATATATATATATATAACAATTAATTGGATTTTCATTTTATCAAATTATCGCCCATGATGTACACTGATACTGATAAAGACATTTCATTAGAAAGGAACTTGATACGCCCAAGAGAAGTTTTAAAACATAAACACTGAGAAAAATAACCAGAGCTTGTTGACACTCCATTGCCTTCTATACTGTCTTGTGTGCTGGAAATATAACAAGCATATCCTACATGATCTTTATCAACACCCTCCCCCCGCGTCCCCAACAGTGTTCATAAAAATGGTGACATCCAAAGCAGGCCAAAGATTTTCAAAATGTAATGTCTTGCTTTATTTATTCAGACAACGTTACAGACTGCCTCGAAATGTAATGCTAGAATTATGTGACATTTTGAGACCAGATCTTGAATACCAAACAAAGAGAAGCCAAAAATAATAAAACTGATAATAATAATACAAATAATATACAAGTCAATAAACATTACCAAACAAACTGTCAGTTCAGGTACAATACAGTAATCATTGCCTGTATGCTATTTTAAGAACTATTTTAGGCCCTGGCCACATTAGCGTTTTAGAGCTGAGTTAAGGGTTCAAAATCAGTTTAACAGTGCTTAAATCAATTTGCATCCACACTAAACACGGTTCATAATGGAGTTCAACGACCAAGTTGTGGTAGTCCCGAGTTGAGGTAGTTGGGAGGTAGTCCCGCATAACTGGGTTAGATAAACTGGTTTAACAGTAATCTGGATGTGAACCGTGTTCAAGTCTGGTTGCACAGTATCCTCTGATATCCCCTAGTGCTTTGTGGTAGTACATTGCCATAATCCCCCTGGTTACATGAGACGAGAATAAAGAAAAGACAAGCCCTAATTAAAATGCACAAGGATTTATTCTTGTCATATTCCATTGGTACAGTCAGATATGCTAATGTACTGTAGTACATAACTTAAAATGTGTCCAAAACACTTCTAAAATTATCTTAGATCACATCACATATTAGCAAGTTAAAGGTCTTTATTTCGACTTTTAATTAAATTAACGAACGTCTTATCCACCCCAGATTTTCCCTTTGTGCAAATGCCCATCTAATTTATTTACTATGGCATGGGCATTTTTTCCCCTATACGAATTATTCCCCTTGTGATTACTTAGGCACTTTCTCGTAGCTCCTCCGTTCTGCTCCCGTGTTCAATGAAAATAAACAACAACATTTACAAGGTGTAAAAAAGAAAGAAGAATGTGTATACATTACATTGGTTTCTGGGATACAGTCATCCAGCAAAGTGTTTTTTCAACAACAGTTGGGTTAAACTAACCCAGTTTCATTACGGCAATCTGGACACTCTAACAGTGTTGGGCTAAGGTTCAGGTAAATCAGTTTTGAACTCGGTTGTCAATTTTTTTGCTCTAATGTGGACAAGGCCTTAGACGACTGCTTCAGCGACTGCTGCTTTTTAAACTTGAGCTCTTTGACAACATACTTCTGACTACTTTTGTCCCTTTAAGTGAAACTGATCATCGTTTAGCGCTAGCCATGATAATACTGCATAAATTACAGTAATAGAGAGCAAGGTCAAGTTCAAAGAGCAAGAAATAGGCCTACGAGTATGCAATATGCGCAGCACAGACCACTGCGTGCCATTGCGGTGCGTGCGTAATAACACGAAGTATGCACTATCAGAGCATGACTAAAAGGAGAATTTAAACAGGATTTAATACAATTTTATTCGGTTCCATCATACTGGTTCTTTATATCAGTGTGTACATTATTTCCCAGGTACGTTGTAAATGGGTTTGACTGTATATATATATATATATATATATATATATATATATATATATATATATATATATATATATATATATATATATGTAATAAGGCCCGTCAGGCCGTCCAGATTATCGTCGAATATATAGGCAGCCTCGGCGTTGTGAGGCACAAGACGAAATCAGTATATTCAATGTATACGGAGGCCCTGAAGGGCCTTATTCCATTTATAATCCAGGTCAAACAGTGGATTTGAAGACAAAAAAAAGCATAAATCATGTTTAGGGCAGAAAATTATTAGTTTTTTGTGTTAAATATCCTTACGCCAATAAAGTAGTCCCATTTATAACTTTGAGCTACACATTAAGTTAAGCTGAGTAAATACATTTTATTGGAACATGCAAAAGAAAGTACATCTGTATTGATGATATTGTGGACATTGCCATTGAAAAGATACACTGGGGGCAGAGTTGAGACAGAGTTATTTTTTTCCCTGTCACTGAGAGTGCAGACACACTGTTTGTGCAGAACAGACGGGAGGAATAAAAATAAATACAACAACGTCTTGGATTTCAGTAATTTTCAGTAAAAAGGCATGTGTCTGAGAGGGGTGGATAATGTGCAGAAGTGTCTTTTTGTGTTTTTTGTAGTGTTTATAAACTACTAAAAATACATTATTTTAAGTGACAAAGTCAGGGGACTGAGTATAAAGACAGTGATTTTTTCTTTTTTTTTGCTATCTTCCAGTTCATTTAATTGTTCTTAATCCAAATTGACGTGTCTACTTACTACTTTGGGATTTTTTACAGGTAATTGGTCACTCAGTTTCATAGTTACATCTGTAACTGTAAAAGCAAGATGGCTACCGTCCGAAACGTTTAAATTGTATGAGACAGCACAGTGATTTCGAACACGTGACAAGGCTCCAACTGTCCGCATCCATCCAATATACGGACAGCTGGAACCTTGTTCAACCAGTCACATTGCTTGTTTCACGTTCCATTGCCAGACCTGGATTATAAATATGTACACTGCTGTGCAAAAGTCTTAGATATGTTGCTGCATTTTTCTACTCTGATGCAATGTGAGAATCAACAATTCACTCAGCCTCCACTAGTGTTTTATACTATTATAACAACCTTGACTTGCATAAAGAAGGAAAAACATAGAGTGAAATAGCTCTCATCACTTGATTTTCAAGGTGTGGTATCTGAAGCATAATCAGAGAAACATCATTTGTAATTGACAAACCCAGGACTGGAAGACCCAAAAAAGCTGTCTAACAATGATGAGCAATACTTATTTAATACCCTTAAGGAATAGAAAGAAGACAAGTGTTGAATTGACAACAGAACTGTATATAGAATAAATGAAGCACAAACCAATCTTAAATTGGCAGATAACACTAAAACATGGGGACTGACACATATTTTAGAGATTTTTACTATGCATTTTTAAAGAGGGGTATCTTCATATACCTGATATGAAGACACATTAATATACAGTAGCAGAGCATACTGCTCTAATGCTTTGATGTATAGTTCCGCTAATAGAGCCAGCACCTCTTGCAGTTGACAAGGAATATCATTAATATTAAATAGACTGTTGTCCTAGATTTCCTTTGTTTAATATTAATGGCCACATTGTCAGCCCGCAATTTTTTTTTCTGTATTTCTGAAAGGAGTCGCTGAAGCGTGTTGTGAGTCAACATAACAGCATTATTCAACATTATTCAACATGAGGACATTTTTCTGTTTCCTTTAAAGTTAAAATGCCAACATCTTCTCGCTGGTGAAAACAAAATGTTTTGCTGCTTATTACACAGAGGCATGTGAGTATTATACTGAATAATCTGTTGCCAGGGTGAATCATGGAAAGAAACATGCTGACCCCTTTAACAGTACTAGGAATACACTTGCAAACATCCCAAACAGCTTACTTTTCAATGTTTTCGCTCATAAAAATGTCCTGAGAACATTCTGAAATGACACGATAGCACACTATTCATCATAGCACATTTTTGGATTGATGCATGGAAAGATACAATTTGCAGATTTGGATTGTGGTGTGACATGCTTGTGTCAATACTTTTTTAGTATTTTGACAAGACTGTCCTTTCATGCTTAGATTTTGGTGTATGTATTAGAGTCAGGAAATACTATCCCATTATCAAAGACGCAAAAAAAAATTAACAACAGTAATAGATGTGGAGCTGTGGATTACTGTGTAACATTGCTAGTAACGCTTTAAAAACTGTTATGCATATTAGAATTGATTACATCTGTTTATGCATATATAATTAAATATGTGACATTATTTTTTTTACCTTATTCGTGTTGATTTGTACCAGCTGGGGGTCAAAACAAAATCTCCAAAAAAAGTTGTTTAAATCTATAACAAGTCAGAGTAACAACCAATCAAGAGAAAAACAAACAAAAAAAAGTTATCACTGTCCACAGCAGTTTAATAACAAGAGTGTTGTCCATGGCTTATATTTTAACCTGAAACAAAAACATTTTGAACATTTTGATTTTGAAACATCGGTACAAATGACAGTGCTCTCACTCGACAACGATGTGAAATGGTCCGTTTTGAGACTCTTGTTACAGTACTCTGCATCGAGATTGACATTGACAAGCTGTATGATGACTACTGTGTTTTACAGCAATCAAGAGAAGAGATTGTCTCAAAGGAGCAGAAAATAGATCAGAGATGGGTGGAGGTTTTCAGACAAATGCCAGAGAGTGGTGACAGCCAGATGTTGAAATTGGTCTCTTTAGCACTTTCCATTCCTGTATCCAATGCCTACTACGCGAGAGTTTTCAGTTTAATGGCACAACTGTGGAGCAAGGACAGAAACAGACTGAGTGATAGCGTTGTGAAAGCAGAGCTGCAGGTGCAATTGAACTTCAATATGTCCTGTGCAGACTTTCATGAGTTCTTAAAAAAGAACCCGGAGTTGCTTAGAGCAGCAAGAGGTCAGCTGGAATAGAGATTTAAAAGGAGGAAGCCGAGGGCAACGACATTCCGCTGGCGACCCAGCTTTAAGGTAAAAACAACATAACATTTAATTATAATTAATTTAAGTATTCAAGTATGAAGGTTTAAAGTTTAAAGCTATTCATTGTTGTTGCTCTGTAGCTGGCAAACTAATACTCAAAAAGATGGGTAAACATGTAGAAATCTGATCTCGGTTTGAAATAAAATATTGATAGTAACGTTAGCTAACTAATACATTATTGAGCTAACCTAGTTTCGCAATATTTCTTATTGAAGATTCATAACAGTGGTATATAGTTATATATAATTTTTTTAATCAATGACGCTCCTTACACCCACACACAATAAAATGATGGCTTCATATTGTGAACGGGTTGAACAGCACAATTAATGACATTACATCATGTTGGAAAAAAAAAAAAGTTGGCAACCCTGGCAACCCAAAGATCTTGGTTGTTTTTCTTCATTTTTACTCCCGAGTAGTTCAGATGAATGAATGCAGATTTTGTTTGAAGTTTTGTAGGGTGTCATCTCATTACATGGTCACGCAGATTAGTTGTTTTACGGAGTATCCCAAACATTACTTTCTTTACTTTCTTGCTGTCTTACTTTAGAAAATAATTGCCAAACATCGGAAGGCATTCTATTTGTAGCTTGGTCGATACAGTATTCTAACACAATGCTCTTAACTTGCTCTGTTACTTTGAAGACTCCTGCACAGATGCAACCCCATCAGTAAACACTCACAGGGGACGGGGCAGGAGGGATAAGATGAGCTCAATCACATGCATTCATTGAGTCAGACCTGAGGGGAGCAAAGAAGCTCTGCGCTTAATGCAAAACATAATTGCAGATTCCAAATTTAATAAATAAATAAAAACTTTCTTTTACTAAACTCTTTACACAAAAACGATGCACAGGCTTGACTATCGATAGTTGTCAAACGATAGAATAAATCGATGCATTGCCTCAGTCTTAGTACAATGCTCTGTGTTTCTTAATTCTAACTGAATAGTGCATCTTAAAGCTGAATGCCTGTAGCTTATTATTATATGCCCATTGTGCCACTTTTACAATTTCTCTACAGAAATAAGAATGACAGTAGCATTCAAAAGTTGTTATCTATTTCACACAAGCTCTTTGCCAATTAAACAAAGCTAAAGACATGGTGGCCCATATTTTGATGGTATAAAAACTATGCTGCTTCCTACAACTGCGCTGTTTCTTGCTAGATATGGTCTCAGAATAACAGTGGCAAAGCCCAAATAATGCTATGATTTGTGTCCCTTTGAGAACAGTAAGTAACACATGGTTTTAATTTTCAAGAAGATTTGAGCCTCACAGATAATCAGCGCTAAATATAGCCAAACCTTCATGCTAGCCAGCTTTGTCCAGCTACATTAACTCTGTCAAATACAATTCCTCAACAGAAAGTTCCATGGTACAATTTATAAAAACAATAGAGGATTGTGTGAAACATGTGTAGTACCTGCATTCAAATGAAAGTCATTCTGATTATTTCTTTTACTTTTTAATATGACAATGTGTGAATCGACCTGCCATTCAGTTAAGAATTGCATAGATTCCACAAAGCCAGTTTCCCACAGCTCTTTGTGGAGTTCATCTAGTGTCCCAATACAGTGATTTCTGAGGGAAGGAAGGTTTAATGAAAGTCAGAGAAAATGGTCAAAGAACAAATTCACAGAAAACTGTAGTTATTTTTTAGTGCTGGGTGAAGAGTTAGAACAGGATAAAATAAGGAGTGCCTTTGTAGTCCCTTTAACTTGATTTGTTATTATTATTATTATTATTATTATTATTATTATTATTGTTACAAAATATTGAGTGTGCATCTGCCTTTTTGAATGGGAAAATGATTGTGTTTAACACATGGTTGAATAGATTTTTCTGTTTCATGTGAGCACGGTGAATGGGGGTCAGTTTAGACTCTTTAAACATGACTGCATGACACATCACCAGGATAATAAAGAAATGATTTTGCACTGGTCTAACTCCAGTTTGTGGCCCTTGTGAAGCAGGTAAGGAATACACTGCCAGTTTATTATTATATATTACTTAAATACAATTGTCATGAAAGAAGAACAGGGAAGTCTTTAGCAATAGTTATTAAGAGTATCAGACTTTGAGAACACATGATGGCACTTCATCCATCCATCCATCCATACTTACCGAATTGTAACATACAGTGCTGATCTTTTTCATAATACTGATACTGTAGCTCTATCATAATATTGTGTTTACTGTCGTAGCAAGGGATTTATGTTACTAAAATACATCTCATCTCATCATTAAGCGTTTGCCTCAGATAGTTTTTCAGAAAGGCCGATTAGAAACAATTGGTTGCATTTTGAAAAATAAAAATAGATTTCACCTTTTTCTCACGCTATTTTGTACGTTTGTACGATAATTTGGGTTTTCCTGTAGTTTTCTTTCAGGGAGAGAAATTCTCCTTCCACCTGCAAACAACCTTGGTCCGGCTTTTACCCACTCCCTGTTTTAATATACAGGTAGTACGGCTAAAAAAGTATTCATTGTGAAATTGTAATCACTTTAACTAAATCAGGGATTTTGAATGCTGATACCTCAGATGTGCCTCTGTGCCTCAACGCACATTTTTTGTAACATTTTTAATCTCACCAAACAAATGGTTACAGAAAACCATCCACAACATATACATTTAAGTTTCCCATTACTGTTCCTTGAAAGTGACAGAAAAAAAAACATTCTACGTAACTCGTGTAACAAACTTATATTAGAACATGAAGGTTAAAATTTGGGCTGTCACTCAATTAAAAATTTAGATCGGTTAATTTATGGGCATTAGTTGATGTAATCCATGCATTTAATAAAGGCAATGATCTTTATAGTTGCTGTTCTGGTACAAGGTACATTGTTGCTATTTAGAATATATATATATTGTGACAAACCAAGGGGCCGTGTTATAAATGGCAAGTATGTGAGGGCGGAACTGCTAACAGGGCTCTGTCCTCTCACTGGATTGCGACCAGAGTTGGACTACAATTCGCAAAATGGCCGCCCCAAAAAGGCTACAAGCCCCAACAGCCAGAGCAATGTGCCGAGGCGTGGCAGCCACACCCACAACAGTCATGGGGTGTGGCCGGCCAATATAAAAAGGGTCAACACAGACCAGGAGGGGGAAAGAGAGAGAAGTAGAAGGTGGTGAGGCATTGGGGAGTGTGCTATTACTGTTTTGTGGATTTTGAATTGATTTACTGTGTATGACCTGGACCGACTGAGAACCCTACTGGCTGTGAACTTGATTTATACGGAGAACCAGATTTGTGAACTGACCCTTGATATCCCTGACCCTGTGGGCCGTGTGTCCAACCCGGCACAAGGTAATAAACTGACAAGCACCGTCTTGTTGGAACAAACTTTATTTGTGACTGTACCTTCTTGTGTGTGTCTCCCATACCGATTGGTGTACAAGTTCGCTTACCCAGCAAGAGCCTTGTCACACGTGGTGGAGAATGCGGGCGCTCTAAAGACAACACCCAGATCACAAAATGGAGGCAGTTGTGCAGGCACTGTTGCAGGCTGTAACAGCTCAGCAAGAAGCGACAAGGGTTCACCAAACGGCGCAACAAGAGGCAATGCGAATGCACCAAGAGGCGCTGGAGGTCCAGTACACTACAAATCAGCTGATCAAAGAAGAGCATGAAAGAAGCACCCGTGAGTTGAGAGAAAGCATACAAGGGCTTGCTATACAAATGGGGGCACAACCACCAACAACAAACCCCCAGAGACGTGCAAATCAATTTTTACAAAAAATGACAAAACAGGATGATGTGGAAGCATTTCTTGTTACCTTTGAGAGGACCGCAGAGAGAGAAAGGTGGCCAACGGAAGAATGGGCGGGGCTACTAGCACCTTTTCTAGCAGGAGACGCCAGAAAGCTTACTTTGACCTGGAGCTGAAAGACGACAGGACTGCGACAAGTTGAAGGAAGAGATCCTGACACGACTGGGAGTCACCGATGCCGTGAGAGCACACCGCTTTCATCAATGGGTCTATAAAACCGACAACCACCCCGAACACAGATGTTTGATTTGATACACCTGGCACGGAAATGGCTGAAACCAGAAATCAAGACGTCCAGCCAAATCGTCGAAACCATCGTGCTCGACCAATTCCAACGAGGTCTACCCCGGAGGTTCGACGGTGGGTCAGCCAGAGCGAGGCACTTTCGGCCGATCATCTGGTAGCATTGGTGGAGCGCTTCTGCACGGCAGGAGCAATGGATCAAATCTTGGAGGAAAAATCCCTGTTCCCAGGCCCTGGCGAACCAGCGGACAGGGTAAGACTGTTACAGTTTCTGGGGAGAAGGAGCAGCGTGCGCTGCAAGAAAAGTGCAGGACTGGGGCCGAGACATTCCGGCAAGAGCCGAGAACCGAGAGCGAGGGTTCAGGGGTTCTCCACCCCGAAACCCAATAATCTGCTATAACTGCAACAAAGCAGGACATATTGCGGCATATTGCCCTATGAAAGAGGAGCCAATGCAGTGTAACTTAGGTGAAGGTAATACTGATGATGATGTGCTGTATGCTTGCCCTGTAGTGACTACTGTACATAACCATAACAAAAATGAACACATGTGTGTGGTAAAGGTTGAAGGAAGGAGGTGGCAGCGTTGCTCGATTCGAAGTATGATAACCTTAGTTGCAGCAAAATTAGTGCCAACTCACAAACTGGATAAAGACCAAAACACCAGTATTATGTGCATACATGGAGACACCCACCCGTATCCCACAGCTGTGGTAAACTTGCAAACTGAAAGCGGGTGTTTGGAGTACGAGGTCGGAGTAGTCCCCAATATGCCGTATGACGTAATACTGGTAGGTACTTTCCCAACTTTGCCAAGTTGGGCCAAAAACAAGGCATATTTGCAAAGCCGAAACCCATTCCCGGGCAACCAGTAGCCTCAAGCCCTCAACTAGATCCAAAGGGGCGTGGCCTCTGAGGGGCCAGCGCCACAAGTGTTAGTTGGGGAAAATGATGGGGAAGTGGAAACCCCTGTAGGAGGTGAACAGGCTAGCAACAGTGGGGTGGAACCGAGCCAAAGGGCTCGGACGGCGACCCTAGAGATCTCAGACCTGGGGGTCCCTGACTAACTTCGGGACAGCCCAGACCCAGGATCTGACACTGCAACAGCCTAGAACAGACATACAAGTCATAGATGGAGTACCTGTAAATGACGGGTTATGCCCTCTACATTTCCACACTTTGTTATGAAAGAAGGGTTAATGTACAGGATGGATAAAATTGGAGTAGATATAGTGGAACAATTGCTAGTTCCAGTGCAGTACCGGAGAACGGTGCTAGGCTTAGCACATGGGCATATATTGGGAGGACATCTAGGGGCTGATAAAACCCGTGACTGGGTTTTAAGGAGGTTTTATTGGCCTGGGGTCCTGGCTGAGGTCACCAGACATTGCGGGGAGTGCCCCAAGTGTCAGCTTACAGCACCCAAGCCAGCATTTAAAAGTCCATTAGTGCCCCTCCCCATAATCGAGACGCCCTTTGAAAGAATAGCGATGGATATAGTTGGGCCACTGCCCAAGTCTGCCAGGGGCACCAGTACATCTTGGTTGTACTGGATTATGCCACCGTTACCCAGAAGCCATTCCGCTTCGACCATGGCATCTAAAAATATAGCCAAAGAGATTATGCTTATGTTTAGCAGAGTTGGGATACCAAAAGAAATCCTAACTGATCAGGGGACCCCTTTCATGTCTCGTATTATGGCAGATCTTTGCAAGTTGTTACACATAAAGCAGTTAAGAACTTCAGTCTATCATCCTCAGACAGACGGTCTGGTTGAACGGTTTAACCGCACCCTTAAATCTATGCTCAGAAAAGTAATTGACAAAGATGGGAAAACTGGGATTTCTTGCTGCCGCATTTAATGTTCGCTATTAGGAGGTTCCCCAAGCGCCACTAGGGTTTTCACCATTCGAAAGTTAGTTTATGGTAGACACCCACGGGGATCCTAGACATTGCACGGGAAACCTGGGAACAACAAGCCTCCCCTTTTCACAGCGTCATAGAACACGTCACGGCCATGCAGGATAGGATTTCCACAGTCACACCCATAGTTAGAGAACACATGAGGCAGGCACAGGAGCACCAGCATACATACAACAGACAAGCAAAAGTTAGGGTGTTTCAACCTGGGGATAAGGTGTTGTTACTAGTTCCCACAGTTGAGTGTAAATTTTTGGCCAAATGGAAAGGGCCTTACGAGATTATAGAAAAAATAGGAGAGGTTAACTATCGGGTCCGACAGCCAGGCATCGCCCCCAGAGCAAATTTATCACGTGAACCTTTTAAAAGCATGGAGGGAAAGAGAAGCACTGGTGGTCACTTACCCCATTACCCCACTAGGGAACCCAGCTGTGCATGTTTCACCAACACTTTCCCCAGCACAGGCACAGGAGGTCAAAAGGTTGGTGCACTATAATAAAGACGCCTTCTCCGAGTACCAGGGCTTAACACAAGTCACTGCACATGATATAATTTCCATACCAGGGAGGAAAGTGAGCATGAAACCCTATAGGGTGCCCGAGGCTCGACGAGCCGCAATCAGAGCCGAGACAGATAAAATGTTAGCGGCAGGGGTTATTGAAGAATCCCACAGTGAATGGTCTAGTCCCATAGTGATGGTCTCCAAACCAGACGGGTCATGGAGATTCTGCAATGATTTTAGAAAAGTTAATGAAATCTCCAAGTTTGACGCCTACCCCATGCCCCAGGTGGATGAGCTGTTAGACAAGATTGGTAATGCCCGGTATATTTCTACTTTAGATCTAGCAAAAGGGTACTGGCAGATCCCATTAACCCCAAGGGCCAAAGAAAAGACGGCATTTTCCACCCCTGACGGTCTGTTCCAGTACACCGTCATGCCCTTTGGGTTGCACGGAGCCCCAGCCACCTTTCAGCGGCTAATGGATCGGGTTTTGAGATCTCACAGAGCATATGCGGCGGCTTACATTGATGATGTAGTCATCCACAGCACCGACTGGGAATCCCACCTACCACGGGTTCAGGCTGTGCTAGATGACCTGAGAAAGGCGGGGCTCACGGCAAATCCCGCAAAGTGTCATTTGGGTCTGGAGGAGACAAAATATTTGGGCTATGTAGTAGGCAGAGGAGTCATTAAGCCTCAGACCTCCAAGGTTGAGGCAATTAAAAATTGGCCAAGGCCAGTGAATAAAAAACAAGTGAGAGCCTTTTTAGGGTTGACAGGGTATTATCGGCGGTTTATCCCAGATTACGCCACAGTAGCCACCCCAGTCACTGATATGACCAAGGCAAGGGAGCCAACAATGGTTGAATGGGACAAAAAAGCAACTAAAGCTTTTGAAGCCCTAAAAGAAGCCCTCTGCAGTAACCCAGTGCTGGTGGTCCCAGATTTTGAAAAAGAGTTCATTGTCCAGACCGACGCCTCGAGGTCGGGTTGGGAGCTGTCCTCTCACAAGAGGAAGGGGGCGAGAACATCCCATCCTGTTTCTAAGCAGAAAGTTGGAACAAAGGGAAAAAACTATTCTGTAGTGGAAAAAGAGTGCTTAGCGATAAAATGGGCCCTAGAAAGCTTAAAATATTACCTACTAGGGCCACTTCACTATTATAAGTGACCATGCTCCGCTCTCTTGGATGTATAGGGCCAAAGACAAGAATGCCGGGTGATGCGGTGGTTTTAAGCCTCCAGCCATTTAATTATGAAGTGGTTCATAGGGCTGGCAAAGAAATGGGGAATGCTGATGGTTTGTCCCGAATGTATACATTTTTGTAGCGGTAGCCCGACCCAGGGAGTCGAAGCTAGGGGAGGATATGTGACAAACCAAGGGGCCGTGGTTATAAATGGCAAGTATGTGAGGGCGGAACTGCTAACAGGGCTCTGTCCTCTCACTGGATTGCGACCAGAGGGGGACTACACCGCAAAATGGCCGCCCCAAAAGACTACAAGCCCCAACAGCCAGAGCAATGTGTCGAGCGTGGCAGCCACACCCACAACAGTCATGGGGTGTGGCCGGCCAATATAAAAAGGGTCAACACAGACCAGGAGGGGAAAGAGAGAGAAGTAGAAGGTGGTGAGGCATTGGGGAGTGTGCTATTACTGTTTTGTGGATTTTGAATTGATTTACTGTGTATGACCTGGACCGACTGAGAACCCTACTGGCTGTGAACTTGATTTATACGGAGAACCAGATTTGTGAACTGACCCTTGATATCCCTGACCCTGTGGGTCGTGGTGTCCAACCCGCACAAGGTAATAAACTGACAAGCACCGCCTTGTTGGAACAAACTTTATTTGTGACTGTACCTTCTTGTGTGTGTCTCCCATACCGATTGGTGTACAAGTTCGCTTACTAGCAAGAGCCTTGTCACAATATATATATATATATATATATATATATATATATATATATATATATATATATTACCTCGCGCCACCTCGCCACTAGGAACAGCTGACCGTTGTTTTCTGTGTCGTTGCGATGTAACCATTTTGACAGTTTTCAAAACAAGCCATCTTTCAGAAGCAAAAAAAGTCTTAAAATCTCACTTCTATCTACGTTATAGCTTGGTTAAGCATTATCTGTGAGTATTTAATTAACATAAACCTTTTACTCACGCTAGGTGATGTTGTTATTTATATAGTTATGTTATTATTTTGTGTTAGTCGATGTTGATGTAAATAAGCGGCATCGGAAGGCTTGTATGCTTAACGTTAGCTAATGTTACGTTCTTGCCAGCTAACTAACTAGCGGGCTCATTTGTTCTCAGTCATGTAGTTAGTTTTCTACCTCTGTTAAATTATTAGCTTATGTCAAATCGCGTATATGTAACGCAATTCTGTGTAACGTTAAGTTAGATAGGTTAACGCAGCCTCTCTTATACACCACCATCCATCTTGCTATGTGCGCGTGATCTTGACGTTACTTATCCACATAACGTTCATTTGTATCTATGCTTGCTTCAATGTAGAAATGTATGTATGTTAGTCTAGCAGGTGGCTGTTATTTAACTTACTTATTTGTGTATTCTTCTCTATTGTAGTTTCACACCCACCTTTTTTATTGCCACACAGCAAATAAATGTGCTAAAACCCCAAAACGTCTTGTGTGGTGAAGAAGGAGGAGGAAGTTTAGCTGCCTGTCAACCTTGAGCAAGGACGACGCTCAAGGGGTGACAGAACAGTGGCTGTCCTGCATAGTAATACTTAAAAAATCAATAATCTAAAATAAATAAATAAAAAATAAGCCCAATGGGAATTTGGTCTTTTTAAAACCATTTTTATTATTATTTTTATTTTAGTAAATGTAACAAATATTACATTTCTGTCCTATTACCCTAACAAAACAGATTTAGGGACCTGATAACTCAGTCACACAAGCCCCAAGGGCCAGAGCAGCACAGTTACACGTACTGTTTAACCACTGTTAACCACTCCTAAACAGAGAAATTATTAGCAATGCACAAACATGTAAACAGAAAACACCTTAAGGTTTATAACTAAATCAACAGTGTATTATGTTCCCATTGGGCTTATTTTTTTATTTTATTTTTTTTAAGATAATTGATTTTTTAAAGTATTACTATGCAGGACAGTCACTATAAAGAGTGTTAACTTTATTAAAAATGTTCATGGATTAAATCAACTAATGCCCATAAATTAACCAATCAAAATTTTTAATCAAGTGACAGCCCTAATGTTCATAATTGTTTATAAAATATTATTTATAAATGACCGTAGCAAAAGGATTTGATGCAAAGGAAATCAATGCATCAACAAATATATTCTAATGTACATAAGAGTGTTTCGCTCCTTTCAGTAATTTGATGGGTTACCAGGGATATATTACTCTCAAAGGGTTTCACTTGCTGGTGACCAAAGTTAATAATTAATTAAAAATTAACCAAATATTCATTTACATTTTGAAAGAATGCAGAATTTGATCTCAGCACTACCGAATAATAATAATAATAATAATAATAATAATAATAATAATAATCCACTGTATCACTGAATCATTTCTTTTTTCCTGTAACATTGTAGCTTTCATGGAATACTTTTGGATTTAAGTGATTTTGCACTGCCGAAAACAAAGACAATTTTCTTGGATTTTCTCGTTGTACTTTGAGCAATGATTCTATGCGCGTTAAAGATGAGAGTTACAAATTAGGTTATTATTATTGTATAACTGGGTTTTATTTGTAGAGGTTTATGGAGGACTGTGACAGGATGGTGGTGGTAAGGAGACAATAGCACAGCATTTGCAAGTGAAAATAAGAATTCAGTTTTATTTCTTGTAAAACAAACAAAGCAAAACTGTTAGGGAGGGAAGACGTCAGGCGAAATCAAAACTAAATCAATTCAACCGGACGGGCTTCGACGTAAGTGTCCAGCCTTGGTGATTTAAAAGATTGCAGTCAAAAATGAAAAAGAAATGGAAACAAAATAAAGATATGTTATTAACACATGTCTGTCTGTCCCATGCTACATGATGAACACAATAACTGCGTTGATTTTGCACCAATCTTTACCAAACTAGTATTTTATTACACACTCCTAGCCTCCTATAGAAGTTTCAGATTGCATTTCACAATCAACTTTTGCTTATTATGGGATTATGAGGACCCTTTCTATTTTTTATAATTGTATTGATTTATCTATTTAACCAGAGATTTATCCATTGAGACCGAGGCCTCATTTACAAGGGAGTCCCAGAAAACAATAAAAAGACAAAATGTGCAATGTAATTGTCTTTGTATTGTGTCTGCATTGGTTATTGGTAACACTCTTGAAAAATGTAGTGCTTAAAAATGTGTGTTGTGTGCATACTGCGTCAATATAAGTTATTTAAAATTAAACCACCTTTATACAAACTCCCACTTATACGAACTGGAGGAGTGTGTATACTTTACAAACACTTTCATTGTCCTCAAAGCAGTTTAGGAGAAGGATGTTATTGTAGTTAGATACAGACATATTACCAGCTGATACAAAAAAAGTCGAGAAAGACCTTACAATTGGATAATAAGAAGCAAATGGGGTTTGTTATATGTTGCAAATAGGGCAACAAAGGTTGTTTTTGAATCTAGTTGGATTATAACAGAAAAAAAATAAGTTGTCTGTCTGAACTATAAATAACATTGCCTCATATTGTCATTACACATTCAGCCCCACTTTATTGGAGCATATAGAGGTTTATGATTGAGGTTGTTGTGAACTTCCTCCAGGATGTGATTAGATCCATACAACTGTCAACAATGTTTTACTATGCACAGTATGTAGTGTAGTAGGGTTTTAGCAAGCAGGGATTCAACACAGAGATCATAAGCTTAAGAAAGCAGCACAGTATAATTCATCGAGGTCCGCCACGCTAATCAGGCAAATGGGTTGTTGGTACTGTTCCAACAAGGACTATCCTTACATCTTAACTAATATTTTAAATCAGAGTTTTGCATTTAATTGGGCCGACACGTTATCTGTTATGTTTATAAATGACAGCATGGAGTCGAAAGCAAGAACATGTAATAGTTTCAATTCATCATTTCGTACTTGGTGCTGTGAGTTTAATAAAGGAGGACACAGTATTTCCGTTTTGTGATGCTGGTCCCTCCTAAGGTTTTTCAGTACACATAATGTACATTTCTATCTGCCAAACTGAGCTAAAATGTATTTACTATAATATCTTTAATAATAATAATATCTTTATATAGCACCTTTTCATGGTGGACCACCATCACAAAGCACTTTAGGTAGTGAATTGTGCATTATATGCAGAGTCACTTACAATAGGATATAGGATTTAACATCTCAGGTGTGATTTGAACCGTTGACCTTCTGGTTACAAGCGCTGGACTTTAACCACTGGACCACACTGCCTCTGATGTATTTCTGGGTGATGTAGACTTGGTCCCATGCTGGGTTCGGTATATAAAGCCTCCACATCGCACATATTTAAAACTTAACTGATTCAGTGACTAATCCCCGTACCCCTATCCCTGCCCCCACCACCACCACCATGCCAGAAACTTAAAATATTGAATATTTAGGTCGAGACATTGTTTTCCCTGAGCTGAATTTCAACTGTCAAACCATTCACTTCTGAAACTCACGTCTCTGTAACTCTACATTGTAAGTGTCATGATGTGCAGTACTTTTTTTCTTTCTGGAATGCACTGATGTGTGAAATATAGAAATCTCAGTGGCAGAACATTGCAATGGAGTTTTTCCCATGAGTGTCAGTTATACAGTATGCAGAGTGCACTTCAGGTTAACAAGAAAAACTGAGACTTAATAAGTTAGGGATTCAGTTCACCAAACTGCCAGAGCCTCAACCTAAGGCGGGAAGTCTCTCCAGGTATCCCTGATCCTAGATCCTATTCATATACGCAGAGGGTGTTGGACAGGATTATTGTTAGTAACTGTTATATAATGTAATTCATATGACATTAAGGTAAATTTGAAGCTGCCCAAAATTAATATCTCCCCACTCTTACTTTGCCCAAGGGTGCAAATTTGGCACTATGGTGCTAGATTCTAGCAGTAGGCTACCTAATATAGCACCATTAACATTAAATTATGGTGCCAGGAGACAAGTTTAATTAAATTATTATTATTATTATTATTATTATTATTATTATTTAAATTCCTTAGCAACCATAGATGATGATAGTTTCTCCTTGGGTCAGGACTACTCATATGACCCACTCACACTCATCCACATACATAAGAACATAATAACGTAAGAAAGTTTACAAACGAGAGGAGGCCATTTGGCCCATCTTGCTTGTTTGGATGTTAGTAGCTTATTGATCCCAGAATCTCATCAAGCAGCTTCTTGAAGGATCCCAGGGTGTCAGCTTCAACAATATTACTGGGGAGTTGGTTCCAGACAGCATAGTCTTCTTTTTTCAAGACTGAATAGATTCAATTCTTTGAGTCTGTCTGCATATGACATGCCTTTTAAACCTGGGATAATTCTGGCCGCTCTTCATTGCACTCTTTCTAGAGCAGCAATATCCTTTATGTAGCGAGGTGACCAGAATTGAACACAATATTCTAGATGAGGTCTTACTAATGCATTGTAAAGTTTTAACATTACTTCCCTTGATTTAAATTCAGCACTTTTCACTATATATCCGAGCATCTTGTTGGCCTTTTTTATAGCTTACCCACATTGTCTAGATGACATTTCTGAGTCAACATACTGTAAACTCCTTGGTCTTTTTCATAGATTTCTTCTTCAACTTCAGTATCTCCCATATGATATTTATAATGCTCATTGTTATTTCCTGCTTGCAGTACCTTACACTTTTCTCTATTAATTGTCATTTTCCCTGAGTCTGCCCAGTCCTGAATGCTGTCTAGATCATTTTGAATGACCTTTGCTGCTGCAACGGTGTTTGCCACTCCTCCTATTTTTGTGTTGTCTGCAAATTTAACAAGTTTGCTTACTATACCAGAATCTCAGTCTTTAATGTAGATTAGGAATAGCAGAGGACCTAATACTGATCCCTGTAGTACTCCACTGGTTACCTCGCTCCATTTTGAGGTTTCTCCTCTAATCAGTACCTTCTGTTTTCTACATGTTAACCACTCCCTAATCCATGTGCATGCACAGAAGAGAAGTTTCTTGTCGTGTGGGAAGTTGTGACGGGGGTTTGATTGGGGTGTGGTTTGATAATTTAGCATCAGTAGGCTCTCTGGTGCTAAACTTTCAAAACAGTTTAGCACAAGTTTTCCGAAATAATTTGCACCCCTGATGCCAAAATCCCAATACTGCTACTCCCGCATAATGATGATACTGAGCCTGGCTAATAAAGGGGGTTCAGATTACATTCTTTCACTTAAATTCTTTGAGATTTATGTTTTGATGTCATACATTTTTAATGATGGTATGAACAATGACTATGGATGCCTCTGGGTTTCAGCAATCTGTTAGTTTTGGTCAAAGAGCGGCTATTATTATTATTCATTTCTTAGCAGACACCCTTATCCAGGGCGACTTACAGTTGTTACAAAATATCACATTATACATTTTACAGATATCACATTATTTTTACATACAATTACCCATTTATACAGTTGTTGTTTTTTTACTGGAGCAGTCTAGGTAAAGTATATTGCTCAAGGGTACAGCAGCAGTGCCCCCCACCTGCTATTGAACCCACAACCCTCTGGTCCAGAGCCCCAACCACTACTCCACACTGCTGCCCCTATTAGAAGCCTTAGGCAAAGATAAGGTTTCATCTAGATAGGGTTGTGTGTGAAATTAGGCTCACTTGTCACTGGTGATGCCTTGGAAGCCTGAGGCATCTCTGGGGGTAATGACTTTCAGACCATACACACCAGCAATCAAGATAGGATCGTGGTGCAAATGGGATATGCTATGGGCAATGTCTTGGGGTGTTTTGTAATAGCTCAGTACTTGCTTCACTATATAAATATAATTTAAGAATCTGTATAAGCGTGTATGTATTTTGGAATGTGGCTATGATGTTATGTTTAGTGTATTCAGGTGTACATACCATGGCAGGGATTTTGTATTTGCTTTAAGAAAGTTGACTAGATTAGATTGATTGATTAGATTAGATTTTTCAGCATCTTTATTTCTGTCTCCATCGTAGTGAGTAGAACCTTGAAGCTAACTTTGCCTATCATAACATCTAGGTAAGGATGAAAAAGCATCTCCTTATTTTCATTTGAGTTTCATATCTCAGTAGTCTGTGCTGGAGCTTTAACTATTAATATAGATTTCTTAGCCAGAAATGTGTATTGATGACAGACTGAAACACCCTGAGAACATTGTGTAGACCTACAGTAAGAGGGTTGGAGTGAAGAAAATGTGATAAGATAAAGATTGCTTCAGGGTCGGTCTTTCTTTTTTCCCCTCAATGGGGATATCTCACATTGGCAGCTGTGATCCATTGAGGTTTCTTGCCTAAGACCAAAGTCAGAACAGTGCGTCTGCTTTATCAATGTCTATCAGCAATGTACACATCTTATGAAAATAGTTATAATTGCTGCAGGGCACACATTAAATGATTTCTTTCTTTTCAACAGAATTATCTCATTTATTTCTGGGACCAACACAGATAATGTAGAAGCTGCTATGTTAAATGCAGAAATGAATACTTTTCTCTTGTAAGCTGCTCCATTGTGCTCAATACTTGTAAGGCCCAGTTAGCATCTACACTACAGCATACTTGAGAACTGGACTCTAAACCACTTCAGGAGGTAGTCTTGAGTCCTATTTAAGTAGTACGGTTGTCAGGAGTGTGGACTGTGTAATACTGAACAAGATTGTGTTTGCATCCTCCAATATCCCAAAATGCTCTTTGATATGTTTGGAGCATTGCAAATACTCAGAACAGGCCCCTGAAGGACTTGCTATCAGTGTACACCCTGTACTGGGTATTTTATGCTGAAAAGAAAATCTGTCAGAACATCTCTGTTAAACTGGTGGGAAAAATAACAAAAGCACATAGATAAATTATACGACTCCAAGAATTAAATGAGAGTTAAAAGTAGGATTGGGGATAAGCAATTAATGTAATTTGTCAGCTCTGTTTGAAATAAGGCAAAACAGATTCAGGCTCAGTCAAGATATGAAGATTAAAACATTGTTTTGTAATTAACAGCTTTTTTGTTTAATTAAGAAACAGAATTGATTCAGAATCTGTTTAAATTAGTTAAAAATAAAACCTGAAAACTTCAAGCCCTACTATATATATATATATATATATATATATATATATATATATATATATATATATATATATATATATATATATATATATATATATATATATATGTGTGTGTGTGCGTGTTCATTGTATATGTTTTATATTTTTAGCAATTGTAATGAGGCATAACACATTCTTTTAAACATAAAATACACTGCATGGTGGGATACTGTCGAATAGAACCTACAGTAAGTGTACACGCAAAAATATGAGCATTGCAAAAAAATCTTCCGGTGTAGAAAAAGGCTCTCACTCTCTTCCTGGCAGTTCTTCATAGTGTTTCATTTGAGCCCCTGCTGTTTCGGAGGCCCTCTTTAATCTGTATTTAAAGTCTGTGGTCTCTAGATAACTGTTACCCTAGAGATAGTGTCTAAAGCCGCTTCAACTGCAGACAAAGCTTTCTGCATTTGCTGATAACAGGTTTCTGACTTAACAATGAATGTTGTTGAATGTCGTGTATTTAGTGCATTTTTTGTTTTGCATTTCGTATACACATATACTGTATAGCAAGCACAACTGACAAGACACGCATGACCTTTTTTTGACTGATCCTTTACATTTTACATGGCTATTTTTGGTTTTGTAAATTGTTTTGGTCATGAATACTAGTAGTCTTTGGTAAGAAGTTTTTATGTTCAGATATTATTTTTTTTATTTTTGTTAATTTTTTATTTTCACAATCCAGATCATTTTTTGTGATGTAGGGTCCTATTTATATAGATCTTTAACGACTGCACATCTTTTTTATTTTTTTTTTATAATTCCATGATAAATTTGATGAATTGCGCCTTTTACATGAACTAGTAACAGGAACACAAACTCTGGTTGTCTTAAATTAAATCAGTTTCAATGGACATATGACAAATTACACTCTATTGAATTAACTTGCATTTTTACTATTAACTCTGGATTTGTATAGACCTAAAAGAAGAAATTGTTTCATAGAAATAGCTCTGCACTGAACTCCATTACAATTGCACTGAACTCCATTACACTGAAAGCCATAGTCCCTCATTGTTAAGTGTGCATATTTAGTGTAATCCATACTGTGTCTTTGAGCAGTGGTGTGATGATCCTATGCATCAAAAGGTTTTGAGTTCACGTCTGAACTGGGATTGAGGTTCTATACAGAAACATGAATCTCAACTGTGCCCAGCAGTATGAAAGTTTCTTGTCAGTGAGGGGTAAATGTTATTACCGGCTGGAGACAATTGAAGCTGAAAAAGCAGAATGAATTAATCCCTGGAACAAGAGATGGCTGCTGATGGGCCTTGGTTGGGAATGGACAGTGATGTGGCCAGGATTTTGTTTTGGGGAATGGAGATTTTTGCAGATGTTTCATAAGTAATGTTTCATAAGTAAACATTAACTGCACTCCAAACTTGAAATCAGTGAACTCAAAATCGCCCTATTAAGAACCGTGATGTTTCACCTCACAATCACACTTTGAAACACTACTATGCAGTTATCAAACATACAAATTAAATAGCAGAAATAATAACCTACCTTACCTGATGTTTAGATCCCCAAGTCCCAAGTGTTTTTCATTGCAAACTTGTCGAGTACTTATAGGTCTCGGTTTTACAACAGCCGTTTAAAGCATGATTCGCACAGGACTCAAATACAGGTGTCCTTGGTCAAAGGGCAGAAGACGTATACTATCTCCCAGACATGGATTTGTTTTTATCAACAAAAGTCAGTACATTCAAAATGAAATGCCACGTTGTGGTCAGAGAAGGCGCTTCTGTGCATGATTTGTAATCAATGAAACTAATTTAATTGTACCTTCTTTTCCAAAGCCTACAATAACCATTTTGACCTTTGAGTGATGTGTATTTTTCACCAGTGCCCAATTTGGTTATGCCCAATCGTTGTGTTTTACTGAACTGTAGAATCTCAGGACAGATCGTACCAATTTAAATATTATATTATGGTTTATTGCAAAGGCTGGTATTGCTTTGAGGCGAATACCCTGGAAATGCTGTATTAATTGTAACATAATATTGACACAGGACACCTGAGTTTTGCATTTTACAGAAGGTCCCGATGTCCTGTAAAATAATCAGAGGACCTCTGAGAATTATCTGGGATAAAAAAAATGGACAGTTCGCATGGGACTACATTTCACAGATGTCGGTAAAAATTCAGAAACCACCTGTTTATGTGGTGATTTTTAGTTAAATGCGAATCGGGCTTTAGATTGCACATAGTTACTGGTACACCTGGTAGTCCCTGTTTGGAAACACTGGTACTTGAGATAAAAAGGTTGAGAACCACTGGTTTAAAGGCAGTAGGACAAATGAAAAAAATTATTTAGTTCTTTTTTCCTTTTCCCGTAATACTAGAATTAGCTGAGGCCATAATTTCTATATTAATCATCGGCTTCGACGTGTTATCGCATGTGGGTTTGAACAGTACGTTCACACGCGTTGTCCAAAGTAGTCAAAGGTTAAATCTGGTGTACAAATGACAGGACTCTGCCCAATCACAACTAGATATGTGTTTGACAGCTCACAGGTCAGAGCTTACATTGCTTGGGACAGGGGTTTACAGTATCGCAGATAGCTGACATTTCTTTTTTCTCCCACGTCGCTGAATAATGAATTTCAGGAATAGACATAAGGGATTTTTACTTCACAGTACTACTTCCTATGTTACTGTCGTTGCTGGTATGTCTCCTCTCTATGTCCAGAGGCATTATTCTTGTTGGTGCCTTGTGAATTTATTGGTTACGAAAGTTGAAGGACAGTGTACTTGTCTATGTCAGTGTCGGTTAAGAACAGGCGCCATGCAAACTTTCTCTTGTAGCTCTGGGAACATATCTTAATATTTACCTGAACCACCTGAGTTGTGACTGCTGTAACCCAATTTATCTTTATCTAGATTTAAACCCAGGCATCCAGACAGATTTTGACCTTGAAATAAAAAAGCTTATGCAGCATTTTCTTTCTTCAAGTCGTAGCTTCTTTTACTAGTTACTGAAACATCTGTGTTTTCAGAAACTGGTTTTCCAAAAACGCCCCACGAGGCAGACCTAGGCTGGAGACCTGCTAGAATATAATGTTTTTGTTGATCTGAACCTGGTGATTAAAGATCATTTTGTAAACATGTATTCCATCACTGTAACATCTGTTTCTAGTATTAAATCAAGCTGCCACCAGCTAACCTTCTTTGATAATTTGTAGTACCATCATTGGAATTATATGCTATATAGTAGGTTGTCAACAGTGGTCACTATGGGTTGCTGCTATTTGGTGATGATAAAATCTGTGGTTGCACCACACACTCTATCAATACAGAAGTATTTTGTGTGAAATAAAAAAAAAACTTCAGGATGTGTGCTACAAAACCATCCTCTATCTCTACCAAATGTGTCAAATGTTTATCTGAACCCTTTTACTTCCAGTTATATTATGTTTATTATAACAAATGTTTTGGAAGCTAGGTATTTGTCAGCATTTAAAAGCATTTCCCAGCCATTGCATTGCATTACGTACAGTGCTCTCTGGTTATTCTGCTACACATAAAAAAATTGTGAAATATTGGGATATGTGAGTTAGTGAAGGGTTCTTACACAGTGAAGTATTTATTGTGAACGTGGCCTAACTGAATAACTATATTTGTTAATTATTGAATTGAGGAATAACAAGGGAGCAATGTAATTGGGAACTGCACATCTGAAGGCAGCAATCGGTTTAAAATGGTATTTCTCCCCCCAGATGGAATTAGCAGTTTTAAAATAAATATATTTGTATACATAATTGCATTACCATTAAAATGCCAGAGAATTACAAAACTTGACATGTGTAAAGTCAGAAAGTGGTACACTGTCACATTGAAAGTTGTACACTGTCATATTTTGGTACAAAATATGACAGTGTACAACTGCATTTCATATTTCATATTTCATATAGCTTTTGCATATATTTCGTTTTAACCATTGTTCAAACAAGCTTACAGCCCACTTAGATTTTGCCTGAGTATGAAACCCTATCACTGGCAATGATATTTAGGTCTTCATCTGTTTTAGGTTTGGCAAAACAATCAATAACTTTACTCTCCATTCCTTTGTTTTTTTGCATTTATATTTTTCTAATGCTTTCATGTTCTACATCTAAAACATAGTCCTTGCTACTATCTTCAGTTACAACAGACACTTCTGTGTAAGTGGGATTTCAAACTTAAACTCAGAGGAACTCATGACACCATTCCCACAATATGAGAGACAAACATTTGAACTGTTTGAGCTAAGTGTTACAAAAGAGCAAAAACCAAACCCAGTTGCCAAATTAACAATCAATTGAATCTCATTATTGAACAAGTATCAATTAGGAAGAAATGTTTTAAGTGGCATGAACAACTCAAAGTTCTTTATTCCTTACTTAAGCCTTGCCTTAGCCTTGTGTAGTTTATTCCTGCTGAGTTGACTAATGGCAGAAAACATGCCAAAGATCTTTCACAGAGAAGCATTTTTTATAGTAATAATAGCAGGTTGGCATTTTTCTTCATCTTGTTATTATTATTATTATTATTATTGTTGTTGTTGTTGTTGTTGTTGTTGTTGTTGTTGTTGTTGTTGTTGTTGTTGTTGTTGTTGTTCTGCTATTGAAGTACAGCAGGCTGAGTGTCTTTGCTGTGTGGTAAAGTACCCTTTCAGAAGCTGGGCAGATGCCCTCACTTGTGATTTAGTTTCTGAAAACTTTTTTCTTTCAAAGGCACTTTACGTATTGATGGTAAATTAGTCATTTTTGACACTGAGCACTTCTTGATATTTCACAAATGTACAGCGGTCCTCCAGAGGGATGTAGGACTTATTCAGATTTAACAGCTGCTTTAGCGATGTGTGCAGTCACATAAAACATGTATTAACTGTCTCTCAACCATCCCATGAGTGAAGGACCTTGGGCAATGTGGCACTCACTGCGTATGTTCTTAATTTGTTACACTGTCCCCACAACATTTCCTATACACTGCATATGTTGTAGGAATACTTAGTGTAGGCTGTCACGCACATATTGGTTTTCCTATGAAGGAAAGTCGAGATTTGCACACATGCTGTTTAAAATGGCTTTAATGATTATTCCAAGAAATGTGGCTTTCCAGTGAGCCAACCTCTTGACAGAGTGGTGGTGCAGCCAGCTATGAGATCTGGGCCATGTAGTCTTGCTAAAGTACAATAGAAACTTGAGGATTAGAAAACACTTATAACTTGATTTCAGACTTTTCTTTTCCTGTTGCCTTGCAAGAACTTACTTATGACTGCCTAGGATGAACTTCCTCATGGCTAGGGTGTATAAAGCAGGTAATGGCTCTAATTTCATTCAGGTGCCATGGCAGTGACATCTAAAGGTTTACTGGTGAATGGGAAATGGGGATCAACTGATAAAAGTGCTTACATTATAAAAACAAATTCATAAATGGTGTGCATCACTGTTACACACATACTGTAGTGAAGCCATAAAGACCCAATTAGAAGCCAAAATACATATGGTATTGCAATCTAGTGTTGATGCCACATTTAGTACATCTTTGTTCTTGTTTTCTCAAACTGTAATCTTCTAAATGTTTACCGTAAACATAAACATTGTATTATACCCAGTAAATACTGTATAACTACACTGCCTTTTAATGGTGGATTGCAACCATACTTATGTTCTTGTATTCTGGATAGGGTCATATTGCAGATACCCATATTTTCTGTTGTCATTAGATTGCTTTTTTATTTTCTACACAAATCAAATTGTTATTGATATTTGTGAGGGAAACAAATGGCATTGATGAATACACCTCAACTAGATTTTCATCAAATGTTTAACACTTCTACTACTCAGAGCAACTAAAATGATATCCTTATCATGATAATTAAAAAATACTCTTTGTCAGCCCTAGTTTCAGTTTCAGAAAGGCTGTCCAAGTATCCTGAAGAAATTGTGAAAATCGTGATTTTGTCCCGGTTTCAAATTTTGGTCCCAGGCACTGGCTGGGCTGATGGATATTTTCCTGGCAGAGGAATATTGTTTTTGCTGCTCTGGATTACCTTGTCAGCAGCACATGCCTCTACCAGATTAAGTATATTTCAGTGGGTTAATACCAGCTGACTGACACGGGAGTAGACACGTAGGCTACACGTGGAAGGAGCAATGAAAATTGCAATGTCTAAAGGCAAGTGTGTGTTTTGTGAAGTCCAGAAAGCCAGTCATAGACAAAGCTTCATTCTTGCGAATGTACTGTTCATATTGCACAGAATATATAAGAACACCAGTTCACCATGTGTCCCAGTTGAGCCACCCAGAAATCTGGTAGCCTTATCTTTAACCTTTCCAAAGGAGATCTGGAAACTAAACTGATCCATTAAAAATGAAACCTTTAGCGGTGGTTATTGCTGTCCTTGAATTTCACCTCTCAATGCCTGCAGGCTCTTGGACAGGGTGGAGGCTGCAGCTGCTACTGTTTAACTTAAACAACATTGTACTGTCAGCAGCCTCACAATACTTAGTTCTGACTCTTTAGAAATCAGATTCCCATACTTGAGCAATATGTAAATGCATTGATACCAGGGAACAACTTATGAATTCTACCCAGTCTACACTTTTCTTATGGAATTGAAGCTCATGGGCCCGATTACTAACTCAAGTGCAAAGTTTGGCAGTTCAGCTAAGTTGGTACTGAATCAATTTGTGTTTATTATTATTATTATTATTATTATTATTATTATTATTTCTTTATTTAGCAGACGCCTTTGTCCAAGGTGACTTACAGAGACTAGGGTGTGTGAACTATGCATCAGCTGCAGAGTCACTTACAAATACGTCTCACCCGAAAGACGGAGCACAAGGAGGTTAAGTGACTTGCTCAGGGTCACACAATGAGTCAGTGGCTGAGATGGGATTAGAACCAGGGACCTCCTGGTTACAAGGCCCTTTTCTTTAACCACTGGACCACACAGCCTCCTTAAACCTCCTGTTTGAAGGTTAAACTTGAAACTAGCACCTCTGAATATACATTTAGGGGCTAGCTTGCAATATTCAGACTGCTTTTGTATTTAAATTTGTGCAAGAGCAAAAGCTTGGTAAATATAGTTGAATGTCTTAAACTAATCTACCTTACAGTGCAATTGAAAACAAAATACATAAAAAACTGGAAGGTGTGCATAAAAAAGTATTTTCTATTGTTCGATTTGCTTCACTGGCCTATCCTAAATATCACGTATCCTAAATATCATAACTCATTCCTGCTTGCTGTTAATAATGTCAGCATTTTCTATTCAATTTACCAACAGAACAAATTGTATATACGCTGGTATGGGTAAACATGCCAGTAATTCTTGACAGCGGAATGCTGTAATA
Source organism: Acipenser oxyrinchus oxyrinchus (assembly GCA_030684275.1). NCBI lineage: Eukaryota > Metazoa > Chordata > Actinopteri > Acipenseriformes > Acipenseridae > Acipenser > Acipenser oxyrinchus. The sequence continues at coordinate 82,876,553 of CM060249.1, forward strand.
AGCTGCTTTTCTTGGCTCTTGTCTGTTCTGTTGTTCATTTTTCATTCTGGAGACACAAGCTGAAAGATGAAGATAAAGGATGTACTGACTAATGGGAATTTCCTTTAGAAGTAAAAAAAAAAAGAAAAGAAAAGAAAAACATGCTGGCGAGGGTGATAGACTCCTTCTGTTTCTTAGAATTGAATTCCTGTCCTGTTGGCGGTACTAGGAGTTTCAACAGTGCATGTAGGGTATTGGTTGAGAACCTTTTAATTAGAATCCTTTTTAAGATTTAATTTAACATGGTGTGGTACTAAGAGGATGCATGCACTTCAGGTGGACAAATTGATACATTTATGCATAGAAGAAGTTTACTAATATCTGCTTTACAAGCACAGAACTCAGTTCAAGTTTGTGGATATATTTAATTTAGGATGCTGCTGCTGCAGAGCTGGGATATTAATTCATTTCATTCTCAGCCACCTTATCTAATAGCTCTAGTACTTTGGTCATAGTTGAGAGTATACTGCTGACATGGTAGAGATATTCCAAAGAAAAAAAAATACGTGTTTACTAACTAAAAATAATAAATTACACAAAAATGGACTGGAATTGAGGTGTATAGTGGAAAACCATTATTTTGGTCACTACCTAAGTATGTACTGAAGGACCAAATGTCAAGAAATATTGTACCACCGGTGGTTGTGCCATTTTAGTGCTCCCTCAAATCCCCTCGCACCTGCTGTAGACTACAATAAATTGGTTTATTTGGTTTACTGAGAACCCTTGGATATGTTATTATACTTATGTTACATGGAAGTAAAATATAAGAATCCAATTAATTTCAAATAGGAGTATAAAGTGATCATGCTGTGAATTATTCATTCTCTGTGGGTGACATCTATTTCAGGACCTATTTCAAATCTGTTTCTGATAGGTACATTCTATTCTTTTCAAATACAATAATTAAGGTGGTGGGTGTTACATCAACTGAGTTATTATTTTTACCTTTAAATTCTTTGTTACAATGTCAGATTAAGGCTACACTTCTGGCAGCTATCTTTCAATACTGAGTTGAAAAGGCACAAATTGCCAGAACATTGCTCCTCCATAGGCCCCTGCTGTCCCCTTTGTTTGAAGACCAGAATCTTTGTGCAAGATGCATTTTGCATTTACTTCTATTTAATGCATTCATAGTGTCCAATTTGTTGCATGTCTAATGTATTGCCTTGTATCTAGTATTGTCCGCTATTGTCCTGCAAAAAATCCCAGTTTTCTTATTTATCCCTCATACAAATGTCAGCACCACATCAACAGCAATTATACCTGATTGGTCTAAGGCAAAAAGCAAATTCGAGTTGAGCAGTCAGTAGTTGCCTGCAGGTCATTCAGTGCTGATGGGATCTGCATGTCATCATGAATAGAGAGCTCTGCTTTTTCTAGGGAGTGATGACTCAGTTGACAAGCCTGTTGGAGGGGGGCATTTTTGCAGGATAACATCTCTATGAGTTTTAATATTAAGACATCTAAGCTTTGATAAAATAGTAATACATAAACATCCAATTAATTCTGGAAGAGAATGCCCTTCAAGCAGTCCTTTCCTTCCAGCTCTTCTGCTCTGATTTAGAGTTGCTTGTTTGTGTTTCACAGTAATTGATGCTGCCTGACTGAGCGGAACTGTATGGCTTTGTCGTGTTTTAAGAATCACAATCACAATGTGCATTATAGGTTCAATAGAGTGTAAAATTATAAAGTTCTGCAAATTTAAAATGAGAAACTTGAAAGCAACATTGGGTTGTTTTTGTTTTTTGAAAGCTTATAATAATAGATTGTTAATGGCTGCTTCACTGCATGGCTTGCCCAGGCACTGGGTGGTTATTCTGGTATCTGTGTTCTGTGTCACACAGGCTGATTGCCTGGCTCAGTGGAAACCAGGTGCATAACGGCAGGGAACAAAAACATAAAATGAATGAAAATGCATCAGGGATGTCAGTTTTGGATGCAGGCTTACCTCAGACTGTGCTGCTTTCTGCGAACACAGAAGCACCAGATGGCCTTTTAAAAAAATATATATATATATATATATATATATATATATATATATATATATATATATATATAGGGATTTTTGTGACTACTAGGTTCCATCGGACAAGACAATACTGTACAGTCCCTTATTGATTGAGTGCTATAGACACTTGTGGATCCCTTGAGAATGAATAGTGATTTTGTAATCTAACTAATTCACCTTTGGTCTCAGAAATATAAATTAAAGCAACCAAGCCTTCTGTGTTCTTTATCTTTCACCAGGTACGGCATATTTAATGTTTCTTGATAGGGATGTCGTTTAAAGGTCAAACACTGCCCTAGTGCCAGTGGCTTTCAAGCATTGCTTCATTTGCTTTAGCTCTATATCATGGTAGGCAACAGCAAATAGCTCAGATGGAACATTACAGGTTCAACAGTCCCCTTAAAATGAGATGAATGTTTCACCTGCATCCAGTGGCCTGGAATGTTGTGTTACAAGCAGCAGTATTGATCATGGGGAGCATTGTTGCAGGTAGAACTGTACTAACGAATGTATTTATCTACAGAAAACCTGGTCATATGGAAAAGGGAACAGAAATTAATTTAACTAGGATATGGCAGTATGTGTGGACGTTATATGCAGTACAATAGGTAGCAGTGAATGCTAATAGGAAAATAATAATCCTGTTTCTCTAGCTGTATGTACTCAATCACAAAGTCCATGACAAAAGAAGAAAAATGCTGCAGAAGTGATAGAAGATAGTATTCCTTATTTTTTATTTCTCTAGTCTGTGGAGAAATAAAAAATATCTTTTTGGTCATATTATAACGATAGTGTTGTACAATACATTTACTGTGATAATAAGTTTTTTATATTCAATCTTTATTTAAGTCCCTTCCAAATGCACATAGTCTTATGCTAATATCAAAGTATATTGTAAAAAAGTAAAACCATTCTAATACAGTAGATGATGATTTTTCTGAGTGGTTACAAAGATTAATAAAATCCTAATGTTTAAACATTTATAGAATTAAAATGCATCTGACATTTATGGTTTGTATTCTACAGGGCCCTGTCACATGTGAAAACCTTGTCCATGGCAATGATAAATAACCATATCATCCTATGTTAAGCCTGTTTATTAAGTAACCTCTTGTCACTAAACAGACATATAACACTGCTACAGCTTTCTGCATGGGCAGCCCCAGCTGGCCAGCAATGTATCTGTTATCACTCTTTCCACTGAGATCTCCTGATGTCTACAGCAGCAGTGCATGCCTTAATAGTTGGGGGAAATAATGACAAATTATCTATTAAAAGTCATAAAATGGGTGAAAGAATGGGGCTCATGTGGTCAAGTTTCTTTAAGCTTCAGCTTTCCTTGTTTCTCACTGTGTCTAATTGACGGCAGCTGTTGTCCAAGGCAGATATGAAACGTGCAATGGGAAAGGCTGGCTGTTCAAGGTCCCCGAGGGGCAATGTGCACTTCTGACACTGCATCATAGTGTCATATATATACTGTGCAAAAGTTTTAGGCAGGTGTGAAAAAATGCTGTAAAGTAAGAATGCTTTCAAAAATAGACATGTTAATAGATTATATTTATCAATTAACTAAATGCAAAGTGAGTGAACAGAAGAAAAATCTAAATCAAATCCATATTTGGTGTGACCACCCTTTGCCTTCAAAACAGCATCAATTTTTCTAGGTACACTTGCACAAAGTCAGGGATTTTGTAGGCATATAGTCAGGTGTATGATTAAACAATTATACCAAACAGGTGCTAATGATCATCAATTCAATATGTAGGTTGAAACACAATCATTAACTGAAACAGAAACAGCTGTGTAGGAGGAATAAAACTGGGTGAGGAACAGCCAAACTCAGCTAACAAGGTGAGGTTGCTGAAGACAGTTTACTGTCAAAAGTCATACACCATGGCAAGACTGAGCACAGCAACAAGACACAAGGTAGTTATACTGCATCAGCAAGGTCTCTCCCAGGCAGAAATTTCAAGGGAGACAGGGGTTTCCAGATGTGCTGTCCAAGCTCTTTTGAAGCACAAAGAAACGGGCAACGTTGAGGACCGTAGACGCAGTGGTCGGCCAAGGAAACTTACTGCAGCAGATGAAAGACACATCATGCTTACTTCCCTTTGCAATCGGAAGATGTCCAGCAGTGCCATCAGCTCAGAATTGGCAGAAAACAGTGGGACCCTGGTACACCCATCTACTGTCCGGAGAAGTCTGGTCAGAAGTGGCCTTCATGAAAGACTTGCGGCCAAAAAGCCATACCTCCGACATGGAAACAAGGCCAAGCGACTCAACTATGCACGAAAACACAGGAACTGGGGTGCAGAAAAATGGCAGCAGGTGCTCTGGTCTGATGAGTCAAAATTTGAAATATTTGGCTGTAGCAGAAGGCAGTTTGTACTATATATATATATATATATATATATATATATATATATATATATATATATATATATATATTCTGTAAACAGTCCCCTACTCATTCAGCAGCTGAACTTTCAATACATTTCTTCACTTTGCAATGTTTTGAAAGGTACTATAGAGCTACTCTCTCTTCCATGTTGGTCGCCCATGCTTTCTATATGAATAATACAGTTACATATTTTCCTTAAAAGGGTCCACAGGAGAGCATTGCATTATAGTGCTGCACTTTCAGTGGTGTCTTTGAGGTAAGAAATTGTAAACAATTGAACTAAACATTGATTACGGCATGTGTCTGGATGGCATACTGAATCTTGTGTAGGAAAATGGATTACAGATGTTCAGTTGGCACTTCACTTGGGGAAATTGGTGTAAAATAAGCAAAAAATCCATTGCAGCAGGCAAAACCTACAGTTTGACCTCCAGACAGGATTTTCTTTTTTTTTTAATGATAAGAAAATAACATCAGTCATGCACCAGATATCTGCAGGCTGTTGATAACTCATTCAGTGGAGCTTTAAAAAAATAAATAAATAAAAATGAAAGGGGAAAACAGCTCTTTTTTTGCTGGTTTAGAATGTGTTGTGTGATTGTTCGAATAATGCTCATAAAGGACATTTGAATAAATATATTGATTCTGCTGGAAAGCTTTGAAAGCAAGCAGTTATTTCACACTGTCTTTACATTTTGTAACCAAAAGTATCTTCAAAGTGCTGAATCCAGAGTCTTAGTTAAATGACAAAATATGATAACCCTGCAATGCAATATTTTGCCAGGAGAGGGTTTTTGTTCAGGAAAAGGGCAAGCTAAATACATTTTTAGTTGAGCCTTGTCATAATAACTGATTTAGAGAGCATATTTATGATGAGAGTATCGTAGCTAAAGAGCATTGCATAAACTGTGTATTGTCCTGGTACAACAGAAGCCAGACTATGGATATAAACTGCAGATATTAACTCTCTCTCTCTCTCTATATCTCTCTCTCTCTCTCTCTCTCTCTCTCTCTCTCTCTCTCTCTCTCTCTCTCTCTCTCTCTCTCTCTCTCTTCTAGCTGGCAGCGTTAGAGAGACAGATTTTTGATTTCCTTGGTTACCAATGGGCTCCTATTCTAGGGAACTTTCTACACATAATAATTGTCATCTTGGGCCTGTTTGGAACCATTCAGTACAGGCCGAAATATATTGTGGTGGTAAGTCTCTTCATTGTTTTTTTGGAAGGGGGTGGGGGTGGGCATTGATACAAAGCACGGCAACTCTTTGGATCGAAGGTATAACCCTCTATTGATAGATACACTCTGCATTGGACTGGGTGTGACTAGATGACAATACAAAACATCCAGGTGCATCTGTCAAGTGCACCCACTGACAGCAATCATTGCTAATTAAAAATCACTGTTATCTACACAAGCAGGATACAGAAAGGATAAAGAAATGTTGCTTTCCATTAAGCTAAAATAAATCCCTCTTGTACAGGAATTAAATTTCAGCAACTTCAGGAGGACAAAATCTGTGATTTTAAAAACAACAGCGTTTTGTATTTTGTTCCATTCTACATTAAAAGACAATGCATTTCCTATTAACAATATCTAAAATCTCCACTTCGTTAATGAAAAATGGTCATTCAGAAAACAAGTTCAGAATAAAAATAGCTGCACTATCAGCCATTTGGTATGACACTATGTTACAGTATTGCTACCAATAGCCTACAGGAACAGCCTAAATTTTACTTGTTAAGGTGGATCTACACTGGAAGAGAGCGATGCGAGCGAATAATTTAGAAGTGACTGGAATCTAGGGGTGTGTCTACACGAACTGCGAGCGACACAAGTGGCTGTCTTGGTGAAGAGAGCGACTCCACAGCAATTCTTGTGATCAGTACCACGTCACTTCCGCTTAGCAACCAGCGGTTGGGGTGAAAACAATCTATGGTAACCTATGGCAGCCTATAAAGCCTATGGCAATTACAGCAGTTTGTGAACACAACAGTAGCCTATAATATATTTAATTCAATCGACAACAACTAAATAAATAAAAATAATAATAATTTAAAAATCCACTTGAGATATGTACAGTTACATGGACAGCCTGTCAAATGTCGCTAAGGAAAGATATGCAGCGAAGTCATCGGCTGCAAATCTCAAAAACTGTCCCTACAAGCTCCCAGCAGATGCTTTGGTAAATGACCGAATGAAATGGCCCGAGGTGCAGTTTCCAGATATGTACATCTACCTAATTGAGACACCAGGTGTGTTAGTTATAATAGATTGTATTATACATAAGGGGCCTACCTGTCAACACTGAGCTTCCAAAAGAAGGGAGATTTTTTGGAAACTGAAATGTCTTGAATACTGTAATCATGTTTATCGGCTACTGGATTAATTAATCGATAGCGTGCAGCTGCCACCACCTTTGTAACCAGAGGGTCAATTCATATAAATTTACTGTAAAGGAGGAGAGAAGGTGACAATCACATAAAAAAAACACCAGGAGCACCAAGTCAGGACACATTGTTTATTAATACACAATTAGTTTAAACAGGGGAATTAGCGATCTCAAAACCACATAGTAGATTAAGTAGTGCTGGATAAGAGAAAAGGCAGACACACCCACTAATATAAAGAAAATAACTGATTAAACCATAAATCATATTACGTCCCATTGGGACCCATCTCTCCTCAGCTTTTTCAAAGCATTTATCCACCTTTCCTTTCGAACTTTGTCCTTCGGAAAACTGTGGCATGAAGGCTTGTTGCCCTTCATCAGCATATGATTGCTACACCCAGCCGCTTCACATTGTTTTGGATTATACGGGGGTAACTCGACTATTTTCACCCCAGACGCTGGTTGCTATGGGAACAATGCAAGAGGTCCCGGATGTCCGACCACAAGAATAGAAATGTGTTCTATTTCTCCCGCCACTCGCAAGTGACTAGAGTGAAACGGACCAATCAGAAACAAAGTCAGTTCCCAACCCACTCACAAAACCACATCCAGGATCAGCCCCACCTGCAACAGCTTTAATGCAGTATGGACTGATGGGACTGTGGGAGAGGGTGGACGTGAAGGGGAAATTATGTAAATAGTTGTTTGTGTACTGTTTTGTGGGTGCCGCGGGTGTATTGTGTTGAACTACTGTGAGTGTGATTGTGTGTGTTTTACCTCTTCCACCTGTCAGAGGGACCTCTCTCTGTCCTGGGTGTGTGGTGACTTCTCCTGCCATATCTCTCTCTTCTGGGTGTGTGGTGACTTCTCCTGCCATATCTCTCTCTTCTGGGTGTGTGGTGACTTCTCCAGCCATATCTCTCTCTTCTGGGTGTGTGGTGACTTCTCCTGCCATATCTCTCTCTTCTGGGTGTGTGGTGACTTCTCCTGCCATATCTCTCTCTTCTGGGTGTGTGGTGACTTCTCCTGCCATATCTCTCTCTCCTGGGTGTGGTGACTTCTCCTGCCATATCTCTCTCTTCTGGTTGTGTGGTGACTTCTCCTGCCATATCTCTCTCTTCTTGGTGTGTGGTGACTTCTCCTGCCATATCTCTCTCTTCTTGGTGTGTGGTGACTTCGCTCTCTCTTTGGTGTGTGTTGGCTTCGCTTGCTTGCTCTGTAGTCTATGTGCTGCGTGAGTGGTGTTGTGAATGGGCCGCCTTTGTCTTGTGTGGGATTGAGTGGGAGTATAGCGGGTGGGATAAAGACAGGGTCACGTGACATTTTCTGCTAAAATATTTGCTTTTGACAAAATTCGCTCGCATCGCTCACTTCCAGTGTAGATCCACCTTAAGATTTAGCATTAAAGGCCCCATTACCACCCAGACAGTCCTTAATGTATGTAGAGGACTGTTTTTTAACTGTGCTACCTTCTCAGCCACCATCACCCTCTGGTGGTTGACATTAGTGACTGATTCTTGTATTAAGCATTCCCATAAGTGCAGTTTCATGAACATCAAACTGTGTTTTATTCAAAATACAATATTTAATATCCCTAGCTTTGAGAAGTATTTGCAGAAGAAAAATGACATTATTTGGTGAACCAGTTCAATAATAATCTAAGCAGAAGCTGCAACAGATAATTTTACAAAACACACATAGATATATTTCCCAGTAAACTGTTGTTTAGACTAACAATATTTACATGTATTTACTTTTACAATATCCAAAAATGTATTGGGTTTAACATCTTTCTTCATATAGTTATCGTCAAATCTCATTAAATCATCTGACATATGCTTAAATGTATCTCGTGTCAGATCTGTGTGCCATTGCAATATAGTATAACTCTCAAGGTCATATGAAGCAATACAGCAAAATCAATCTCATCTGTCAGCACGTCACACTGGCACATTCTTATTACTCCTCCAGTTTCATTTATTAAATGTAGTCTTGCAGTCATGCTTTACTCCATGAATCCACCTAGGTGCTCCACGGTGTAGAGAGAATAGAGTTCAGAGCCATTGTCATTGAGATCGAGGATCAGTGGAAAATTATATGCAAATGAGCTAAATGTTGGGTTTGTCAGGCAAGTGTTATGCAAGTAAATCATTTAGACACTCCCATTAAACTCAGTCTTTCTTGAATATAATTATATACGTATATACAATAAGAGGAACAAATATACAGGGTAACTAACATTGTAACCCTGGCAGATGTTAGGGTAAAAACATAGTAATTTTAAATTATTCTACCATATGATGGAAAAGTATATATGTATGTCACAGGCTACAGCTGTAGAGTGTCTTAAACACACATCTGTGCTTTCTGTTACTTTTTTCCTCCAGACCCCTTTATTTAGAACATATGGCTGCTAGCAGTACATTGATTACTGGCAATTATATAGAGAAAACATTAAGTTGCAGTGTCATTATGACGTGGGATAAACTCAAAAAATCCTATCCATGTTGCTTTTCTGAGCTGACAAAAAAAGAACTTGGCTATGTGTGCAGTTCAGCAGGATGGTTATTTTGAAGGAAAAAAAAAAATCTGTAAATGATCTGTGCACTCTGCTCATGAACAGCATATAAGCTGTCAGCTTCCCTGACACCACAAGCTAAAGAAGTGCAAATTCAGTGAAAAGAAAGTTCTGCTAAACAAACTTCAGGGTTTCTTTCTTGACATAGGAACCTGCACATAAATCAGAACTGACATATTTTTCAGATATGAAAAATGACTGAACACTATAGTTCTTCTCAGATCCTATAGTATAAATTATTAAGTAACTGCATTCTTAACTTCTAATCCATAATTTCAACTACTCTGGATGTAGCTGGAACAGGCTGTTTTAGAGTCTCTCGCCTTGTGGTCTTCCCTCTCCCCTGTTCTGTGCATCTTCTGGCTCATTAGCCTTCAGTTACAATCTAGTGCTAGCCTCATTAGTAAAATAATACAAGGAAATCCCCACTATATCAGTTTATATTATGTTCTTCCACTCATTGAGTCGGTTCACATGGTATGGACCTGGAGAATTTTTCAATTGCTGACCAACTGTGTGTGGTACTATTAATTATTGGATACACATCACTTTGTCATAGGAACCCTTTTTGACATCATAATTTCTCGATGGGTTATCACTGCACAGTAAAGAATTAGAGCACGCACTGACATGGGAAATGGTACGTGGTGAATTGGGAGGGGGAGGGGTCTCTATACATCCAGGACATAGTGTCCCATATAAGAACAAGGAGCATTCTTTTTAATGGGGATTACAACAACCCTGTTTCCCTGCGAGAATGTTCTAAAATCTAATTTTAGTCTCCTGAAATCCCACTCTCATCCATCACTGGCGTGTGGTATTACAAGTAAAATAGAAGTGCCCGCATTTCAAAACTGCATGATTGAATAGCTGCATGGTGGTAGTTTTTAAACCTTCTTGTTCATGTCCTTATTACTGACACATATTTAATGTCCTGTTACCTTCCAACCAGATTTCCCAGGGAAGGAAAAGAATAGCAATATAGTAAAAATAGGGGGAAAACATAATTTGCTGTATATCTACTATGGGTACATCTATTGCACATGTACAACCTAAGCCTGACACACTTTTTCCTCACGCATACCTCTCCTCAAAATCAGGATTCGGTGTGAGGCTTGTTCCTGATTCATTTACACTGCCTCATATTTGGCAGAATAAATACAATAAAAGTAAGCAGGGAGTTTGCTGGCTTATGCTTTAGGTCAAATAAAATCACATTTTTGCAAGTCAATATTAGAGGCAGGCGTGGTATGGATTTGTAATTTGCTACAGGCCGCAAGAGCTGAAGAGAGGGGAGGCTTCCCTGTGTGAATTATCTCACTCTCTCTGCTTAATGTTTCCCAATGGAGATGCAGTTATTGAAGCTATTTTGACCTGTATCGATCCCCTCCATGCCCTGAGCTCTTCCTTATGGGTTTCTCCTTCTTTCTCCATCTCTCTAGTACTCTGTCTGGACCGCCTTGTGGGTTGCCTGGAATGTGTTCATTATCTGTTTTTATTTGGAAGTAGGAGGGCTTTCAAAGGTAAGCATGCAAATTCACACTGTGTTTGTTTGTTTGTTTTCTCTTCACCAACATGGGTGTTTAAGCAATTATTTATTATCAGAAATGATCAGACATTATGAGCCAGTTTGGTATATTATGTTGGTCTGTCATTCTGTTTATTTTCCTCGCCATTTGTTTTCAAACACTTAGATTGACATGCTTAGATGTTCCAGGTTTCCTAATGTTAAAACATGAACCTGTTTCAACATTACACAAGGTAATAGGAATAGCCCAGTCAAAGGTGCACCAGAGCCAATTGAATTCCAAGAGAGATGACAGCTGTCTGGTTTTACTTGTGCCATGTGCAGTCATATTGCCTGTGACTGGCAGTTGCATTTATCAAAATGTATTTTTAAAGTGTCAGTATCTCATAAAAAATACAAAATCTAAGACCTGAATGAGTCAATAAATAAATTAATTATGTATTTGCACACATGGGTGTATACTGTATGTATAGAAAGGTGTCAGATTAAGTTTACAAATTACTTTTCGTAAGTCTTGCATTAAATGTAGAAATGTAATTACCAGTCATATTATGCAGGGTAATAAATTAAGTGGAAACAACTTTTCCTGGTTTCAGGTAATAATCATGGCTTTTGGTGGCCATAGAGACTGTTAATCAGGAAGTCAATGCAATTTATAATGTGACCTCAGCTGGATATTACGAGAAGTTATTCTCCTCGTAGTATAGTCTGAGCTATTAGTATCTTTGCATATGACTGCTGCATACTACTTCATAATTATATTTAGGGGATGATGTAAGGATAGACATAGTGCAAACAATTGGGGCTGCAAAATCCAAATTGCATTGCAGCCAGGCAATTATTTTGCACTGCGGCCTATGTAAGCTTAAGTGCAATGCAAATTACTCAACACGCACAAATAATGAGTCGCAATCATGATAATGAGGGTCGCAATGAGTGCCGCCTGTGAATCGGTCTGTTTAGCAGCCACACTTACAGCCCAGGAGTGAGGTGAGTTAGGAGTGCAGAGAGCAGTAGGCGCTGCATGAGATTTGTGGAGCATGAAAATCAAACCAAACCGAAAAATGTCAAAGGAAGGGCAGCAAAGTCCTCTTGGCACATGGAAAATAAAATTAAAGTTTTCTGAGGAGTGCAGAATGCCAGGTGTAAACCATTCTTTACATACGCCGCATTTTTAGTGGCCGCTAAGGTCCCACTTTACGGCCGCTAAACACGGCTTGCGTGTGCAAAACGCTGATTTTGGCCGCAATATGTGTGTTTTACAACTGCAAATCACATTGCACGTATCCTTACATCAGCCCCTTAGTGTTGAGTGGAAAATAGAAGTTAACTTCTTTTCATTTGAAGAGCTGATAACCCATGTTGTTCCTGAAGGATTGAGGTAGGGGTGGGAGAAGATGAAAGTCTCCAGAATATGTACTGTATAAAATGTAGGTAACTTAGTTGTCAGTTGTCATTATTTGACTTCCATTTTTTAACACTTGAAGTGGACATTTTCTTTCTAATAATGCATGTGACATGGTTGTGGATATTCCTTACATAGCTTCACTTTGTTTGTCTCTGGTGCCTGCCATATGGTGGCCACAAATCATCTTCCTGCATTAGCCTAAGGTTGTTTCTAATAAATTGCAAAAGAATATTAATTGGTACATAATGAGCACAGTGTTGTTTTTACGGGGTAGCATTTGGTTGAATGCTTTTTGAGATACAGAGTGGCGTAAAAAACAGCTGTTTTTCTTTTTTTTTTAGAAATGATTAAGATGCTTTTTTATACACCTGTGTCTCAGAAAGTACAGCAAATTAAGGAAGCACGCTCGGCATACACATAGTCCCGGGGGTGTAGATGTGCAACAGGGTATTAATATATTTTGGGGGGTCCTAGTTTTACAGAAATTGAACCCCAAAGATAATGGTCTGACGTCACTGCTGTCTGATGTCATTGCTAGGCAGAGTGACTTGCGACCGCTCCATTGCACTGAATAGGGAGACATGGAATGTATAGTTCAGCACACATGGCTCACATCTGTGTTTCTGTCTGGATTAAAACTGGGAATACTGGTACATATGCATAAAACTTACCATACTCTTTATCGTGCCAGTAATAGTGTTTAACATGACAGTATTTCATCGGGTGATGCATAAACGACATTTACCATAAAAAAAAAACAACACTCATGGCGACGTTAGAATAACGTGCTCTTATAGACCAATTTTCTTATTAACATATGTAACAGGGGAGATCTGGACTGACTGTCTGGCACATCCGTATTACTGCAGGTAGAGGGCAGCAGTCTCGTGGGATCCGCCTGTCGGTCATGGCGATGACACGGAGAGGTGGGGAAGAGGGTGTGTGTGCTTTCCCTCTCTCTGAGTGGCTGAGGGGCAGGCCTTGAGAGACACCCTTCCACAGCATATTATTGATTCATAAATCTGTATTGTGCTGTTAATTGACCCTTACCAGCATCATAATTAACACGTGCCTCAGACCAGGCAGAGAATGAGATGCGTCTTAACGGTATCATTTCCAAGCATAATTTCTGCATTTAGGAACATGTATTTAATCCAATAGTAATAATAAAAAATGTCTATCCAACAATTACATCATTTAAATATTTTGTTATTTGTAACACATACATTAAATTGCATTGTTAACTTGTCTGAACAGGATAGGCTACTTCATGGTTGGAAAACATATAAATCAAGTTTGTAGCCTATTCGTTGCTCTAAGAGAATTGTCAGCCACAGGAAACAGCACAGCTAAGAACAGTACTTCTGTTATTCAAGGAAATGATGTCCCATCTGTTAGACTGATTGCTTTGTAATCTGGGGACACAAGTTTGTTTTACTCAACACAGCAAATAAAGAGGAACAGATTGTATTATTTGAAAACAAAATATCTCTTCATCTTAGTAAAGTGAGTTTTTTTTATGTTAATTGGTTGACATTAAGTATTTATGACATTGGAGGTAGCACTAGCAGTTATATTGACTCCATATTTATACAGTACAATAAGCAACTGAAAATCAAGACTTTAAAGTATATTATATTATATTATTTATTAGTAGATGCCCTAAACCAGGGCGACTTACAGTTGTGTACAAAAAATACATATCAAGAATTACAGTACAATTAAGAGCAAGATACAAAATACAATGACTTCAGTCGTAAGAAGAGCAAATACAAAACACAGTACGATTTGATATCGGGGCAGTTCAAGAGCAGATAACAGTGTTAATAGTTACATCGGGGTTCAAGTGAAATACAAAATACTACAGATTGGATTAAGTGCAGGATTAAATACAGTAAAATAGGGAGCAGATAAGTGGAAGTTAAAGTGCATTAACGGCAGAGTGCTATAAAGACCAGAAGGGAAGAGTTGAGTTTTACAGGTGTTGTCTAAAGAGGTGTGTCTTGAGGAGGCGCCGGAAGGTGGTCAGGGACTGGGCAGTCCTGACATCCATAGGAAGGTTGTTCCACCACTGCAGGGCAAGGGTGGAGAAGGACCGGGCTCTGGAGGCAGGGGAGTGTAGAGGAGGTACAGCCAGTCTTCTAGTGCAGGCAGAGCGGAGAGGTCGGGTGGGGATGTAGGGAGAGATGAGGGTCTGGAGGTAACTGGGTGCAGTCTGGTCAAGGCATAAGTAGGCAAGTACAAGAGTCTTGAACTGGATGCGGGCGGTGATCGGGAGCCAGTGGAGTGAGCAGAGCAGTGGAGTAGCGTGGGAGAAGCGAGGCAGAGAGAACACCAGGTGAGCAGTGGAGTTCTGGATGAGCTGGAGCGGACGGGTGGCAGACGCAGGGAGGCCAGCCAGGAGGGAGCTGCAGTAGTCTAGGCGGGAGAGTACCAGGGCCTGGACGAGGAGTTGCGTGGAGTAGTTGGTGAGGAAGGGTCGGATTCTTTATATGTTGCTCATGAAGAAATGGCAGGTGTGTGCTAGAGTGGAGATGTGCTGGGAGTAGGAGAGGCAGGGGTCCAGGGTTACTCCAAGGTTCTTGGCTGAGGAGGAGGCAGAGAGCATAGTAGATTCCAGAGGAATGGAGATAGAGAGACAGAGGAGAGGGAAGATGAGGAGGGGAAGAAAAGGAGGTCAGATTTAGAGAGGTTGAGTTTGAGGTGATGCGAGTACATCCAGGAGGAGATAGCAGACAGACAGGTAGACATACGGTAGGGGATGGTGGGGTCAGAGGGGGGGGAGGAGAGGAAGATATGAGCATCATCAGCATAGAAATGGTATGAGAAACCATAGGATGTGATGCCCAGTGAGCAAGTGTAGAGAGAGAACAGGAAAGGACCCAAGACTGATCCTTGGGGGACTCCTGTTGAGAGAGGGTGAGGTGTGGAGGTTGAGCTGCGCCAGGTTACCTGGTAGGTGCGGTTGGAGAGGTAGGAGGAGAACCAGGCCAGAGCAGTGCCAGAGATTCCCAGGTCAGCGAGAGAGGATAGGAGAAGAGAGTGATCGACAGTGTCAAAGGCAGCAGAGAGATCAAGGAGAATTAGGACAGAGAAGAGAGAGGCAGCACGGGCAGAGTTTAGCAAATAAGTGACGGACAGGAGAGCAGTTTCAGTGGAGTGAGCAGAGCGGAAACCAGATTGGAGAGGGTCGAGCAGAGAGTGGTTAGACAGGAAAGCAGAGAGCTGGTGGTGTACTGCCCACTCGAGAGTTTTAGAGAGGAAGGGTAAGAGGGAGACAGGACGGTAGTTCTGGAACGAGGTGGGGTCGAGGTTTTTTAGGGAGGGGGGTGATAGAGGCTTGTTTGAAGGCACAGGGAAAGAGGCCAGAGAGGAGAAAGGTGTTGACAAGGGAGGACATGAAGAGGAGTAGAGAAGGAGCAGCAGATTGAAAGAGGTGAGTGGGGAGGGGTTCTAGGGCGCACATGCTGGGTTTGTGGCCCTGGGTTTGTGGAGGGAGGAGAGGTCAGAGTCTGAGAGGGGAGAAAAGGAGGAGAAGGAGGGTGAATTAGTAGGGGAGACAGAGGGTGTTGGGGTTGGAGTGAGAGGGGGTGGGTGGGAGGGAGAGGTGTTAAAGAGTTTGCGGATATCAGAGATTTTAGAGGAGAAGAAAAGTCGTCAGATAGAGGGAGGAGGAGGGGGGAGGGTTGAGGAGGGAGGAGAAGGTAGAGAATAGTTTCTGGGGGTTGTTAGTGGAGGATTGGATAATAGATTGGAAATAGGAGCATTTAGCAGAGGATAGAGTAGAGGAGAAGGAGGAGAGAAGGGAGCGGTAGAGGTCTAGGGCAGCAGGGAGTTTGGTTCTCTTCCATTTCTTTTCAACTGAGCGCAGTTTTCAACTGAGCGGAGCACAGAGGAGAGCCAGGGTTGGGGAAGGGAAGGGCGGGCAGATCGGGAGGTGAAGGGACAGAGGGAGTCAAGAGAGAAGATGAGGGAGCAGAAGAGGGTGGAGGTGGCAGAGTCTACAGAGAGTTGGGAGAAGGAGTCAATAGGAAGGAGGTGAGAGAGAGCGGTAGAGGCAAGGACAAAGGGGGAGAGAGAGCGGAGGTTATGGCGGTAGGTCACAGTGGAGTAGGGAGAGAGGGGAGAGACAGAGAAAAAGAGATGAAATAGTAATCAGAGAGGTCCAGAGGGGTGACAGAGAGGGTGGAGGGGCAGCAGGCCCTGGAGAAGGTGATGTCCAGATGATGGCCAGCTTTGTGGGAAGGAGGTGATGGAGAGAGAGAGAAAGGAGTGAAGGAGAGGAAGGAATCTGGCAGAGTGTGTTGGATATTGAAATCACCTAATAACAGGACAGTTGGGGTAGGCAGAGAGGGTAGGGAGGAGAGGAGATAGTCGAGTTCATCGAGAAAGAGGTGGGAGGCAAAGGCAGAAATGAAATCAGCTTTGTTAGCTGAAGAGTGACAGTTCCAGATGGCACCAGAGAGAGTACGGGAGGGGAGAGGGGGGGGAGGGGTAGAGAGCCAGAGGGATGAGGTTAGAGGGGTTAGGGGAGCAGCAGCGGAGAGAGGACCGAGGACAGAAGTGAGGGGACAGAATAACAGGGATGTGAGAGACAGTCATAGCAGGACAGGTGAGACAGATAGGTACAGTAGTAGTGGGAGCAGGAGGGCGGTGGGGGGAGGGTACGGACCTGTCTAGTATATGGCGTCTTCCAGAGCGCTGCTAGATTCGGATTTTCTCCAACAGCCTCTCCTCGGAGGTCTCTCCTCGCTGGACTCCCACAGCTAGACTCCCACAGCTAGACTCCTGGCTCTTTGGTAGAGAGGCTGCATGGTTGGCTGCCGCTTCGTGCTGGCGCACAAATAGGCTAGCTGTCTATTATAGTAAACTGCACCAAAGACAATACTTAAGCAATACAATAGTTTCAATGCACTTCAATGGGATCACACAACTACAAAACACTGTGTGGAAACCAATCAAATTGAAAATCAGCCTTTATTCAATTGAACCACACTCACGTGGTACTAATCACAAACAGTTGATCACCTAATTAAAACAACACCACCTTTATAATGTTACTTAAATACAGCTAATGTTAAGAGTTGGAATGAGGTCTCAAATCCATCACGACCAACTTGCAACCTGGAGTTGTTGTGTTTTTTTGCAGTCATTGAAATCTGTCCTACTGCTTTCTACTGTTTTTGCTGAATAGCTGTATACATTGCAGACGAGTGGATTTTATTTTTCCTTTTGCTTACATTCCCCAAATAATGACATTTATTTATTTATTTATTTATTTTACAATTTGGAATCGGCAATTATTTTTTCTCATTTTGTCCCCAATTTGGAAAGCCCACTTTTTTTTTATTTGAACCTGGCTCACCGCAGCCACCCCCGCGCTGACTCAGGAGAGACGAAGACGGACACACGCATCCTCCGAAACGTGTGCCGTTAGCCGTCTGCTTCTTTTCATTCTGCAGGCCCGCCATGCGGCCACCTCAGATCTACAGCGTCGCAGGACCACGCAGCTCCGAGCAACTTACAGGCAGGCCCGCAGGCACCTGGCCAGTCTATGGGTGTCGCTGGTGCGCAGTGAGCAGAGGACACCCTGGCCAACCTAAGCCCTCCCCACCCGGGCAGCACTCGGCCAATTGTGCGCCGCCCCCTGGGAACTCCCATCTATGGTCAGCCGTGGAATAGCCATTTATTAAACATTTTTAAATAAAGTGTGCAATAGAACCTTGGTGAGCATTTTCCATTGATTAAGAACGGTTCAGTTCTGTTAAGCTGCCAACCCCCCACTGGAGGTTCTGCTAATTAGCTTCTGTGGTTTTGATAGCATTTGGTGAACAGCCTTTTACAATTTGATTAGAAGAAAAGGGCAGCAGCAAGCCCAAAGAATGATTATTTTCTTGTTGTTCTTTATATGTAAGGGATAAACAACACTAAGTGTTGAATCAGTAAAAATAATTTACTGTTTCGAGAAACGGTGGATCATTTTTCTTTATGCCTCTTAAAACATTTCTTCCTAATTGATACTTGTTCCAACAAGATTCAATTGATTGTTAATGGTAATTGGATTTGGTTTTCGCACCTTTGTGTTTGTCTCTCACATTACTGCAGTGTTTTCATGAGTTCCAAGGAGTATGATTTTAAAACCCCACATAATAAAAGTGTCTAGAAGGGAACATAGTAGCGAGCAATATGTTTTATGGGTAGAATATGAAAGTGTCATTAGAAAAATAAAAATGCAAATAACAAAGAAATGTGAACTGGCAATGAGAAGCTCAAGGCTGGTTCATACTTCAGACATCATTTCTGGCCGGAGTCGAGTGTCTCCGACCCTGTGTGACAGTTCGAAATTATGTCATCCACATTCGTGCTAGGAAAGTCGTACAGCCTTTTCTCATGCATATATTACCTGAAATTGCATAGGGTCGGATTACGTTGAATAATTTCAACATTTGCTGCATGGTCGTGAAGCTGCACAGCTTTTGTAGCAGTAGTTCAGTGCCCCCTACTGAACTAGACAGAATGGACCAAACATCCAGGGTTCAGTAGCTTTGAAAGGAAATGAATGGTGATCTTCAGCCCTCCTGATTGTTTTAAGTTCAAAATAAAAAAAGAGATCCTAATCAGAGTTCAGCTCAACTATATAATTAACTAGGATTTTTGATAAAAATGTATCAAAACAATTCACAACAATACCGTAACAGACAACAACATGAAGCAGTAAGAATGCTGTTGAAGACAGGTGCCTCTGCTCTTCGAGGAGAACAATTGCTGTATTTCTGGCTGTTTTTTTTTTTATTTGTCAAATAAATGAAGGGAACTGAGTATATATTAAAATAATAATACATTATGTAGAATTTCTCTTGCTAATGGTCTATGTTATTGGTTTATTTAGCAGACACCTTTATCCAAGGTGACTTACAGAGACTAGGGTGTGTCAGGTGCAGAGTCCCTTACAACAATATCTCACCTGAAAGACGGAGCACAAGTGACACAGTGAGTGAGCTGGGATTTGAACTGGGGACCTCCTGGTTACAAGCCCTTTTCTTTAACCACTGGACCACAGCCTATGAAACATGCTTTTATCCCATTTACATGGGAAGAAATGTAGTTTCTGGAATTAATTCAACTAAAGGTGTACTGTTTGTATTCACGTTGAAACGAAGTTCATATGACTGGCCTTAAAATCTTCAGACAATTCTACCCTTTACAGTACCCATATGATAGCTTGCTGACATCTTGTAGTCTGCCCTTTTATTTTATGAATACATTGAGCATACATATACAGTGAAAGAAACAGAAAATGCACAAAAAGCTACTTGTACTGTGTTTCCGTGTAAAGTACAAAACCTACACCTGGTCTATAGACTTGATGGAGGGCCTATAGGCAAATGAGCCTTCCTAAAGGCTGTGCTGTGTTTGACTGTTTTAAGACCTAGCTTTATGAAAACTTGTGGATATGTCGAAACATCCAGTTTTTACAAAAACAGTTATAAGAACGAACCAGTGTTCAATTACTTGATATTAAACATGGTGAAGATTTTATTATAAAATTGGCCTTACTACTTTTGATTTGGCAATAAGTGCAGGTGTAGTGACGTGGGGCCTACAGCAGTGAGGCATTATTAGTAAGCTTTATCTGCTCACAAAAAAAAAAAACATAGCTAGGTGTACAAAATGGATTAGTCAACAAACTTTTCACTAAGTTTTCCATTTTGATTTTGACGACAGGAGTTTGCTCGCCACTCAGTGTTCAGTTTTCCTGTGCACGGCCACCAGGAAGTGAAATGCACGCTGCGTCGTGTTGCCTAGGCAACCTGATACAACTTGGAGCATTCCTTGACCAACAAAGCAAGAAGACTACCAAGGCAAACCTATTACTTGGGCTGCTATATACGTAAAAATGTTGTAGAACACACATATTTTTCTATCATATTCTTAAAAATGTTGTAGAATAAAATATATTCCAAGGCATGCAATGCATGCTTTGTATACATATACGGCTCGCCACTAGCTATAGTGGCGGTTTTGATTGGCTATACAATTTGATACCACAAAATCAGCTGAAATTTCTGCTGTTGCTTGAAAATAGATGACTAGTTACTGAATTAAGCAAAGCAACTGTGGGAGGGATAGAGACATATAAAATCAAATTGACTTAAACCATTTGAGAGACTGGGTCATATTGCCTTTTGTAAAAACATGTTTACACTTTTCTGAATTTTCTATCTTGTTACATTTTTTTGTTTGCTTTTCTGCTTTAATCACATGTTTTTATTGTGTTGCTTGTACCTGTGATTGTCTTTTTACTGTTTTCCAGCCCCCCTCCCCTTGTAAATGAGGCCTTGGTCTCAATGGGTACATATCCTTGTTAAATAAGCACATAAACAAAAAAAGAAAATAATCATTGGGCTTGCTGCTGCCTTTTCTTTTAATCAAATTGTAAAAGGTGGTTCACCCAATGCTATCAAAACCACTGAAGCTAATTAGCAATAACTCCAGTGGGGGGTTGGCAGCTAAACAGTATTGAACCTCTCTTAATCAATGGAAAATGCTCACCAAGGTTTTATTGCACACTGTGCAGCCAACAGTGTTAAAGAGCAAGTAGCAGGGTTCAGAAAAATACAGTGTTATACATCCCCATGTGTTGCTATAACTGTTTAAATAAGGTACCTGTAATTTCTCTTTTCATTGTTAACATCCTGACAGCTTTTTGCACTTTTTGCACTCTAGTGCACTGGAGTTTGATATCTGTCCTCTAAATAACTGCAGGAAGAGCAATTTAAAGAACAAACAAGTGCTTGACAATGTAGACAATAATCCTTACACTATCACTGCACTAGAATGGCCATTTTGAAAATAACTTTAAAGTTATGTGTAAAAAGTTGTCAGGATTTTAACAATGAAAAGAAAAATGACAAATTACCGAATCCCGCTACTTACTCTTTAATGGGGGTCTGAATCATATCTCTTACAAGGGAGTAAGTAACATAGACTTCAGGCTTCTTTAAATTCTTTAAATAGCAAGAAGATGCTTTTTTGGTCTTTACGAGCCAGTGTGTGCACTCAGACAGAGAAAGATGGATATGGTGGGAACAACAGGACTTTGTTTATCAGAGGGGCTGCACCATTGACTGGCCACTCTCTTCTTTAGCGTGGACACAAAGGGAATGGTCCCTGAGAAAACCAAGCTCCCCTTTCAGTGCACAATAGCAAGGCCAGGGATAAACTCATTGTTCTGCTGAATAGGACCGCAGCACAGAACAACAACAAAGAGAAGCTGGCATTGCTTTCTGTGGTTCTCGCTTTTTTTTTTGCCCACTGCTTTGTAACTGTCTTTTATTACTTTACACAGTAGCCTTATTTTGAGCTTTCTCCTGTGGAACATTAATAAAAAAGGGATTAGACACATGTTTGGGGAGTGAGAGTGGATTTTTTGGGTTCAAATCATCAAGTAATTAAATAGAATTATTTAAATAATGGTGTATTTAACTGTCATCTGTTCCAGCGTGGAGAAATCTACTTGTCCTGAATCCAGTCCTGTCTTTTTTTTTCTTTTTTTTAGAAATGCCTTGTTTAATTTGTTTCTGAAAAAAATAGGATTTAGCAAATTTAGAAAGCAGTCACTTGATGAAAAGTTATCCATCTGTTACTAAGCCTTACCTGAGTTCAAATGTAAAATAATACACAGTGTCAGTGTTTAAAGTGGTTTGAAAAAGGTGCCAGTATGCACAGTAAAAAATGTTCTGGGGAGGATTCATTCGATGATTTTACCACATTCAGCCAGAGCTACGGATTATGTTTAATTATATAAATTTTATTAAAACCTCTCTCACAGTCAGCAGTACTGATAAGTAGTGTGTAAATAGTACTGAATAGTTTTCAGTTTTTAAGGAATCTTCCTTTTTCCTGTTGATTTGTATTTATATCCAAGCTGAAACATGTTGCCAGACTTTTTTTTACATTTTTCTCACCATGGTGTTTATCTCAACAAGGAAACGTGTGCTATATAATAATTGTAGAGACACTAAAGCCGAATGTATTTTTTGTGCGAAACTAAAGAGTTGCAGGTAAGCCTAGGTGTTTTGCAGCAGTATAACATTATATATATATATATATATATATATATATATATATATATATATATATATATATATATATATATATATATATATTTTTTTTTTTTCCCTCCTAGATTTATTTTTCTTGTCGGTATGTCATACCATTCGTTTTTTTCTTGCCGGTATGCATACCAGCACATACTCCCCCCCACTTTAACCACTGCACAGAGTATTACATTTTAACATGGACAAAACAAAACACAAGTTTGCTTTGAGAAATTCCATGTCTTAGTAACAAATGTATCTGATTTTTTTAAAAAAAAATTTAAATCCACAGTTTCAGATAACAAAAAAAGCTTTTTAAGTGTTGGTGCAATCTACTAAGGGCCCAGTTCTTCAGAGAAGCAATTGTATCAGTGTATTCTCCAACAAAAAAGAAACTGATATGGTTTGAATTAGCATTTGAAAGAGTGAATTCAGCACAGATGAATCAGAACCCATACACAACTTAAAACATATGTATTTTCTTTTACTTGACTGGATTATTGGTGTGATTTTCCTCCCTCTCCAACTTGCACAGCACAGAATATGATAAATGTGAATGAACAACTGTTTACCTTCTATACCACAGGAGGAGAGTCCTGAGTTGTTGATCTAAAGAGGTGAATATAACTTCAGGTCTCTTCCAGAATACCAGGGGCTAAATAAGCTGGTGTGGGGAAACTGAATACTGAATCACAACAGCTAGGAAAATGTCAAGATATACCAATATATCCTGTCTTCAGCAACCAAATAAGAAATATAAGAAATTCCAATACGAGGAAAAGCCATTTGGCCCACCTACGCTTGTTCGCTTTGGTGCCAGCGTGATCCGTTAGCACTCAGGAGAGGAAAAACAAAAAACCTCTGGGAATCCGTGGCTAGACGGACCGCCCTTCCTTCAGGCAACTAGCTAAAGGTCTTATTATGGTCACAGAGAGGGTTATACAATATTGTTTATAACAGCAACCAGTCTATTCTTGAAGGATCCGGTAGTCTCTGCTATTTGCCTTTTTTTTAAAGCTTTTCCTAACTAGTTAGCTTAACAGATTCATCCACTACTACCCCCAAATCCTATTCGTACATAGCTTAGTTATTATTCATGTTGTACTTGCCTCTAATGTGTTTGCACCCTATGTGCAAGACTTTACATTTATTCACATTACATTTCATCTGCCATGTGTCAGCCCAAGCTTCAATCTTGTCTAAATCTCTTTGTATTATTAAAGTTGCTAATTGGGAGTTGGCTGACCCTCCGGTCAAGAGTCTAGAGCCCTAACCACTACTCCACACTGCTGCCCTAATTTTTAAATATAGGAACAACATTGCCAATTTTCCAGTCCAGTGGGATGGCTCCTTTATTATAGATTTGTTAAATATATAACATATTGGTTTAAAAATCTGAGGATTAGTACTTCATTGTCTTTTATAACAAACTACGCTAGTGGTATTTGTGTACATTCTGTTAACTTTGGTATATTGTATAAATGATCCTTTGTAAATACTTGTACAAAATATTGATTAAGTACATCTGCGATTTGGTTGTCTTTAGTCCCTAAATTACTAAATCACGTAAACTACTGACTTTCTCTTTTAGTTTCCTATGGTTCGGACACTGTAGTAACTCTGGTGTGGTGTTTTAGTGGCAGCTTTCTTAGCCCTTTGTAATGGTGGATACCCTTTCGTGAGATTGGTGAGGGGTCTCACTATGGATGAATAGTTTTTCACAAAACTCCGATAATATCCACAGAACCCTAGGAAAGCTCTCAGACTCTTTAGATTAGTAGGCCGTTCCCATGTGGCGACGGCTTCATCTTTGTCTGGATCGGTTGCTACTCATTGGGCCGACACAATAAGTCCCACGTACTTCACAGACGACTGACAAAACTGGCATTTATCTCAGGAAAGCTTCAAAGCACAGACTTCCAGCCTATCCAGGATCTTCAGCAGTCGGGTTTCATGCTCTTCTCGGGCCCAAGGGAAGCAGGGGTGCGGTGTGGCTGCAATAGCCCCTTCAGGCATGTATCAGTGACACACACATGCCCTGAGTCAGCGAATTAATTATGTATGTTATGTGTCCCGTTTGGAAATCCTATTTACTTACAGCACTGCAGTCCTGCGCGCCTTTTTTCAGAGTTCAGGTCCACGAGCACTGAAACGCTGGGGAATAAAGGACTCTCAGCAGCCTGTGTAACCCTCCTACAGTCGGGGTGATATCTTCAATTCGGAGGTAGAGCTTGTCGGTCACTCATCCGATCGATACCCATGTGACCTGTTTTATCATGCAGTGATTGCAACACACTCTTCCTGAACACTTGTGGAAGCAGTAACTGACACCTTTCACATGAGTTGGCTTTCTGGGTAACTCTGTATAAGAGTTCCTCTTTCAAACACAATTTGTTCCACTCTCTCAAGAGCAACAGGACCTCGGGAAGCCACTATTTGACTAAACTAGCTGGGAGGTTATGCTTTAATGTAAACCAGACATCTTTTAACCCAAGATCTGACTTCTGGGCATTCAATATGTCATTTTGGCTCAGCATGTAAATTTGAGTCATGTTTACATGCGTCAAGTTGAGTGGGAATAGCTTCTGGGGGTACTCCCAATTGGTCGATGGCTCTATCAACTGCTTAATCGGTATAGGGTACCAACCCCACTTGCTTGCAAACAGCTTTCACTCCTGCCTCAGATAACTCAGTCTAGGAGCCATTAGTCTGGGAGAGTGAGGTCTTCTGGACAATGCGTCAGCATCACTGTTAGCATGCCCTGTTCGATACTGCAGACTGAAATCATAGGTGGCCAAGGCTGCAAGCCACCTATGCCCAGTGGCGTTAAGCTTATCAGATGTGAGCACATAAGCGAGGGGGTTGTTGTCACTGCGGACCAGGAACGTTGCGCCATACAAGTAATCATGAAGCTTATAAACAGCCCATTTGAGAGCAAGGAGCTCCAACTGATGGACAGGATATTGCTTCTCTGAGTCAGTTAACTTCCTGCTCGCAAAAGCCACCGGACGGAGTCCTTCTGGGTGCTCCTGATATAATACGGCACCTAATCCCTCCAGGTTGGCATCCACATGGAGGGTGTATGGCCTGGTGCTGTCAGCAAAGGCCAACACAGGTGCATGTGTCAAACAATAAATGATGTCCTTTAATGCCTTCTCACATTTGTGATCCCATCTGCATCCAAATGGTTCGGACACTGTAGTAACTCTGGTCTGGTGTTTTAGTGGCAGCTTTCTTAGCCCTTCGTAATGGTGGATACCCTTTCGTGAGATTGGTGAGGGGTCTCACTATGGATGAATAGTTTTTCACAAACCTCTGATAATATCCACAGAACCCTAGCAAAGCTCTCAAACTCTTTAGATTAGTAGGCCGTTCCCATGTGGCGACGGCTTCATCTTTGTCTGGATCGGTTGCTACTCATTGGGCCGACACATTAAGTCCCACGTACTTCACAGACGGCTGATAAAACTGGCATTTGTCTCAGGAAAGCTTCAAAGCACAGACTTCCAGCCTATCCAGGATCTTCAGCTGTCGGGTTTCATGCTGTTCTGTGGGCCCGAGTGAAGCTGGATGGGTTTGGTGTCAAAAGAATGATGAGTGTGCAGAAAAGAACCTCATACCTACTGTAAAATATGGTGGTGGATCTTTGATGTTATGGGGCTGTTTTGCTTCCACTGGTCCTGGGGCCCTTGTTAAGGCCAACAGCATCATGAACTCTCCCCAGTACCAGGACATTTTAGCCAAAAACCTGGTTGCCTCTGCCAGGAGGCTGAAACTTGGCCGCAAGTGGATCTTCCAGCAAGACAATAACCCCAAGCACACATCAAAATCCACAAAGAAATGGTTAATTGACCACAAAATCAACATTTTGCAATGGCCATCTCAGTCTCCGGACTTGAACCCCATTGAAAACCTGTGGTTTCAATTGAAGAGGGCAGTCCATAAGTGCAGACCGAAGGATATCAAGGATCTGGAAAGATTCTGTATGGAGGAATGGTCTAAGATCCCTCCCAATGTGTTCTCCAATCTCATTAAACATTATGGAAAAAGACTCAGTGCCGTTATCCTTGCAAGGGGAGGGTGCACAAAGTACTGAAAACAAGGGGGCCAATAATTGAGACACTTCATTTGTTTTGGAAATAAATGTATAATTTGAGAAATGTGTAATTTTGGTTGATTCCATTGAATCATTAGTAAAGTCAAATATATTCCACATGTTGGAAAATTACAATATAGCTCAGTACTGGTATTATTTATTTTATACAGTCTTTTTTGCTCACCTTTATCAAGGGTGCAAATAATTTTGGAGGTGACTGTATATCATCCTTTTTTATACTTTCTTTTTTATATAGATGATGTACCTTCCTTTTGTCCCTGCTTTTTAAAGTAAGATTAAAATCATTTTTTATATATAATTATCATATGTATTTTAAAGGGGAAATGTATCATGTTGTTTTATACTATTTCTTTATTTTATAAATTATGTACATTTTGTCACCACTTTTTAAAGTAAGATTTAAAAGATTTTTGTATTATTTTAATGTTATTTTTGGGTATTGTGATATTAATATTCCTTGCATGGATTACTCCCCAATTAGCTGCCATTATAGAGCTTGTTTCTCTGTAGGGCTATTTGCACTGATGTCTAATATAAAGACCGACACTGTCCCTGGCTCTGCCTGGAGAGTGTGACCTATTTCCTGCGCTGGCTGCGTTTTGGGAAGATCCTTAAAAACAGGTTCTTCAATCTTTGTTGTGAACAATATTCTTTGCAAGTACCTTGCACAGGAATATGTGTTCAGGCTGATTTGTGCTTCATCTAGCAGTCTCATTCAGTCTCTCCACTCTTTAGATGATTCCAGAGCACAATTGCTGTTGAAAGGACAAAGGATTTTACTAAATGCATCAGTAAGGCTATATAGGAGAAGGGGGAGCAATCTATTGACCTATATAACTCATCTGTCTACAGTTCTGTTTACAGAATATGTGATTAACACAGAGCACATAAAAAATGCACAGCAAGTAATGACTTTCTGATGGAAGTCATTTATAAAAACAACTTCTCCTGAGGCAAACCTAGTAGATTTTTTTTTTACTTTGAATGCAATTTTTAAAGACCTTGATAGTGACTTTTGAAAGTGGATAAACAGAGACTGTATGCAGTGCACAACAAATGCATATTTATTTGAACAGACTCCTGTTCATGTGGCATACTCTTTGTATAAATGCCGCAAAAAAAAACAACACTCACCTGGTGTTTTATAGTTTGTGTATTTTAACCAACCAACTCCAAATTTGACAAATCATACACTGTGTTATGGTCTTGCAGTAGTGAAAGGAAGAAAAAAAAAACATTTTCAGTGGCTAAAACAAAGCACTTCTTCAGCCCAGAACAAAGGCCTCTGACACTTTGCTGTTACATCACAGTGAACAGCTTTTTATCTTCTTTTATCATGTGATGATCTGAGATGAAACTGTCATGGTTATTAGCACAGTAGACTGGCTTGAATAACTACTATTTCCTTTATTTTTTTACTTAGGAAATATTCACAATTAAACATAATAAAATGCATAACATGGACCTTAACTTTGTTAAAATTCCCTATATTCATGGTTATCTTGATTTAGGTGCCCCTTGCTGGGAAGGAATTGGCAATTTACATGATAAGTTGCACTAGGGCAAAGCAGGCCAATGCTTCTAGGAGGTTTCCTGCTTCCATCTTCCACTTCATCAATTACTCCAGCCTGGCTCCCCGGCTTGCCATCTGTCTGAGCTCTGGGAGAGCCTCGTCATGATGGATGGAGGCACCTCTGATCCAGCCCAGTGTTTGGATACTGCTCTGATTCACTTCATTAACAAACACATGCAAGGAGAAAGACACTTGCTCTCTGCGACAACTCAGCTACGGTGGAGATCGGAGGTGATATCTGTGGGTGGGAAAAAAGGAAACGGCACAAATTAAGCTGATTTAGTTGCTTGATACAATATATCGGCATAGTGTTGACTATTGCCTGAGAACAATCTAAAAAATTTCTTCTGTGTTGCACTGCTCATAGGTTTTGTAAGGTGTTCATGATCTGCTGATATGTTACTATAACAACTATTTCCCTTTTTTAACTAATCTGGAAATTGAATACATGTACATTGAAAAAACACAAATACATGTTTAACGCCATGTTATAGATATTTATATTATTATTATTATTATTATTATTATTATTATTATTATTATTATTATTATTATTATTATTAGCAGCAGCAGCTTATTATCTGTTCACCAGTTTTATTCAGACAAGGGGACACAAAAACTCGTGTTTTTTTTTTTAAATAACAATTTTAAGGTGGATTTTTAATGAGTGGAAACAGTGACAGATTGGCAGGAGCTCTGTGAAACTGTAGGGTGTATAAACTTGCTGATCTGCTCTGACAAGTGATTTAAAAAAGTAACACAAGATGTGGCTGCCGTTTTACTGATAATATAGTTTTATACTCTTGGTTTACACTTCTATGTAAATGCATGAATTATTCACATTTTGATATATATATTTTTTTTAAAAAAGTGATTTCATCATAGCTTGAAATGCAGTGCTGAGTGTTATTTGTTTTACTGTATGAGACACTGTTTTAACAGAGGTGATTTCACCTTTGTTGAACTTCAGAGGACATAATATTTAATGACTTCACTATACCAGTCCAGCAAAGGCACAGCACAAGAAAACAAAGGACCAGTTAAGACTGACTTGGGTCTTTACTAGAGGAATTATCTGCATTGGTTTCTGGAAAAAAAAAAAATATATATTACTTTAATGCACAAGGTACAAGACAGCTTCATAAAACAAACCAGTTGCCTTTCGCTTCATTACAGTACATGTATATACATGGTTCGCCATTCTCGCAATTTAATAAAATACAGATTAGCAACATTTAAAATATGAAGGTTTCTGAACAATCATTATAATTTTAAAGGTCTGAAGGTCATTTCTTGAGTTGATCAGAATCTGGAGCTATACAACACTTGTTACATTTATAGAAAGGGTGTTTTTTTTAATTGTGATAAGGTTTGGGTATCTTTTCAAACATGGAGATAAAAACTCTTATCTTTGCAACCTATGCAACCAAAATTTGATTTATACAATATTGACTTTGATGAAGAGGTTTTCCGCAGCAACACTGCCTCCACTTCAATGTAATGTTGTACAGTACTAGACAACCTTTGATATAGAGCCTGGGGGTACCAGGGATAAAATGTACCCCAACCCCTAACAGTCCTGAGCCTTTGTCCTACCCATCTGTAATGTTACTTGGTACAGTATGCTACTAAAAACAATAGGCAAAGCTAATGTTAATTTAAGGTATCTTACGTGCATAAACAATCTTTTTTTTTTTATTTTGTAACATAAATGGCTGGTTTCACAGACCAAGGTAACCACGACGCTTGAACTACCTAATGTTACCTTAGGTAAGGTGGTGCAAATTGAGGACTGTAAAATCACCCCAACCCATTTTATTTAACATTTAAAAAAAATGAGCAAACATTGAACAGTAGGTGTAGCCCGCACAGACAGTCAACTCTTTGTCTGACAAACTTACAGAAAAGAGGAATTCTCATTAAAATTGCTTTGGATTTCAGATGTGTGAAACATAAAATCGAACAGTATATGAAGTATTCTATTAATGATATTAAACTTGCAACAACCCATTAACTTAATACATCTATTGTAGCGGTCCAGGTGGGTATTTCTCTTTCTGTTGTGTGAACATAACCTACAATTTACAAAAAAAACAGATCTGGTTAATAGAACACTGCTTAAAGTCATATTCATTTATAAAGTACTGTAGCTGGGCTGAACAAGTCAGTATTATTGGTCTGCCTGTTACAGAGGTTAGCCTTCTATTACCAATCTTTCCAAACAATTAGCAGCTATCCTCATGGGACTCCCAGTGCTGGAATAGAGTGTTACTGTAAGTGCCAGATCAGGATGTCAAGGAGACATGGTTGGCATCAACTGCCCTGTTCATGCCCATGTTGGTAGTTAAACTGCATTTGCAGCCATGCGGTGCAAAATAAATGTGATATTCTGTAATGGAAATGTGTTTGTAAAAAGCAGTTGTTTC
This sequence comes from Acipenser oxyrinchus oxyrinchus, assembly GCA_030684275.1. Lineage (NCBI taxonomy): Eukaryota > Metazoa > Chordata > Actinopteri > Acipenseriformes > Acipenseridae > Acipenser > Acipenser oxyrinchus. The sequence goes on from CM060249.1 coordinate 82,907,123, forward strand.
TTATTATCTAGGGAGTTTAAAGTGGTGTCCAAAAAAAAGCAAACGTTATAAGCAAAGCTTAATTTCATCCATGTTTGTCAAAATGGTAAATCGTTTAATTTAGACCTGATAGACCCATAGCTCTAAGCTATTAGGAAAATTGAATACTGTAGGTTAATTTAATCCCCACACATACAATCTCCCCTGAAATGCATGACTTGCTAACAGAGCACCATGGCAGAGTAGAACCTTTTACAAATGCTCAACTTTTTTTCCAGTCAGGGTTAACCTATTTGCCCTCAACACTCTTGAATGTGTATGCTGTCAGTTGGGTGCTGACCTGAAAAGTTGTGAATGTGCATTCCGAACAGGCCAGACAAGTAAAATGAAAGAGATTGCAGCAATAAAGTCTCTTGAGTGTACAGTAAGTTTTCTTTTTGTTCAGAAACACAGCTACAGTGTTCTACTGACTAGAGCACCTAAGATAGAACAAATCAAGACATAAAAGCAATAATAACAACAGTGCTACATCACAAACATTAGCAGTGTTGGGTATTTCCAATAGCAGTGCTGGCTCAGTATCAGTATTATTTGTGCATGTTTCTTTGGACTAAGTACACAGGATTTTTATGCAATTCTGTTGTTTCTTTTACATGCACTTTATGAATGTATCCACTTTGAGGTATTGTTCTGTAGTTTATTAATAAGAGAGAAAAAAAACTAGGAATAGATAAGGTAAAACATTTACAAATGTGTAAATATAAATTATTCAGTATTTTATAACATACAAATTTTTCAGTTTGATTTTTAAATCTTTATTGAATATTAAGGGGGCTCATGTGTGTAACTCAATTTCATCACCCTTAAACCTATTAACCTGTTCTTCCCACTGTATTACTAATGTATAGTGATCAAATGATGTTAATAGGTGGTTCAATAAATCAGGATTAATTGTATTAAGATCTACCTCTGCATAGATCATTAAAACAGACCTTTAAGCCCTATTGTACCTGACAACCTTTATGAAGCAAAATCAGTAGTTTGTTTTATGACTGTGACAAAGAGGTTAACCATGTGCAGGTGTAGGTAATGCAGCAGTGATCAATGAACAGACAGACAATGATAATCCAGGTGCAATGGTGTTTATTTATACAATCCAATTGGTCTGATGACCCAAATACAGCAAATAAGAATGTTAATGAGCAATACAGCGGCGTGTATTGCTTGGTTGTAATCCGTGGGTTGGTCCCGAAATAATAACAGTCTCGTACTTAAACACTCACACGTAACACAAAACACAAACACAAGTCCACAGTGCGTGCTAAAGAGATTGTGGTGTATTTACAGTTTATTCGTGACACAGTACAGTGATGTCCGGGTAAGTGCTGGCCTTTGGCGACAGCTCCGGATCGTTCAGCCGTCTAACAATAACAAACAGTGTATTTTTTTAGACACGACAGAACCAAAACAAAACAAACACTCATGATAACAATTCTCCCGTTCTCCTTCCGGTTCACCATTAACCATACAAAGGAACAGATCACCTCACTCCGTCCCCTTTTGTACTGTCTATCATGACCCCTTGGTTAACGACTGCAACAGCTCCTCCAATCCGCGGCTGCCACATCGTTTCCCTTCCGGGTCGATGATTTAGTGTACTGGAGCTCCGCCCCCTTTCTGGATGGCCAACTTCCTCATAACCTTGGGAATTAATAGCCTGGCCATCTAGTCCAGTGCACTCTGTTCCCTTTACACAGCGCCCTCACAGGTCGGGAGGGAGATGTATCACCAAGAACCATTTTGTTTCTGTCACAATGACTAAGACAGCCAATGACATCCAATGAAAATTAAAGGTTTCATTTAGAAATAAATAGGTGCCTGGCTTAATGAAAAAATATGCATTTTCTTGTACGTTACATACAGTAAGTAATGTACACAATAAAATGATTACACAAATAATTGGGCTTCAGAAATACAACTGAATGTGCTATACAGTTATCTGTAATGCAGTTGCTGCTGGAAAAAACAAATAAATAAGTAGAGAGCTTAATCCATAGTGTATGGGCTAAAGATATTGAGTTTACAGGTGCTGTATGACCTGTTACTGAACACTGTGACTCCCTTCTAGTTGGTTTTGATGACATGGGCTACTATCCAGTCCCTTTACAGTTCAGTGTTCTGCATAATCTAGTAAATGGCACTCCTGTCATCGTTTTTGGCTGTAGGCCATTTTTCTTAAATGTATAATTGTATTCTGCTTTTTCAATCACCTCTTCTCCTGATAGAAGAGGTTTTCCTGCTGTTGGGTTTTCCAAATCCAAATCACAAATTCCCCATTCTATCATCATTCAGTTTGTTGTTTACACGCATTGGTATGCCTTTCTGAGGCAATGTTTAATTAAGAGTAAACTGCCAGGAGAATGAAAATAAATGGGTCCATAAGCAACAGAGGTAGAATGGCTCAAAATTTGGATGATAAGCTTTTTTGTAAGAATGACTGTGGGATAGTCTGTGACAGGATGATGTCACTGGCAGGCTGTATTAACCAGAGAGAGACTCAAACACAAGAAAGCTGCAGGTTTAAACTCTTCCATAACATACCCACGGCTTCACAAATACAAACTCCCCTGAACACCCACGATAATTCCTCATATATTTAGCAGACACCTTTATCCAAGGTGACTTACAGAGACTAGGGTGTGTGAACTATGCATCAGATGCAGAGTCACTTACAATTACGTCTCACCCGATAGACGGAGCACAAGCAGGTTAAGTGACTTGCTCAGGGTCACACAATGAGTCAGTGGCTGAGGTGGGATTTGAACCGGGGACCTCCTGGTTACAAGCCCTTTTCTTTAACCACTGGACAACACTGCCTCCTGTATATTTTCACCACAGCACAAAAAGCCTTCACTTCGAACACCGACATTAATTCTCCACTCTCATTCTCCCTAACACCCGTGAACACCTATTTTATAAACCCGTGGCTGGAGCCTTAATTAATCATGTAAACATTTATTCAGTTGACATTTATCCAGCAACATTCCCATGTGTGTTTGCGGGGAGGATTTTAACTTCCTCCCTGCAACCCAATATTCCCTACACAACGCACACCCTGCCATGCTGCCACACACCTACACTAATACACTGACTGCAGTGAGGCCAGAGTAAGGGCGGATATGTAAAAAGTCGGATGAATGAATCTTGTTTTAAATACCATTATACACAGATGTAACAATTGCTATATTCACACAATTATTGTCTTGAGATTTAGCTTTTATTAGGGAGCTCCTCTAAATCCCTTGTTTAGAAAGATACTTGGTATTAATGCTTGTGACAGGGTAGCCATCTGCCGTGTGGGTGCGTGCATTCGCTGCTGAGTGACAGGCAGGAGATTGAGATAGTTGAAGTTGATATGCCCCGCAAGCAAACAGGACATATTTACACACTGAACAGCTTGGCGTGACACTCCTAGCAATGGGAGCGCACGGAGCACATACAACACAGTGTATGAAAACCTTGGTAGGATCTACAATATCTGAACTAATCTTCTCCGTTTAATAATAAACGTTGCTGAAGAGGTTGATCGTGGCATGATTTCCATTACACGAGAGTAGATGTTAAAACTTCATGCTGATTTGAACTCGGCAGATAAACGGTTAGGGCAGATATGTGATGGGCGGATATGTAACAGGTTATTGTAATACAAAATAATACAGACAAACACAGGTGGGGTATACCCTGTCACAAGTCACTTAAATAACTTAAACTGACCAAGCTTGACGAAAATATCCTGTAATGGAAAACTTAATTTAAAGAGTTTCAGGGTGTCTGCGTTAGAGACTTTTAGATGAATGTGCACTGTGTCTTTCTACAAATTATTTGCATTGTTGCTAAATCACTTACAGTATAGTTGTTTTTACAGCATTTGTAGTTGGATTTTCCTATTGTGACTTTTAAATGAATTATGTGACTGCATTTAAATCTCCAGTTATAACACCTGTCACCTCAAAAAAGCAACCGAAATGACCCCTGACAGTTCTTCTGTTCTGTTATAGAGCTGAAAATCAAAGATTCATCAAGGAAAATGCCAAATGCAGTAACTCAAATACTTCATATAGATGACGTGCATAGATTGAGACAGTGATGCTGTTGAAACAGTGTTACGTTGTCGTGACACCTGCCTACATTTTCAAGTCAGAGAAAAATTTCAAGATATGAGCAAATTCTCCACGATTACAATGTCAGCATACATTCCAGCCATCTAATTAGCATACAGGGATACAGCCATTCAATAAATGTAGTGGATAGGAAATTAATATTTCAAACTTAACAGTCCACGATTTCCATACACCATAGATGTCCACGATTTCCATACACCATAGATGTAATTGCAAGTAATAATTGTGCAAGTTATAAATTATAGTAACAACATTTAAAAGGTGTTTTTAAATGGGTTATTATGTTTTGTGGGGTAACATTTTTAATTGTGGGGTTCAAAATGTTACTGAGGGATCTTTGGAGCGAACAACTCTACAGTAAAAAAAAACTCCCTGCAACTCCACAGTAGAAAAATGCCCCGGAAGTGAAGTTTAACACCTGCCTCCACAGCTTGCAAGGTGGAAGTTAAGTAGAAAGAAACTAATTCCATCTCTTTAATGAGCACTGGACTCCAGTGGCTCCTGCAGGAGCATTCACATAAATTCACTGTTAATTGTGTGTTTTCTGTAAGATGAATGGCTATTACCTGGCCCTGCCCTCTGTCTGGCAGATGTAATCAATTACTCGCTACATGTTGTATTGGAAAAGTGTGCCTTTTCTTTGTCCCTCACTTAAATATGAATTAGCCTGTCTGGAAAGCTGCTACCGTGTGACAAGCAATAATTACAGGATTAGTGTTTCTATTCGAATTTATATAAGATTGGGGAAAATAAATTAAACAAAGAACAACGTGAGAGAAAAGTCTGAAATAATGTGACTGATGTGATTCTGCTATGACATGTAGTCTGAAGAAATTGGATTGTGTATATTCCCAGGATGCAGGCTGTGGATATCTGTGCTGTTTTACACCATTTATTCTGGTCTCTCTTAAGCCTGGCAAAGAGTGATGACAATACATGATTCCACTGACACAAATACACAAAGCTGCACTCAAATCCTAATCAAAAAAATAAAAAGTTTCAGGTACTTTTCTTCTTTTACATGCTTTACCCAAACTGAAGAACAGCTCCATGTAAGCAGGAGATTTTTTTTTGGTATTATTTAGGCTGTTGGAAATACCCATGATGCAGCATCTTCCACCGCTAGGATAATAAAGCCTGGAGCTATCAGACCACAAATGGAATTCTCAACAAACCACATTACTTATGGAATATAGGGAAACGTTTTGTATTAATTATCAACAAAAACTAGTGCTGCTTAAAATTACCAAAAAAACAAACAATTTTTTTTAACATATCCATTTTCTAATAGCAATAGAACCCTATTGTGCATTGAGAACTAAATTAATTGCAATTTGATTTCAGCGCATGTTGATCATGCATTATTTCCAGTGTCGTTAGCGTATTGGTGTAGGGTCTTTACACAGTAAAGTATAGTACATTGTGGCAGTGTGCCCCGCCCCCTGTGTGCATTTTATGTTATGTGTTGCATGTGGTGTGTTAATGTTGGTGTATAGGTATTGGTGCACGGGATATAAAGGGGCTGTGGAGCACGAGTGATTTAAAATATATAGTTGTATTTAGGCACGAGGATTGCACAGTCACTTCATGTGCAGATAAAATGTGTATTAATATGTGAGCACGAGGAGTGCAAAGATTAGTTCACATGCAGATGTACCGAGATTCCAATTGAATGATTGATTAGCAATCAAGTCTCTGCAGCTGCATAAAAGATGCAGTGTTTCACTCACTCTGGGTTGTGTATTCAGGAAGAAGGAACAGAAGAGAGAGGAGAAATAATTAAAAGTTAAAGCTAACAATAGCTATCATGCTGGAGTGCCAGCACGATACTTGTTGTGTGTTTAGCGTTCGTGCGCTGTTTGTTAGTGTCTGTTCGTTTTGTTTGTCAGTTTTTGCTACTGTGCCGTTTTATTTTACAAAGTGTTTTTGTGTTCAAATGTTTTATTTTGTTCATTTAATAAATCCATACCCCAGTCTGCTGTGGATTCCCTTTCATTCACCATATCACCTCGCAGTGCTGTGTTTCTTCCAGGTCTGACATAAGAAAGTTTACAAACGAGAGGAGGCCATTGGGGCCATCTTGCTCGTTTTGTTGTTAGTAGCTTCTTGATCCCAGAATCTCATCAAGCAGCTTCTTGAAGGAAACCTAGGGTTCAACAACATTACTGGGGAGTTGGTTCCAGACCCTCACAATTCTCTGTGTAAAAAAGTGCCTTCTATTTTCTGTTCTGAATGCCCCTTTATCTTATCTCCATTTGTCACCCCTGGTCCTTGTTTCTTTTTCAGGGCGAAAAAGTCCACTGGGTCGACATTGTCAATACCTTTTAGGATTTTGAATGTTTGAATCAGATCACCACGTAGTCTTCTTTGTTCAAGACTGAATAGATTAAATTATTTTAGCCTGTCTGCATACAACATGCCTTTTAAAACCAGGATAATTCTGGTCGCTCTTCTTTGCACTGTTTCTAGAGCAGCAATATCCTTTTTGCAACGAGGTGACCTGAACTGAACACAATATTCTAGATGAGGTCTTACTAATGCATTGTAAAGTTTTAACATTTCTTCCCTTGATTTAAATTCAACACTTTTCACAATATATCCGAGCATCTTGTTGGCCTTTTTTATAGCTTCCCCACATTGTCTAGATGAAGACATTTCTGAGTCAACATAAACTCCTAGGTCTTTTTCATAGATTCCTTCTTCAATTTCAGTATCTCCCATATGATATTTATAATGCACATTTTTATTGCCTGCGTGCAGTACCTTACACTTTTCTCTATTAAATGTCATTTGCCATGTGTCTGCCCAGTTCTGAATGCTGTCTGCTGATGTCACCCCACAGGCCAGCTTGCCACATACATCTACCTTTTACTATCAACAAGATTTGTGATTTATCTAATTATGAAAGAACTACAGACAGTGTATCTCATTTATGGTGTTAAGTTTATTTTGTTCTAATAGTGTAACTAAATTTAAATGTACAATTTAAAGATAAAATACTAAATATAAAAGCTTTTTCATAGCACCCATTGTATCCAACAGCTCTGTGAAAATAACGTCATGTTGTTGCTTGTCTTTGAGGTATCCTAAATTACAAAGTGAGGAGGGATATTGTGAAATACTTTACCCAGGTCTAAATAAATAATAAAAATGGTTGTCAGCCAAAACAACCAAACAATTCTATTTTATCTTTGGATCTTTTAATATTTTTAAACACAACAAAACAAAAACTCTCAAAACAGGCATGTTGCAAATTACCCTGCTGACTTCAGCCATTAAATATTGGTTGAAGTGACAGGCACTGCACATTTAGCGGTATTTAATAATGTAATAAATGAAAACTTTAAACCACTCAAATATGGTGGCCTAGATAAGTATTTTTGACAACAGCAGTGTGGAGTAGTGGTTAGGGCTCTGGACTCTTGACCGGTGGGTTCAATCCCAGGTGGGGGACACTGCTGCTGTACCCTTGAGCAAGGTACTTTACCTAGATTGCTCCAGTAAAAACCCAACTGTATAAATGGGTAATTCTATGTAAAAATAATGTGATAACTTGTAACAATTGTAAGTCGCCCTGGATAAGGGCGTCTGCTAAGAAATAAATAATAATAAAAAATAATAATAATGCACAGTAGTAGTTTGTGACAGATGTGCATATAACATTTAAGCATTTGTGTCACATCACAGCAAATATTCACTTGTTGCCATGCATCTGATGCATTGCAATATCTTAGGTTAAAAAGACACCGTGTTAAACATGATCCTCCTAATAGAGATACACAAAAAAAATGCAATTAAACAGGGATTTAACAAATATCGTAAACTTTAGAAAAGTATTAATTTTTCAGTGCTAATTACCTCTTTCATTTTATACAGTTTTACACAAGCTGTTTCATCTGAGATATGCTTCATTATGGTAATGTGTTCCAGGAGAAATCATTAGGTTAATGGGGTATTGTACAGTGAATGCTTCTTCCCAGGACACAATAAATGCATTTGTTTATCACATTTATTTAGAATGTATTTTATAGCCAGTGTAATTGGATGCCAGTGGTTCTGTTGTAACAGTCTTTTACTTTATCATTGCTGTCATTAGTTTTATAGATTATAAAAAAATATATTATAATTATTATTGTTATTATTTTTCAGTGATGTGATTAGTTGCCAGATAACTAAATGAGAAAAAAGTAAGCCACTTGAGTTAAAACAATAAGGATGCCGGATAGAAAGCCTTCCATATAAAAAGTGCATGTCTGTGAACATGTACTGTACTGTTGGTTTTAAATGCCTGTGTTTTTGAAAGCAATGGTCACCTGTGTCATCCTGACTGTTGAAAATAAAGGTCCCCTCTTATTTATAGGTGCTGTTCAGCAAGCACAAGGTGATCTCAGTGTAACCATAAAGTATGACAGAGTACTGGACTGCTCACTAGCTCTTCTTCTCACAGAATACCCTCAATGGGAGACCTTGAGCTCTACCTGCTACTCGAGTGGAGATCAAACAAGCTTAATGACAAATATTAACTCTAAAAGGGGTAGGCTATGCATTAGACAGAGGTTCATTATAATCGCTTCACAAAATTACTTGGTGAAGAAACTAAGACAAACGTTTCTGCAAATCCCTTACCTCGATTTAAGGCTTTTGAACATTGGTCTTTTTGATTTAGGTCTTGCTACTCGAACAATTTGTAATGATCTACGTTCATATTTTTTATGTAAAATGAGTATGTCTAATCCTCAAACAGGTGTTATGTTAGTAATAATTATAGCATGTAAAATACAGTGACCCAGAATAAGAAAAGTGGCTTATTCAAAGAATCATATATAGTAAGCTCTCCAGCATTAGCTAGTGAGCCACATGCATTACTGAACATACAGCAAAATAAAATAAAAGTGTATGTTGAATGTACTCCCAATATAATATGTGGAATTATACTTGTGACACTCAAATTGATTAGATTAAAAGCTCCATGTATTGACAAAATATGTACATTTTTAGTAATACTGGATGATATGGGATATGGCTGCCTTGTTGCTTAGGCTGAATTTATCCTTTCAAAATCACCTGTGATTGTCATCATTGTTTAAAAGTGATGTCTGATTACTTCAGTGAAGTGGCCTGAAAATTCCTTGTAAATTAAATCTGAAACACCGTCTGCATCATATTTAATTTAGGAACGTTACCTTTGTGTCTTATATGTTTTGCCCATGTTTGTTTACTTGTAATAGGAAGATATTTATTAGTACCACTGCCTTTGGAGAAATTCCAAGCCTTGTGTTGCTGGACAGGGTTCAGATCCCTGCTATTCGTGGTGTCTTGCTGCTTTGGCAGAAAGAGCAGGAGCCCAAATAAATTACCCACTGACATGTGTGGCAGTGTCCCATGAAAGAAATGTCCCTGCAGAGCCTGTGACATGTGACGGCAGAGGGAATATAGGCTGGACAAAAGCCATCATCTCCAGAGCTATCATGCCAAAGCAAGTTAGTAACAACCTGACTAAACTAAACCCATCAATCATGGCAACTGCCCTCTGAACCGCTTCACCAGACGCAACTTATCCAAAAGATCCCAAAGGACGGCACAAGTAACAAATCTAAAAAGGATTGCCATTTTTTTGTTTTGTTTTAATACCTCTCCTTTAGTGTGTGTATGGCAAGTTAAGTGGTTCTTATGATCACTTTGTTATCTGAGGTTGTAAATTGTAGATTATTAGTGTTTCAGCCAGCACTCCAGATAATCTCCATACTGGGTGCTTTACCCATTGAAAAAATATCAATTATGTATAATATTAAAATGTAGTGCATAAGGAATATGCATTTTGCTGCACAGCTTGAGTTTGCATTTTATCAAGTTTCTTGAACTTCGTTGGCTCCCAGCGTCTCAATGGTCATTTGTGGATTTACTGCATGCGGCAGCTAGAGAATGGATCATAGAACATGGCTATGGCATAGGGGGCAGGGTAAAGCCCTTCTGATAAATGTATTGTTGTATGTTTATGATTTAAAAAACATGGGCAGCAGTGTGGAGTAGTAGTTAGGGCTCTGGACTCTTGACCGGAGGGTCGTGGGTTCGATCCCAGGTGGGGGACTCTGCTGCTGGACCCTTGAGCAAGGTACTTTACCTAGATTGTGCCAGTAAAAACCCAACTGTATAAATGGGTAATTGTATGTAAAAAATAATGTGATATGTGATATCTTGTAACAATTGTAAGTAGACTGGATAAGGGTGTCTGCTAAGAAATAAATAATAAAAAAGAATGGGTTATTGTTATTATTTTGGGGTTATCTAATTCATGGTTTGTGGGGTTGTATTGGTATGATTTAAATGTATTGCGAGAGAAAGAGAAAATTTTAATTAAAAAAAGAATAGCAATTGCTACTCATGCTGGAAGGACCAGCACAATACTTGTTTTGGTGGAGGTATTAGTTTTTAGTTTTGTGTTTTTGTTTTTATTTTGCTCTGTGAGCAGTGATTTTTTGTCAGCCTTTTTGATTTATTTTTGTAATGTAATAAATACATGGACCAGTGCTTCAACCTGCAGTACCTGTGTTTGTGTGTCAGCTTCCTGGTCTGGGGATGTCACCACCATGCCATCCAGTCACAGTGACCAATTAAGTCAGGATTTTCAATGAAATAAACAAATAAACATACAGTTGAATCCGCTCACTTTCATTGGGTGTTTGTGACTGGTGAATAAGAGACTGCATTCTTGATCCTCTGCACTGTCTTTGTCCCCCTCAACCTAACCTACCAATTTACCTATCTGGCAGCTGAATTTATGGAAAGTAAATCTATATAATGAATACAATATTCTTTGTTTGGAGAGAGTCTGGGTGCTTTACATTGCTATAGCAAGGTCATCAATAAGGAATACAATATTATCATCTATTTATTTGCATTGGTACAGTATCGGTACAGTTTAAAAATATATTTTTGTAAATGTTTAGTTTTTTTTTTAATTTTTAGGGGGCGAGTTAGTCGACATGGAAAGAGAGACCACATGAGACATTTACAGAAAACTATAAAAACCGCAACATTCTAATAACAATGAGAGGAGACTCAGTGAGTGCAGTAGCCAAGTACATCGAGAGTAGCAACTTCCTGGACTATCATATTATTAAGACAGGACTAAACGGCTGCGTAAAAGACATTGTTGGATTTTTTTCAGGTGGAAAATAAGGAATGCCATATGTACAGAATATATAAAGTAGGCCTACTCATGACTTCAAGGTAATGTTGCACTTTACTCACCCAAAATACATTTTACTCACATAGGGCTCTATTTAGCAAAAATTCGCAAACCCTAAAGGCAATCGCAAAACAATTTTGCGGACAGTTAGCGCACCAAAATCTGGTGCACGTGTGGGCAAATAGACTTTATCCACATATGTGATTTAGCAACCGTGTTTTAGTGTCCACCCATCAAGTCACCATTAGCGCTGGACATGGGCTGAACTTTAGAGGAGTGTCCTCTACATACAAATGTAGCGATTTAGCAAGCCATCAACAGTGTTAGCGTGTACGTTTCAATTGACATGTGAAGACCAGGTCTAAACTGTGCAGAAATTACATGGTTGACTATAAATACAGCTGAAACTACCAGGGAAGTAGGCAAAGAAAAGAGAGAGAAAAAATAGAAATGAAAGAAATCTGGACCTTGCACTAGATTTCTACGTGGCCAGGCAAAGAGAGAGGAGAAGGAGGAGGAGACGTCCCCAAATATTTTGAAGTCATCTGTCTTTTCTGAGCCTGTCTGACACACAATGTATGCACCAATTTTGCCTCTACAGACAAACAATCACTGACATCTGCCAACTGCTTCAGGCTGACCTGGAAGGAGACATGTGGAGAGCACACTGTTTGCCTGTAACACTAAGGGTATCTGCTGCACTAACATTTTATGCCACTGGCTCATTCCAATGTACTGTGGGTTATTGTAAAGCATTAAATATTTGCAACCAAAATATTTGGCGAATCACACCCTGTGGAAGGGTGTGGGTATTCACTGACACAGGAGACAGAATAATTGAAACACCGCATAGGTTTCCGGTTTTATTTAGTTTAATCGTATAATTTGTACTGATTTCTTTTAGCCCGCAGAGGGCGCTGTTGTCCGTGGTCTGGCTACCAACTATGGTATCCAGAACCTATGGGAATACCACGTCAGGGTACTCAGTACAGTTCAGGTGCACTCGCAGGTGCTCAAAAATAATGAAAACGAAAAGGCAAAAAAAAAAGGAAAAATAAAACACAGTAATCAAAACTACAAAATAAATGTGCCGCACTTCACAGCATGATTTTCCCCTGTCGCCGCTACCCATACAACCTCCGTCCTACTCTATGCTGTTTCCTCAGCTTGCTCTAAAACAATATCGGGGTCTGCGCAAGGATTCCCCACTTTCTCTCTATTTCTTTAATTTCTTCTCTTTGAGTTTCTTTCGGGTCTTTTCTCCTGTCCGTCTGTGGTCTTGCCGAGCAGCGAGACTGCTTGCTCGTTGTTCAGGTCTAAAGGGGCAGATCTGAGGAAACAGCACAGTATTAATTTATAGGATCAACAATCCCACTAAAACCCGCCTCCCAGCCACTCAGAGAGGGGGAAAGCCCACACACCCTCTTCCCCACCTCTCTGTGTCACTGCCATGACTGGCAGGCAGATCCCACGGGACTGCCACCCTCTTCCTGCAGCATCGCGCATACGTCAGACGGCCAGTCCAGATCTCCCCCTGTTACACACCCATAAAACCTATTTTGCTCCAGAAATGTTGGCTACCTGTTGCAATATACAAAGTATATATTGTTAGTGGAATTTGATTTCCTACCAAAAATGTTTGCTTTTTTTTCATACGCAAATAACGCATAATAAAAGACTTGCAAATATTTATGGCTTTATACTATACTGCAGTGTGACCTGGATGGCTTGATACAAACAAGTTCTGTATCTGTTGTGTAAAACCAGCACGGGTAGCAATTGTTTTCTAGATTTACTATTTTTAACTCACGACTCTCGTTCCGCCTCTGAACACACTAACCCCGTTCAGCCAAAGCCGGGGGATTTTTATACATGTGACCGTCTCCAGATTGATTAATTTATTGCTAACCTGGAGATGGTCACATTCTAGACAAGTTTAGCATGGATGAGGAATTGTACAATAATTAACAATAAAACAACATGTTTTCAAACACCAAACCATACATTTAAATAATATTACAACAAATACAAAATTATATATATATATACACACACACACACACACACACACACACACACAGGGCGGGTGTCCCCATCACATGCAGACATGAGGCTGTATCATGTGCAGTGCGAGCAGTACCTGCAGCTTTAGTAAAGCGGGCAGGAGAATTCATCCATTTCCCTGTCTCTCACAAGCTGCAACAACATACAAAGCAAGGTTTTCTTGGGAGGTATGGGCTTCCTGGTGTCCTGGGAGCCATCGATTGCACACATGTGCAACTGCACGCACCAACACAGAATAGGCACCTCTACATAAATCGTAAGGGGACCTGTTCTGTCAACATGCAAGAAGTATGTGATGCCAACAGCTACATCACAAATGTGTATGCAGACCATCCTGGCTCTGCTCATGAGTTGTTTATCCTTGCTAATTTGCAGATGGCAGCTGTGTTTCAGTGGCATGACAGTCTGAGAGGCTGGTTGATAGGGGACAACGGGTATCCACTGACACCGCTGCTCAACCCCACTACCTCTGCCGAACAGAGGTATTACCGTCTGCTTTAAATGTGCTCGTACTGTAATTGAGAGAGCATTTGGAATCCTCAAAATGTGATTCTGATGTTTGGATGTCTCTGGGGGAACACTACAGTACACTCCTCAGAAGGTTAGCAATATCACCCTGGCTGGTTGTGTTTTACACAACATATCTCTTCGTGATGGATGTAATGTTGAACTTACAGATGAAAGATTACAGGGTTTGAGGGAAGCAGATCCTGCAAGTGCCAGACTGCTAAAAAAAAAAAAAAAAAATTGTAGCCTTGCTTGAGTGGCTTGGTCATCCTCCTCACTTGGGATCCTGGACATTTTTTAATTTTGTGCTTTTGTCTCTGTTCGTCTTTTTTGGGGGTTTCAAATTGCCCTCCTATCGCAGACGCACAGTGGTTACAGCCATGTTCAGAACCACTTCAGGGATAGTTAGTGCTCACTTAAGGTTGATTTGTTAATTGTTGAGAAAAAACATATGTGGGCACTAAAACACAAGTGTTTTTTTTTCTGAATTCAGTATGTCACGTAGTATTTGTATTGCTGTGGAGGCCCTTAGACCACCATTGAAGTTTGTATTCATTAGCCTATTGTTGACAGTCTCTCACAGGAGCAGAGGATTGGCAGTGCACTATCCATGCTGACTGAACATCCCAGTTGCTTTATTGATACACTTTGGCAGGTCAGGTTGGCGACACGTGCACTGCCATGCTATTCCTGCTGTACAAATAAATAGTGTCCACACGCCTTCCGTCTGCATGGAGATATATGTCAATATTAACCTAAACTGAGGTCGATACTTTACCTGCCAATAACATAATTTGCATGTGACATTTGCTTTGTAAAAGATATTAAAGAACACAAAATGTAGTTTTTGATTTACTTATCTCTTGGATTATCTTTTCAAAATGTTTATATAAATAATGTTTTATAAAGCTTATAAATGTCCTAAAACAATAGAAAAAAAAGCATAATGGAATGTGAGAAAAACAATGGCCTGCTTATTTGTGAATTCGTTTGTTGTTTTTCCAAGAGATTTAATTTTGCAGTTCTAAAATTCACATAGGCCTACTCTTCAGCAAAGAATTGTGGTTTATTTCTCAGAAACAAAACAATTTAATTTGCACCTATCCTAAATTAGAACTGGAAACCTGGGGCTTTTGTTTGCGTGAAGTGAACTAATATTGATCGCCGGCCTACGCTCACAGCGGTGCTGTGTTACAGCTCTGACAGCACACTGCAGTAATGAGGGCTGACACAAAGTGAGTGAGGCTGAGAGATGTGGTGTGAAAAGGGTTGAGTGCTTTGCAGCCCTTCAGAGCTGATGAAATGGAGTGGAAAAGTTAAGGTTACTTTGGAAATTGTTGGCCTCTGAAAGCAGATGATGCGTTCCATTCAGGGCAGCCTGGAACTCTCACAAACTGCCATTAAGGGCGCTTAATTTGCATTTAATGGGAATTAATGGCTGGTTCAGACTTGACATTAAGATGTGGTTTACGAAATGTTGCTAATAATACTCTAACTAGTCTGTGCATTAAAAACTTCCCCCATACAGGTTCAGTATACTCCTTCCACCAACGGACACAGAATTCAAGACAGATAACTTGTGAGATGGTTCTATGCTCTGTACTGTTTGCACTTACAATTTTTTAAAGGTCGACATTGTTTGATACAATATAAAGAATTTCCATTTGTGACCAGTAGCATCCAAATGTGTAAGCGCTCTGTTGAGATACACATAGAGTTGTTCATTCCACATCAGATTTCATATGAATTACAGTAGCTTGTTTTTGTCATATGGTAAAGTGTAAAATGGGACATGGGGGTTAGAAAGTTCTTTCCAGGAAAGTGGTTTCTGTCTTCACTAGTTTCCCTGAAATTGTCATTGTGGCATGCTTACCTGCATGTGTCTGCTTTGAGTGCTTGCTCATAGTGAGAGATTTGAGTTTTAGACTATGATGCTTTATACAGTAAAATTGTGTTAAAACTTTCTTTATATAAACCATTCTTCACAGTCATGATGAGTATAGTACATCTCATACTGGAGTAACTTTATTATTTTAACACATTAGTGTTTCCCTAAAGGTGATGATGCATTTCCACCAAATTAGTAATTACGATAGAGAATTGCTAGAACTAAAAGCACTTTTTAAAAGAAGGTAGTAAATAGTACGTGGATTAGGTTGCCATATTGAACTATTTATAATACGAATTAATTCGTAGGAAATGTTTACATCTTTATAAACTACAGGAATTTACAGTCACTATTATTATTTCTTTATTTAGCAGACGCCTTTATCCAAGGCAACTTACAGAGAGTAGGGTGTGTGAACTACGCATCAGCTGCAGAGTCACTTACAACTATGTCTCACCCAAAAGACGGAGCACAAGGAGGTTAAGTGACTTGCTCAGGGTCACACAATGAGTCAGTGGCTGAGGTGGGATTTGAACCAGGGACATCGTGGTTACAAGCCCTTTTCTTTAACCACTGGACTACACAGCCTCCTTATCTAAAGTCAGCTTATCTAAAGTCCCTTTCACACTGGCATGCTCTACCCGGGTCGCGACCCGGGGTCATGCTGGTCGGCTACGTGATTGGCTACGTGATTTCACACTGCTTTTTGAAGAAGCGGGGTTGACCTGGGTGAGAGAAGCAAGTGAATGCGCGTACACAATTCCCTGGAAGCAGCTTGTCACAGGCACTTCCATTCAAGCTTCTCTGGATTGAATTGTCAGCCCAAATGCTGATTAGAGCAAATAGTTGTTTTATCCCTGCTGCAATCTGGCTCATGGTGAGTTTCAATCAACAAAAATGTGGCTAAGCAGAATAAACAGAAATTGTCCTTGCGGAAGTGAAACCTTCACGCAGGCGTGGCTGTTTGTTACTTTGTTCTCTTACGAACGGCCATCATGCATTTTGTCTCGCTTGACCGAGCTCAAGCCGAGTATGACCCAGGTATGTGGTTTCACACTACGTGGGACTGGGACTCGGGTAGCCAGCACCCGGGTCAGGACCCGGGTAGGAGCGCCAGTATGAAAGGGGCTTAAGATAATAGGACTACAGGTGCCTCCTCTTTTTGCAACTATACCTACCAACTGTACAGACCAACTGACAAAATCCACTTATCAAAATAGCATGCAGATTTCTAAGTTCATTCAACAACGAGAAAATGCTGCAACATTAAAATATGATTTTATTATGAGCCAGAGAAATGTATCCAATTGTTTAACTAATTATAACAAATATAGTCCACCTATCTGTAGGGTACATAATACGGCTGTGATTGTATCACAGGGTTAGAGTTAGGTAGATTGTATCACAGGGTTAGGTTAGGTAGATTGTATCACAGGGTTAGGGTTAGGTAGATTGTATCACAGGGTTAGGTTAGGTAGATTGTATCACAGGGTTAGGGTTAGGTAGATTGTATCACAGGGTTAGGTTAGGTAGATTGTATCACAGGGTTAGGGTTAGGTAGATTGTATCACAGGGTTAGGTAGATTGTATCACAGGGTTAGGTTAGGTAGATTGTATCACAGGGTTAGGTAGATTGTATCACAGGGTTAGGTTAGGTAGATTGTATCACAGGGTTAGAGTTAGGTAGATTGTATCACAGGGTTAGGTAGATTGTATCACAGGGTTAGGTTAGGTAGATTGTATCACAGGGTTAGGGTTAGGTAGATTGTATCACAGGGTTAGGGTTAGGTAGATTGTATCACAGGGTTAGGGTTAGGTAGATTGTATCACAGGGTTAGGGTTAGGTAGATTGTATCACAGGGTTAGGGTTAGGTAGATTGTATCACAGGGTTAGGGTTAGGTAGATTGTATCACAGGGTTAGGGTTAGGTAGATTGTATCACAGGGTTAGGGTTAGGTAGATTGTATCACAGGGTTAGGTTAGGTAGATTGTATCACAGGGTTAGGTTAGGTAGATTGTATCACAGGGTTAGGTTAGGTAGATTGTATCACAGGGTTAGGGTTAGGTAAATTGTATCACAGGGTTAGGTAGATTGTATCACAGGGTTAGGTTAGGTAGATTGTATCACAGGGTTAGGTTAGGTAGATTGTATCACAGGGTTAGGGTTAGGTAAATTGTATCACAGGGTTAGGTAGATTGTATCACAGGGTTAGGTTAGGTAGATTGTATCACAGGGTTAGGTTAGGTAGATTGTATCACAGGGTTAGGTTAGGTAGATTGTATCACAGGGTTAGGTAGATTGTATCACAGGGTTAGGTTAGGTAGATTGTATCACAGGGTTAGGTAGATTGTATCACAGGGTTAGGTAGATTGTATCACAGGGTTAGAGTTAGGTAGATTGTATCACAGGGTTAGGGTTAGGTAGATTGTATCACAGGGTTAGGGTTAGGTAGATTGTATCACAGGGTTAGGGTTAGGTAGATTGTATCACAGGGTTAGGTAGATTGTATCACAGGGTTAGGTTAGGTAGATTGTATCACAGGGTTAGGTTAGGTAGATTGTATCACAGGGTTAGGGTTAGGTAGATTGTATCACAGGGTTAGGGTTAGGTAGATTGTATCACAGGGTTAGGTAGATTGTATCACAGGGTTAGGGTTAGGTAGATTGTATCACAGGGTTAGGTTAGGTAGATTGTATCACAGGGTTAGGGTTAGGTAGATTGTATCACAGGGTTAGGGTTAGGTAAATTGTATCACAGGGTTAGGGTTAGGTAGATTGTATCACAGGGTTAGGGTTAGGTAGATTGTATCACAGGGTTAGGGTTAGGTAGATTGTATCACAGGGTTAGGGTTAGGTAGATTGTATTCCCAGGGTTAGTTTGATCACAGGGTTCTTGTGACATGTACAGTTGGGTGTACTGTTTACCTTATATTATTTAGCACTGGTTTTGATGAAGTGTGGTGTATCACAAAGTGCTTTTATAACCACACAGTATCAAGGGAGTATTAAATGCTGTCTACTGTAATTACCACTCCAGTACTTAATATACGTCTTGCCTTATCAGTTTAAAATAATGATAATTGACAAGGGTTCAGAAGGTGGCATGGTAAATTCAGACACTTTCTATTAATCAAAAATATTTTTATAAACTTATATTCATTAAATACAGGAAGAATATGTGAGGAAGAAGAGATGTTATAGCAGTTATAGTTCAATAAACACAAAAAAGATTTAGCCAATTCTCCTTTCCAAGGTTAAGGGAATAAAATGGATGATTTAATAACGAGCTTCAGTTAAATCTAAGTCATCACATCACAGGGGTGCCATTTAGCAATTGAGCACAGTATGGATTCAAAAAAGACTATTAATATGAATGCAATTCCCAATTGATTTGAAATGAAGAGCTATTAAAAACTGTGCTTTTGTATGAACTGGAAAATGTTATGCCCACATGAGAAATACTAAGGCTGTTTATATTAAGGCTGACTAAGTCACCAGATCACTGTTAAATGTTAAATAATACAAAATTATTGTATTCTTTTTTTATTCATTGGTACTGTTCATCAATAAAAATAAGGGACCTAATCGCTTCATGACCAAATTAAGAACAGCTTAAAATGAATATTTCAGTCGTTTCTGGTCAAAGCTGTTCTTTCACAAGTGTCATCAAGTAAGCAGCAGGCTGGAACTGCTTAATAAGATGCCTTACAATATTTCCCAGTAAATTCAAGAATGTTTCTCCATGATTCATGTACCCAAGGGCAGGAGGCAGGGTGATTGCTAATAGTTTGCCGGTCATAACCTTCAAACCCCTGGAGTTTATTCCATTACATGGACTGAGGCCCCCATGAATGGTGATGATTTTCTAAGTATACAAGAAATAAAGTACACAATAAAAGGCATCACTAGAGACACAATGCAAAATGAATTCCTCCCATTCCCATTCCATGCATACATCACCACTAAGGCAGAACACATCATTGATTCCCTTAGGGTTTAAAAGAGTCATTGGGCTATTTGTACTTCCTAAAATTGGTTTTTATTATTATTATTACCCTACAGGTGTGAATAAGCAGTCAGAGAGAGACTCCAGCTCACCGGTATATTTTACTTGGGTGAGGATCTTCTTTTGGTTTTAAGTGCTGGGGTGCTCATTTATAAACCAAAAATAAACCAAAAGGACAGACAAAACTCTAGTGATGGGAAAAGTGAAGCCTCCTGAACCACTGAACCCTCTGAATCATTTGGTTTGCAAAAAGATTCACTGAGTCGAAGCGCTTCATGTTCTTTAGTGCCATCTCTTGGTAGATCTGCACAACTCAATACACTGAGAGTAAAGACAGCCCCCTATCTCCAGAGACGAGGCATTTAGTAAAGTGGACAATTGCACTAATGCTCAGAGAAGGCAATGTGTTATATAGTGACATTTCATACACTTTTGACATACAACATCAAGCAATTGCATTTTTTATTTTCTCGGTTAATTAGGCATCTATAATTTAAACAGTCGTTTCTGTGTAAAGGGGCATTTCAGTGCTTTTTCTAGACAGCTCGGCCATGCTTTCTTCGAAATTGCCTGGAATATTTATTTTACATATCAACCACACATGCGATTAACCAATAAAACCTTCTTAAATAATCATACTAGAAATATAAAAGTGTCGTCCAATCAGAAACAAGCTCTTGTTGCTTGAAATGAGACAGCATAATTTGATGAGGCTTCAGCAACCGTAGTGTGTAAGATGGTGTGATAAGTAGGATATTTTGACGCATGCTTACAATCAGATTCTTCAGTAGTGCATGTAGTATAACTCTAGCTATAAAAGTAGAGAGG
Organism: Acipenser oxyrinchus oxyrinchus; assembly: GCA_030684275.1. Classification (NCBI taxonomy): domain Eukaryota; kingdom Metazoa; phylum Chordata; class Actinopteri; order Acipenseriformes; family Acipenseridae; genus Acipenser; species Acipenser oxyrinchus. The sequence continues at coordinate 82,927,765 of CM060249.1, forward strand.
TGGCAAATAGTGAGTTTGAATCCCTGCCATTTCCATTTTTTTTTTTTTTTGTACCAATAATGTTCATAAAGAGCTCTGTTTGTACATACTTAATGCTTTTTTTTTGTTTGTTGTTAATTTGAAAAAATACATAAATGTTTATGAAATATAAAGCAAAAAGCAGCATCTAGAGTTAAAAAAAAGTCCTTTCAGCTTGACTGATACACCACACAGAGCACTGTTGACAAAAAGAGTACGTATTGGGTTTAAAAAAAAAAAGAAGTTTCCTTCCTTATAGGAGCATCTCTCCCCCTGACTGCTGCCCTTAATGGGGCTTTTAGCTCTATTTTTACATTATGTGGCTGTTCCCAGTTAGCACCAATTATCTAATTTGGGAACAACCACATTCTCACATGTATTTGGCAGGGATAGGAATTAACCCCATCCCTGCCAACCACCAACATACAACCAAAACATTATTTACAAGCAGGGCTCTGCCCTGCCACACTATTTGCACGCAGGGCTCTGCCCTGCCACACTATTTGCACGCAGGGCTCTGCCCTGCCACACTATTTGCACGCAGGGTTCTGCCCTGCCACACTATTTGCACGCAGGGCTCTGCCCTGCCACTCTATTTGCACGCAGGGTTCTGCCCTGCCACACTATTTGCACGCAGGGCTCTGCCCTGTGTTTATTTGCATTTTTTATTTGTTACTGTTTTATTGTATTGGAAATTATTCTGGGTTTTGTTTCTCCAATATTTTGTTATTTTTAATGTTTCTCTAGTTTTGCCATTACCTTGGTTTGAACCTGTCTGGATAATCCCACGTGCCAGGTCTGAACAGCCTTCCTTGTTCTATTGAAATCACTTCAAATGTGACCTTTCAGCTGTCAGCACCACCTACTCTATATTTATATAATCAATGTCAAATGGCTTGAATGAAATGAGTAAGTCTTCAACAATGCTACAATGCTGAGGCCAGTTAAAAACTAGGTAAAGGCAGACTAAGAGAAAAACGAACAAAACCTAGAGCCACTCAGAATGATACCAAACATAATAAAATAGTCAGAAGTAAAAAAAAAAAATAATAATAATTAAATGCTACAAAAGTTCACTTTCACCCACTGGTTCATCCAGTATAAAAGGGTAAATACTTCATTTCTTGACAATGATAATACTAATTTGCCTGGAGCAATCTGCTATTTTCATCCATTGAGGACATTTTCACAGGGACACACAGCACTTCTTGGGTGTTTGATTGGTTATAACCTCCCTGTATTTGTCTGTTTGTTGCTTAACATTCCCCTGTCTTTCTCTTTCTGTTTCTCTCTATGTCAGGACACTGATTTCATGACCTTTAACATCTCTATGCACCGCTCCTGGTGGCGGGAGCACGGGCCAGGCTGTGTGAGAATGGAGGTCCCGGCACCAGCCACTCGTAGCCTTGACGACCACTCTTACATATCTGTGACTGGCTGCATCGTTGACTTCCAATATCTGGAGGTCATTCACAGCTCCTATCAAATACTACTGGCTGTAAGTATGACTTGCCCACTTTGAGCACTGCTACCATTTTTTGGAGTAACAGTGTTCTGATTAGTAGGTCTGGCAAATTATGATATTTTTAAGATGTGTGTAACTCATTCCTAAAACAGTTCCAAATCTTGAGAGACAGGTAAAAAGGTAGGAATTAAATGAGTCCTGACTGCAACACAAAATGAGCTGTCAATTACTTTAGAAAATAAGATTAGGTTTATGTCCACTGGAAGTAGTGGTGTTTAGACAGGCTTACACAGAGCTCAAGATCATGTGATAAATGTAAACAGGCTATATAGGTTTGTTCCCTCCAGTATGTGTTCCCTCTTTTTGCGATACCTTCTGCACTTCCCTTTGCTCTCACTATAGACAGCAGAATCTGGCATCAAGGCTCCATCTGGTGAACTGTGAGTTTGACAATTAACGTGTTAATGACCCGCATTATCCATCAAATAAGATGGTGTTATTTCCATTATGTTTGATACACAATGAGTGTGTATCAAATTAGGACAAATGAATACACTCAAAACGGAGACCTGAAGGCAAGGTAGTGTTCAGTTAGACAGAATAATGGAACTGAGAATTACTCAAAATCATTGCAAACATAATAAAAGGGTAAACTATAATAACAGACATGTTTGTGCCTGGTTTTCAAATGATCATGTTAGCAGGAACAGACCTCAGACATTAAAGTGTTAAACGGGTTGAAGGGTTAAAGACAAACCACGTAACTTGTTTTCACTGGAGACCTTGCGCTCCATCGTTGTATTTTAAAATGACAAAAACAGAAATAGCTCTTTACAAAGTAATGAAATTAAAAAAGACAAAAAATCTATACATACAGTAGTTGAAAATGCAAAGCCTAAGGTAAGCTCTAGGGCAACTGATTTATTTATTGTTTTGCATGGTTGCTGGGTTTACAGGCACAATGCTGAAAATAAATTCACAGTCCAAAGAGAAAAAAACACCTGTCGTACCCTAGCTTGGGAATCTCAAAGGGATAACTAAAGGAGGAAGTAGAATAACTTTAATCAGAAACTAGAATAATGTGTAGTTATCTTGGGTATTGATTACAGTTTTTAGTTTGTTTTGAGTTTGTTCTGAATCCCCAGTCCCCATTCCCAAAACCATCTTGCAATCTCTTGCAGAGAACTGATTATTGTGTTTAAACTTGGTAAGGACATTCTTTAGCAGAAGTTATTGTGTGTGTCTATTATCATTATTATAAATTGTAATAATAATGACTATTCTTCAGTATGCGACTGAGACTATTTCTTGTCAGTTCTCCTGTAAGTATAATTAGGACAATAAGATAGGTGATGCTCTAACATAAAAATACCCAAATACCGGTAGCATAAAAACTTCAATAGGTATAAAGAGTGTAAATTATTGCTGAGAATGTGCGTATATTTAGGATTTTCAACCTCTTTCTTGAATGAGGTCAAGCAAGGTGAAACAGTTGCTTAGACAGTTAACTGTTTAGGTAAGCTATGGAACTGCAGGCCAAGCCAGAAACGTAGATACAACATAGCGGAATTTTTAATGTTTTCGTAATATTTTTGGTTGGATGTATAAAAAGGTAAATATAAAGAAATGGGGCTGATCAGGCCTGAATCTGGAGATTTCGAGGGTGACTGCGCAAAGATAGAAAACCTTCACAGGCATGCAAAATCAAAAACGGACTCACAAAGTATTTGCAGAATCTACTTTAAGAGATGTGCAAAGTGCATTTTACACTTTGGGTTGATAAACCCAGAACGTAGAGAAGGTTACAATACTATCAGTCCTAAAAGACTGATCGTATCAGTGAAAATGTGTAAAATAAAAACATTGTTTTCACCACTGACCATATCAATGATACAGATTTCTATTTACGTATCAATTTTACTTGATGTTTAAAACTATTCCATCATAGATGCTTTATTTGTGCCCTCCCCTGAAAAAAAAAATAGTTGTTGGTTGCACTTGTGTAGTGGTATTTATAATTATGAAAATACTTTGAACAGTTTGAACATTAGTACAATTTGTTATCAGTATATTTAATAATAATAATAATAATAATAATAATAATAATAATAATAATAATAATAATAATAATAATAATAATAAACAGTTTGCAGCACTCAGCAGTTATCCAGTTAAAAGATGAAGCATGATTTTTATTTATTTATTAATCATAGAATGTATTCTAGTCTTTTCAGCAATCGTCCTCTTCATAAATTATTTCTGCATTGCTAATTTCAAAGAATCTGCATGGCATTAATTATTAAATGAAAAATGGCATTCAGAGAGCCTGAATATTATCTCATCAAAGGAAAGACTTATTTAATTACAAATCAGCTGTGGCAGAATAACATTTACAATGAAGAGTGCTGAGGAGCTCTGTAAATAATTTATAGAAGCATTTCTAGTGTCTAGGCTTCTGCTGGAACAGTTTGGTGCTTAAGCTTTTGATAGTTATTACAGTACAGGGACAATGGTGCTCTCTTTTTTTCACTAGGTATTATACAGAATGACAACATTATAGAAACAAACCAGCAACTACCAAGGGTTCCTGTATACATTTCATTATTTAGAGTTAAAGGCTGTTAATAAATGTAGCAACTGGTAAAGATTTCAATTACAAAATGTGTGATAAATTACTCAGGGTGTGGAAATTTCTGATTAGATTTTCGCCTTGGAAAGCGACTTTCCAAATCATATCAATATTTGTCTACAAATCCCATTAAAGTTTAAAAATATCATAGATGGTTTTAGCCCCAACATATTGCATTGAAACATATAACGCAAAACAAAACAAAAAAGACAATGTCTAATCTAGGATAAGACATGCAGGACCATAAAGAGCAAGTTTAAAGCAAGAACCTTACAAGGGACAAGGAAAGGTGTCATGCATACTTAGAATAAAGCTTGTATAATCCTTGCAGTCAGTTAATAATTGTATAATCCTTGCGTGATCCATAGTATTATCCGAAACATAATCTGTGCATTTGTTGTGCAAGGCATGCATGAAATCCTTTTTTATCCACAGTATCATCACAGTTCTTGCTTGAAACTTTCATTTATGGTCTTGCTTGCTCTGCTTGATCCGAGAACGATCCTTGCATTTCTGTTGGAATGGGAAGTCATTAATTTACACTTTTGTGCAAAAACCATAACCGCTGATTTATTTTTCCCAAATAAGTTTCTGTTAAGATGGTATTACTGTTTCATAAGTTTATAAAAAATACAATAATGCATTTACACAGGAAACATAATCTGGAGGGGGTCTGTCCCAGTGATTTGGAGTGGAGGTGGCAGCAGGAGCACTCTTACTGAGCAATTCTAGCAGTACCAGTCCATGTTCTAATGATATAATGGAAATTCATCAGCACTATTGGAATGTAAAAATGCTTACTGGTTCTGCATTTTAAGAATGTATTTCTGTTTCAGTCATAGCTTTATTGGTGCACACATTACACATTAGAAAAGCCAAAAACCGTTAATGCTACAAAACAATAAGGGCTCCTAAGTACACTGTAACTAGCTTCTACCAGAGTAGTTTTATGACATGAACAATGATGAATAAATAATACCAAAGATGTCAGTTAATCTTTGTCAGAGTTGAGATGTGTAATATATCTTCACATTTATTGAGAACAAAATGCAGGCTATCGCAAGATTAGTTTTGATTACCATTCCAGCAGTCTATTGTCTGTAATTTTATTATCACACTTCATAATGGAAAATAATGCAGATTTATTTCTAGAATGACAGGAAATACAGGCAGAGAGAGAGGTTGGTGTCCAGAGAGTAATTGTACATGTCATATTTTGAGATGATTAATAATTAATCATCTGAAAGACATTTTACATTAATTTAATAATAGTCTAGGCACTGTAGGCTCAGCAGCATTTGTCAGGGCATTTAGTAAAATTTGCAAAAACTCCCAGCAAATGAATATGTAGTTTCCAGAGTGGTGGTTAATTGCCCTGGACCCATTTGTACGCATGTTAGAATTGAACATATACTGCAGAGAACTGTTTATTCAATTGTGACACAACGTGTTTACTACATTGTTTAGCAGTTTAGTTATTGAGATTATCAGAATGTGATATTATGAGCTGCCAGTCTGTCTGTCTGTATAGACATATATGTCACAATTACTTTTTCTCTATATATTAGTGCTGGGACAAATATCTGAATATTCAAACAAATATTTTTTGACATGTATTCGGATATAAAAATCAGGTGTTCATATTCGCTACAAATGATAAAAATACCTTGCACTTATTTACAGTCTCACCAGAATTTGCGCGCAAATTTTAAAAAATGGCAAATGAAAAAGAGCTCCATGAGATATGTGAGATTAATATATACAAAAAAACACTGACTCAACACAGCAGCTCTTGAACCTCTATTTAAAAGTTTTAGACAGCAAAAAGTAAACAAACCAGATTATGTGCGCACACTCCTAGTGATCTCTATGGAAAGCCATCTGGGACTAAAATGTATTGTGCTACTTTAGAGCGAGCCAGAATCTCATGGGACAGAAAAAAGGCAAGCATGTCATTCTGAAATGCCTCACTTAAACAGTACCCAACTTCCTAAAAAGGTTTTGTAGTGATTTTTATATAGACTGTATATATATATTATTTGTTTATTTAGCAGACACCTTTATCCAAGGCAACTTACAGAGACTACAGTTTACTTACAATTACCCATTTATACAGTTGGGTTTTTACTGGAGCAATCTAGGTAAAGTACCATGCTCAAGGGTACAGTAGCAGTGTCCCCACTGTGGATTGAACCCACAACCCTCCGGTCAAGAGTCCAGAGCCCTAACCACTACTCCACACTGCTGCCACATATAGTTGGTATGAATACATACTCCTTCGTCTCATTGTTTGTAATAGTCAATAATAAATTATGTTTTGTTTATTTAGCAGACGCCTCTATCCAAGGCGACTTACAGAGACTAGGGTGTGTGAACTATGCATCAGCTGCAGAGTCACTTACAACTACGTCTCACCCAAAAGACAGCACAAGGAGGTTAAGTGACTTGCTTAGGTTCACACAATGAGTCAGTGGCTAAGGTGGGATTTGAACTGGGGACCTCCTCATTATAAGTCCTTTTCTTTAACTGGACCACACAGCCTCCTGTTGCGACTTTCTGTTATGTAGAATGTAATAAACGAGAACCAAAACGATAAGTTTTCCCTTTCACTACAATGCCATTTCCACGTTTGTTTTATTTGAAGTGTTTAAAGTTCAATTTCAGTTTTCGTTTGCTTGTTGAGCTACAAAAAGGCACAAGTAAACCTCATGTTCCCTTTCAATTCGAAGACGACCACCAACAATACTTTTCGGATATGCCTGCCACATATCAGGTATTCACTGAGCATTTTATATCAGAGCTGCCGACAGGCCACTCTGGGGAGTGACGTCCTCGGTCCTGTCTTCCGAGGGAACAAATAGTCACTCCACGGAGCTCACTTCCTCTTTTGCTTCTTACCGCAGTAAGGTAAGGTACTGTCCAGTTGCTGTGATTGAGTCTGTATGAGAGAGCTCTCACTCGAGTTTACTGGAGTTCCTCTGCTTTATTTTTGAAAAATATTGCTGGAAGTCGGCTTGCCACTTCCCTGGAATCAGTAACTCAGCTTCTGTGAACTGAGCTATAATTGCTGTGCAACTGCGCTTTGTCAATCTTTCTCTCTTTTTCATCAGTCTGCATCGCTTATGCTGCAGGCTGCTTTCTAACCAGCAGCATCTGCTGTTATATGTTATTTTCTCCTGCTATTTGCAGCTAAAAAAAGAGACGCATGATTCCTCCATCAGGGCCCGGCTCAATCACGTCCTGATGTTGAGTCGACTCCACTGGTTGTCTCAGCCTGCTTGGCCTAAAAAAAAACTAAATGAAAAACTATCTTCAGTCTATCCACCTGGCATGGTGACTGCTCTACCCCTACAGCTCGGCTGTTGTGTGTGCGTGTGTGTGTTTTTTTTTCTTCTACTGCTAAATAAATAAAATAACATTAGACAACATGTGCTTCCTCCTTCCTCTGTGCTTCGGCACCCCAGCACTTTAGTACTCAGGCGTTAGGTGCCCCTTCAGCACCCTCGGGACATCAGAGCCGCGGTGCTTCAGCGCCCTCAGTGCCTCAGCGCTCCAAAGTCTTGACTGCTCATGAATATGCATGACAGTGGCAATTTCTGACAGCACTTCGGTGATAAAGAGCTCTTGTCAGGCCAAGTGAATACATTGATCCTAGAAATAATAACACGTATGTGTTAAGGAGGGGTGTCTCTAAATAAATCAAGGTGAATCGTGTTTCAAAATGCAATCGTTTTAAAAAGAGAAGGCTTGGAATAGGAATTGAGGAAGATTTTACATTATATAGATAGGGGAAAAATCGCTATCGGAACTCTTTGGATTCCCATGATGCACCGCTTAGGCACGGACGGAAGTTCCAATGTTAAATCAGCGGAGTTGACCATCTTGTGTATATAGAAGATCTTTGATCATATATATATATATATATATATATATATATATATATATATATATATATATATATATATATATATATATATATCACTGTGAAGCTGAGAATGATTGTAAGATAAAAGGAGTGGAAGACTCCAAGGGCAGTCCTTTCGTCAATAGATTGTTCAGACAAGCATTAATACTGTGGTGCTGGCCCAAATTGACTATTGACTTCTTTATTAAAGGTCAGTCTTTGTTTCTGACATATAAAGAGGAGAAAACTGAAAATGTTTGATCTCCAACAGGCTGCATCTCACAGTTAAATGTCTTGCCAAAGAACACACGTTGAACACTGTTTTTAAAATCGCCTCTGTTGTTGCATATTGTTCTTGACTCATAGCTGTATTGAATGAGAATTAATGTATTGAGCTGACTATGCATGTTTCATTTAAAACTGGTCACAGCCGCTTGGCCTAGACTCTATTTTTCATTATTTAGAAGGCAATAGAACCTCCCGTTTTGGTATTAGAAAAATAATTAGAGTGTTAATTTATCGTAAGTAAAAGGGAGGAGGTGGGAAAGTGGTGGTTAGTGGATGCACAAGAATGCAATGAAGGGTAGTCCACTGTGCTTTATTTATAAGTCACTGGCTGGGTAATAAGGAAAGTGACGTTGTGTGGTGTGTGTTAAGGACTGTCCCTCCTACTGAACTGAAGCTTCATAACTCTAAAAATGTCACACAAAAAATAACAGATGCAGGATTTTTTTTTTAATAGAAATACAATATTTGATAATACTTATAGTAAGCTGTAGCTAACAAAATAACTCCATCAATTTTACTTGCTTTGCAATTCAATGAGCTACATAGTTCTCAAATACATTTGAAAGAGAACATGTATTTCCATCTTATAACATAGTATCTGATATTACTTTAGGTTAAAGAACGTTATATGCTTTATTACAGGATAGGTTTTACAACTTGCATTTCCTGGGCCATTTTTGTTACTGGATGAAAGTCAGGACACAACTGGTTTGTTAATAAAAGGAAAAAAATCATTGAAGGGGTGGGGATAATTTCACCCTCTGGGTGACCAAGCAAATTGGAAAATGGCTCACAGACATAGATTTATTTTACCAAGTGTAGTACCAGATATCGTGTTTTAAAAATAAAAATACTTGTTTACTAGAACATGTGTTTCTCTCAAAACTGGACATCGGAGAACTATATAATGAATAGAACAACAGGAAAGATTTATGGGGTTATTTTGTTGGTTACCATCACTTAAAGTGGTGTGGAAACATCTTGGAAATAAGCAGCATGTTGATTACTCTAATTTGGATATCCACATGACAAAGTCATAATCTGTAATGACAACCTAAAGTTTCACATTAATTGGGTACCTAAATGCCAAAGTGGTCAATATATTGAGAAAACTTGTCATTTAAAACATTAGAATAAAAATACTGGTTAACTTGTGGGTGTCCAGTTAATTCATTTTTTTTGGGGGGGGGGATATAAATCTATTGTATCAAGGAAGGTTTCTTTAAAAAAAAAAAAAGGATGGGACACCGAGGACAAGCATTTTATCTCAGTGTTTAAACTAATTGATTAATATTTTATTCCGCCTGCATGCACCCCAAGGGAGTGCTATAAATCAAAGAGGTTTTTGGAAAATGGAGAGAAAACATGATGAGAGTGCTACCTTTTTAAAAACCCTGCCTTTGTACTTGCAGGAGTGATTTGAGGCATAAAAAGCCTGTTCAGTTGTTTCAAGAGACAGAGGGAAGAAATGTGTGTGTGAACAGGATGGCTGCAGTGGTGACGTCAGACCAGAAAGGAACACACACAGACAGTAGTGGCGGGTGAAAACTAATAATAAACAAAAGATTTAAACAAACACAAAACAAAAGGGCACGTTGGCCAAACAAACAAACAATAAACAAGTTTTGCAATTGTTATTTCTCTGTTCACTTCATTACCTCCTCTCCACACTCGTTCTCTACTCTGAACCCCCTTCAATAACTATCAATTATTATATTATCCCTCAGTCACATTCTACACGGATCTACCAAGTCTGCGTGACTGTCAGCTAGTTAAACAATCAGTAGCTGACAGTCACGCATTCTCACAAGGTATTTAAAACAATAAATATAAAACAATACCATGGTGGACAGCTTCTTGCTCGTCCTTGCCAAACAATAAATCGAAAACATATATAATCTAAATCATAATATAAATATAATAATAAACAAAGGGGCGGGACACTCCACCACAGGATGCCATTCACTTGTGCTTCTACCTATAATTACTAGATTAAACGCTATTGGCTGGTGTTTATGTGTATTAACCAAGCTGGAAGGATACCATCTGCTTTGCCTATCCAGCCCCCCATCCCTCCCCTTCTACCCACCACCCTTTATTGAAAAGCCAGACTATTCATGTGGATATTAACCAGGCAGCGCACAGTTTTAAAAACTGTAGTCACATCAAGAACCTCTTTTGAATGTGTCCGTAATCCCAGAGCAATCATGGGGAGCATATGTTGGCAGCAAAGTGCAGTCATACAGCTGCTTTCCTCCCTGATCCCCGAGGAAAACAGATTGCAATTCTGGAATTAGCTGTTTTATAGTTTAACAAGCAGAAACCCCCCAATAATCTGTGCTCTACAAAGAAAACCGGGATATGCTGGAAACCTTTTGCAGCAGTGTTGTACCAAGGATTCAAAACTTGGCTTTTGTAGCCGGGAAGCCTGGTGCTTGTGATCATTTTTTATATTTTTGATCATTTTATTAAAATAAGAATGCAACCTTTAACTTGTGTTTTTTCGACCACAATTCCTACAAAGTGACTGGTCTTTTGCCAACTTTGTGAGCTTGAAGGCTGTCAGAATTATTATCGACTGGTAAACTGGAAAATATGGCATTTCGAAATCTAACTCTGAAAGAAGCAAATAACAGCCAAGACAAAGCTTAACCTTCATGTTATAATACAAAATTCCCCCAAAATTATTGGTTATGAGTATGTCTCATCATGAATATTAAAAATGTGCATGCTCTCCGCCAGTGAGATATTATTTACCTTGCTATTCAGAAAGAGAAAAGTGTTGAGACCAACGCATAGTGTACAGCAAAAAATGGACATGCACCATATATGGCTGTTTTGTTTTGTGATTGAATACAAACAGTTCTCTTTTATTATCAGAAACAGGTTGTATTTTCATTATAACATTATAAAACATGATATTACTTATTACCCCTTATGTCTCAGTTGTTGGCTTTGCTGTTGTGAGTACCACGAATGAAGTAGCCCAGCCTCGAAGACTTGCGATTGTGTCAAACAGTTTAAGCATGTTTTAAGATAATTATGAATACAGTAGTGCTTTTATAGTTCAACCCTAGATGGGATCAGTGTTCAGACTCCCCACCTTATTAGGGAGGTGAGGTGCTCCAGATCTACCCATGTTTATCAACCTATTGATACATTTATCAATAAACAGTATTCCCTACTTGATTTGTCCTGTTTTTAATTGAAAAACATTAAAGCAGTGGTAGACAAACATGGAACCTCTGCAAGAATTGTGCTTTATAAGAGGGAATATCCCAATTTCATGTCCTAAAACCAAACCTCAGGTTTGAACCCCTTACTGACCACCACATTGTCCAGTGGATTTTACATGTGCTCTCCTAATTTCCTTTTAATCTTTCTTCTGTCTTCCTATGTCTTGTATATAGCTTACCTTTTTACTTTTACATCATTTATTTTTTACTTTCCCAAGTCTAGTCCTACAGTGCTTATGGCAATGGCATTGGCAAAAATGATGAAAGCTAGAAATGTAATCCTCCTTTGAAACATTTCTACTCTTTATCAGTTTGCCATTATCAATGCATTATTCTGGATTGTTGTAAAAAAAGTTTACAAAGGCATGAATCAGGTATCCCAGAGTCTGACTCAATTGAATAATGGTGAAATGGGTTATCTGATTAATATAGTCATATTACTTCTGACTCACCTAGAGTTTCTTGTGTATATGAGACAGACAATTAGAACCAAGCCCATTTCTACAGGCCTGGAAGCAGCGGTTCAACCCGTCTCTTTTGTATCCATCACTGAGTGCCCTCTCAAACTCCTTCACGAGTCACATTTATAGAAGAACAGCATTCAGAAGGGAAATACAGTGCCGTTTTAGTTTAGGAGCAGCAATGGGAGAGATATTAAAATGTTTAGCCATATTAAGTAAGGAATCTCAGCCATATAATGTATGCCTGAATTAAATTAAAGTGCTGAAATGATACACGTGATAAATGTGTTTTTCTAGCGATGTTAATAAGAGATTATGATCACATTGTATTTTCTCTTCTGGCAACTTTTTTTTTAAAAGGAAATGCATGTCACCTTTGCTAGACACCTTTTAGTATTAACAGCCTTTGCTACATACGCCTTTGCTGTCAATTGTAAATGTTGAATGGTTCCATATGTGAAATAATTCTGCTTTTCTAGGAAATGTATGTGCTGCTTTATCTGAGGCATAATTTCAGATTCAAAGAGTAATCCAACAAAGATATATAACTGCATATAGAAATCCTGTGGTTTTTATCATAAGCTGTGGATGAACATTTATCTTTTCCCCTGTTAACTTTTTGACTTTGAATTTCCTTAATAAGCACTTTATCTACTCTTCACTTCAAGAAAACATTTCTCAGTTATCTCATGTAATTGGTCTCCTTGATATGATAAGTCACATTGAGTGCTGTAATGTTGTTGTCTATTTTCTATAACTATTAGACAGAGAATAAAAGATGCATATGTTTTCAACAGCACTCTTACTGCATGTTATTTTGACTAACTCCTCAAGAAATCACTCCTCACTCCTACAAATGTGGTTATTTAGCAAAAAGAAGTTTGGGATTAAATCACACCAACTTTTCTTAAATGATCACACAGTTTTTTACACGAAGAAATCCACAAACAATAGAAAAAAGAAAAAAATCTGACTACATAGCACTTCCATATTCTCGTGCTCATTAAACATTTCGTGGTTATGTACACACACACACAACACAATTTAGTCTCTACCAAAAACTACAGATTATCCAGCCTTCACCTCCAGTGTATATCAAATGATTTATACAATCCTGAAATAAAATGATTCTAACTGTTTTTCTTTGCCTCTTTTCTCTGCAGCTGATTGGTTTTGTATACGCCTGCTACGTGATCAGAGTCTTTACAGAGGAAGAGGACAGCTGTAAGTACTGACACCCTCCAGTCCGTCTCTGGAGCTCTCCAGGGTGAGACATAATCTTGAACTAACCAGTAATAACCCATTTCAGCCAATACCCTCTCCTGCATTAACACCCTGGCCAGGCATGAGGCTACCAAGCCAAACTTCCGGAAGATCCATTAGTATTCTTTCACTCTTTTGGGCGCCGGGAATCTGGGATTATAGCATAATTTGACTTTACTTAATTAACTAGGTAATGTCTTTTAAGAGCATTAATATTCACAAGCACCAAACAATGGGTCTTCTAAATTCAGTGAACTCTTTTAAGTCAATAATGTGCCAATTAAAGGATGCTTCAGGTAGTCCTTGATGTTATTGAACTGAATCAGGGTGCTGAGCACAGACTTAGCCGTTGTCATGGTAATATGGTGTACCCATGTAAACAGCAGTGGCTCAGAGATAGCACTGACACTAAAGAAGCATGCATGAGGAGGATGCATTCATTCTCATCTATAGCTTTTTGCCTTCTCTTTTATGCCACGTGTGCTTAGAAAGATCATCAAATTTCACTTCCTAAACATACCAGAAGCCTGCATTTATTTTATTTTTCTGGCATGTCAGTTGTCAAGTTTGATTTATGGAGTTTCTATTTGCATGTCAACAAAACACCCCCACACCTGCACATGTCAAGATTTTTCTGTTGACAAAGAAAAAAAAAATAACTGAGATTTTTCATACATTACAAATGTGATTTCAAATACCAGTCAACATCACCAACCAAAGTTTGAAAATATTATTTTAAAAAGCCATGTCTTATAAACCTGTGATATCTTGAAATACCACAAGTTCCATTACATGATTCATATTTACCAAATAAATTGTAGGTACACATATACACTGAATATAACATTTAAAAAAAATAGCTTTCTTAGAACCTGATTTCAGACTTAATACAATCTGCTCAAATTAAACATTAACCCACAAATTACTATTAACTTATAAATATTTGTTAAAGCCGAAAGCTTTTAAAACTGTGAGCAACTAACGCCTTTTTTGTACTCTTTTTTGTTGAAATATGTAATGATAAAGGAATGTTTAAGCATTAAGACACCCTTCACATCATGCCTCATAACACCTTTAGGGATGTGACTATTTCATGTTAATCACATCATATCGTTGTGGTTTACCTTTCGTTGCTAAAGCGGTGATGGAGAACAGAAACGTTACCTTTTATTTTCAATCTTTCTTGCACATCATACAGGACCAATAAAAGCAGAGATTTCTAAATCTATTGTAACTAGCTGTAGCCTTTATTGTTCTTTCTAGATCTAAATACATGGTAGTTACTGTCCCACTGTAGCAGTGTAGATTGATCAGTTTGTAGTACTAGCACTGCAAAGCAATTCAGTCTGCTAGAATCGATCATGAGGGATTGGTAATTTTGAGAGAAATCCAATTCCTTTTCATATCTTGGCTGCCGAATGCTAAACTTCATTCAGAATTATGTTTATACTGAGTGTGAGTCCTCTGCAGTATAGAAATGTTCATATTATAACACATTTAGTATAGAAACGTTCATATTATTGCAAGCATTTCTGTGACGTCACCCTTTGATGTTTTGATTGATTCATTCTACAAATCTAACTAAAAGTAAAAACTAAAGTGGCTTTGAAGAGAAGGAGAGTGTGTGCAGATTAACAAATCCACAGTTTGTGCTACAAAGCCACAGAAAACTGTTGATTCATCAACTAAGCCACAGTCAGAGCAATTCAACAGAAAAGTGAATACCATTTTATTACCAACAGTCATTTCAACAACTAGTTCATTATAGTTCAGGGGACAGGAGCAAGGACTGCATGGAGGAAGAACCTCAGGAATTGAAATAGGAGAGAAGTGCTTTGTGACTTAGAAAAGAGGACAGGGTTTCCCCTTGTCTTGCGGAGAGCCGCCCTCGCGGAGATGAGCCTGAACCAATCAGCCTCCAAGGCTGGGAAGCAAATGTTGAATGGGAAAACGAAATAGATTTGTCCGGGGGTCCCTTCTGGCTCACTTGCGATTTCAGTTTAGCATTTCACATTGTATAGCTTTTGCATTTCTTTCGTTTAACCATTGTTCAAACAAGCATATAGCTCACTTACATTTTGCCTTACTTCTTGAAAACCGATCGCTGGCAATGATATTTAGGTTTTCATCTGTTTTAGGTTCAGCAAAACGATCAATAATGCTACTCTCCATTCCTGGTTCATATTCGTTTTTTACATTTTCATTTTTCTAATGCCACTTTCATGTTTAAACTACTATTTTCATTTACAACAGGCACTTTTGTCTGTGTAAGTGGCATTTAAAACTCAAAGTCGTGACAACATTCCCACAATGTGAGAGACAAACATTTTAACTGTTTGAACTAAGCGTGACAAAAGACCAAAAACCAAACACAATTACCGATTTAACAATCAATTGAATCTCGTAATCGAACAAGTATCAATTACGAAGAAATGTTTTAAGTGGCATAAACAACTCAGTGTTGAATCGTAAGAACATAATCCACAGTTTCTCGTGCCGTGTATTATTTTTTACTGATTCAACACTTATCGTTGTTTATCCCATACTTAATCTCTGGACTCCAGGAATTCATATACTGCTAAATCTACTGCTTTTACGCCTTGTAGAATCAGAGTGTTCCATCAAACCATGAATGAATATTGAATATTTGTATCAAAATATGTCTCATCCCATTAGAATCAGTATAAGTGTATGTAAAAAATAATGTGATATCTTGTAACAATTGTAAGTCACCCTGGATAAGGGTTTCTGCTAAGAAATAATTAATAATATCTCGTTCACAAAAGGGACATACAGTATTCTTGATATTTATTTTCTAAACAGTTCAACATTAACCTCTCGGAAAGTGTGACATGGATTTTTGTCATCCCCTACAACAGAGACATTTTATAGCAAAAATAATCTTATTATATTAGAAAAGAGAATCCAGTTTCAATTCTAACTACATTTCAGTGTAATTTGCAGTATTTCTTATAAATGTGACAGGGCCCTGACCAAAATCAGGATGCTATCCTCCATCTTTTAATATTTGTAATCCCGCTTAAGATAACTGGTACATTTGCGACACTTTGAGCCCCCCCAGCGCATCAGTATGCACAACTTTTGAATGAATTTTGTTTATTTATTTGTTTAAATGTTATATATTTATTGAAGTTAATTAGTTCATTCTTTTCTGTTGAGTCCCGCTGGCATAATCGTGTTCAGTCTATTTATCCATTTACTTTCTTTTATTCTTCTATATGTCGCATTGTCTAATTTTAGCTGTTCTAAAACTACAAACTTTACATCATTTATGTCATGTCCGTGACTGGTGAAGTGCTGTACAATTGGTTCATTCATTTTCTTATTTCTAATTAATGAAAGGTGGTTCTGAATTTTTTTTTTATATAAAGTTGTTCCAGTCTCTCCAACATATTTTATTTCATCACATTTTTCACAGGCTATTCCTTAAACAACATTGCTATTTTTACAGTTGGTATTAGTTTTTATTGGATATGTGTTGTTCTTATGTTTAATTATATTTTTACATTTGTTCATGTATTTACACACTTTACATTTACTAGTGCACATATTCGTATAACCTATTTTGTCAATTATTCTTTTGTTTTCTGTGAACTAAAATATCACCTAAATTAGCTTCTCTTTTGAATGCTACAACTGGGGCCTTAAGAAATACTTTTTTCAATTTTTCTGAATGATGTAGAATCCGCAATGTTTTCCAAACTTTGTTAGAAATATTGGGCAAAAGTTTAGAGTAAGTCATTATTAATGGGACTCTTGATCTTTTTATCTCTATTTTTATAATCTAGTAGATCATCTCTTTTTAGTTTATCCACTTTTCTTAACTCTGTCTCTATACTTCTTTCTTTGTAACCTCTTTTTTTAAGATTTGTTTTTAATACATTTCTTTGTAAAGTAATGATTGTGTGAACCAGACAATGTAACAGTAAAAATATGATACTTAGCTTTAAGAAAAACGGTTACTGGCATAGCATCAGATTTTGTAGCCTGGTAGCACCACTGCTTCTGTCCATAGCAGGTACCCATAAATTATACAGTGAAATGGAATGGATGTTTAAGGAAATGTATTAACCCAGCATGCCTCTTATATAACAGTTAAAAAACCAGTTCTGGTTCATATCTACAATACCACAGACCTGACAGCTATTGAGAAAGGGCACAGGATAAGACGAATGCAATGACACACAGTTCAGTAACCATAAACAGTGGGGAAGTCTGTTTATCATATTTAAATAACATGTGATAAGACTCCTAAAGCCATTCAAATCTGTCCCTCCATGCTATGAATTCAAACGAACCGTATGTTATTATGAATCTTGTGGCATTGGTTCTACTTCCCTCTACCCAATGTACCAGTTTACTAATAAAGGTATTTTTTTTTAAATTTAAAATTAGTTGGCCACTTTGCATTATGCTGTTTTGTTATCACAACAATACAAACATCCACACAAATGCTGCCCATTGTTGTTTCTACATGAAAGACCAGCACTCCTGGCTCCTGTCTGGTCAGTTCCAAAGCTCCCGGGGTGAACAAGCATATAAAACAAACCCATTTCTACAGTCAGTGTGACTGTTCCCATTCATATATATTCTAGTATTCTTCGTACACACGCGTCTCTCACCACACGTCTGATGGGAGGAGGGCTTAATCATTTTCATCACTGTGAATCATTTGTTTTTCACAGTTCAGTGACATGACATTATATTCGTCCTGTACAGGTCTTCAAATGAATACAAATGTTTTAAATTATCTGTGGTACCCCAAATGATATCCATTTTCTAGGAATAGAATGGCTGTAGGTGTGACATGTATTAACCCCCTCAGACCACTTTGTTTAATAAATATTGCAGGTTATCTAAATAGACAGTTTAAATTAAAAACTAAAACGGGCTTCCCAAAATGGGTTTCTGCAATATCAGTTGACAGGTATGACACAGATTGTTGCACCATTCTTGGAAGTCTAGAAAATTCTAGAACATATGAAGTTGGAACACATGGATAACTTTTTCATATTCCACTCTAGAGAGTGATTTTTATTAATTATCTAACTTTGGAATTTATCTTACATTCAGATCCAATGACAGATTGACCGTGTGAATCATACTGTTCTGTTACCCCTTCTTGCTAAGCAGATGTGGATGAACTTAGGGAAATAAATCTATGAATTCACTTTTTAATTTAGGTTTAAACATGCTTTCTTTTCATTACATTGCACATGTTATATATAAAGAATGCTGTGTTTATATCACTTACTGTAGAATGATGTCTCTAAATAACCCACCATCGACATTCATGGAGTATCCTTTCAATACCCTCTAAATATAAAAGGTCCACTCGAACTTACACACTTCTCTTCAGTGTGTAGGGCTATGTAAAGTGCTTTGCAATGGGCAAGCATGAGATAACATGCCATGTGTACTGATCAAACACACTGAAGTCATTTTGACCTACATGTATTCATTTTAACATTCTAAATGATTTGTACACTAACAGCAACATCATCCATATAAAGAATAAGAGTTAGTGATTATAAGTGATTTACTCCTCAGTGGTTCCTGTCAGAATATAATATACCCATGTTGATTAAGAATTTGCAATTTCTAGGTCAGTTTGGAGGCTTGCTTTGGTAACTATAATATGCAATAATCTATTTTGTATTCAAAAAGCACTTATGTCCTTGCATTATTTTATTTATTTTTTAATATGTGGGAAGCATTATTTTTTTGACCAGTTTATAATTTAAGCAACGTGTCCTTGGCTGAGCTCAAGAAATGTACAAAATATATTTACTTTATTTCTCAGAATACTTGAGTGCCCTCTGTTGTTAAGTAAGGTTCTGTAATTTTAGCATGACATCCAGAACTGTGCCTAGTGCTCTGGAAAAGGTGGTTGGGCTATCCCTCTAACTAGACATTCTAACTGTGGTCTGAAAGGAACCAAAGGCAAAGTAATGTAGAGAACACAGCACTCTCGCATGTGCAGGGATAGCAGTCCCTAGATTGACTCTGGGGTCTAGCTCATCTCTCAGTTCAGCTATTAGGTCTAGGACGACCTGCAGAGTGATATGATAACACTTTAGCACCACATCCTCTGGCATCCCAAAGTGACCCTGGGATTGAATATGCAGGGTCTTCAGCTTGCCCTTCTCCTTCAAACGTGTTCCTGCCTCTCCTCAACAAGAGTCAAGTGTCGCTGCATTATGAAGTGTACCACAGCAGCCATCCTGAAGCCAATGACAGGTCTCTGCAGGTGTGTGCTTTTATACAGCTCTTAGTTATTCACTTCTACAATGGTTTGCACCTTGTAAGAAGAGGAGTAAAGTTTTTGGAGGGTCAGCAATTGCCAAGCAAAGCAAAATCCTTACATCACATGATAATGTTTGCGCCCACTTAGTATCCAGATCCTGCCCAATTCCATGCTCTTTTCTTCATTTGAATGCATTTCAATATAATTGTAATGGATTGGTGATGGCAAAGTGCAAATTTGATAGCGGGTGCTAAACACGATGTACGGCAGCATGATGGGGGGTTTCCACCCACAAATCACTTGGTGCATATCCGTACATCTACCCCTAAATGTATAAAATTAAAATATAAACCCTCCTTCCCTCCTTCTGACTTCTATAGAGCAAAGCTTTTTGTCACTACTTGAGCTCACCAGCTACTGCCTTAAAAAAGGAAAAAGCATCATGCTAAAAAAAAAAAACAATGAACCAGAATATCTGCTGCTGGTTTGAATATACTGTGTCTGCATGTTGGTTATAGAGACAAAATTACTGATTTTTAGCTAAGCAGAGGGTAGATGTATTTTGTCTTTGGGATTTTCATCTTTGGGGGGAGTCAGAGTTGTAAGTCAGTGTAACAGGGGGAGATCTGTGCTGACTCTTCTGGTGCGTTCATAGTGCTGCAGGAAGAAGGCAGCAGTCTTGCAATATCTGCTGATCAGTCATGGCAGTGACACAGAGAGGTGGGAGAGAGGGTGTGTGGACTTTCCCTCTCTCTGAGTGGCTGAGAGGCGGGCCTTGGGGGGATTGCTGGCCCTATAAAATAATGTTGTTATCTGTTGTTCCCTCAGCTCTGCCCCTATAAGACGAAACAACGAGCCAGCGGGAGCTCTGCTCCAGGACCGAGAACGGCTGGAAAAGGAAAAAAAACGAAAAGAAACCCAAAGAGGAGAAAATAAAGATATTGGTAGCGGGGAAACCTTGGGCAGACCCAGAAGTGCATAGAAGTAGGCTGAGGAGCAGTGAAGTGTAGGGCCGGGGACCTGGCCCGTGCGGGTAGCGACGGTCGGGGTAACGCTGCCGAGTGCAGCACCTTTTCTTTGTAGTTTTTGATTACTGTGTTTTATTTTCTCTTTTTGATTTCGCCTTTTGTTACTACTATTATTTGAGAGCACCAGCGAGTGCATCAGCGGGACTGTTTACCTGTGGGTATTTCTGTGGTCCTCACTACCATCGCTGCTATTCAGGCCACAGACAACAGCGCCCTCTGCAGGCTAAACAACTTGAAAATAAAAGAAAAACAAACCAAGTGTCATAAATAAAACTGGGCACCTGTACGGTGTTTCAAGTACACCCTTCTGTCACCTATGTCAGTGAATACCCACACCCTTCCACAGTCAGAGATCCATTACAGTATATTCATAAAGGTTTATCATGTTGGTAGATAGATACATGGTGCCTCAGTGCATATGCTGTATGTAAAATGCTGGTGAGTTTCAATCTAACAATGGAATAGACAGCTTTACCTTCCAAGAGACAACATCATGTGATAGCTGTCTAGAATATATGAGGATTTGAACGGTCCTTTTATTGTGCAGTAGAACAAAATTATACTTATTTCCAGACACACCACAGCCTAAAAACCTAAAAACTGAACAACAAGAATGACTTGGGCCAGAAGCGCATAGAAAAAGCAGTGATTAAATCAAGAAGCATTAAGTATAAATCTGCTTGATGGCGGCTCAGCACAGAATGGCAGGGTTGTTCAGGTTAGCATTGAGATACCAAAAATGTCATTTGTGATCTAACTGAAAGGATCTGGTTGCAGTATCATAGTTATCTGTAGGGTGCAGATAATCTTAACTACTAAAGTATGTTAATCAAGCCTGATAGTGTTAAGTGAAGGAAGCATTTTGCCAAGTGTTTTATACAAACTGCCAGCCCTGAAAAATGTGCTCATCTGCCAGTTTTATTACACAGCAATACATTTTAAACACTTTGGCTATCATGCACCTCAACTAGTTCCTTGTGCTGTAGAGGAAAGTGCAAAGAACAGCCAATTGCTAGATAGCTGATTGACTCTGTTCATTCGGTGATAAATTGAATTTGTTCATAAGAATATTGTGGCTTTTTTACTGGGGTTTTCATAGCACACTCCTTTTGCCTATCAAGGACACCAGGAACATGCTTGTTAATCTCTTTTACCATCATGTAATATTTATTAGAAAATATAAATCTTTTTTTACGTAGACTCCTTTAGGTTGGAATGTTATCCAGATATGCGTCTGTTCTTCTGTTCTGATGTAGGCTTTGTGACTTGATTTAAGTGGTTTTCCCTCTTTAAGGAGATTACATATGATATTTAAATTGAATGCATAAAGAATAGCAATTTTGCTGCACAGCTTGAGTTTGCATGTTGTCAAGCTTCTTGTACTTCGTTGGCTCCCAGCGTCTCAATGGCCAATTATGAATATACTGCATGCGGTAGCTAGAGAATGGATCAAAGAAATGCAGGGACAGCTAATTGTAGCCTGCCTGGGAATTTCCATAAACATGTGACAAATAAGTCTGGATTTTCATTTAAAAAAACAAAAAAAAAACATGGTTGAATCCACTCATTTGCAATGCGTGTTTGTGACTGGTGAATAAGCGACTGGATTCTTGATTTTGGATTCTGGATTTCTCAGTGCAGTCAGTCCTCAACCTAACCTACAAAGTTACCTATCTGTCTAACTGAAGTAAATCTATATAATAAGTACAATAGTCTGTGTTTGGAGAGAGTCGGGATGCTTTATATTGCTATAGCAAGGTGCTCAATAAGGAATAAAATATTATCATTTCTCTATAAATATATAGGGCAAGCAGGCTGCATCTGCAGTGTTGGAATTAAAAACAAAATCTGTTTCTGTATGTATTTGCTTCATGAATAATTGTTGTTTTTATTTTTATTGTAAGACAAAGTTTTTGTACAGTAGTTCAAAAAAGCATTTCAGTTAAAAGGTAAGGTTATAGTTGATGCATATCCCATAAGTTAGCATTAAAGTAAGTTGAGTATTTATTGAAAGTTTATTGAAAGTTTATTTATTGATATGCTGCCTAGTCAATGAGCATGTTAGTGACTACATGTTTTCGAAAATCACAGCTACATTGACACGTCTATAACCAATGTTACCTGTAGGAGAGAATTTAGTCATCTAGATGAGCATAAGCGATTTAGATGCTTAGACCCCTAATTGAACACTTATACGCTTTCACACAGATGAGTTATGATGGCTCAGAACCGGCACTGATGCAGCATTTTGGTCTGTGAATTGCCTAACTGTCACAGAGCCGTCATATTTTATTCCGTCTCTGAACTGTCTTAATTCCTGTGTGAAATGCTGTGCCGGCACTGAAGCGTTATCCAGGGCGACTTACAGTTGTTACAAAATATCACATTACAGAATATCACATTACAGATAAGAGCAGTTATAAAGTACAGTAAAATAAGTAGAAAGATCAAATTCAAATAAGAGAAAATAAAGAATACAGTAAATAATTACATTTAAGAGCGAATTTGACTAAGGGCAGTAAACTTATAGTAAGAGCAGTAAACTTATAGTACACATGTTTGCTTAGAAGAGTAAATTGTTTAATATATTATCAATTCATATTTTAGCAAAAATAATGTTAACAGTGATCTTATCATGGACTAAAACACCAAAGCACAACTGCTTTACATATGAATTCGCATGACATGCCATTTTGCATGCTGTATATGCATTTGATTTACTTGTTCTTTCCTTTGTGTTTCATCAATGTGTTGTCTGTGTGATCTCTGTGTACTCATTGTTTTGGTTATGTTGTGATTTCAGTTGATTTTATAGGTGGACTTGATTCATACACCTACCACCACCACTCACCCCTGAAAGCTTCTCCTGTCCAGTTAAAGCCTGTTTACCTGTAAGTAAAGGAATTAGCATTTTTGAGCAATACATCTCCTTTTCTAACTGGACTAAACGACTAACCCAATATAGTTGGCCATACTAACTACCATTTAACAACCTGTTAACATATTGCGAACAACACTGCTGCTTCTGATACAGATCAGTAAATCACCCAATATTTTATATTCAGAAAGAAAGGCTGACCACATGATACATTTCAGTGCTTTATATGATAATCCTTGCACATTAATAATTACGATTAATTACTTTATTGCCAGCCTCATTGCGACTGGCTGGACTGCCAGTGCTAAAGATTTTAAATGATTTAGCCACGTGGTTAGCGCTGGTGAAACATGGGCTACCAGCGGTATTAGATTGGTGTCTAAGCCAACCTTCCCCCATTGAACAAGGCTTGCAGCATAGTGATGGATTGGGAGGTAGAGCTTGATTGACCAATGCGACAGGTGTACAGAGAAAAAGTGGAGTTATTGTTTTAAGACACAAACCCTTTCCTTTTTCTTTTTTTTATAGCTGACCATTTTTAAAATCTGTTTGCGTACAATGCACTATTTATTTTAACAACACATCTAACCACGCACATCTATAATTGCAGTGGACAGCATTACAAAAATACAAATAAAAAGATCCAAAGCAAATGGGTTTTTTTTTTCAGAACCAAACACCTTGCTTTAAGAAGTTTTTGTTAATAGTCTGTATCTCTAATTATACAGGTAAATAAAACTGAATATAATAAGTGTAACAATATTGTTTATCCAAATGTATAATTTGCATGCTGTTGGTCTAGTGTCAAATGCTCCAAGAATAAGCTCACCTGAGGATCTACACAAATTGTAAAGTTTTACAATTTTACCCCAACGCTTTAATAATAATTTAAAAAAAACAATCATGAATGAAGGGGTTAAAGGAAAGATATCACAACAGTTTTATACAAACAGGATGACTGACTCTTTCTGATACCTGCCACTTCAGCAGCTGTGACTCACAACAAGGCTTTCATGGCATTTATAGAATTCTCAATACATTAGCAGCTCTGTTAAGTGCTACACTAAATGGGGTCTGTATTTATCACTGAGGCAGGAGAAGTCATTAAGAAAGTGTCAAAAAGGAAATCAGGGAAGCAGATGCGTCATCCTAAAGATAATGCATTTCTTTCTGACCAGCCAATACAAATACCTCTATATTTATAATTAAAAAAAACAATTAAAGCTAGTTCAAGTCCTTGATAAGTCCTACGTTTTTTAAAGCATCTTACGGCTGTGATTGTAAAAAGTAATTTCTCTGACGAGGTGCAATACTGCTTGGAATATCAGTTATATGGCAACATTTTAAGGCACTTGCAAAACTTTGATCACAATAGATAAAAGTACTTGCTGGTGGTTTCCCTTATGTAATACAATGCTGATCCCTGCTTCCTCATGTTATTTCCTTGTGTATTTTCCTTATGGTATCAATGTTTCAAATCAATCATTTTACTATGCTAGAATACAGTCATGTACAACTTGTAACATATTTACTACTGTTTTTAAGCTGCTCTTCTGTTCTCCAACTGTTACACAAATTTAATACTGGAACTTCCACGTTTTTAAAAGCAGTAAGATAAATAACATTAAGTGGGGTTTCAGGCAATTATAAACTGTGAAAACATTGGTATTTTCAGATTAATACATTTCTGAAACCTCAAGCTTTTTCTTTTTTTTATTATTCTCTTGTAATGGACTCCGAGCCATATATACATTAATACTAGAGGTCGGCACGGGTATCTGAAAACTCCGGTACCTGTCAGGTTTAAAATGATCCGACCTAACCCGGGTCTCTTTTTGTTACCCGGGTATCAATTATTAATTTGAGAATTTTAAGAAAATGTTGGAAATATGACAATACAGTTGTAAGCGCTGGTCTCTGGCCGGCGTAATAAAGACAACGTTAAAACAAGCTTTTGCATTAAGCCTTTTCTTAACTGACAGGGTATCAAGGTTTCACAGAAAACACACAATGAACGGCAAGTACACCTCAATATTAACTGTGGCGACTATTCTTCTCAGGAACTAAATCGGAAAGAAAACAACATAACACCCTGTTGGGTTTATTTCAGTGATAACTCTGTGATCCATTTAACCATGTGGCTTCCAATGTGAAATGCTTTATCTACAGTTATTGCGCAGATATAATTTCTTACCATAAAGATCAAACAAGTAGCCTTTATTTAAAAATAAATAAACAAATAAATAAAGTATTGTGAGTGGTGTACCCCTGAAAACAGACTGAAAAGCATAAACATTTTTTTTTTTAATGAAGTAGATTAACTAAGAAAAAGATAATTCTACACAATGCTTTATTATTATTAGTTTATTTAGCAGACTCCTTTATCCAAGGTGACTTACAGAGACCAGGGTGTGTGAACTATGCATCAGCTGCAGAGTCACTTACAATTACATCTCACCCGAAAGACGGAGCACAAGGAGGTTAAGAGACTTGCTCAGAATCACACAATGAGTCAGTGGCTGAGGTGGGATTTGAACCGGGGACCTCCTGGTTACAAGCCCTTTTCTTTAAACACTGGACCACACAGCATCCTCCTTTGCTTGGATGCCACTGTTATGTATTCACAAGACAGAATTTAGTGATCAGGAATGGCACACTATTGTTACAACCAAACAGACGGACATGTTCCAAAACTCTTTTACGCCTGCCGTCAAAACCCAGCTGCCTCAATTTACGGTAGCTGTTGCGACAGTTCATAACATAATAGCGGTGCTGTACTACTGCATTAGTTTTAAAACTGAACATAACAGCCATGTTAATAACAACAGCAGCAGAATATGGCCAATATATATTGCAAAGAATCGTGCAGCATGAAGCGCATTTAACATTAACTGTATTTAAATCAGGGCTTCTCAAACTTGGTCCTGGGGTCTCACTTTGTCTGCTGGTTTTCATTCCAACTGAGCTCTCAACTACTTAGCTGAACCCTTAATTTAACGATAATTTGCTTATTTAGACCTTTTTACTTGTTTTCAGCTCTTAAACAGTTGCAGATTTCAAGTTAGCTGTAACATTTTGGTAGAAACTTGAACTGCAATTGTTTAAGAGCTGAAAACAATTAAAAAGGTCTAATTAAGCAAATTCTCAGTTCAATTAAGGGTCTAATTAAGTTATTGAGAGCTCGGTTGAGATGAAAACCAGCAGACACAGGGGGTCCCCAGGACCGGAGTTGGGAACCACTGATGCACAAACTTATGCACAAAATCTGAAGCAGCAAAAATAAATAACCACAGGAAGAATACTGTGACATTTGTGGGGGATGTTTTCATTGCTAAGATGAAATGTACTTTCTCATTCTTATTTTTTTTACTGAATAATGACACAGAGATTGGTGAGTATATGGAATGCTACCTAGTCATGCAGTTGAGGCAGAAACACTTAGATTCTATAATTTTGAGATCAATCAACTACACGTAACCGGACAAGCTTAGATGGGCAAAATGGTCTCCTGTTGTTTGTAAATGTTCTTACGTTTCCTGTGTTTTTTAAAAGAAAACTTTTTTTCAGAGACTTTCACTGTGCACCATCATTCTTAAGTGAAATTTTGGATATGTAATCAAATAAGAAAGATGACAATAATAAGTATATCAGCAATGCAACAGTAAACTGAAAAGTGTAATTGCTATTTTTATCTAACCTTGTATTTGCTTTCACTGGGTCCAATTTCAGTGTCTTTTTTCCCAGAATGTGTTATTAATCATGGTATTGACAGCTGGGGCCCCTCAAAACTTAAATGCAGTAGGACTTTCCTTACAAACCACATTTTCTCCATACTTGTTCATTTGGCAGGTATTTGTGGTACTGTATCTCCTGGTTTCTGTCTGCTTTCAAAATGCATTTTGGGGATGTCAGTCACCTAGGTTGTCAAACAATAACATAGTTGTTTAATTTATGAATTTTGAAGCTCAGGAAACTTTATGTATTTCTGGTTTTTGTAAAAAAAACTAATTGTTACCCAGTAACTTGCAAAAAGCTGTTTAGCTGACAGCACATCCTGAGCGAATATGATCTAAAGAAAAACCTCACTGGCATCTGTTACTGGGTATTATTCAAACACACACAAAAAAAGTAACTCAAAATTAAACACCGAAATGAAAGAAGTTGTAAAGGTTTATATTTTAGTATTGATGTTTTTCTTGTTTCCTTTTCTCTGGCAGATCGAAGTAAATGAGGAAAACCAACTGATTCCAGTTGAACAAACATGCTTCAAAAGAAAGGTTACACAGCTCACTGAAGAGACAAACGGATGGAGATATATATTGAATACTGTGTGTGTGTGTGTGTGTGTGTGTGTGTGTGTGTGTGTGTGTGTGTGTGTGTGTGTGTGTGACAGGTACTCCCACACTGTCAAATCTTTGACCAAATATCCAAAATGCTGCTTGATTACGGCAGCCCTCGGTAACCCTCAGTGTTTTAAACTGCTTTTTTTGTTATTTAATGTGAAAGGTGTGTGTAAAAGCATGAGAACTGTATGATGACTTGCTGTGAAAATATTATGAGAAAAGCAGAACAGGTAGCTGATCTACTGACAATAGTTATTCATTACTGCAGCCCTCAGAAGATATTTGCATTGCATTATGCAATGATAATAAAGAGCTAGATGAATTTCATGAACACCAACACAGACCACATAATTGGGTCAGATGTCACTGTGTAAAAGACATTTTCTCATTTTCATGTTTTTTTTTTCTTTTTACAGATTTATTAAATTATCTTTTGTAATGTAATGTTAGCATTACTTCATTTTTTAATGTCTTGTGATTGTTAAATAATATTTCTATACATGCCATTTGACAAGCTCTCTTTTGCAGTAGCTAATTGTAATTAACACATGAACATTATACTGTAGTAACTTTTGTTTTTTTTTTAATGGAAGCTGTGGCAAAAAACATGGGTCACATAATTCAACACACATTTGTAAATATGTGTGTAAAAGACACTTGGCAGTGGTGATTCTTTTTGTTTTGTTCTTTGCTAAAAGCATCAGAATAGTTTCCTTGAGTGTTAGGCTTATTCTCTTAAAGGCTGTGTCTAATTTGGATTGTTAATCTTGTGTGAATTCAGATATACAAAATTAATATGCATTGTGTGTATATACAGATAAAGTCAGCCAATTGTATCCTGAACGTGTGAGGCCAAGTAATGTTTTTTTTTTTTCCAGACCCAAAAGCGATAGCATGACAGTACTACTGTAATTGCATTAAAGCCCAATGCCTTTACTGTCATGCAAATGCTTTCGAACACAGACCACTGTGAAAATTTCAGTCTGTTGTCAGGCTCGTTTACACAAATTAGAGGTGTTTTGCTGGTGATGCTGCTCCTTCAAGTAGACCAGAATGCTAAATGACATAATTGTATTCCCTAAAACCAGGACTCAACAGATATGTGATTGTGCTAAATGTGTCAGGAAGTTTACCCCTCCAGTCCAGTTCTTTGTGACAACCACCAACTTCAGAAGTGTTCTTGTATGAAATGTTTTGGAGCTTTCCAGCAGTCTCATTGGATGACAAACATTCCCGGCTGTTTGGTTATCTCAGCATAACTGGGCCACTGTGATGTCACATGAGAGACATAAACTCTATATAAATAATAATTACACAGTGAGGAATGCTCAGCCTACAGACCATATACATATTTGGAAATTCCAAAAAATGAATTTTTTAAATCTGCTTGCGTACAATGCACTATTTATTATTCATCTATAATTGCAGAGGACAGAATTTAAAAAATCCAAAGCAAATGTTTTTTTTTTTTCAGAACCAAACACACTGCTTTAAGTTTTTGTTAATAGTCTGTATTGCATATACCTATGACATACAGTATGTACATGGTTGATGTATTAATGCTACCTACAGTGATTATATTGAAAGCTTTTATTTTGTTGAATCGTTAGCTAGTTTGTAAGATTCAGGTTAAGGGGCAAACAGCCAATAAGACTCTTTAAATATACAGTACTGAAACACAGGCATATTTATACTGTATGAAATGTATAGTTCTTAAGGCATTTTCTATGTGTACAGCTGAGAAAAATGCTGTTTGACTAGTTTTTTTTTTATGCTAGGAACATTTAAAGCATGGGGAAAAACAAACACATGCTTTAAATTAGGCAACATAAGAAGTTACAAATAAATTGTTGTAAGAGTCAAAACAAAACATTTCTGTGTAATGGAATAACAGCTCCATCTGCTGGATAACATAAAGAACTGAACAGTGAAATATATAATTTGTTATAGATTCAGATGTTGGAGATCTGCAATGCCTTAGTGTTTATAAGGTTAAGGTACTATGTAACAAAATACATAATAAAAATAAAAAAAAGAATAGGTTGGAGGCTCTATGGCTGAATGAAACTGTGAATGACAGTTACTGCTTTTCCCCTTCAAATTGTCAGATTGCTTCCAGCTAAGGTCATTAACATTAAAAGGTCGCTTCAATCTGCTCTCAGGGACCGGTTTAATATTAAATAAACTCCTAGTGGACAGGTGACAACTTTACCAAAATCACTATAACAATATTGGGACATTTGCAGGCAGTAGCCTTAAAGGGTGGGATGAGAGTAGTATAGGGAGGCAGGGGATGGTGCATCGTATGTATTGTTCTCTGTATGCAGATTAATCGATAACCCTAATCTTCAATGCTGTCAATCCAGTGCATTTCAGAGCACTTTGGAGGCCAGTTGTTTTGCATGCTACGTACTATCAAAAACGACTATCAAAATAAACATTTATAATTTCCCTGTGAAATTGCCAATATACCACCCACCCGTGAGATTACCCATATAAACAACATTTAAGCATTAGTGTTCTGCTCATTTAGCGTGTGCAATTGCTTCATTGGCATCCCTCTGCCAACTTTGTACTTTGCCTTTTGCAGTTCTGAGGTTAAACACTCATCAGTCATGTCCGTAGCATTAGTCAGCAGATAACTTCCTCCGCAGAGAGTTGCAGAGACCAGTTTCTGACAGCCTGCCATAATTACTTGGGTTGATTAAATCTCCGTTGAAACTGGTTTGTTCTCGGTTTGCTGCCGATGGAAATACATATAAATTGTTTCAACTCCCAGTGGCAGATGGAAATGTGGTATTTGAAAACACACACACAGTGAGCACTCTGAATCTGACTATTTGAAAGTGAAAATAACATTCAATTAATTTTGTAAGTTTCTCAGGGGGAATGGTGAACCATAAAATCTCGGGTGGATGGAAAGCTTTTGTTATTCCATCCATCTTCTTTAGGCGATGCCATTTAAAAAACTGAGTCCAGTTTTGCATCACTGGTCCATCCTGCCCAGGACCTCCCAACACTGCCAGGTTTGCATAGATGTTCAGTAACATAGGGTTTATCTTTTTATGTTTGCTCCAATTCAGGAAATGTGTGAAGGTTGTAGTCTGTGAACGTATTTTATGTAGAACAGTAGATTTTATGCACATACAATTTTTATCTATGTACATATTATACAAATTCTTTTTGTGTGATCTGACAAGTGTTATTGAAACACAATGTACACATTTTACTGATATAGAGGACCCCCTGTGTGGGGTTATTGTGTGCAAATGAGTATTAATAACAGACAGTATTGGTCATTTATTAATAAATATGTACATTGGAGTAGCAGAGAACAGTCTGATGGTTTCATTTATTAATGTATTCACTTCAATATAAACGTTTGCTTTCCAGTAAGACAAATGGTAATCTCTCACATAAATAAAGCGATTACAAAAATATATAATGCCGATTTTAAAAAAAACACATAATTTGTGTACGTTTTGTTTGTTCTGTTAAATAGGTTAATCATACAAATGAATGTCTACAATCAAATGATTTACAGAATGACTGGGGGTGTGGATTTTATTCCCCATTTTTCTCCTTACTTACTAAATATTTTGGTACCCCTGAATAGATAAGCATCTCCTTTCAAAATATGCAAACTATTTTAATGAGCAAGCCCTTTCACCAGTATAATAGTACCCCAAATGTTCTCCTTTTTCATGACAAGCAGTAAAACAGAATGGGAAGTTTGTTGCCGGATAACTTCACTCAGACTACATGTTCACTGAGTATCTTGGTATCCCTGAATAGAAAAGCATCTCCTCTTTAGAACTATGCAAAGATTTTAATGAGCTGTCTGTCCCACAAGTGATATTGTACCATTAAAACCTTTTGTATATTTTTAAAGAAGAGATGATTATCTATTTAGAAAAAAACAAAGTATTTAGTAAGGGGCCTGAGAGCAGAAAAATAGGGAATACAATTCCCACTCCAGTCATTCTGTAAGTCATTTGAATCTGTTACTGTATAGTTACTTTTACCAATCAATACCAATCTGACAGTGTGAAATTGAACCTGTCGTGATCAAATTCATGTTATCTATGATTATTTGACTACACTTTCTTTTATCTTTTATCCATTTGATATAAAAATCTTTCTTATTTAGCTTGTTTGTTTCCAAAAAGGTCGAAGTTCATTGCCATTGATTGGTACACAATTGTATAGATGAGGGAAATGCAGCTGTACTTGTTGTGAAACCATTTGAACAGGCATCCATTTAATACCAGCCAACAAAACTGTTAAATTTGCACAACCCAAATATATATATATATATATATATATATATATATATATATATATATATATATATATATATATATATATATATATATATATATATATATATATATATATATATATATATATATATAGAGAAATGATTTAAAATCTGAATTTTCTTAATGGATATGTTAAGGCACATTTTCTGGATAGAATTACTGTGTAGATCAAGGGACAGTTCTGATTGTTAAGGGATAAAAAGCTGTCTAACAAGGATGAGCAATACTTGAAGATAACATCCTTAAGGAATAGAAAGAAGACAAGCGTTGACTTGACAAGAGAACTGGCAGAAGGCACAGGTATCGTTGTCCATCAAATCAACAGTACAAAGGTCACTCTTGAAATCAGGACTTAGAGGATGTGTTGCAGTAAGAATACCTCTGTTAAGAAAGGGGAACAAGACTAAAAGGCTAAAATATGCACAAGACGACAGAAATTGGACTATGGAACGATGGTCAAAGGTGCTTTGGACTGTTGACGGATGGACAACGACACCTGTGCCTTCTGCCAGTTCTGTTGTCAATTCAACCCATCTTCTTTCTATTCCTTAAGGATAGTATCTTCAAGTATTCACCTCAAGTCTGCAACAGAATGAATGACTTATTAGACTATGTTACCATTCTTTTTATCTATACGCCACAAGCCATAAACATGCTATGCGCAAGTTTGTCAGTATGTGCCTTGTAATCATGTAACCCACGATGCGTTAGGTTACTTACCGTAACCCTAGTTCCCTGAAAGAGAAGAAAACCACCAACCAATACTTTTGGAATATGCCTGCCTTAGGTAGGTACTCGCTGAGCATTTTATGTCAGAGCTGACGATAGGCCCCTCCGTGGAGGGACGTCCTCGGTCTCGCCTGCCGAAGGAATAAATAGTTGCCCACTTCCTCTTTTGCATCGAACCCACAAATGCGAGTGATGCCACCTGGCAAGGTTTGGTGTTCGTCTTCTCTTTCAGGGAACCAGGATCACGCTAAGAAACCTAACATTCCCTTTCAATTTGAAGACGACCACCAACCAATACTTTTGGGACAAGTATACGAAAGCCGTCATTTAAAAATGAATCAATTTCGACACACTACAAAGTTTGCTTGATCATGCCGTCAGTGCTTCAAAAGGGAATACATGCATAGGTGTCTTGCACGCGTAGGGCTGCATGTTTTAATTGAACCTG
Organism: Acipenser oxyrinchus oxyrinchus; assembly: GCA_030684275.1. Taxonomy (NCBI): domain Eukaryota; kingdom Metazoa; phylum Chordata; class Actinopteri; order Acipenseriformes; family Acipenseridae; genus Acipenser; species Acipenser oxyrinchus. The sequence continues at coordinate 82,961,045 of CM060249.1, forward strand.
CAAACAAAATAAAATAAATGCGTTTCCAGCTGATGTATCGTCCTCACCTCTTGCAACGCTCGACTACATCTACAAGGGAAATTTGCTGGGCTGTCCTAACCTCAGTATTGCCTTGCGTCTGCCTTTGACTGTACCCGTCACAGTAGCGTCAGGGGAGAGAAGCTTTTCTTGCCTGAACATTAATCAAAAACTATTTACTTTCTACAGTGCCGCAGGAACGTTTGACTGGACTTGGGCAGATATCAATCGTTCACTAGATTTGCATAAAACTGGATTAAATCAGGTATAATTGCAGACTTTGCAGCTGTGAATGCACGAAGGTTCATTTCTAACTGAGTGTTGTTTTTTTTGCGATTGCTGTAGTAAAATGCAATACACTGAATAGTGTTGTTGTTGCCCTGTTTGAAAGTCATGGTATCGTAGCGTAGTATTACTGGTAAGAATACGGGCCCCAGAATCGAGCATTGCATGGGGCCACCGCGAGACAAACACTACCACTGTTTATGTGATGAGTCACATTTTAGTTTTCGGATATCCCTTAACAATCAGAACTGTCCCTTGATCTACACAGTAATTCTATCCAGAAAATGTGCCTTAACATATCCATTAAGAAAATTCAGATTTTAAATCATTTCTATTACAAATAAATGCTAAATGTATCTATTTTTAGAAGTCATTTTAAAATATACTTTTAATTAAGCTACACTTTTGCTAGATGAATACATTTTGAAATCAACAGCACGGGCAACCACCTAGTTTACTGTTTTATTTATTTATTTTTGGGGGATAAAGCTTAAATGTGAGCTTCGGAGTTCAAATACATAGCTAGATCAATATTTAATAACTGGGGAGCAATTTTTCAATGGGATCATCCAGTTCATATTTCCTGCAATAACCAGATGGTTATTACAGGAAATATGCACTCATTAACACCAGCAACAGAGCGAGACGCCAGCACAAGCTGTCAAACTGCATGGGGTAGTGTGTGATAAATAAGAATGTAATGCTTGGAAAAACCCTTCCGGATTGCCCTCGGGGTTTATGTAGCATCCCACCCCTTGGGTGGGCATTCAGTTATCAAATCACACACTACCCCATGCATTATTCTCCATTCTTAAAACATTGGTAAAGCCCTCAGTTTTGTGAGGTAGAATTAAGTACAATTGTCTTCAGATTCATTAGGCACTTCCATTTAACTTGCGGAAACAAAAATATACATTTGTTCGAATGAAGAGACCTTTCCTGTAAAAACAGGATTGTAGTTGTAGATCAGCGCTTTCGTTTCTTCTTCCTTACTTGAAAATCTGTGAAAGTTTTTTCGAGCTGCAAAAACAAAAATGAAACACATAATGATCATATTGATAAAGGTCAGATGAAAAGCACATTTCCAGTGAAGCAATACTGCAAGGGTTGAATGTGCCAACGTGGATTAAACAAAACTCAGTTTTGTGCAAAACTAGGGTTAGTTTTATAATTAATTCTTATAATTAAGGACGAGTGATAGCATGTCTTCTATCATATTCCACTGCCCTTGATTTACAGTAGCTTCCATAGGTGCACTTCAAGTTCTCATGTGCTTGTGGATTTCATGCCTTATTGCTGGTTTCGGTAGCTGCCTGCCAGCCTTTGCCTGACCTGTTTTAATATAATATTCAGGTTTGAACAATACCAGTGGTGGGCCGACTAATCTGATGAACAGCAGCAACAAGCACTAGCTTTTTGGTGTTTTGCCTTTTGGGTTGTGAAAAGAAAAAAAAAAAAGTATAAGTTTCTTACCCATTGATGTCGCATCCTAAAATATATCGTTACAGAACACTTTTTCGTTAAAGAACACTTTTGTCATTCAATTCAAGGAATAGGAAAGTTTTTTGCAACATAGATAACTTTTTTTGTTTTTTTTCCCATATGGTTCATTGCAAGCTACAGGATCATGTATATACATATTATTATTATTATTTATTTCTTAGCAGACACCCTTATCCAGGGCAACTTACAATTGTTACAAGATATCAAATTATTTTTACATACAATTATATTATTTTTTTTACATACAATTACCCATTTATACAGTTGGGTTTTTACTGGAGCAATCTAGGTAAAGTACCTTGCTCAAGGGTACAGCAACACTGTTCCCCACCTGGGATTGAACCCACGACCCTCCGGTCAAGAGTCCACAGCCCTAACCACTACTCCACACTGCTGCATGTGGACATGTATATACTTTTAACATGCCGCATACTATTTTTTATTGTTTTTTATTTTTAAATTACATTTGTAATTGTACAACAGGATATATAAACAGAACACACATCTTTTGTCTCAATTTCTCTTCAAATATACAATACTCCTCATCGCTGTAAAATTCCAAATGGATTGTCGGTCCATAATTTTTCTTTCTTTATGTCTAAGTTTAAACCACCTCCAAGGAACGTGAAAAAATTAGTTGTGCAATGTGATTATATTTCAATCTTTTAGGTTTAAGAAATGTTTAACCTTGGATTCATTTTAAACAATGATTACATATAAAACCTGGTTTAAAAGTTTTGTGCAACATGATTAAAAAATAATCCTTAATTTAATCTGGGTTAGTGGTTAATCCACGTTGGTGCATTCGACCCCAAGTGTCATAATTCCATGCAACAGTTAATTCATAGTCTTTATTAGCTAATCACTTTGTGAAACAATTACAAAGCATTACCACCCTGCTATCACTTACAGTAACTGAGACACACAATTGACCACTCCTACTTGAAATTTAGAGATTGATTAAAGATTATACCTTCATTTACAAAGAAATCAGCTATATAAAATGATGCCTTTACAGCTGATGGGGAATGAGAGATAACCGGTCTCGTCCACTCAAAGGGATTCTTTTCTGGGTGCCACTGTGTTCCATAAATCGGGTATTTATAGGCTGCATAAACAAAAACAACATCCTTTTCATGAAGTTGCACTTAGGTTTGTATTAGACATGTTGACAGATTTAAATTAAGCATGTGTTTAAAAGGCCACTTGTTTTCCCTTCAACTTGGAACCATTTTCATGACATCAGGTTTTTTGGAAAAGATTTAACTTCCAGAATGCTTATTTCCATCAAATCTGATGAAAATGATCAATTTACTGGAGATAACTAATGCAGTGCTGAAGGCATGTTCTAAATCAGCTTATGTTCTGTCATGTGTTCGTTTTATGAGCATTGAATCAGTCATGTGTATGTGCTTGGAGTATTGGCTCCCACAACAAAAAACAAAACAAACTCATTAAAACATCTCTTTTCAAGGGGCTCCTGAGTGGCGCATTCAGTAAAGGTGCTCCGCGTGGAGTGCAGGATGTGCCCTATAGTCTGGACGTAGCGAGTTCGAGTCCAGCTCCCAGGGGCGGCGCCAATTGGCGGCGCCGGGGAGGGAGGGAGAGTTAGGTCGGCCAGGGTGTCCTCGGCTCACCATGCACCAGTGACCCCTGTAGTCTGGCCGGGCACCTGCAGGCTTGCCTGTAAACTGCCCGAGAACTGCGTTGTCCTCCGACGCTGTAGCTCTTGGGTGGCTGCATGGTGAGTCCACAGTGTGAAAAAAAAGCGGTCGGCTGACGGCACACGCTTCGGAGGACAGCGTGTGTTCGTCTTCGCCCTCCCAAGTCAGCGCAGGGGTGGTAGCGGTGAGCTGAGCATAATAAAATAATTGGCCATTCCAAATTGAGAGAAAATAATAAAAAAATAATTGGCAACAACTAAATTTATTTAAAAAAAAATTTAAAAAAACAACACACATCTCTTTTCATACATGAGTTCAAAACTAAACAGTGCAATATCAATGTTAATAAAACCAGATAAAGTGAATATTCATCCTAAACATACAGTAACTGCTCCGATCACAGTAGATCAGACTGATGTTTACATATAGTATGCCTCAGCCCAAACATATTGAACGCTCCCAGTTGCCCTCATTTATAGCAAAAGTGTGATGGCACACTTGACGATAACGTAATGGCAGTCAAACGTCACCTTTAAGAGTATACAGCTAAGATGTATTACTTATCTCAAGCTGAACCTCACCACACTTACCCTGAATGAAAGGAAAAAAAAAATATTGGTACGTGTAAAAGATCAAGAAACAAAATAACCTGTATTCTATGTGGAAACTGTTTCTTACATATCCACATACACTTTCAACATACTCTTACCTTCCATCGTAGATATAAACTCCAAATCGACTTTGTTAGTTGTCAAAACTCTGTAGAAATTTCGCAGTTTATCGTTCATATAGAAACTCTGGAATGGAAAGCAAGACAAGAGAGGTTTGTTAAACACGAGGATACGTAAATGAGTGAAGAAATATATAGTACTCTTTCGGTAAACCTTAACTTCAAAACATCCTTCCACTAAAAAACAAGCTTGTTCTTATTTTGTTTATGCATCACAGAACTCGATACCTTCCAAACATCCCTCCTGCCTATTAGTTTTCACCACCCTCAATAAGATAAATTAAAAGAGAGAGGAAGACAACAATACAACATGTTTCAAATTGTTACTGTATTTGAAAAAATGCAATGCATTTAACATGAACACAAATAATGCTGTGTTGAGGCACAAAGGGGTTGGTTTGATATAACATACCGAGATAAGCCACTGTTGAATTTGTTTTAGAACATTTAACATTATCTGGATTACATGAACCACTGACTTACTTTTATTTCACAAACTAATCGCTAAACTACTCACACATGCAATTTTATAGTCTGAAATGGATTCTACTAAGGGATACAGCTAATATTACAGTTAGGCAGATCATTTAGAAAAAAATATAAGTGACCATTTGTAAATGGTCGTAAATTCGTAAAAATAATGTGTAAAAAAATAATGTAATTGTATGTAAAAATAATGTGATATCTTGTAACAATTTTACGTCGCCCTGGATAAGGGTGTCTGCTAAGAAATAAATAATTTGAAAAGCACATTTTCACAGAGAAGCTAATTTTGACTTCATCGGACTTGTTCTTGGAGACATACTTAAAGGAAAGGGTTATGACTAAACAGAAAGCATACAATAGGAATATTAGTCTACTGTATTTATAGCTATTAACAAATAAAACGTCAAAAATCTGCAGAAAATGTTATATCAAATGTTTATTGTATGAAGAAAATAATACAATTGATTGCTTAGATTGTCTCTGATGACTTTGCAATTACTGTGCTAAAAAACTCAAAAGTCCTTCCGATATATATATATGTGTCTATTTCTAGATACTGTAACTTTTTTTCCTTTTCTAGGCCAAGTATATAAGACAACAGTGTCTCACTTTTGTAGAACATTATAGATGATGAAAGGGTAGATTCCTATGCCATTTGCTTACTGTAGACTGTGTACATTGTAGCCGATATTTACTTAATTTAGTTTTCTAGGGAATTAATCCCAACTACTAATTTTGTTTTAACTTGTATTCCAATTATTGCCCCAAATGGAAATAATTGCAATAGGAATACACAAAACAATGGGTTCAGATCCATCAAACCTGGTGAAAATTTAACATCGATACAATATTAGACTGGATTAGTGCGTAGCAACAGATAAAAAACAAAACGCAGACACTGGTTTAAAAGTATAACTACATCAATTTATTAACAGCATAAAATAGAGAATTCCTAAATACTAGTGGTCAAACTAGCTTAATGTGACAAGAAAGGATATTTAACAGTCAGTATTGCATATCACACCTGAATTCGTACCATACGTTTACACAAGTCAAAAATACTTTTATAAAACCTTTAACTCAGAATGCGTAATAACTTGGATTAATATACATTTCAACAAACATTATTTAGATAAGGTATCAGGTGCTTAATATGAAAAGTAGAGTTTTGTGACAGAGTGAATGAATCCTAGTCAACAATCTCCCTCCCGACCTGTGAGGGCGCTGTATAACAGGAACAGTGTGCCCCGGACTGGATGGTTTGGCAGTTAATTCCAGGGTCAGTCGGAAGTTGGCCAGCCAGAAAGGGGGCGGAGTCACAATACCAGATGTCATCGCCTTAATGAATTGGAGGATTCGTGATTGCAATCGCTATTGAAGGGGGCGTGAATGAAAGGGATATCGGGATGTGACCAATTAATCTGTTCCTTTGTTATGGTTACGGAAAAGACCTGTAAAGGACGTGCGAGTGTGATTTAACCGTGAGTTTTTTTCGTGTTGTTTTTGTCTGTCTATTATTAATTGTATTTGTCATTGTTAGACAGATAAACTATCCGGGAGCTGTCGCTAAAAGCCAGCACCAACCCTGCACTACACCACTGTTTCACTAACTACTGTATAATTCACGACTCACTATTGGACTTGTGATCATGTGTGTGATATATAAAGTGTGTCTTTATTAGTGTTGTTATTATTTCGGAACTGAACCCAGTGGGTTTTAACTGTGCCATACAGTAAGTGATCACGTCTTTGATGGATAAGAGAGAACGTCTCAGATGAATCAGAGAGCACCTCTTGGATGGGAAAAAGTACCCTTAGGTGGAAGAGAGCACATAGAATATAGGACAAACACAAGCGCAAATGCATTTAGGATAAGCAAACAGAGAAGCTCTTGGGAACCTCTTAAGATTGGTTAATTCCATAAAAAGGATGAACGTACCTCCATCGGACTCTGTGTTAGGAGGATTTCAAATAAGAGGGTATTTATGACATACCATAAAACAACAACTCAAATTAGCATTCTTACAAGCATTGAGGAAAGCATGGTTAAAACCAAAACTCTCATAGTAAGATAACTCTTTCAGAGTACTTTGGAATTAACTACGTATTTTAGTTTCATTTTAACCATGAAATATGCGTTCGGTACATACTAAACATTTTCGTGTTTGTAGTAAAATAACTGTATAAAACACTTATATGACTGTTGTCCAACATCTATAAGACTCCCAGTGTTATGGTTTTTACGAACAAGAACAAGTCATGCCTATGTACACTACCGTTCAAAAGTTTGGGGTCACTTAGAAATTTCCTTGTTTTCGAAAGAAAAGCAAATTTTTTGTCCATTAAAAAAACATCAAATTGATCAGAAATACAGTGTAGACATTGTTAATGTTGTAAATGACTACTGTAGCTGGAAACGGCTGATTTGTAATGGAATATCTACATAGGCGTACAGAGGCCCATTATCAGCAACCATCAGTCCTGTGTTCCAATGGCACGTTGTGTTTGCTAATCCAAGTTTGTCATTTTAAAAGGCTAATTGATCATTAGAAAACCCTTTTGCAATTATATTAGCACAGCTGAAAACTGTTGTGCTGATTAAAGAAGCAATAAAACTGGCCTTCTTTAGACTAGTTGAGTATCTGGAGCATCAGCAATTGTGGGTTCAATTACAGGCTCAAAATGGCCAGAAACAAAGAACTTTCTTCTGAAACTCGTCAGTCTATTCTTGTTCTGAGAAATGAAGGCTATTCCATGCAGAAATTGCCAAGAAACTGAAGATCTCGTACAACGCTGTGTACTACTCCCTTCACAGAACAGCGCAAACTGGCTCTAACCAGAATAGAAAGAGGAGTGGGAGGCCCCGTGCACAACTGAGCAAGAGGACAAATACATTAGAGTGTCTAGTTTGAGAAACAGACGCTCACAGGTCCTCAACTGGCAGCTTCATTAAATAGTACCATAAAACACCAGTCTCAACGTCAACAGTGAAGAGGCGACTCGGGATGCTGGCCTTCTAGGCAGAGTTGCAAAGAAAAGCCATATCTCAGACTGGCCAATAAAAAGAAAAGATTAAGATGGGCAAAAGAACACAGACACTGGACAGAGGAAGATTGGAAAAAAGTGTTATGGACAGACGAATCTAAGTTTGAGGTGTTCGGATCACAAAGAAGAACATTCGTGAGACGCAGACCAAATGAAAAGATGCTGGAGGAGTGCTTGATGCCATCTGTCAAGCATGGAGGAGGCAATGTGATGGTCTGGGGGTGCTTTGGTGGTGGTAAAGTGGGAGATTTGTACAGGGTAAAAGGGATCTTGAAGAAGGAAGGCTATCACTCCATTTTGCAATGCCATGCCATACCCTGTGGACGGCGCTTGATTGGAGCCAATTTCCTCCTACAACAGGACAATGACCCAAAGCACAGCTCCAAACTATGCAATAACTATTTAGGGAAGAAGCAGTCAGCTGGTATTCTGTCTATAATGTCTATATTTCCTATTCAAACTCATTTCAGGTATGTTTTCATGGAAAACAAGGAAATTTCTAAGTGACCCCAAACTTTTGAACGGTAGTGTACATTTATATCGTATTAGATTTAATACAAAACAACAACAAATATCTTTTTTAGACATCAAATTTCTCTTATCTCCGTCCACTGAGACTATTACCAAAGTGCACTGTGTTTTATCCACTAGATGTCGCTGTTGCCCATTAACCCTTAAAATACCAGTCCTTTCAAATTCCTGGTTCTAGAAAGTCTCTTTCCAGTATAATAAATTAATCAAGTCTCTTTGAAGCTTGGAGAGGGTGACATTTTCTTGTGATCTGTTTCTTTCTTTACATAAACAAATACAAGTTAAGTGTTTTAAGGGGGAGGGAAGATTTTGGACTATGAAACACAGAATTTAGTATTAGGTTTCATTAAGCTCAATTCCCAATTAAATATAAAAGCTCCAAAACATCATTACAACATCATACAGTACCTTGACAGAGACACTCCAGTGGTGGGAATTCGCTGTTATGGGCTCAGTGGCAAGTGCTTTTAGCACGTCTTCGGGGACATTCTTGAACAGTCTGCTATCCTTGGCATCTAGATCAACAAGGACAAGGAAATCAGGTGTGTTGTCCAATGAGATTACCAGTAGTTCCTCTTCCATTTCCTGTATGAAATGATGGTGCTGCCATAATCATTACAAAGTATAGATATAGCATTCCGATCAACTGATTGAATTGAAACCCCTCCCTGCAGTGTTAAAGATTTTTAAGTAACACAAAATCAAGAAAATTTTAAAGCATATTAGAGACAACAAATACTGCAGGTAATCGATCTGTAAATCTTTAAAGCGCTTCTCAGAAACTAAAAACGCAGAATCAATTTAAATCTGAATTATTCTAAAATAGAATAGTGAAATAGAAGGGATAAGTGCATAACACATATTTTCATTTGTCGCAGTGAGATCTGGACATTATTCCAAATCGAAAAAACGTATAACTCTCTGACTTATAAATATCTTATCTTCTTTACAGCTCACGTAGGTATGATGTCATGTTATCATTACTCATGGTCTCCCATCACTCCCACTTACTAATATTATTAACTTGCTTCCTTGATGATCTTTTTTTTTTTTTTTACAATTTTCTTATCAATTTAAGTTGCTGATTCACTGAATTTAACATTAAAAGACAGAGAGCATTTATTGCTTTAAAATATTCATTTTAATGGCCAATTAAAAACATAGTTGACCTAAATCACAGTTAGGGATTGCCAACAGTAAACTCATTTCCAGTGTAAATAATTGTTAGGTTTGAAAATATACCTGGCATAAAATCCAATGGAAGTGAAACATTTGAGGTATTAGTTGCTGTCAGGATGAGTTCTCCACTGGTAAGATATGCAAGTTCCTCAAATCCCAAACAGGTGCCCCAGACAGGGAAGAAGTCACCTTGATCATTGGCCTAAAAAATGAAGAACACAGTGCTAGATTGGCTAGCCCCCAGTCCGTGTGTATCCGTTAGGGACGTTATTTTCAATTAAGAAGACAGACATACACAGAGCTTGTCTTTTGCTTCCTTGCCTTTTTTGTCGATATAACCTCTCCTCAATCCAGAATGCCTTACTTGTCTTGCCAAATTGGCAGCTTGTAGTACAAAACCTGCAACTGCCCAAAATGTACAAAATGCGATCTCACAAGTGCCCTTGTCAAATCCACAAAACTCATGAAAGTTACACCAAGTTTGGGCCAATCTGCTTCATTAATACACTTTTCACACCGAGAGACATGCTTATTATACGGGGCAGGAGGTTACTTAACAAAATGTGCAGCAGATTGAAGTTCCAACAGGTCTGAAAGGACGGCTAACAATAAGTATTTGATTTGGCCCACAAGTACAGCCAGCTGTGTTGTCCCGTAAAAGGAGTTCTCCTTCATTGTACACATGACACTATGGGGGTGATGCAAGTTTAGGCACAAGATTAATAATTGTGGATGCAAAATTCAAATTGCACTGCACCCTATGCAAGCGTAAGAGCAATGCAAATTATTCAACACCCACAAATATGATAATGAGGGTCTCATTGAGCACATCGGTCTATTTAGCGGACGCAATTGCAGAGTTTGGAGTATAGTGAGTAGTAATCGTTGTATGACATTTGTGGAGCACGAAAATACAAACCATAAAAATGTCAGAGGAAGGACAGCAAAGTTCTTGGCGCACGGAAAAGAAAGGTTTCCTGAGAAGGAGTTGAGAGTCCTTACGGCTGAGGTCACTCAGCATGAAGCAGAGTTGTTTGGGAAAGCCTCAGCCAACATCAGTTATGCTGGTATCCTTAGAAAAGTGTATGCATTGGCCTGCCCTTTTTAGCATGACATCCAGAAATGTGCCTAGCACTCTGGAAAAGGTGGATTGGACTATCCCTCCAGACATTCTAACTGTGGTCTGAAAGGAACCAGAGGCTAAGTAGTACAGAAAACACAGCACTTTCAATTCAGCTATTAGGTCTACAATGACCTGCGGAGCGAGATAACGCTTTAGCGCCACATCATCCGGCATCCCAAACAAAGTGACCCTGGAATTCCTGCTTGTTCGTGTTTCTGCCTCTCCTCAACAAGAGCCAAGTGTACCACAGCAGCCATCCTGAAGCCAATCACAGGTTTCTGCAGGTGTGTGCTTTTATACAGCTCAGTAACTTGCTTCTACAATGGTATGCACCTTGTAAGAAGAAGTGGTTTTTGTAGGGTCAGCAATTGCCTAAGTGTAAAATCCTTACATCACATTATAATATTTGTGCCCGCTTAGTATCCAGATCCCGCCCAATCCCATACTCTTCATCTGAATGCATTTCAATATAATTGTAATGGAATGATCATGGCAAAGTACAAATTTGATAGCGGCTGCAGAATGTCAGATGAACACCACTCTTTACATACACTGCAATTTTTTAGCGGCTGGTAAAATAGGACTTTATGGCTGCTAAACACGATTCACGGCAGCATTATGGGGGGTTTGCACCCACAAATCATTTTGCTCACATCCTTACATCACCCCCTACATGTCAGCAAAAGCAATTCTGGCATGGGCAATAAATGGTCTTATTGAAAGACACCCTTGAAATGCAGTAGTCACACATGATTCAAACCTATATGATTTAAAAAAGGTGCATATGCCACTTTAAAATCCCATGAGACAGAAATATTTTTCATTCAAACCAATGTCCACAAATACAGCACTAGAAAGTTTAGTTTACATACAGCACACATACCTTTAAGGCTAGTCTGTAAAAAACACTTGCAGCTTTAGCATAGCCTGAAGAAGTTAAATTGACACCTCCTCCAGGAAACAGAACTCTGCAAGAAACAGTTTTCAGTTATTTTTTTTTCTCCATCATTCCTGTCTCCTGCGTGTCCTTTCTGGATACACATGAAACATTTTAATAAAATGTATGCTTTTCCTAGATTCATGAAAATATTAAATACAGTTCATTTAACATACCCATTTAAAGAATTGAAAAGTTTTTCATATTCTTCTTCTGACTGGCTTATTCTGCGGGGAAAACAAGAAAGAAAAGCTACAAAATAATGACATTTTATGAAAGCATTCCAAAAAAAAAAAAACACTAAACATTGTCAGCATTTTCTTTTAAAGCAAAAAAACATATCATGCATTCCTAGTTTCAAGTCCACTCAAGTAAGTCTTTGTATGTATGTTCCTAAAAGGGAGCAAATTAGTCTCTGAAATCTTATACTAAGTGCTGGTCTACAAACGTCAAATAAGTGTTTAAAATTATACTAAATATAACGAAAACCTGAAAAAAATATAAATCCTTGATTTTGATATGATTGTGGACAATAAATGTTTATATATGTTAAAATTACTATTTAAATGTGCAAGGATTGCATAACTTAGTGTTATAAACAACCACTGTTATTTATTACCTTATTGGTACCACTCTTGCTCCAGCAGACTCCAAGAACTTTACATATGAAGCAGCAATATAAGAGTTTCCTGAAGACTGATATTCTTGTGCCAAAACACCTAGCAAATGATCATAGATACAAGAAAGGCTTTACAAGAAAAAATAAACACATAAATACAATTTTAAAAATAATTTTTAAAAAAAATTAAAAAAAATCACTAAAATCTGTGCTGAGAATTTGAGGTATACAAGAAAATGTAGGCTTCTCCGTGTGCTGAAGCTGGAGTAAACTGTATTACGGCAAAATACATTTTTGAAGATTTAGAGGGAAAGAGAAACAGTTCTAGCACATCTACACAAACACATCAGTTAAAAAGCTATAAATGTTTATCTAAATTCCATAGGTTTAACCACATGATGTAACAGCCACATGATATAAAAAGAGAGCTTGAAGCTCCATTAAGAGATAGATCACCAGGGAGCTGGTAAGAAAGAAAGAAAGAAAAAAGAAAGACAGATATTGTGTGAACCATAGTGTTTTGGTTAAAATTGTGTGTAAAACTGTTTGTGACTGGTAAAGTGTGTCAGGTTAGGGCAAAGTAGAGTTTAGTTAGTGCTGTTTATTTTGTTTATTTCTGTATTATTAAAAGAGTGTGTCAGCGCTAAACCTTCAATTCCTGTGTTGGGCTAAGCTTTTAAAGGGGTGAACGAACTGTGCGTGAGTGCAGTTCTGTTACACTCAAATTGGAAATAAGACTCCTATAGCAATCGGGTCCACTACGGCAGGGGTCAGCAACCTTTTTTGTGTACGAGACAAACTGAATGGAAATTTAGAGCAAGTGGTCTGCAAAGAGCCAATCATAAACACACAAATTATAATAATAAATTAAATTGATTATTGTACTTACAGTAATTGTGTTTGTGGGTGTGTATCTGTGAATTACTTAGACTCGAGAGCCATATTTGCTTCCTTGAAGAGCCAGGCATCGCTCGGAAGCCTTAGGTTGCCGACCCCTGAACAAGTGTGGTGCTACTAAACCAAAGAACACCGAAGGCCACATTAAAGTGAGAATGACAGGGTTTTCTTTTTTTATTATTCTGAAGGATGTGCTTTTCTTAGTAGAAAAGTGAAGGACAGGTTTATTAAAGCTGTCCTTCACACTTTTCCATGCCTGTAATAGGGGCATGGGTATCCGCTGACAGAAGAGGAGACACACCGGAGATGCGCTTGCAATGCCACACAGGCATCTGGGATTGATTTATTTACACAGTTACGGCAACACAATTGCAGCTAGTTGCTGCTAGGGAACCAGCAATAGTAATAGCTAGGGTGGAGTTGTTGAGGAGACCATGTGGCCACAAATCCTGTTTGTAAAAACAGGTCACTCAGCATTGCTCCCACTATAAGGGAGGTCCTGTTCCAGGAACTTTCTCCCGGACACTCTCAGTATACTTTTTGGGATTAAAATCCCCTAAATTTCATGTTACATTGCTGAATTGCTTACACGTTACACACCTGTACGTAATCTATGTTCTTCATCCTCGGGTTTATTGGCAATACCCAAAACTAAGCTTTGCTCCATGGGCAATAGGGCTTTTTGCCGCTATGCGCCCAAACTTTGGAACGACCTTCATCAATCTGTCAGGGATGCTAAGACCGTTGATGCTTTTAAAAAACAGTTAAAGATGCACTTTTACGCTCAGGCATTTTTATCATGATTTGGTTTTTGATTTGTGTAAATTTCTTATGTATACTCTTAATATGCTGTATGTATATATGGTTCTCTGTGTTTTTTGAGTTTGTATAGCGCTTTGAGATGTGTGCATTTAGGCGCTTTATAAAATAAAGATTATTATTATTATTATTATTATTATTATTATTATTATTATTATTATTATTATTAACTATTTTCTGTTCTTTAAAACCATGACCCAGGTTCCACTCCAGGCCAATTTCCGACTGCCATTCCCTGTAAACACACACAGTCGGCAGCATGTCTCAGCAGAGAATATTTACAAATGATATTAACAAAAAAAACTAAAGAAAAACAAACAAATACAAAACACAGATGCATTGGGTGCGAGTTGAAAAGCCTGAATTGTCCCATTACATGGATTCAAATGGTAACCCTAGCCAGGCAATACTCAAAGTACTGTCTCTATACAGTACAAATCTAAAAAGTCACATTACCTCAATATAGCCAAGGAATAAGACTGCAACTATACGTAAGATGCAGTCAGAATCCGGCCAATGTGCAATACATAATGTTCAGTTCACTGCTACTCACCAATAATAGGTCTGTCGTTCCGTTCATCCGCGTTGCACACCAGTATTAAGACAGTGTTGCAAAAAACAAGCAGTGTTGCACAACGTAAGGGGTTCATGTCTTCTTCGAGCTTAGTATTTTAACATTTAGAGCTTCTGCTAAAAAAAATGGTTTTGGCCTGGAACAATTTAACTTCGAGACAATGGCAGACTTCAAGTCAAAACGTTTAAATAAATATCCTGAAGTCTACATAATCAACAAGTAGCAGTGTGTATACTATCCCCTTGTATCTATGATGCTGCGCTCAGCAATATGGGAACTGCAGTTTTTATAGACGACTCGAGCAAGGTTACGTACTACGGAAGCTTATAGCTGCCATGTAGTGAACCGCTCTAAACACTTCCGCATATCACCTGACTAAGGAGATGGTCATAAGATCAATTCATTGAATTAAATACTGTGCGGTTTTTATGAGCAAATGAGATATTGCAATCCCGCTCCCAAATTTCGTTTTCAGATTGATTGTTCAAACAAGCTAATATAGATGAAAAAGACGACTGGCAAAAGTAAACTATTATTATTATTATTATTATTATTATTATTATTATATATTTTTGGTTAGGTGTAATACATGTCGTAATATCCCTAGATTAAAGTAATGAAAACATCATTATTTAACTGTGCATGTGATCAGAGGCGGATCCAGACTTTCATGGGTGGCGGGGATACCTGATGCGTTAAAGTAAACAATATTTGTGATGCTCCATGTATCACGGATGTAGTTGCTAAGTACACATGCTCATTCCTCGACTCATTTATCGTGGAGCACAGTGGCTTGTTCAGAAAATTCGAACAGGGGTTGTTAAGTGGAGGCTGGCTAATTTTAGAATATTGTAGCGATCCGTGCATTTATGTTTTGTACTGTATTCCTACTTTGTTTGTGTACTGTAATTCCTGCTGTACGCACCCGCAGACTTTGCTAAGTGCGCAGATTCTGTAAAGATTCTGAAAATTCATTGGCTACTTGTTCCGATTCTGTGCACAATGGTGAAAGTCTGCGTGGCGTGGACACACCCCGTCTCAGTGTCTACGTAGCCTGCGCGTGTGGTGCCTTCTGTGTGTCCCCTGTGATTGTTGGGATTGTTTGTTGTTTCTCTGTCCTGATTGGCTGAGGACCAATGGGATATGTGTAAGTTCCGGTACCCGGTTCAGCATAAAGGGGCGGAGCTAAATTATAAAAGGCGCTACGCCAGAAGGTATGTTGTTATACTGAAAATGGCTGTGTTCTTCCTGGGCTGAAACCTGTTGAATCCTGTGTCACTGAGAGAGAGTCCAGCATTGCGTGTGTGTGTTTTAAATCAATAAAAAGGATTTGAAGAATAGTAACCAACCTGTCTTCTCTGTTTTCTGCCTCTTTGCTCAAACGCTACAATATACATAAGTATTGTGTATCCAGGCGCTGTCAAACACTTCCTTTCACACAACGATTTGAATTTTTGCATTTCATATTTTACTACACCAAAAAGCTGAAAAAAAGCATATCAATTTTATGCATTTTTTTTTAAAAGACTTAGAACCCTAAAGTTGCACAATATATACCATAGTATGAATTATGATATTATTAAGATGTATAATTTGCTCAAAACAACGTTGTTAGAAAAAATGTATTGTGTAAAACAAATAAAGTACTTTCTTCAGCTGGTGGTAAACACAATTAGAGAACGATCGGTTATATTGCTTAAAATACAAATATATTTACCAATACAGGCTATTAGTTAAGAGCAGAGACTTGTGGGTAGCTGTCGTTTGAGCGCCAGAGCCACTTTTCCACTGCAGCACTCCTAGATTAACAGCAGATGGCACTATAGCCTGTATCACGGCATACCGTCACAGACGACCAGAGCACAATTAAACCATAACCTTGGTTAAACACGTTTAAAAAATGTTTTTTAAAATTTGTATAAACTGTTCCAAACATAAACCCTTTTCTGTGCCATTCTATGCAGACTTGCCGATATAATCAAGGAAAGAGATATGCCACATGGATATTCAGATGAGTGATGATGATGATGCTCAGTTTAATTTCTCCCACCTTTTGCAATTACATGATGGGTCGCTGGCCAGATACAAGACCATAAATCAAGGGCATATCATTCTAATTCAGAGTATTGGGAAACACAGCATTCCAGTATTGTCGGGGTTGGCAGGGTTTGTATGCAAGTGTCTGCACTAATCATTAATTTTACCTGTTGTCGGTCAGCCAGCCCTGAAACAAAGGATAAAGACTATGACAATGGAAGCAAAAACAGCAAGAGGTTGAAAATGGATTTTAAAACCCAAACATCCCTCTTTATTCAATAATTAAACAACATTTGTATTTAAAAAAAATAATTGAAAAATTATTTTTTCCCAAATGATTATATTGAAATAAAATGAAAAATAATAGCATGCAGGATGCAGTTTAGGTTTAGTACAATAAGAGCTCTTAGTCTTTAAAAATAAGTAAATAAATAACAATTCACAAATATTAATGTACACTTTAATGCAATTTGACTGGATTTGCTGGTTGTCTATGGGATATAAATACACTTGAACCACCCACCCCATATATGACAGTTGTTTCAAAAGCATAGCCAAATTACCCATTGAATAAGTTACCTATTGTATCTACATTCATATTCAGAACTCTTTTTAAAATCTAGAGCAGACAAGAAAGGGCACCCTGGTAACAGGTGCAGTCTGGGATGCAGATTCTCTGACTTGCCCAGAACCCACTATCTGATCAATCTTTTCTTCTACCTGGCTAGGTAACAGAGCTAACGGCCTTATAGATTACACAGTTTACCGACATGTGGTAGGTCACGTGGTTTAGCGCCCTTGTATTACATTGACTGCTGCATTTCTTGATAGTTTCAAATTAAGTGGCCACATCCTCTAAGTATGGTGCCATTTCATTTTTGATCGAGAGGAACGGTACTTACAGCGAAGCGCAAGAACTGCCAGTGATGGAGAGGAACAGTAAGTAGTTCCTCGCGCCAAGTTGCAGCGAAGCACGAGAACTGCCAGTGACCTAAGAGAAATAAGTCGTCGTCAACGTAAGGTAAAAATGTCCTTCTCCTCCTCCTTCTTTTTCTCCAAACGTATTTTTTTTTTTTTTTTTGGCAGACCCCAGGCATTTTTACCCAGGCATATGTATATTACAGGACATCCTAGTTTAATGACAATTAACTTATTTTGTCAGCATGGAAATATACTTTGGAAAAAAAGTATACTGCGAGGACTTCCTTGGAAAGATAACGACACCGCTTTGACAGTTGTGCCTATTTGCTTGGTGGGGGCCAAGGCTGCCCCAATTGTTTCCTCTAACTTAGCTTGTGTTTTTGATACTAGAAGAAACAGAATTGGGGCAACCTTGGCCCCCATCGGTTTTACTGTTGTACCTATTTGCTTTGTGCTGGGCAAGGTTGCTCCAATGGTTTCTTGAAACTTGGCTTGTGTTTTTGATATCTCTTCTTTAAATGGCTGGGCACTTTTGATAACTTGGCGGGGTTTTTTTCACACTTCCAATATGTTTTTGTTTCAGATTAAATATGCATCATACCTTGCTTCTGTACGATCCCTTGCTGTGATTGGTGAGCATTGCATTCTTGTACTACCTCATTGCAAAACTCGATAAAAATCGTGTACATTTCGTTTGATTTCTCTTTATTTGTGTCCAAATTCCGACCCTTTAATTCCACTTTTGCTCCCCAGCTACCATATTTTGTTTTCGAGAGTCACTTTTCTCGTGTAATTTACGGACGCTCCCTTATTCCCCTCTTTTGTATCGATTCTGTCTCCTGCAGCGCCCACGCCTGCGCCTGCGCTACTGCTCCAGCCGCACTGAGCTTTTCCAGACCGGCTCCATCCTACTGATTCAGCCCCTTCCGAGGCACCAACCATCCATCCATTAGTACAAACAGCCGGGGGGAGTGTGGGGGAATCGCAGACTGCTTTCGGAGGGGAAGTTCAGAACTAGACAGCCGGACAGAGACTCTTTTGCAACAGCCGCCTCGAGTCCGCAGCCTGCACTGAGGAAGCTATGGAAAGAAAGGTAGGCAATTGTAACGTCATATTATTGCATTATTAATATTCTTCTTTCTCTTCATATTTCCCTCTTTAGTGAAATGCAGATATATTTTTGTCCACCATTACATTAGATCACGCCGAGTAGCCCAGCCCACCTTGACATGGCTTGGCAATCTGCCAAAAAGAATCCTAGACTTTAGTTTTTTTTAGCTGAATCAGTCAATTTCAGACCAGCACAAGAGGAGAAAAAAAAGAAATACAACGGAAAACAACAACAGCAGATATTCAAGCTACTGATTCCAGTACAGACATTTTATTTTAAATATTGTATTTCTTTTCAGTAACAGTGTTATTAATATTTGATATAAGAATAGTCGAAGAAAAAAATGCTGTTTTAAAAACAGAAATCTAACTAAAGACCCCCTTCTCGTTTATCTTTAGCATTGCAGATACGAGGGGCTTGTTAACCTTGAGTATTTGAGAAATAGACACTTGCACCGCTACCTGTGCAAGGACACAGATCCTATTTTGCCATCGTGTTTGCTACAGTACAGTTTTTTTTTTCTCTGTGCTATGAATGAAAGTTGAGACCTGGTAAAAAAAAAAAAAAAAAAGGGGGGGGGGGGGTATTGTTATTTATTGTTATTTATTATCTGTGGCTAGAAAGGATGTACCTGTGCATCCAAATGTAATGAAACTTAGTACATTCATTAAGACAAGTTATAGAGTGTATGGCTGTGGCTATTTTCCATTAGAGAAAAGGACTTTGGTATGTTTAAAAAAATAAATTTAAAAAAAAAATGGCCCCATTTTATTGATGTGGTCGAATGCACTCTACTGGTAACAGTAAAAATGTTAAACATGTCACATGAGAAAGAAGTCCTTTCTTCTTATAAGAACTAGACTCTGGGAATGTACACATGTGTCTGTCTATGTCTATGTATCTATATGTGTGTGTGTGTGTGTGTCACACAGAAAACTGCTTATCCAATTATGACTAAACTTGATTATTCCTTACCAAGTTACGGGGATGTAGGGTTTTGATGATATTGTTATACCAGGTACTTCATTTTTTTTATTTACAACGTAAGCAGAGGAAGTATGTTACTGAAATACTTGTCTCTCTGTAAATGTTACTAGTATTGTTACTTGATTGTTAAATACAGCATGTACTTAACATATTCATATCTATCGTATATATTAAACTGCAGACAGGAAGCTTTTGATCCAGACCACTGGAAAATGAGAGGCACGATAAAAGTTGATCCTAGATAAAAAAACATTTGCTCTGCTCTGGAAATGTATTGATTAATTATGCATCCATTATTGGGATCCTGCGTGTCGGGTATATAAATCAATGTGTACCATGCAGGACAACAGCAGGGCAGTGCGGTCATGTTTTTTGTATGGCATGTTTATACTGGGGGCCAGGGGGTTTGCTCAGTGTTAAATGTTTAGAATTGTACCAAAACCTTACAAAAATAGCACGTCCCCAGGACAGTTTTTATCAGGCCCTCCGATTTTTTTTCAGATACAGGAGGTTCATGCCGGGGTCAGACAATTATTTTTTTTTTCTGCTTGTATGCAGCATCCGTATCACATCAATTAAAATCAGACACCCCATCGTAAAGAGTGAGGCATGCGGACGTCAGTTTGATATACCACTTGCAGATATAATGTATTTTTTTAATGACTAGCAGCAATTTATGTTCCGCTAAACCACCTGCAAAATAATTAAAAACAAAAGCATGAGTAAAAGGACATGACCTGTGTATTGACACTCCTGCTTTAAATAAGTAGCATAGTATACTTTTTTTTTTTAATAATCAGTTACACGCTTCGTGATCTTAAAAGCACCATTAGCCTAAATATTTTATAGGGACTAGAAGTTTGTAATGTTTTCAGTGCATTCACGCTGCAGTTTTGGTCCCTTAATGCATTATTGAGTGATGGGTTGAGTACAGACCTTATAGTTATTGAACACACTGTGAATGTACATTTTTATTCAGTACACACTGTATGGGGTACTGTTTGTTTGCTGTACTGGAAATGTAAAACATCCAGAGTTATGCATATTATAAATAACTGAAATAAATAAATTGAAATAACTTAAAATACATACATTTGTGTGTTATAATGATCAGAAAAATGATGCCTAGAACAGTGTGTCATTAGTGGTGACCAGGTTTTATTGCATTTCCTGAAATACTGTATGACTGCCTCATGTAACAGGATGGTTTCTGAACTTGGAGACCTCTGTCGATTTCAAATTCCCTGATTACCAGCTGAGACACGGATCATTGATTTAAATAGATCATCAAATTCCAGGGCATCGTTTAGAATATTCATTAGTACAGAAGATTTTCGAAGATTTAGGCAAACACTGCTTCAAATGTATTTGATTTAAAAATGACCATGTCCATATTCTTTCTAAACAGAATCACCATATCAGAATCACAAATATTGAACTATTTAAAGTCTTTTTTATGATTAAAATACAATGTGATATTTATGAAACTGCTCTAGAGTTGTGTGGGCTTAGTTAATGAGACAATTGTATTAATGGTTTGATATGTTTTTTAAATGCAGTATCCATTATGTTTGATATATCTGTTTTCCAAAAGCAAATGCAAAATAAAAATCAATGCTTCTGAGAGCACTTTTCTGGGATGCACGCGTAGGCTCAGGCTCCAGACAGTTCTTCTTTTCTCTGTTTAACTTTAATCCATAAAACCACCAATAGAGCTAGAAGTTTCACTATTAATATGGCAGCAAGCAGGGGGAACTAAGAAAAAGTTTAAAGAAACATCGATCATTACTGAAGAGCAACGATACCACGCCATCTTGGATGCGCTGCAGAAACAACAACATGGCTTAGACGCTATGATGAAACAAGCGCTGTGGGAGATTTTGAATGATTTGAAGGAGGCACTAAAAAACACAATTTAAACTAATTATACAATCAGGGCTTTGGGGGGGGGGAGCTTCGATTTACATGCTGGGTCCCTGAATATGCTGCAGTCCAGATTTTATTGCCTTCATTCCGCAGTATGGTCGAACAGGCGCGGGTTGACACTCTGCAACCAACAGACTGAACAATTGCAAAACAAGGCCGCAGAGATGGAAGTCAGGAACTGAGAAACCATTTACAGCTGGTGGGTTTGGCTGAATCTGGAGAGGGTTCCGACCCAATCGGATTTTTAAAGATCGTGCTGCCAAAGTGGATCCCTTTTTTGAGAGATTGTCAGATTGAAATAGAAAGAGCGCACCGATTGTATAACGGGAACGACTCTCATAGGAACCACCCTTGCACTTTCATATTTAACCTGCTTAGATACAGTGACAGGCAGCTGATACTGCAAGAGGGAAAAGCAGACTCCCCCATACGTCATGTGACAGATAGATTGCTGTTTTTCCTGGAATGCAACAGCTCAAATAAGATGAGACTTTACAGCGATTAGGAAGCAGATGGTGGCAATGGAACTGAAACGGTTTCTCATCTATCCCGCTTCTTTCAAAGTTGTTCAAAGCGGTCAGCATTATCTCTTTAAATCAGCAAAAGAGGCTGAGGCTTCTTTAGCGTCCCAGGGAGGTACCGGGACCCAGAACCCCATCCGTGCAGCTGAAGGCGCTTTGATGTTGGAACCAAAACAATGCATCTCTACCGACCCATCTGCTACTGTGACGGCCAAACCTCAGTCTAACCGTCCTGTGGCTCCTGCTGACCCTTCTTCGGAGGACATGGAGACAGCGGCTGCGGCTTTTTGAACAATCCTTACCAGGGAGTAGCCCACTGGACTGGGTATATTGGATTCCTAAAAACCCTTGAAGGATGGAGTACATATTGGTAACCCCCCGCCCCCCACACACACACACCTTCCACCCTTTATCTTTGAACATCTTCTCCTCTCCCCCTTGCTTCTTTATCCTAACCACAAAGGTTAATAAGTATATAGGTAATTATATTATATTCTACTTTAAAATACTATCAACAATGAGAAAACATGATGAATTTCATTTCAAGGCTGCAGTTTTCAAACTTGGTTCTGAAACTCATACTGTTCATTTTATTTGTGCTTTTGTGGTACTTTGTTTGAAGAAATAAAGAAACAGGGGTGACTGTGTGTAATGCATAAGCAGGGTCTGAGCTTGGGTGTGCATTGCCGTTAGAGCGCCATCGCTGCTCTAAAGACTTCTGAGTTTTTCCAAACCAGAGGGGCTTTCAAAGTTGAAATCCTTTTGCAGTTTGTGTTTTGTATTTGTATCTGCTGTTGTTTTAATGTTTTGTGTTGCAGATCTCACAGCTTTTGTGATATTCAGAATGGAAACTATAAGTCAGACCCAGATGCCTTGCTACTATATTTTCGTGGGGGAGAGGTCTCTTGCTGTCTCGTTTCAACCATTATAATGACGGGTATTAATATTATGCCCCAGAATGTGCAGGGATTGAATCCGCCCATCAAACGTACAAAATGCCTTTATTTTTTGCATTGCAAACAAGTATCTATAGCAGGGGTGGGCAACTCTGGTCCTGGGGGCGGTGTCCCGCCTGGTTTTGTTCAACTGTACCCTAAATTAATTAATTGGGCCAAATAAGCTTCTAATAAGTACTTAATTGGTCCAATGAATTAATTTAGGGTACAGTTGAAACAAAAACCAGGAGGGACCCCGGCCCTCCAGGACCAGGGCTGCCCACCCCTGATCTATAGCATTATTGCAAGAAACACATCTTAAATCTTGTTATGTCCACAGTTTTCAAAACAATCTTTTTTAGAATTTCAGCCCATTCCTATGCTACAAACAAAACCGAGAGTGTTCTTGCCCTCATAGATACAACATTGAAGTTTTCTATTGAAGCGTCTGAGGGTGATGACTTAATTCATCCCAGGCCCAATGTAACTTTATACATTATTTAATATATATATATATATATATATATATATATATATATATATATATATATATATATATATATATATATATATATATATATATATATATATATATATATATATATATATATATATATATATATATATATATATATATATATATATATATATATATATATATATATATATATATATATATATATATATATATAATAATATAGTAACAACAATGTAAGTGATTTAAACTTTTTCAATGCCAGACACAAGTCTCAAATTGATTACATTTTTGTGTCTCCAGGGCTCATTAATTCTGTGTTGAAAACCAACATCTTCCAATTGTTCGATCAGACCATTCCCCAGTGCTCTGTAATTTTACGTGGCGTAAGGTCTGGCTTTTCTGGTTATAGTTTTGTACTTTTATTTATTTTTTTCTTTTTCTAGTCTCTTAAAAACAACAACAAAAAAATTAATTACAAAAAATAAAATCAATGCTTCTGGTCCTGAAATCAGACCTGTGACTTTCAATAAAATGATGATTTTCATTCATTTCATTCACTAACAAATATTAAAACTAATATTGGTGGTTTTATTTTGTTTTGGTCATTTTTGTTTTGGGTGTATAGTAACAAATGTTCTGGGACAAAGACTACAACTCCAGTAATGCTCTGTGCAGGTACCATTGTAAACTAAACCGAAGCCGTACAGATATCCCACCAAATTGTTTCTTGCTACTGTAGGATTTTGCAGTTATATTTTGTATTCTCTCCATCCTTGCTTTACAATAGTGAGGGCCCCTTATGTGATATGTTTTGCCTTTTGTGAACGCAGTTTTTCCATTCAGGAAAAAATATTTCATTTCTCGATTGCACAGGGATCACAGTCCATTTACAGTGTCTTGCTGTGGGCCTGGAATGCAGAGTGATGTTTTATAGAGAGACCGTTTTAGTTCTGGTCTGTTTAACATCCTTCTTCTCAAAGAGCCTGTGTAGTCATGGAAAGCAAACTGGATTACACACACCTGATTGCCTAAATTCACTTCATGTTGATGAAATGGGATTTAATGTTGGGCTATGCTTAATATGTGTTTAAGAGAAAACATAATAGATGTGTGTTTAACCAGCGTTGTAACTAAAATCTGCTACAATATACAGCATCACTCTCTATATAGAATTAACTAATTCTACATAGAGTCGAATGAAACCTGCTGAATAATGTTACGTTAACATATTGAATTACATACCGCTTTGTAGTGTTCCATAAACTGACAAAAACTGACATTTTGAAATCTAACATATAATACTATACTACTACTAGGCTTCAGGTAGACTTTTGCAATTTCATTTTGTAGTTATTGATTACATGATGTCAAATAAATGATCTAAATTATGTTCATATAGTTTTTTAGTTTTTTTTTATTTTGTCTCAATCCTAAAATTCTAGGTGATGCAAAACCTTTGGCCATAGCTGTAGAAAGTGACTCTGATGTAATGAAAATAAGGATGATTTGATTGTAAGTAAGGCTATATTTATAAAACAGTCCAATAAATGTAATGTTGGCAGTATGGATTTCCCAGCATGCACATTCTTATGAAAACAGTCCCTAAGTGTGATCTTGACTGTGGTAGTATTACCATTAACTAAATAACTAAAACAGAGGTCAGAGAACCATTGGCAAACTCAGATCACAACATGGTCTAATTTAAAGTGCTTTTTAAAACCCAAAAAGTAATGACTTAAGCTAAGGTTTACAATTTACAGAGACTAACAGAAGTAGATTGGAGTAAAATAGAGAAAACATCCACGGAAAAAGGATGGCTGTTTCTTAAAAATGTACTAGAGGTGCAAAACAATTACTCCTATAAGTAGACAAATCTAAATCTAAAACAAAATGGCCAAAATGGTTTAATAGATATTCAAAGAAAAAAGGCACTTTGCAGAGTGTTTAAAAGGAACCAAGAACAAATGGCAAAATCATAGATGAAGAGAAAAAAATAGCAAATATACTTTTCACAAGTTTTTACACATGTCGACCTGTTCCTATCCAGTTTTAAATAACTTTAGCATAACAGAGGCAGAAGTGTTAAAGGGACTAGGAGCTCTTCAAATAAACAAATCCCCTGGGCCGGATAAGATACTCTCAATAGTACTCAAAGAAATTAAAGAAGTTACAAACCGCTAACCAAGGTCATGCAATGGTCTTTTGACACATGGGTTGTACCGACAGACTGGAGAATTGCAAACGTAATACTGATCCACAAAAAGGGAGACAAACCCAAACCAGGTAACTACAGACCAATAAGCCTGACTTCTATTATATGTAAACTTATGGAAACTATAATAATATCCAAAATGGAAAATTACAGTATCCTGGGAGACAGTCAGCATGGTTTTAGGAAAGGGAAATTGTATGTAACTAACCTGCTTCATTTTTTTTGAGGATGCAACATTGACAATGAATAATTGCAAAGCATATGACATGGTTTATTTAAATTTCCAGAAAGCTTTTGAGAAAGTCGTGCATAAAAGATTAATTCTCAAACTGAACGCAGTAGGGATTCAAGGAAATGCATCCATATGGATCAGGGAGTGGTTAACATGTAGAAAACAGAAAGTATTGATTAGAGGAGAAAGCTCAAAATGAAGCGAGGTAACCAGTGGTGTACCACATGGATCAGTATTAGGTCCTCTGCTATTCCTAATCTACATTAATGACTTAACTTGTTAAATTTGCAGACGACACAAAAATAGGAGGAGTGGCAAACACCGTTTCAGCAGCAAAGTTCATTCAAAATGATCTAGACAGCATTCAGAACTGGGCAGAGACATGTCAAATTACATTTAATATAGAAAAGTGTAAGGTACTGCATGCAGGCAATAAAAATGTGCATTATAAATATCATATGAGAGATACTGAAATTGAAGAAGGAATCTATGAAAAAGACCTTTAAGGAGTTTATGTTGACTCAGAAATGTCTTCGTCTAGACAATGTGGGGAAGCTATAAAAACAGCCAACAAGATACTCGGATGTATAGAAAAGTGTTGAATTTAAATCAAGGGAAGTAATGTTAAAACTTTACAATGCATTAGTAAGACCTCATCTAGATATTGTGTTCAGTTCTGGTCAACTCGCTACAAAAAGGATATTGCTGTTCTAGAAAGAGTGCAAAGAAGAGCGACCAGAATTACCCCGGGTTTAAAAGACAGGTTGTATGCAGACAGGCTAAAAGAATTGAATCTATTCAGTCTTGAACAAAGAAAACTATGCGGCGAACTGATTCAAGCATTCAAAATTCTAAAAGGTATTGACAATGTCGACCCAGGGGACTTTTTCGACCTGAAAAGAGAAACAAGGACCAGGGGTCACAAATGGAGATTAGATAAAGAGGCATTCTGAACAGAAAATAGGCACTTTTTTACACAGAATTGTAAAAAAGTGGAACCAACTGCCCAGTAATGTTGTTGAAGCTGACACCCTGGGATCCTTCAAGAAGCTGCTTGATGAGATGCTGGGATCAATAAGCTACTAACAACCAAACGAGTAAGATGTGCTTAATGGCCTCCTCTCGCTTGTAAACTTTCTTATGTTTCTTATTCTGGATTTAGCAGGGAATTGTTTTTTTAATATTTACAGAACTGAGACACAGTAGACCCTTGTAGTGCAGGACCTAAGTTAATTGTTGTGATGTAATCATGGTTTGTATATTGAAAAAAATGTAACTGATTATGCCAGTTTAGGTCTCCTCGGGACATTTACTGTACATTTACATTTACTGTGTCTTTTTTATTTTTTTTATTTTTTATTTTTTTTATAACATTAATCTGACTTTTACATGAATTCCATGAGTGAATGCATGTCTCTTGGAACATGTCGCTACCTGAAATGGATATTTGTGTCAAATGACGATGCCAGGTTTAAGCCTATTATGGTAAATAGATCAGGTTAAGTACCAGGTTAAGGTTAATTCTTTCAGGAGATAGTGTTTTACTCAGCACTGATGTGTTTTCTGTTTGATCTTTTGTGCTTACATGGCTGCTACTGATTCTGAAGACAGGATTTGTGGTACATACAGATGGCAGGAACTTATTTAACAATCCAGTGCTGTATGTACTGTATATTATCTCTCAGAAAAGCAACAAAGCAACATGAGCGTGCTGTAACTCAGTGGTTCTTTAAGTTTTCCATGATGAGGACCACCTTGGAATTTTGAGATTTTTTGACTGACCGCTATGAGCTTGGGATCGAAAACACACATCTTCATACTACAAACTATCTAGCAAGGTAGATTCATACAAAAACTATGATCTTTAAAACTGCAGCAACCTTTTGTGATGCTGCACTGTAACTGCAAATGGGTCTATTTTAGTAGTGATTCATTATTGCAAACAAAGTATTTTGTTATGTTCTTGGACTGTGTCAGAAATGGCTTTTACTAGTTTTATTTCCCTAGTTGATCTGTGATTGACAATTGAATATGCAAATCCATGTGCATTTCGAGTGATCAGAGTCTTGCTAGTAATGCCTTACACCATATGTAGAGGTATCAAATATCTTTGTGCAGGTAACTAGTCAGAGCAAGAACCTCTTAACTCAAGTTTAGGTGTCAGAAAGTTTAGTTTAATTCCTAAACACTGCATTTATGCAATTGTAATGTATTTTTAAATTTTAACCTCT
Organism: Acipenser oxyrinchus oxyrinchus; assembly: GCA_030684275.1. Lineage (NCBI taxonomy): Eukaryota > Metazoa > Chordata > Actinopteri > Acipenseriformes > Acipenseridae > Acipenser > Acipenser oxyrinchus. The sequence goes on from CM060249.1 coordinate 82,989,046, forward strand.
GCCCAGTCAGATTATCCTAACTTAGAGAGCAGTCAGAAGTCCAGCAAGTTACCCCGATGGTGTTGTTGGGACTCAGACGAGATCAGGAATCAAAGCTGGTACACGTGGCATTTCGCTGCTGCTAGCTACCAAGATCCTGCTTTCTACACTTTCAGATAAGCACTGAGCAAAGCTGTCTAGAAAATGCTTTGAAGACACAAGGCACATTGCACTATTGACCCTTCCGGCTTTGGTAGATTGTGAGTTTTGAGTCCCAGCTCAATGATGTCCTGGCAGTCATTTACAGTACTATTGGCCTGTAAAATGAGGAACAAATGTTTCATCTAGCCATCTTGATTGTAGATAAATTGATAGCATTTGATCACCACTGCTATTTTGCCTGTATTTAAAGATGGGGAAAACCCTCTATTCGGAATACCAAGATATTTAGTAAGCAAGACATTTGAGTGTGGTAAAATTGACCCAGCAGCACCAATCGTTCTGCACATATTCATCTCCCACAATACCAGTGACAGTGTATCTCAAGAACTCCCAACCAGCTCTCAGAATATTCCAGTCCTATCTGCATATCTCAAATTCAAATATTAAAAAAACTGAAAAAAGGGGCAGTACAGCACTAATATTATGGTTATTGCTAATAATAGGTAAGACAATAGATTTTAAAACCTTAGTTATGTCTCCTGGGTTATTGGGTGTATTAGTTGAAGCCGTATCACCCTTATGTGCTATCAAGCACTTCTAACCAGTCTCTTTTATTTATTTATATGTACCATCCAACTGGGCTGGTTATTTGAAAGCTCACATTTTCACATGATTTTAGTGGTGACATCACATAGGATTCTGCATCAAAGCCAGATTTTGTAAATACAATGATAATAACTCAATATTGAAGCCATTATAATTACATTTGTAGCAACTTACTCTTTAAGCTTTACTGTAAGCAATAGGGACTTTCAGTCCTCACAATCCAGTGCAATCTTCAGCCCAGGACTGAGCAGCAGGGGTGTCCTTTATTGAAGATGACAGAATGCACCGACAGAATCTGTTTGGGCAGGCTTTCATGGTGCCTGTCGTGCACCACTCCTGAATATAACCAATTAAGTTAATCTGCATGAACTCTAAATTCATTTCAGTCTTCAGAAAAAGAACCTGTGCAGTTGGGTTCTAAAACAAAATAAGGTTTGTGGATTTAAAAAAAATATATAGATTGGCGGAAGTGAAGGTATGGAGTGAGACACGAAGGGTTATAAATAGCATGTATTATTATTATTATTATTATTATTATTATTATTATTATTATTATTATTATTATTATTATTATTAAATACTTCTGTCCCCAGTAAAGATGCAACAATTAAGGTATTATTATTATTATTATTATTATTATTATTATTATTATTATTATTATTATTATTATTAAATACTTCTGTCCCCAGTAAAGATGCAACAATTAATGTATTATTATTATTATTATTATTGATCGATGTGGCTTTTCTTTTGCATGCTTTGTTTTTGTTCACTGACTGGGTTTCAGACAGGCACTGTGAGAGTGCTCAAACCCAGGGTGTTCCCTGCAGTCCAGTCCTGCTCTTATTCCCTGCTGTTGAAATATACAATCCAATTCCACTCTGTAGCTTTTCCATTTGGGATTCCTAATAGGGAGCGATTGATAATGGAGGATTTCCTAATTTGGTAGACTAGGAATTTACTTGAAGGCTGTTCAGGAAGCAACAGGCAGTACAAAAAACGTTCATGCGGTTATTTAAAAAAAAAGGTGGGGGTCTACAGACTGCATTCATTATTCAGTGTTTTGTTTGTGATGGCTGCTGCCTGGTTTGTGGTTGTTTTGTCAGGATCCGATTGTAGACAGTCTCAATGGCTACACATCTACAAAATCATTTGAAAAAAGAAGAAAAAGTACTGTACTGTTCGTAGCCTGTTTTACTGTCTCGTCTCTGTGAAGTCAGGAGATTGTTGAGAATGAAGCTTTCAAGTCATACTCTTTCAGTACACTAGGGACTATGTCTGTCTGAGACTGCTAGCATGTTGAATATTTTTGTGGTAATGAGCCTCTCCTACTCCTAAGACTGAAGTATGCTAGTTGTCAGATATCAATGACTTATCCTGGGTGTCATGGGACAGCCAAGCAGCTATGTGATCAGATGTAATGTATATCATGTCTGTGATAAAGAGATCTGCAGCTTAGCTGGTGGTGCAGGACATTTTCTGTGAATGCTAAACTGTCTGGCCCCCCAAAAAAAAATGCTCCCGAAGCCCAGAATGCATTGCTCCCGGCGCATTGTTTGAGTGGAAGCAAATGTGTCTTGTCCAGTGCTGAGAGTGTCTGTGATTTGGGCCACTGTAGAATGTATGTTGCTTGATCAGACATGACTGTCTTGCAGCTGGAGTTTAAACTCCATAGTTTTCTGCATGCGCTGCCCTTTATAGGGAAGGTCATTGCAGTTATTGCATTCAGGGACAAGCTTGTGAAGACACTGAGATGCTTCTGCTTTCCCATTATTGTTGCTGAACACTCACATAGACAGGCTTGACCCCAAAAAAGTGCTTATTATAGTGTACTATAGCATCATCCAGGACAAGAAATTGTCTCAAATATGAAGCCATTTTCATTTTATCTTCTTAAAACCAAATGTTACCTTAGGGCATTTAATGTTATTTCTCAGGCAGACTGATTTCAGTGAAAATAAGATTGGGTAGCAATAATTTACCTTTGAATTGCACTTTTCTGGGTTAGAATTCAGAACTTAAGATTTCACAAGATTTGTTTATTACTACTTTATGTGACAGCCCTATATGAAGTGTCCAATTGCCCCCCTGGCGCCCTCAGATCAAGGGGAAGTGTGTCTGCATTCCAGCTGGATGGAAATGGAACACTTCCTCTTTAATGCTTCCAGACTGAATATCACAGTCCGCTGCACAGAGCTTCACACGGGACAGCTGCTTTCACAGGGAGGCCTCAGAAGGGAGAGCTAGGCTCAGGGACAGGCAGCACTGCTGATATAGGGTTTACTGGGCCAGATTCGTATAACATTAAGAACTGTTTTTTGAAAATGAAAATAAACTTTAAAATCTCAAAAACAGATGAAAGGCGTTGAATGTACTATAAACTTGATTTAATTAATCAAAATGGGCTTTAAAAAAAACAAACTTGAAGTGGTTGTAACTAACAAAATAATAATAATAAAAAAATAATACATGTCATGCACTTCCATGCAGTATATAGGTCTTAAATGTTCATTTTCAAAAGAAACATATGATTTTGCAAACATGTATTTTCATAAAATATGACATCAGGTACCACACCAGGTAAAATAAAGTTTCCAGTTTGTTTGCCTTACCTTCCAGGACGTCTATTAAACTTGCATTTCCTCGGTCATTTCACATCAGCAGTGCTTCTGTGGTCAAACTTCTTTCTGACTGCAAAGCATGTCAGTTAGTAGGTGAAATAGCTGGTTAGTTACTGAGAAGGGAGGGGGCAATTTCATTCGCTAGATGAAATGGCCATGAAGGTGCAAGACTGTTTGAAAGCAGGTTAATGTATATGCATGGCATGAACAATGGATGGGATTATTTAAAACAGTCTACATTTTGTGAATAGGGATTTGATTGCTCACATCTTGTGTTCTAGAATGATGAGGGTATCTTCCCGTGAAGCACAGGGAACAGGCATGCGTCACAGCACAGGGTCAGTTGATTAAGTTTCTGGGTAGTTGGTTTGATTATGGCAACACGAAATCCAACAAAATAGGCTCTGCAATAGATCTGACGTCAACCAGTGTGATAGAATGACTCATTTATTTGTGATAACCGTGCAGCAGCGGTGTCTGTACAGTATGGATCAAATAACAAAAGAACCCTCAATCCAATTGTGATTAGGGTTGTTAGGTACATTATGTAACAGAAAAATGGCAAAGTGCAGTGCAGAATGACATTGTTAAAAAGAATTGGCTAATTTGAGGAATGCTTTCTTGTAAGGAAGTGTCTGTTTCCTGTTTTTTGCCCCCTTTTGATTTGTTACCCCTCACTTTGCGGTATCCCACCAGTCCTAACTCTCTAATCTTCTTGTGACACTCAGTGATTACTGTTGTCAGTTTTTAAAATTGTGCAATTTTTTTAATCAACATCTTAGGGGTTTAATTCAAATAGAATGTTTTCACACACATACGTTACATCAAAGTACAATATCGAGCCTTTTATTCATGCTTAATATACCAGGCTTTCAGATTTGTTTAAAATCCTAACCAAGGCATAGGCTAGAATTAAATGTTAATGAATTACATCTGTATGACAATTTAAAAAAATAACAAAGAAACTGCAATTAGGATAATTCCAATTGTATTCTTCTGTTGAAGTGCTTTCACTGGTGTTCAGGAGCACTCTTCAGTTCTAGTTGCCTGTCATGTAAAAGAAAACCTGATAAAAAACATGTTTTTGTTTTCAAATTAGAATCTGAAAACTAAAAAAAAATAAATCTCAGAAATTCAGAATCCCTAAATATGTTTAGATTATATTTGTTACTGTACAAACTGCCTTTTGACAGTCAGATCTGTGCAGTTACAGCATTTGTTCATATGGAAAGTGAAAGGGATACTTAATCTAGAGCACAAATGGGCCTTTAATGTTGTTGAAGCTGACACCCTAGGATCCTTCAAGAAGCTGCTTGATGAGATTCTGGGATCAGTAAGCTACTAACAACCAAACGAGCAAGATGGGCCGAATGGCCTCCTCTTGTTTGTAAACTTTCTTATGTTCTTATGTTCTTTTAATATTTAGAGGATGGAAGGAAAGTAAGCTGGGTGGAGAGTTAAAATCCTTACTCAACTACTGTCTGACTGTACTTTGAACTGAATGAAATGGGCTTTTCTAAAAATGTTCTTTATGCATGCTCAGCTCCATTAAATTGGAATGATCTAACACTGAGCATCCACAGACTCAAACCTAGAACAGCTGAGTGGTTGAACTCTTGAATGGACAACATATTTTAAGTAATCCACAGTATTGGTAACTTGCCTGATATTAATTTGAAACATAAAGTTGACGAATGCAAACACATGTCCGGTATTTAGCTGAAAGGAGACAGAAATAAAAATAAATAAATAACAATGTGGCCATTAATCAGTCTGCCGGAGAAATCTGCATACAGACTTGTATTTCAATTGGATATAACTTAATTTATGGAGAGACTATTATCAGCCTCAATGCAAATCATAACCTATATATGTATTTACTCTGGTGAAAAAATAATTTAGAATGTAATGTACGAATGGATGTTTTCATATCACCATAACTTTATTCAAAATATGATATTTAGACTGTTGAAAAAGCGTTGCTCACCTGTGACAACCTGCCCCATACTGTGGTTGGTTGTCACACAATATGGGGTTGATTATCACTAATTATGTGGTTGCTTCTACAATAGAAAATAATGCAACATTTAATTTTATTAAAATAACAAAGTTTCTACTGTGTAACACAGGAGTTTCTACTGTGTAACACAGGATTACAATGACAGATAAAGTTATATTTTTACTTTTTATATGAACATAGGCTATATATAACATAAACAATATAGGCCTATATATATATATAAATATATATTGTGAAAGAACTCACCACTCACGGGTTCGTGCCCCTTTAAAATTACGACCCAGCACACAGAAATGGATGTCCAAGCGCGTTTGCGCTAATATTTTAATAAACACAAAAATAAATACAGAAAAAGCCAAACAAACACCTAACTCCGATTTGGAGCACTTACTACACAGGTAATTTCCCTGACTAACTTGCAGGACGGCTAAGCCGTTTACCTGGCATACAAACAAAAACCCCTCAGGATTACACAGCACTTACTTTTCTTTTATCACTGCTCGGAAGCAGAGCACCTCCCTTCTGCTTCCTTCCACTCAGCCGCGCCTAGAGCAGACTAACTGCTTCCCTTAAATACCCTGCACCTGGCTCTAATTTAATAATAAGCACCAGGTGCAGGGAATGATTCATAATAAAACAATTAACAAATCAATTAAACAATAAAGTAAAACAATTAAACTAAACAGAAGGTGCATTCTCTCTTCAGGGAGGTTTTAACCCCCTCCCTGCTGTCTCACACAACCCGCTGCCTTACACATCCTTCCCCCCAAGTGTGCAACACTGACGGCCATTCCAAGGCCACCTCCCCCCCTAAAACATAACCACCCACCCTCGAGTCCATAAATGTCCTTTCTCGCCCTCTTCCACGGGCGGACTTGAGGGTGGATCGGGTCCACGCCCCGCCCAGCCAGGTACGGACCACGCACCGGGCGACGAGGGACCCCAACGGTTTGTCAGGGGCGACCGAACGACAACCGGGCACTGGAGGCTGCAGCAGCGAGCAGAGGTCTGCAGCTGGGACCCAGTGTAGCGACGTCCGGTCACCAAGGGGGACCGAAGCAGTGACCAGGGGAGCGTGGCGACGTCTGGGAGCAGCGCAGCGACGTCTTTGTGTCCGGGAGGAGCGCTTCCTCCCCTCTGGGCTCCTCCCTTCTGGGCTCCGGAAACGGCGGTTCCTCCCCTCTGGGCTTTGGAAGCGGTTCCTCCCTCTGGGCTCTGGCAGCGGCTCTTCCCCTCTGGGCTCTGGCAGCGGCTCTTCCCCTCTGGGCTCTGGCAGCGGCTCTTCCCCTCTGGGCTCTGGCAGCGGCTCTTCCCCTCTGGGCTCTGGCGGCGGCTCTTCCCCTCTGGGCTCTGGCAGCGGCTCTTCCCCTCTGGGCTCTGGCAGCGGCTTTTCCCCTCTGGGCTCTGGCAGCGGCTCTTCCCCTCTGGGCTCTGGCAGCGGCGGCTCTTCCCCTCTGGGCTCTGGCAGCAGCGCCCTTCCCCTGTGGGCTCTGGCAGCAGCCTCTTCCCTCTGGGCTCCGGCAGTGGCGCTCTAACCCCAAAAACTATGTGACAACCTGCCCCAACCAGACTTTACTTAATAATTTGATTCTCTCAGTCCATGTCTTAGCCTCCTGGTTTTGTTTTTACACCAGATAGCCATTATCTGGTTCTATTTAACATGACAGTCAGTTCAAACAAACTTCAATACTACTATGAGTTATAACATAAATAACAAGATATCTTTTTTTTACTTTGGGTATGAAAAAAAAAAAAAAAAAATGTGCTGACCTTTATGTTCGACCTCATTGACCTAAAGTTAGTATCACATGCCATCGTCATCTAGTGTTATAGTTATGAGCACTGTGACAACCAACCCCGGTCTCCCTTCAGGAGCAACTCTTGAGATGTGGTAGCCAGATTCTCTTTCACCAAAGACATATAGTAGAATGTCTGTTTATGCGCTATCTAGTGAATAAAGTTTCCTTTTGTATATCTGTCAATACACAGCTTATCTAGCCTACGATTTTTTTATCTATGATGAAAGACTAATCTGGAAACTAGTGCTGCACCTGTATTATTAAAATATTAACCTATCTGAATGACTAGAATGTAATAATGAGGTAACTGAAGTGTGTAAATGCATTTTGAAGTTACTTACTCTTTGAGTTAGGCTTCCTGAAGGCAGGGTGCTGGGTACTATTTTGTAGGAATGACCACTCCACCCATTCTTGGCTTCTGGCAGTCCGGCCTTTGATATTCAGGTCCCCATGAACAGGAAATTAAAATAACTGGTTGCCATAGATACAGCAAATAGGAAATGCCTTCTAGGTTGTCTGTAGAAACATCTCTCTCTCTCTCTCTCTCTCTCTCTCTCTCTCTCTCTCTCTCTCTCTCTCTCTCTCTCTCTCTTTAGTTTAGTTAAACACTTAACCCATTGTGGGCAACTTATAGTGAGGTAAAGCTACCAACTTTGTGAAGCCTAAACCTGGGACATGTCGGGGTGGGGAGGGGTAAGTTGAGCGACAGTGGTGAAACGTTATTCTTTTTATTAACCCTGTAAAACCCTGTATCTGTATACAGTACCAGAAGTACCAGTACAGTACCATCAAAAGTTTGAGTACACTTGCTGGAAACTAGTTTTTTTTTCATAATTGACAATGTTTTACTTCGTATACATTTCTGTAAATACTTGAAAATGAAAACACATGTTACAATATACAAAACAAAACATAAGAAATATCAAAGCAATGTTCAAGAAAATTGAAAATTGTTTCTAAATTGTTTCTCATCGGTCCATAAGACCGACTTCCACTCCTCAAACGTCCAGTTTCTGTGTTTTTTGGCCCAGACAATCTCTTCCTCTTATTCTGCATTCTTAACAATGGTTTCTTTGCAGCAATTCTTCCAGTTATGCCAGCTTCACGCAATCTCCTCTGAACAGTTGATGTAGAAACTCGAATGAACTTGTTCTCTGATTCTGAGGTCACCCTTGGCCTTCCTGACCTTGTTCGGTCCTCATGAGTGCCAGTTTCTTCAAATCGTTTGATGGTCTTGGCCACAGCAGTTACAGACACTTGCAAAGTTCTTGTGATTTGTCTTAAAGATTGACCTTCATTTCTTAAAATAATTACAGACTGTCTTTTTTCTTTGCTTAACTGAGCGTATTTTGCCATTTTCTGCTCCCTTACATTCAGGAATGACAAACCTGTGCCTATGCTACCTATATTTATAGTAATCATGGACCCTCACCTGTTAACAGTAATTGTTGACAAAAGGTTAATTAGGTAACATGCAAGTTAACTTGGAGAACATCTAACAATTACGCTTTTATACTTAGGCTAGTGTTCTAACACCATGTTACACATATCAGACTTTTAACTGACTTGGGCTTCAGACTGAAATCCCCTTGCTTTGGGTGACCATTTCATTGAAATTGACAAGATTTACATGAAGTTGCAACTATCGTCATGGTGACAAGCGTTAATTAAGCAACAGTGGGTGCATTAAATAACTGAACCCCCTGGGTCAGAGAAGCTCAGCAAGAACCCACAACGGCTCCGTTCCCCTTTAGATTTACCATGGTGGTGCCTATGTCCAAACACAGACGCTCATGAAAATTGGAACATAGATGGGACAACTACCCAAAAGCAGGACAAAAGTAAGATTTTACTTAACAACAGGACATGTTTCCTAAAAAGGGGACTGTCCCGGGAAAATCGGGACGGTTGGTAGCTTTATACTGAGGTCAACTTGACAATCATGGGGTTTCCATACAAGTTTTTTTTTAACTCAAGACATTTACAGAAGAAAAACGTATCGTGTAAAATGCTTTTTTGGGTTTCCATTCGTTCAGTTTATTATTTTACTCGTTTTCACCCGACTTCATGCAAATGAATGGGAAAGGTTGTGGGTTGATATGTAAATTAGCTATGTGTAAAGTACTCGTGCTGTTTTTGAAGATTACTAGTGACATTTTGTGTAAATGTGGTTTCCATGCGCAGAGAACTGGTACACGAGTGAATCTAAGCTGCTGTAATAAAGCAAAATACCCTGTGCCTGCTTGGTTAATAATGTGGTTTACTGCTCTTAACCAAATTGTTTTTCAACTGTAAACCCACAAGATATATACAACATGACAGACCAAACAAAGCAAAAAACAATAATAAAAAAGGCCGCCCGCATTAGCATTAGGTGAACTACTCCACTGTTAACCATAAAATCACCCATCAGCCACTACTTTCTGCTGTCTAGGAATCCACAGTAACAACTGACCTGATCCCTTGCAATATTTATAGTTAAGGATAAACACGCTCATTAACATTTACACGTGAAATGAGGGTTTCCATGCGAAACTGGGCGTGGATTTCCCATGTGTTTCGTCATTTACACGAGTAAATGAGATTTACCTGATTTAGCCAAGTAATTCTCCCAAACGTGTACACGCATCGCCATTTCACATGTAAATTGACCTGCATGGAAACCCCATGAATGCTTTCTTTCACTTGAAGTGAGTACATTAGAAGCTGACAAAGTAACAAAACAGGGATAACCCTTTTTTATATTTCTGTCGGTCCCAGCTTTCGAGGTTCTAAAAATTGTAATTAACCTAATCTAGATGGAGGCATTTTTCAGGATACATACTTTTAATTTTTTTTTTATCAACAATAAAAAATATATATATTTTTGAAAACAATAAAACAATAAAATGCATAATAAAAATAAAACCTTTTATTGTTGTTGTTGTAAATAGCAACATATGCAATGAACAATAAAATAAATATTTTTTATTTGGAAACAGTATTCCGGTAATACATACAAAACAAGATTTCTGAAGAATAAAAATAAAGTTTTTATAAACAGGAAAACGTACATATGGAAATAAATAAATCAAACTTCCTGTAAACAATAGCACGCACATTATTACTAGATCACGCCGTTGTCTACTTAAGCACAGGAATGTGAACACCTTGAAAGCATGCAGAGATGAACGGCAGGGTGTATTGCTCTATTGCAGTACTCTCTCTTACAATCAAAGGATGGTCTTCTTCATCATCATCATCATCATCATCATCATTTTCACAAAATGAAACCTTCTTTCAAAGTTATTGTTTTCAAAACCCCTCGATCATGCATCAAACTCTTCCTTTCTTCCAGTGTCTGAATCAGTCTTATATGTTGATGTATTTTGTTTGCAAGAATAACAAGCAAGTTATACCAGTATAAAATAAAAGTAAAGAAGTAATACTGCAAATAATCTGCACCAACATGAAAGTAAATACTATATATACACATTTAGATCACTGGTGGTTTGCAGCTGCATCTTCCATTCTTCTTAATGCACTCACAGGTGCAAGGCATGTTTGTGTAAAATGTGATTAGATAAAAATGTCGCCAGACAAACCCCCAACCTCCCTTCCACTGCAAAATTAACATTCCATAGCACCCTCAGCCTATACAGCACACATACTGACAGACCAGACTGAAAGAAACCCCATAGAATACCATAGAATAGACGGCAAACCTTGATGTACGCAGGTACGCCATGGTATTGCAAGTGCTCTGTCTTTTGACGTACCTACGTAAGTCCTGGAGCTGAAGTGGTTAAGGACCAATTGCACTTTTTATCATATGAACTGATTGTGTTACAAGCTGGTGTGTTGAATATCCTACAAGCCTGTGCTGTGAGTGATTGCACTTTGTTGTGTTGAGACAGAGAGATGCCGCATTCTAGTTTTTTTTTTAATAAAATAAAGTAAATTCTTCCTGTTTTTGCTTCTCAGCAGAACAGAACCACGCTCTCCAAACAAACAAAAGACAAGGAGTTGCGTGAAGGCCTTTTAATCTACAAATATTTTCTCATGCTTAACATTTAAAAAGCAACCCAGAAATTGAACAAAGTCATTTTTAAGAGGCTAAACAAGAACTAGGTCACAGATCGACCTTTTTTTAAAAGCTGGGATTTAGTGACCTAAATCTGGTTGTTTTGAAACTACCTCATATGAAAGTTAATGTGGTGGATTTTCATTTCCCATGCTTGTACTTAATGTACCATACGTACCTGGGATTTAGCAAGCTTGGATGTGATTTTCCATGCTTGGTTGCACTTTGCTATTATTATTTATTTATTTATTAGCAGACACCCTTATCCAAGGCAACTTACAATTGTTACAAGATATCACATTATTTTTACATACAATTACATTATTTATTTATTTTGTACACATTATTTTTACATACAATTACCCATTTATACAGTTGGGTTTTTATTGGAGCAATCTAGGTAAAGGCAGCAGTGTCCACCACCTGGGATTGAACCCACGACCCTTCGGTCAAGAGTCCAGAGACCTAACCACTACTCCACACTGCTGCTATTCTTTCATCATGATGGCTGGTATACCACAGTAAGGGTTTAGGGATTGTTCTCATCCTGCCCAGTGTGTGTACATGCCCTTGTAGCAGGATGTGAGAGTACAGGATGTGTTTGTGTGACTGTAGTTTCTGCTTCCCAGCTACAAACAAGCCAATGTTTCACATTCCTGGGGGGTTTTGTAAGCAACAGTGTAGGTAAATAGACTCGAGGGGCCCTGCAGCAGGATTGAGAATTCAGAAGGATAGCTTGGGGACTCTGCACATTTTTCAAGAAGGTAGAAACTACTGCAGCTGTATGTTTGGTTGCATTCTTATTTGACAGACTTTGGGGTTCTTGTTATTTTTATATAGATTGAATAAAAAAAATGATATTTAAAAATGTTGTTATACGTTATGTTTTCATTGAGAAGATTATATTTTATTTAAAATTCATTCCACTTTTATTAAATAGAATGAATCATATATGGGATACACTTATGTGCATACTTCTTGTTGCATTGACACGTGTGCATTTGTTTTATTTTTTTAAATATATGAATGTTTCAAATGATTTACCATGGAGAGTTAGTGTGACCTTTAGATTGCAGTACAGTTACTGACCCTTCCACAGTCCGAATTGTGGCTGACAGAGGCTCTGACTGGCTTGATTTGGGTTGGTCTGCTGCTGGTGAAATCAGGCAGAGATGATTCTACTCTCCCAGTAGTAGATGTAAAATAGCTTGAAGGAAGTCTGATGAAATGCCCTTAATGTCTCACACCTGGCTCTTTGCAGGTACTGCTTGACCACTCTACTGTTTCAGTGTTGTTGTCAGCCACTGCCTGCACCAGGAAGACCCTCTTGTTGCATTGACATGTTTGTGATTTAATTTACCACAGTTGTTTTTGCTTGTTCGGTTTTCAGGTTATTTATTACTAGGTGGTTCAGCGCAAAGTGGAAGTGGTGTACAGGTTTCCTTGTTAATGAGTTGACTTAATTTTCTCATTTAACACTCAACACCATTTACACCCTAAGAATATGCATTGTAAAGCTTCACAATAAACCACGCTGACGACAAAGAAACATTAGAACTGAGGTGTTTTCAGTCTTGAAGTCAATCATCTCATTTGGACTTCATTGCTGCCCTCTAGAGGTAAAAGGGCTTCAACACTCTTGATGTGTTCACCTATACCTAATACAGGATACATGTGGTGTAAATTAATTAGTAATGCTAATAAATACACTGTAAGCAGAAGGGGTGAAAATGCAATAAGAAATGTTAATATAAGTGTGGCCAAGTGGATTAGCTGCATAAAAAATAAATATTATTTATTTATAGCAGCAGCAAAAACACAGTGGTATAATTATACAGTATATTATACTTCAGTATAATGTACAGTACTAAATACCTCTTTTGTGTAGAAAGCTGTTTGTAGGACCTTCTGTTCCTGACCATTACGGCACTGTTTGTAGTAGCCAAGTTGGTAAACGTGTGTGATCTTTGATGGAAATAGACAGGAATGTGGGAACTGTAGGATTTTGTTTTTCCAGCTCAAGGTGTTCAAGTGGGAGGCTCTCCGGTCCATCCCAGGCTCAGTTTACACTGCGCTGCACTTTCTTTCGCATTTGTGTTTCTGATGAGACTGGCAGGTAAGAGTGGCTCATAACTTCATGAGAAATGAATTGCATTCACCTGGTACAGTACATGTTGTTACAACACTTCCCCCTACCCAGTTACAACCCTGCATACAAGAGTTCAAACTAGGGAGCAAGTCACTTACGATCGGTTTGTTTATTAATCTACTCTTTCAGCTGTTTTTGACGGCCAGTCGTTTTTTTGGAAAATCTGAAATGAAAGTTTTAAACAAAAAAAAAAAAAAACTGCATTTGTGCATCAATGTACCAATGTATTATACAATTAGACACAATGTAGAAAGAAAAAAGAATGTATTAAGAGACATTCAACTTTTTTCTTTATTATTTTGCTGGAGGCCCCCGTGTCACCATGGTCAGTTGTAAGTGGCAAATCACATGCAAATCACGTCTGAGTAGAGCTTGAATTCAGTCAACATGCAGGTAGAATGCGGCAGCAAATTACAAAAAATTTGGTTTCGGTTTTATCTTTTGTTAGTATCGTTTGGGTTGGATTTCAGTGTGGGAAAATCATAACCGTTCCATCCCTACTTAAAATACTTCTAAAACTGCTTCACATTTTTATTTCCCAGAAAACTATTGAATTTGTCAAACAGCAGTGGAAAAATACTTCACAAGCTGTATGTGCATGAGTGCTTAGGCACAGTTGTTAATGTTCTAAGCATTATTATGCACTATGGATATGTTTTCTGAACCTATATTGCACAAAAGTATACATGGCTTCTATGTAATCAATAACAAAGGAGAAAAGATACAACCCACACCTCAGCTGCGTTTTGAAACATCAGACGCAGGTGAGTACCTTCAGCTGCCTGAGAAGTTGGTTTTATCAGTGCAAGCCAAGCCGTTAAGTGTGTTTTTGTGCTTATAAAATGGCTCATGGTTTATAGATAATCGAACTGTGATTTCCCTGACTGGAAGATAATGAAATCCAAACCAATCTGTTGGTCATTTTCTTATGACCATATAAGATTGAAATGTCAGCAGCCAATCAGGATGTAGGAAATTTGCATCAAATCTGCACAAGATGTTTGCCTCCTGTAGCCCTGTAAGAACTCTACAATCACTGCACAGTACATGTAATGCTGTTGAAGCTGACATTAATGTTGCTGAAGCTGACTTTAATGTTGTTGAAGCTGACATTAATGTTGTTGAAGCTGACACCCGGGTATCCTTCAAGAAGCTGCTTGATGAGATTCTGGGATCAATAAGCTACTAACAACCAAACAAGCAAGATGGGCCGAATGGCCTCCTCTCATTTGTAAACGATCTTTTGTTCTTATGTTCTTATGTTCTTATCTATGTTAAAATGCAGGACATTCTGTGCTCATAGTCATCAGTCTGACAGCTTGCATTTAGTATCTTTAGCACCCTCTTGTGGTCCATCTGGGTGACTGAAACTGGTGATATTTCAAATCCTGTAGAGGGATTTAGAGTAAGGGTAATTTGGGAAAGAGAGGAAAGGGATTGGTGGTAAGGAGGACTGCAACGACAAGGATTTAAGGCATATGGAAATTAAACAGGTCAACTAAAATATAGATATGTACTTATATGTTACCTCTAAAGGCCACCGGTCCACATATTTGTATTTTAAGTGGTATCTGCTTGTGTGCTACCGATTTTTACATGGATTATGTCAAAAATTGGCTTATTTTTTTTATTTCATTTTTTTTTTTTGCAGATTTTTCATTTTTAGCCCTCAAGTAAGCAATATGGACAGTTTTCAAAACAAGTTTTGCTTTATTTTTAAAAAATACACATTTTTATTGTTATTATGAAAATGGAAATATATTATTTCAATAGAACTTAAATAACAAAATAACAACAATTAGTTTACAATTACAGCAGTATAATAACAATAGTGTGGTAAAAGGTCATAGCTAGATTTCAAAGCATGGTTCAAGACGACCGGTCAGACGCAGAGGGTTGGCTGTGCTGCTTGGTCGACCCTTGGACCCTAGCTGCTCAATTACTTGCATCCGGAATTCAAAGAATTCAAAGCGTGCCTGTGGGGAGTTCTTGGTAAACAGCAGAAAGGCATTCCATAGAGCCTGGTCTACAAGATGCCAAAATATTTTCTTGTAATATTTCTTCTGCTGCTTTCTTGTGGAGGGGTAAAATGAGAGTTCCTGGTCACTCCAATCTGCACCTCCCATTGTGTTGTTGTAGTCACAATTCACCCTAGGCTTGACTACATCATCCCCCTGTTTGTTCAGCAGAACTGTTGTTGTGGAATTGTGGATGGTGCTCATAAGACAAACAGTTTTTTTTGTCTTGCCACTTCAGAGCCATCACTTTGCCATGTTGAAAATCAACAATGTCCCCTTTCTTCAGTTTCTCCTTTGCGAAGCCTGCAGGGAAATCTTTCCTTTTGTTCCTGACAGTTCTGTAAGTGTCCATTTTTTCAGCAGCTAACAAATCAGTAAGTACAGGTGACATGTAGAAATGATCCACTGTCACACAATACCCCTTCCACATGGCAAGCCAAATGATCATTTAGAGATATCTCAAATTGCATTTTAAGATATCTTGAAATATTTAGAGATATCTGTAAAACATTTTGAGATATGTCACATTGAATTACAGATATCTTTAATTGAGCAGTTTATAAGATATCTAAAATTAATTTTAAGATAACTGTAAATCAATTAGAAATATCTGTAAATCAATCAGAGATATCTAAAAATGAAATAAAGATATCTCAAATTGATTTACAGATATCTTTAAATACTATGAAAACCATGTAGATTTTGCAAGCATGGTACGCCAAACTGTCATTTAGAGATATCTTAAAATGAGTGTTTTAAAGATATCTAAATTATTTGAAGATATATCTAAATGACTTCCTGTTCATTTAAAGATATCTCTAAATCATTTGAAGATCTCTCGAAATAACATCATGTTCATTTAGAGTTATTTCGAAATAACTTCCTGTTCATTTGGAGATATCTCTAAATCATTTCAAAAATATTTTCACAGGAAATCATTTAGAGATATCTTCAAGTTTATTTCAAAATATCTCTAAATGAACAGGAAGTCATTTAGAACTCTAAATGACAGTTTGGCACACCATGCTAGCAAAATCCATGTGATTTCCATATTATTTGTTATGATGCTATTAATTTATCAGTTGCTTATTGTAAGTGACTTCTTTCAATATAAAATCACTTAACACAAATTTCCTGTTTGTGTAAATGATTTTGGAGCTCGCCCAAGAAAAAAAAAAATTGAATAAAACAAATTGCCCAAGTTTGAACAGCTGATTGTAAAGGATATTGGGAAATGTATTAACTTGAATCCAGATTAGCGCCTCTGTACTGTATTTTAGTACTGTTTTGGGAATACTGGTCTTATGAGTTGCTGTCGTGCTCACGCATCAATTCCATTTCCATGAAGCATAGAATAAAACATGTATTATCCTTGCAGACAAAAGTGGAGGCGTTGAAAGTAGTGGATAATGAACCTCCATAGAAAAAAAAAGATGTTGCTGCAGATTTCAACATTCCCATGAACACTTTCTCAACTATTCTGAAAAACCAGGATACAATAATACAGGCCTGTGAACAGCAAGACTGTGGATGGAAGTCGTCAGTGTTTCCGAATCGCTCAACACCGTGATGTTGAGGACGCCTTGCTTCTTTTGGGACATGCAAGTGTAGCGTCAGGTCCTGCAGGACTGCCAAGTGGGACTTTCTGGTGCTGAACTGCTGGGGGACGGGATTTGTGTTGTTAATAGTGTATATGGTGTTCACTGTCTGTCTGTCTGTGCAGCTGCTGCAGCCTGGTTCCAACCACTCTTTCCCACCTGCTGACTCTATATAAGGTGCAGCCTGCATGCTGTTTGTTAAGACTGTGCTGAGAGAGTGACAGCAGCAAAAGCTAAGATCATTTGCGAGCTAAAACAACGCCACTTCTAAGCGCCAATCCATTTCTATAAAACAATGGCACTTATAAGCGCCAATCCAATTCAGCAATAAACGGCCTTTCCAGCGCCAAAGAAATCCCTTGTTGCAGTGTGTCTTTCTTCCCGCTTTCTTCTTGTGTCTTTTTTCCCGCTGAACCCATGGCAAGCCGCCGCCACACAGGTTTCAAGTTGCAATGTTTACTTTTTAAAAGCGTACTGTGTTTTCAAAAAATGCACAGTACTTTTACATTTATAATGCTTTTCATTGTACTGGAAATTAAACTTGATTTCAGTGTTACTGTAACTCCAATTAAAAGTCACAGTATGGATTTGGCTTAGACTCCTGATAATAAGAATTACTGATAAGACCATTTTTTTGACAGTTTCTTGAAATTCATATTAATGAGAGTTGACTTATGTGGTAGTCCCTGGTATTGACCTGATTCAGCCATCCAAATTTTCTTTGTATCAGATAGTTTGTATCAAATTATTTGATACAAGCCATCCATCTGACACAAACTATGAGTAAGGCTGTATTTGTTTTACGGATTTCGCGATTTCTGGGAAATTTACCCATTGCCATGTAAAATGTAGTTCCCGTGAAAATTACTATTTTTGAAAGAATAGTGTAAATAAACATTTTTTTATCACTTAAAATAAATACAGGAAACGTTTGCCTTATTGACGCATTTCCTGTTCCACTGCATTTAGGAACCTGGCAGCTGGTTCAGTTTGTTTCAGGTAAATGATTGAACACACTGCATCGAGCTGCACGATTTCTTAAATATCTTCAATGAAAAAAGACACCAGCTGCATAAAAGAGATGAAATATTTCTGCTAAAGATCACTCTGTCCAGTACAAGAAGGGGACATTTCACGGGTCTGGTGTTATTTTTATATAGGAATTATTTTTATTTTGTTTGATAATTCACTGATGGTGAAAATAGAATGTCTTTAAAAGGTGGAGATAAAAAATGAAATATTCTACAATTTACCTGGACTAGTTTACACAATAGCCATACACCCTGTCAAAGGTTATAGCTTACTTATGTATAAAGCAGACCAGCCATTGCATTGTCTAGAATCTGCAATTAAAATCAATAACAATGCCTGGACCTCACAAGCTGGTATTATTGTACACAGTTAGAGCAGGAGGCTATGCAGTTAAAGAGTTAAATCTCCTTCTCCTTAACCCCCTCCCCACCTAAATAAAGCCCTGCAGTTAGGCCAAGTGCTGACCTTCACAATGAAGCAGAATTAACTTATTTTTTTTATGCATGCATGCTCGGCTCTGCACAGAGATCAGGGGCTGAACAGTATCTGTAGCCCCAAGGACTTCCATGCAGGGTGACACTGGGCTCAAGCTGTGACCTGCTGAGAAGGAATGCACACGCAAGGTCCAGGCTCCTCTCCCCCACACAGGCCCAGGACCTGCCAGCTTGCTGATTGCAGCTGCCTTTGATCGCTAGTCTCTTTGATTCTCTTTATTTCTACTGAGTGGGACATTACCATTTGGTGCAGTTGGTGTTGAGAAGGGGGGGCCCTAAGGGGGTTCCGGCATTCAATACAATGCAATTACTTAAAGTGGCCTTGCATCCTTTTACAACATTATAATCTACTGTCCTTTGTATTAATCTTAAGCAGAGCACTTTTTTTGCAGAATTAGGTCTAATAATGTATAACAGTAAAAAAAGAATAAAACCAAATATATTTACTCAAACTGGCTTTAAAATGTCATTTCAAATTGAGTTTTCTGTCAAACTCCTTTTTTCTTGTTTGCACTCATTCTGGGTTGAGTTGTTATTGCAATGACTCTGTGGCTGTCTTTTTAAATGTTGTGTGGTGTGTGCTTTGTGTTAAGGTGCTTTGACTAGGAGTTCAGGAGATGCTCTTTACTTCTAGTTACCTGCCATAGACATACAGACATACATAAGATAGATTAGCCAAAGTGTCGTTATAGAAGTAAGAGCCAGTGCCATCTAGTGATTTGGCACTTTTGCTTAAGATACACTGGTTACTAATATAAACACATTACATATGTAGACCCAAAGAACAGTTCCTGAATTCTTAGTCAAAGCATCTTAACACAGACACTTGATTGCAATAAGAACAACTCAGAATGACTGCAAACATCATAGCAAGGTAAGGGACAGCAACATGAGGATAGGGACAACAACATGAGGTAAGGGACAGCAACATGAGGTAAGGGACATCAAAATGAGATAAGGGATAGCAACATGAGGTAAGGGACAGCAACATGAGGTAAGGGACATCAAAATGAGATAAGGGATAGCAACATGAGGTAAGGGACAGCAACATGAGGTAAGGGACAGTAACATGAGGTAAGGGACAGGAACATGAAGTAAGGGACAGCAACATGGGGTAAGGGACAGGAACATGAGGTAAGGGACAGCAACATGAGGTAAGGGACAACAACATGAGGTAAGGGACAGGAACATGAGGTAAGGGGCAGCAACATGGGGTAAGGGACAGTAGCATGAGGTAAGGGACAGCAACATGAGGTAAGGGACAGTAACATGAGGTAAGGGACAGTAACATGGAATTTGTTACGCTTTGCAAATGTGAAAAAAACATGCAAAACAGTCAGGCAGCAAAAAAAAATGCCTTTCTTTGTTTACAGTCAGTGATTTTACCAAATACAGCTGACCTTGGGGTTTAAAAGTGCAGTGTAATTTAGGGAAGTATGTAAAAGCTGTCATTCAAGAAAACCTTGATATGTTTGTTTTTTTCTTGGCAAACCCTATCCCTTGATCTTGTAACTCCCAAAGGGCCAGATTCACTGTGCAAGTACTACAGTACAAAGTTTGCAAAGCTCGCTTTGGAAGTGTTACACATTCACTGAGAAATTATTTTTATAAGATATTACCAAGTGGCGCATCATAAGCGAATTTGAATTTCTGTGACGATTTCACGGCTTGGTCCCTACCTTACGTGGGTCACATTAGATACATTAGGTTGGCCCATTTTTACTGTAAATGGAACACAATCCATTTTGATCCATGGATCAAGTTCCAGTCCTATATTCAGGCCATTTCTGTGAAGCTGAAGTACCCAAGGAGGTTAAAGGTTTCAGAATTTAAAGGAAGTTGTCTTGTGTGGAATTTGCCTGGGAAATACATAATTTATCTATTTTTTTTTTTTTTTGTTTTCAAATAAAGGCCCTTTTATTTTATAGAGAGTTCTCATGGCAGCACGGCGACACTAGGCATGCTAACTAATCGCTCCTTTTAGCCTTAGAATAACATTTTCTCTAGGAGGAAAGTGCAGTTTAAGAGCATCATCTGTTTAGTAAATGGCCCTTTTGTTAGAATCCTAGGTCCACTTAAAACTCCATGAAAGAACAGCTATATGAATTCCAGATCACAGCACATCAACCCAAATATTTGTTCATCATTTGTTTTGTGTTTTTTGAAAGCTTTCTCTGAGGCAGCGTAGAGATGGATTGTGTTTCTACATGGTGTGTGTGAGAGGAATGATTGCAGCTTTTCTGTTAACTGGGAAATACCCGCCAGAGACGTTTTCAAAAGCTAGTTGACGGGCAGAGACTGAAGCCGCCTGTTAGTTTGACTGGCAGCTAAAGGGCAGCTAGAATCATTGACTGTGACTAACAAGAGTTTGAAAGGCACAGCCAATCGAATAAGTGAGTGATTTGGCAATTCCTGCCAAAGAGCATGCTTGTTAAAAAGCAAGTCACCGATAGGCTGATTCAATCCTCTCGTTCCTCCTGGAGGGGAGGATTTGTTTATTTTGTTTTAATCCATGATTCTGTTTGACTGCCTCTTGTGTTCGTTGAAATGAAAGCATGAAGTGCAGTTTATTTTTGTATTGTTTTTTGAGTGTTCTCTTTATTCTTGCACACCCTCCTATCTTTTCAGGATACAATTCTTTAATTCACTAATATCGTACCTGTAGTTTTCAGTTACGGTAAGAATTATGGTGTAAAATATTTGAATTTAAAATTATAAAGCAAAATCTGAATGTTAAAAAACAAAAATATTTCAACCACTTTTGAAAACAAATTGTTCTAAACTGTTTTCTTTCATTTTCTGCTAAGTGAAAGGAATTAGTTTATTTTTTATTGTTTTTACTTGTTCACACAGGCCACTTTATTCTCTATAAGTTTGTGTATGTGCATCGCTTTAAGACATGTAACTGCCCTCTAGGGTCTTGAAGGGTGTGCTACATATACTGAACCTCCCTCCTGGACAGTCATTTATGTTTGACACAGGACCCAAATACATACAGCGAAACCATAAGAAAATATTTTAACATAAGACGCTTCCAAATGATTATTACACATCTAGAGTTTGTATAAAAAGAATTCCATGCTACATTTACGTGAACATATTGTATAAAGCATGGTTTGGTTGATTTGGAAGTAATCATGAAATAATAATTCATTTTGTCAATGTGAACTGATGACCTCTAGCTGGTCAGTGTGAACACAGGAGAAAGTTATGAATGAAACCTGAAATATAATTCTTCAATTCTCTAAGTCAGGTTGGATTGTGGATGCTGAAAAGCTAAGCATTGCCTGACATTTTTTGTATTTCTTTTTTGTAAAGCTGCTGTCACCACTGTGCCAAAGCATTTGAGGTAGTTACTTCATATTTTTAGGTTATATTATTCTTCATGCTACATGTGTAAGCTGGGTCTTGGTGTACATCCTGCAGTTAGAAGGACAGGAGGGACAGTCTGTGTCTCAGTCTCGCAGCAGTTGTGTTGGTGTTTTTTGACATGGACGGTTGTTTACCAGGATATGGTCTGAGACCCAACAAAACTCACTTTGCAACAGGTTTTCAACAGCTGTTGAATGGAAATGACTTGTATTCACAAGGATGCTTTTTAAGGACTGTTTTTAATAGAGTGTTATAAACATTCTCTTAGGTTAAACAGCAATTTGATGAATACGAATAAAGTAATAACTAATCCTTTTTGTAACTAATCTGCATATGCCATGCCTTTTAAACCTGGAATAATTCTGGTCACTCTTCTTTGCATTCTTTCTAGAGCAGCAATATTCCTTTTGTAGCGAGGTGATCAGAACTAAACACAATATTCTAGATGAGGTCTTACTAATGCATTGTAAAGTTTTAACATTACTTCCCCTGATTTAAATTCAACACTTTTTAATATATATCCGAGAACTTTGTTGGCCTTGTAGTATTAAAGAGCCAGTATGACGTCCATATAATTTACAGCAATATCTGAATGATGTGTTGGACCTTGCTGTACTGATTCCTAGTGTCCTTATTCTTTCTAGTCAGGTAGTAACAGTTGCACCACAATAAAAGTCAGTAGATGCACCTACTATTTTCACTGTAGAGTAACCCAGAGCTAAGTTACAGAAAATAGCTGATCAGGTTGCTAGGATACCTCAGGGTTGAATGAACCCAATGGCCTATTGGTTTTAGGCATGTTACATTTCTGCATTAAAACGCTATTTCTAAATTTCCATAAGATGCCTTCTGCAACAGTAATTGTATCCAGTAAATTAAACACCAAGACCGCTCAGAACCAGTGCTTGGTTGTCCTACTTTTGATTCCTGCAGTCTTTTGAAAACAAGTTGGTGTTATTTCAAGCTGGCTGGAATTTTATTTCTGGGATGTAAATCGAAAAATGAACAATATATTCACTCAGGTTACCCGACAATGGGAAAATGAAAAACTTTTTCAGTTTTCAGTTGTTTGTTATTGAGAAAAATGCATGACAACACTATGAATTTATTATTTTTTTAATAAATTTAGTAGTCGCCAATTGATTTTCACCCCATTTTTCTCCCAATTTGAAATAGCCAATTGTATTATTTTAGGCCTAGCTTACCGCTACCACCCCTGTGCTGACTCGGGAGCGGTGAAGTAGAACACACGCTGTCCTCCGAAATGTGTGCTGTCAGCCGACTGCTTCTTTTCACTCTGCAGGCCTGCCATGCAGCCACCTCAGAGCTACAGCATCGGAGGACAACACAGCTCTGGGCAGCTTACAAGCAAGTCTACAGGCGCCCGGCCAGCCTACAGGGGTCACTGGTGCGTGGTGAGCCGAGAATACCCTGTCTGACCTATGCCACCCCCTCCCCACCAACCCTGACGACGCTCGGCCAATTGTGCGCCACCCCTTGGGAACACTTGTCCATGGTTGGCAGTGGAATAGCCTGGACTTGAATCGGCAACCTCCAGGCTATAGGGTGCATCCTGCACTCCACGTGTAGCGCTTTTACCGGATGCGCCATTTGAGAGCCCCAACACTATGAATTTTTAACTATGATATTGGATCTTTAAATTCTGAAAATGTGTAGATGTTTTTTAAATGATCCATACTGCTGTAATTATCCACTTACTAAGGACAGAAAAGCAGTTTTGAACAAATTCATTATTTTCAAAACTAGTTCAACTTTAAACTCATGTTCTGTTTTGCTCAGTTAAGTCATGTTCTTTACAGACATTCACAGACCTGAATGTATTTATATAATAGTTTTCAGAATATATTCTAAATAATCAGTGTCCCTTTAAAAAAACATTGCTTCTTTTTTGCGAATGAACTCTTTACGGTAGGGCTCTCACATTCTCTTCAGCCAGGAGAATTGATAACTTTAAAACAAACTTTTCTTCCAGCCAGTGCATAAACAGCAGGACCACCGGCAGCCAGTCCGACAGCTTGGGCTTATCAACCAATGGAATGCAACAGCTGCGTGGGGGGCCATGAGGGTGGGCCGGTCGGAAAACCCCCTTGTAGCCCCCACTCTCCCTCCACAGCTTTTGAAAGACAGCTCGTCTAGAGTGTGAGAGCCAGAGGGACTGCTTGGGAAACACACTTTTAGAGAGAGAGAGAGAGAGAGAGAGAGAGAGAGAGAATCAAGCAGAGGAATAGAAAGGAGAGTAGGAGGGAAAGGGGGGAAGAAGAAGAAGAAGAAAGGAAAGGAAGAGAATAAGAAAGCCAAAGGAACGTATTAATAAATGGCTACAGAGGAGACTGCAGGAGGAGCCCGAAAAGCTACCAAAAGCAAACTCTTTGAATTCCTAGTCCATGGTGTGGTGAGTGCTGCTCTCTGATACAGCCACTGCTGGGAGAGTTTTTTTTAAAGTGAACTCTGAGAGGTTGAATGCGTGAGGGGTCACTGCGAAGGCAGTCTGAAGGTTATTTCGCTTACCGTTTCTTTTTGTAGAGGAGGGAGGGAGCTGCGGGAGCTGGGGAGATGGGCTTTGTAGTCACACAAAAAAAAGCTTTTCTACTGCAGCTTTCATTCAGAAGAGCCATGTGGGCTGCTTAGTTTGAAAAGCCACAAACTTTGCTTTGGAATTATGTTTGGATTGCAAGGCCTGTTCTTATTGTGTTGACGAATGATATTTTATGACCCTTTTAAAAGTATGTTTCATAGTGAATTGTTGATACGCTTATTATTTTAAGTAATTGTGGAATTAGGCATTGATGTTGGCTTCAGATAAACAGCACACAGCATACCAGGCGGAGATGGGCTACTGAATTAGCTTTTTAATGTGTAACCCTAGTTTTTTTTGAATTCTGGTGCGTAAAGTCTGGTTGTTTCTTTTTCAGTCAGTGTAAATGAGCTTCTCTTGAATTGTATGGAAAGTTCCCAGGACTAACACACAGCTGCTAGTGTCCCAGACAGGAACCTACTGTATAAGTGCTACTGAACACCTCTCCACTGTATAGATTATCACCCAGTGATCAGTGATCTGAGCAGGGGGTGGCTCTGAAGGCACTGTGGCACCATGCTTCAGGGCCAGGTACCCTGGAGGTTCTATATGCAGTGTTGGGTGTCAGTGCATGCTGCAGATGAGTGTCTTGGTTTTTGTTATTTTATATATATATACAGTACTGTGCAAAAGTTTTAGGCAGGTGTGAAAAAATGCTGTAAAGTAAGAATGCTTTCAAAAATAGACATGTTAATAGGTTATATTTATCAATTAACTAAATGCAAAGTGAGTGAACAGAAGAAAAATCTAAATCAAATCCATATTTGGTGTGACCACCCTTTGCCTTCAAAACAGCATCAAGCATCAATTCTTCTAGGTACACTTGCACACAGTTTTTGAAGGAACTCGGCAGGTAGGTTGGCCCAAACATCTTGGAGAACTAACCACAGTTCTTCTGTGGATTTAGGCAGCCTCAGTTGCTTCTCTCTCTTCATGTAATCCCAGACAGACTCGATGATGTTGAGATCATGGCTCTGTGGGGGCCATACCATCACTTCCAGGACTCCTTGTTCTTCTTTACGCTGAAGATAGTTCTTAATGACTTTCACTGTATGTTTGGGGTCGTTGTCATGCTGCAGAATAAATTTGGGGCCAATCAGATGCCTCCCTGATGGTATTGCATGATGGATAAGTATCTGCCTGTACTTCTCAACATTGAGGAGACCATTAATTCTGACCAAATCCCCAACTCCATTTGCAGAAATGCAGCCCCAAACTTGCAAGGAACCTCCACCATGCTTCACTGTTGCCTGCAGACACTCATTCGTGTACCGCTCTCCAGCCCTTCGCTAACAAACTGCCTTCTGCTACAGCCAAATATTTCAAATTTTGACTCATCAGTCCAGAGCACCTGCTGCCATTTTTCTGCACCCCAGTTCCTGTGTTTTCGTGCATAGTTGAGTCGCTTGGCCTTGTTTCCACGTCGGAGGTATGGCTTTTGGTCATAAGTCTTCCATGAAGGCCACTTCTGACCAGACTTCTCCGGACAGTAGATGGGCATACCAGGGTCCCACTGTTTTCTGCCAGTTCTGAGCTGATGGCACTGCTGGACATCTTCCGATTGCGAAGGGAAGTAAGCATGATGTGTCTTTCATTTGCTGCAGTAAGTTTCCTTGGCCGACCACTGCGTCTCACGGTCCTCAACGTTGCCCGTTTCTTTGTGCTTCTTCAAAAGAGCTTGGACAGCACATCTGGAAACCCCTGTCTGCCTTGAAATTTCTGCCTGGGAGAGACCTTGCTGATGCAGTATAACTACCTTGTGTCTTGTTGCTGTGCTCAGTCTTGCCATGTGTATGACTTTTGACAGTAAACTGTCTTCAGCAACCTCACCTTGTTAGCTGAGTTTGGCTGTTCCTCACCCAGTTTTATTCCTCCTACACAGCTGTTTCTGTTTCAGTTAATGATTGTGTTTCAACCTACATATTGAATTGATGATCATTAGCACCTGTTTGGTATATTTGTTTAATCATACTCCTGACTATATGCCTACAAAATCCCTGACTTTGTGCAAGTGTACCTAGAAGAATTGATGCTGTTTTGAAGGCAAAGGGTGGTCACACCAAATATGGATTTGATTTAGATTTTTCTTCTGTTCACTCACTTTGCATTTAGTTAATTGATAAATATAATCTATTAACATGTCTATTTTTGAAAGCATTCTTGCTTTACAGCATTTTTTCACACCTACCTAAAACTTTTGCACAGTACTGTATATATAGCTTGATATATAGCTTAACAGAAAAAGTGTGATGTATGAGTTACAGGACAAATTACTGAATTTTCAAACATTTGCATTTGCCCAAAATGTTCGAAAAAAGCATTGTCAAAGGTGGGTTGTACAGCTATGGCCAACATTTATTGCGTCACCTAGAATTTTATGATTGATCATTTAAAAATAACATCATGTAATCAAATAAACTACAAAATGATATCGCAAAAGTCTACCGGAAGACATAATAGTAGTACAGTATTTCATGTTAGATTTCAAAAGTTCACATTTTTAGTTTGTCAGTTTTTTGTTAAGTATATGGAAAATTACAAAGTGTAGATAATTCAATATGTTAAAGTAACATTATTTAGCTGGTTTCATGCGATTATGGAAAATTAGTTAATTCTACAGGGTGATGCAAAACCTTTAGCCACAGCTGTAATGCCCCCCATATAATCTACTAAATAAAAACACTGGTTTGTCTTTCAAAGTTGTTTTTCTGTCATCTATATGCAGGTGTATGAAATAAGCGCTCTGCATAGCAAAGAAACAATATGTTGCTGACAGCAAGTAGCCTACTACAAAAGTGTTAGAAAATATATTCTTTTACAGCCAGTTATTTAGTAAAAATAGTAGTGAACTACTACAGAAATAATAAAAAAAAGGCAAAACATAATAACAATATCAAATTGGCTACAGAAAGGGTGAGGGGTGATGTATAAAATACTGACTTGCCTGTCCATGTATGAAATATGGGAGGGATCAAACACTTCAGGGTGCTTGGACACCTCTGTAGACAACAGTTTCTTTCATGATTTTTCCTGGCAAGCATGTGTTGTCAGCACTTGGCTGTGATTGGTTAATCTACCGACGGTACCGCGCGGCAGCCAGAAAAAATCACTCTGGATTCAATTTGAGCGGTGCTGGTCGGTGTCACCGAGGGACTAATGGTATCTTCCGCGCTGATCTGTCCAACACAGCGGGCAAAATGCCTCGCAATGCCGTACCACGCCATGCCTGTCTGTCCCAGGCTTTAGACGCAACTTCCTTGGCCACTTCTGGCCCCTTTGCATTCATTTACAGTGCCTCTATGTTGTGGAATGGTCTTGGCCAGAGTATCCAGGATATGATATCGTGCAACAGATAAATAATCCAGATGCTGCTCAGCTAAATGTAGACATAAATGTACAAAAGGTATATATTTTTAATGAGTAGTCTTCAAGAACTGTCATAGTGAAACTGTTTTTGATACCAGAATAATGAATAATGATTTTTTTTTTATTTGGTTGTTTTGTGGGGTTTGTGTATTTTCATGTTTTGTTTTTTTCTAGGCTTTAAAATGTGTAATTCAAGCACCGTATGTGTTTGCTGTTCCTCGAAAGGTACAGGGGAACGTCTCACATCCGACCGTCACATAATTAACCACCCACACTTAGTACAGGGGTAATGGCAAAAAAAAGAAAGCGTGTTCTTTTAACAATCCAACAAAAATTGGAAATTTTCTCAAGACTTGAAAAGGGAGAAGCTAGGGAAAAGATAGCAGCTGATTTTGGGATAGGCAAAAGTGCCGTGACAGATATTAAGAAGACAGAACCAAATCTAAAATCATGCGTGGGATCAACAGGATCATTCAGTGCTTGCAAACTAAGAAAAATAATACAAGGTGCTCAAGATGATCCACTGCACCAAGCAGTACCTGGTTTGTACAAAGGAGAAATGAAGGGATGCCAATATCTGGTCCAGTTCTGAGCGATAAAGCCAAACAGTTAAACACTATGCTGGACGGCGATCCTCAGTTCAAGGCTTTTTAACTAGCTGACTGAAGCGCTTTCAGCAGCATCACAGAATACGAGAGCTGTGTGTCCAAAGCGAGAAACTCTGCAGCAGCAGAAGTGGCAGAGGCAGACCCAGCTTAACTCATGCTTGTCCAATCATTGGTTAACATGGCTGCAAACAAGAGGTCATTTAAACAGAAAACCATTAAGGACTTTTTTAAGAGTTAAGAAGCCATCCGTAAGTTACTGTACATTTACTACTCCTTGATTTGCATTTCTTTTAAAAGCTTCTTGTTTTATAAGCAATGTATTCTTGTTTACATTCGCTTACTTTTAAAGTAAAGCATGTCCCCATGTTTAAAGCAGTTTGCCCTTTATTTTTGCCCAGTAACCTATTTGTGCATGTGTAAATGTCATTTTCTATAGATGTTCGCAAATCCGACATTTTCACATATCTGCCTATACCCCAGTCCACAGCGAGTTGGATATGCGACGTTGTACTGTAGTTGCAAAAGAAAAAATACTCCCCTAAAATTAACCTTTCCAAAATGTGGTCATTCTAATCATGGTGTATATTTTTGTACAAATCGTTATCAAGTAAAAGTTAACATGTGCTTGTGTGTGGGTCTTAGGAGGGGGTGCAACAGGATATTGGAGGTAAAATCTACTGTATCACCACTTACAGATGTTAATGATCCGAAAGCATGTGTTGAAGAAAAGAAGTTCCTTATATCAAGGTTCTGAAAATCATGTATCATCTAACAGTGCTTGCTGCTTGCTTTGTGCTCTGCCCTCTACATGTGTGTCACATCAGCGTTTTTGTTGTAAGTGGTAATTCCAGATGTGTTTATGTGTATTTTGTTTAAAAAAAGTCTTACAACTGAAATACTATATCTTGTTTCTATTAACAAGGGGATGGGGGTATCCCAGTATCCCCCCAGCACGCAACTCTAACCCCAGGGCTATATTGTAGACAGATCCTTTAACAGCAATTGGTTCATGCGAGAAAGTTAATGGTTACGCTATTTTTCATGGCCCTTTCTGGCACATAAGTCACGTTGCACAAACTTTATTCACAGTATATAAATTGCAAGAGGAATACAAATCTGTGTAGTGAGGGCTTTATTTCTTAAGGGACGCTTTACTCGGGGACTTTGAATGGGGCTTCATAAGAAGAGCAAAGACAAACTGAGATTGTCCACATGTGTAAGTTCTAAAAAGAAAAACAAAACCAGAATCTACCTAACCCCTGTCCTGCCCCCCCCTCCCCCCCTCCAATCAACAAATCAGGTGTTACAAAGTAGGGTGTTATAACAAAGTATTTTGACACTTACATGGCATCCCACATTTGCTCTTCAAGTTCACTGAGCAGTCAAAAAATGATGCTTAGGTGGTGTGAAGTAACTGAATAGCTTTTGCTTCTAATGGTAAAGCAGCACCAGTGTGTTTCAGTGAGGGTCTGTTCGGATTAGAATAGTAAAATAAGCAACCATTTTAGAATTGAAACTTCAAGCGCTTGCCTGCAATTTCATGGCTTGAAACTCACACTAGCCCTGCACCTGGTTCTGGGTTTTAGAACTACCCTCAGTTAAGTTATATTAGGTAGAAATTTGTTTGGAGAAAGACACAGCAGTCATACACCCCATCAGTCAGTTCCATCATAATTTATTGACAGGGACAGTTTATTTCTAAATCTACTTCTAAAACTGTTTTTAAAGACTGTTTTTTGACAGTGTTTATAAATATTTTCAGCAGTTCCCCGCCAGCATGTTGCTGTCTGCATACTGCATTTGACTTTAGCTGAAGGGACATAAATTAAACTGTACAGGCAACTACAGGGGTTTTGTAAACCTGCTACTAGTTTCACAAACCCTCTCAATCACATCTTGTGTGACATGATTTCACTGTTGAGCACACTGGCATCACAAGTGTTACTCAGAGGAATCCTCAGTACGTTGTGCAACAGATTAGCCTTGAACAGGTTTCAATGCAGTAAGAATCTCAGCCTCTCTTGACAACAGACATAACTGGGTGAAAAGCCAGAATTGCTTCAAGGTAACACTCCACCCTGATTCCATTGTGGCTTTATCAAAGCCTTTTCAGCTTTAAGGTCGCAACTCAGCTGTTAACATGCATGCTTTGTCTGAATAGACAGGGGTCTACTGATACATCATAGTACAGAGAGAGTGCCAAGCACACAGGAAACTGAACTACCGTACACTGAACATACAGCACATATTTTAGTTTACAGGGCTATTCATAAATAGCACGTCATATTTGTATGTGTTGCAAAACATGTTTGAATTAGGCTCTGCTGTTGGTGGGACAATTTGCAAAAAACTGTGGGACACACTTTTGTGTGGCTTCCCTTTTTAAGAAAGCACAAGGAAAGCATGTTAAAGCATAGATAAGCATTGTAAAGCCCAGAGAAGTATGGTAAAGCATATTAAAAAACATGGCAAACCATGGTAAACTATGTTAAATGCATAGTATAATGATAGGAAAGACATGGGAAAAGTGCAGAATTACCATGCAAATGTACCCTGGTGAACTTGCATAGGGGTTGGATTTGGCTTGTCTTGATATTTCTAATTGAACCTCTCACTTTGACTGGGACAGTAAGTCCACACGTTCATCAACATTGATTGTGTTACTTTCTGCCATGACTGGCTACTTGTAATATGAAGCTGAAAGAATAAAGGCATGTTCTGTTATGATGTTTTGCCTTACCGCTCCACAGTGACCCTGCTCGTCATGCATCAACAAGTCATGGTGGAGACCAGATCAGTTGAACTCTATCCCCCTGGGTTCACTAGCCTGGCAATATTCACTGGTTAGATTCTCTGAGTGCCCAGTTTGCTAGACAGCGGGAATTGAAAGAAAATACCCAGAGGGCACTCTAAATTCAACTGATCTAAATAGCGTCACATTTAAATACCAGATCATTCAAATGTGTGTTCCAAGGATATGAGAATATCTAACAGTGCATGTGAGTCTCTTTAGTGCATTACTCTCTGTAAAAGTAAAGAGCAGTACAATACTTAGATCCAGATCAATTGAAAATCACTCCTCTTGTATTCTCATGAAATAAAAGCCTCCTAAAATTGTATTCATGTGGCCTATTCACAAAACTTTAAGGAATGTTTTTTAAAGAATGTTTTTTGAAGACTGTTTATAAACATTCTCTTATAAACCCTTAACAAAACATTAACAGTGCTTCAAGTTTTGTAAAAAGGCCCTTTAATGCAAAAAGCATTGACAAACACTTCTCATTGAAAACAAATTCAAATTTTATTAAAACCCATTTCTTTTTAAGACTACCATAAGTCTTACGTATGAGCGTTTGAAGTTAAGGGAGTATGCAATTTATTCATAATGTTATGCATTGCTGTTCAAACAGTGTTGCCCTTCACCTCCCACTGAGATTAATCTCAGTGTTTTATTTCTGTACCCCTAATTGTAGATTCATATACGAGCAAATCTGAAGTTTACGGGTGTTATTATGATTGACTGTTTTAAAGTCTGTTGAGAGAATATAGGCCTTTTGATATTTCAGTCACTGGATCTCTTGTCATCAGTTCTTTTTGACGGGTGATGGTTTAAGATCCATTTGTGACAACTGAGTGTTTTACTCAGCTGTCAGGACGAGGACAGCTGTTGAGGGATTTGCAGTTCACGCTGGTCTAATATAAAAATTCATTTTACAGGCTTCATCTGACTCAGAAATTGTATGACTCAGAAATCCCTGAGTTGCTCACTGGTAAAGGCACGACCATGTGGTGTGCAGGGTGAGTCATACAGTCAGGGGAGCGCAGGTTCGTGTCCTGGCTGTACAAAGTTGTTCGTCTTCGCTATACAGCTATGGCCAAATGTTTTGAATCGCCCTATAACTAATTTTGCTTCATAAAGTTGAATGAAACTTGCTAAAATAATGTTACGTTAACATATTGAATTACATACTGCTTTGTAGTCCATATACTTATACGAAAAACTGACAAAAATTGAAAAATATGACATTTCGAAATGTAACATGAAATACTGTACTACTATTATGTCTTCCGGTAGACTTTTGCAAAATCATTTTGTAGTTTGTTTGGTTACATGATGTTAAATAAAAGCTCTAAACTCAGCTCATATAGGTTTTGTTTTTGTTGTTTTTCAATCAGAAAATTCTAGGTGATGCTAAACTTTTGGCCATAGCTGTAGATTGGGCACTCTAAATGAAATCAAACAAACACACTGTGGAGTAGGTTGTGTTACGTTGCAGTATGTGATGGTGCCTATGCAGGAAGCATGTACGGCTGTGGCAAATACCAGCTATGTAACACTTCTCTCCAGTGCCATGAAGAGGGTTGTTTTCAAGCAGTCAGTGAAGTCGCAAGGTTGCTGTTTCATGTCAGTCATAACTATAGGATAAATATAGTAAAACACCTACATCTTACAAAACTAGAACCAAACAAGTAATATAAGTAATACAATGCAATGTACTCGCACTCACTAGTGCTAAATTTAGAAATACTAAAGAAAATGTAATAATGTCATTGCTGAAAACCTTGAAGGATAAGGACAGCTTTTTAAATGTAGTATGTGGTGTCTCATATAAAACATATACTGTTAGTAAATGTTTAGTAATTGTTTCATAATTCGTGGTAGGTACAGGGATACTTGTGAGTATATTTTGGGGAAGTCTGGTCTTTATATTGTCAATAAAATGTTTGGTTTTTGTCATTTTTCGTGCCACGGTTTTGTAACTAAACCAGTAGTTTCATAATATTTGTTTAAGCCCTTCGGTGCTTTCTGCTCTTTCCCCTGCTTGAAAGTATTTCAACAAATAAGACTGCCCCTGAGACACTCCCCCTATAAAAGTTCACAGTGGTAAATCTGCACTGTAATGTGGTTTCCCCATGCTTGATGCATTTACTGCAGTTTACCACGGTTTGTTGTGCTTTACCATACTTTAACATGGTAAAGCACAATAATTAACATTAGGTAAAACATAATTAACATTAGGTAATATGTTGTGTGGAAGGTGTTGTATAAAATATGTCGTCACACGTAGTTTAGACAAGAGCTGAGCGATTCCGACTGCTCAAACAATAAGAGACACCCAGCGTATTACCTTGTATTTGTTTATAGTTAGCAAATATATCACGTCTCATTTCTTTCATTTACTCTTTCGGTGTTCCAAACAGCCAAAAATCCATAGTTCAGTGCCTTCAGCTGATAAAATGCCACTAAGCCTGAAGCAATTGTCCACCTCCTCTGAGGAATTAAGCCTTGTTAATATTACCATAAAACAAACAATTTTGAAAAGCAATTGATTACTGTTGAATTTTTTTTTCACATTTCTACAGTTCTAAATTTTCTTTGATGAATCCACTGCTTTCAATTGACTTGGAAAAATGTATTTATTAAAATATGTCATACAGTATTAATGGTTTAACCGTGGGTATTGCCTCTGAATTGCTTAGTAGTTCTTTAAGCAGCTTCAGAATAATCCTGTATAAATACACATGTAAGTAAAAGGAAGCCATGCCCCCTCCCATGTTGGCTTTCACAGTTGCTGGTGTTTGAGTGGCGGCTGGCAGGTGGCAGTGAGACTCTCCCAGCTGTTTCACTCTGATCAGTTTGGGGGTGGGGGGGATGTAGCCCCAGCACATTCACTAAGTACATTACTAAGTAGGCACTGGCAAGCATGGAGAGTTGTTGTTGTTTTAAAACAGTTAACTCTTTTAATCCTGGGTCTGCCTATGATCTGAGAGAGAGTGTATTTTCTGTCAGACCTGAAACCTTATCCCACGCCTCTTAGCTCTCACATGAAGTAACTGATTTTTCTTGTAAAAAGCCTTGTAATTGGTTGCTTACAAAGAAACATCAACAAAACAATCAACGGCAATGTGTTGTTCATGATCAGACACAAAAGGTTCAGAAGTTACATGGAAATAAAAAGTGTATTTCAAAAAAACAAAATGACACCATGAAAAGTTCTGTCAGAACAGAATCCATAATGGGCAAGGGAGGTGAAGGAATGGTTAGAGGGACCTAGCATTGAAAGCATGGAGAATGGAAACTGTGCGATTCTATTGTTAAAATGCAAATATATTTATGCTTTAGATATCCTTCTTCCTTATCTATTGTTCTGTTGCTCTCGCCCTGCTAATCTTTGTTCATTTTGTCTCCTTCCTGCAGCGTCCGGGGATGCCCTCTGGAGCCCGAATGCCCCACCAAGGGGCCCCCATGGGCCCTCCAGGACCACCATATGGGGGAAGTCCCTCAGTTCGCCCAGGGATGCCAAACACAGTCATTGAGCCCACAAGAAAGCGTCCGACCTCCTCCCAGCAGGTTCAACAACAGCAGGCAGCACAGAACCGAGCCAGAAAGTGAGTAATTGCAATCAGCAATCAGGCACTCAACCTACAAACACAACCTTTTATCCATTGATTGATCCTAACAAGCACTAAAACACGCCGTTCTCAGAAGAGCAACGGACACTAAAATAACAATACCTTCTCAGCTCTCCTTTTCTGACCCCCCTTCAGCATAAAAATAAGCGCAGAATCAATGCATGCTGTGTTGAGGAGGAGGAGGTTTCAAGGGGTCCTCCAAAAATAAACCAGAGTGGGGGCTCCCGAGTGGCACTTCCGCATGGAGTGCAGGATGCACCCTATAGCCTGGAGATCGCTGGTTCGAGTCCAAGCTATTCCACTACCGACCATGGAAGTGAGTTCCCAGGAGGCGGCGACACTGGCCGCCGCCTAGGTGGGGAGGGCTTAGTACGGCTAGAGTGTCCTCGGCTCACCGCGCACCAGCAACCCCTGTAGACTGGCCTGACGCCTGTGGACCGGCTTGTAAGTTGCCCAGAGCTGCTTGGTCCTCCGACGCTGTAGCTCTGAGGTGGCTGCATGGCGGGCCTGCAGAGTGAAAAGAAGCAGACGGCTGATGGCTCACGTTTCGGAGGAAGCATGTGTCCGTCCGTCAATGCGGGGGTGGCAGCTTTGAGCCGGGTTGAAATAATAAAATAATTCAGGCTTTCTAAATTTTATTACTTCAGCAGAAGTCAGCTGGACTAACTGCATTGGGGTCTGCACTGCTGGAGCCGCAGCAATGACCGGAAAGCATTCTAGTGTTATACAAAAAATAAAAGCCGCTGCACAGTTTGGCGCTTGCTGCGAAAGATATTGAACCAGGTCTTCACAGTGTTCTGAACACAGCGGTAACACCCGTTAATTTTATTAAATCCAGAGCAACAAACTCCAGGTGTTTTGCTGCACTTTGTGAGGAAGTGGGCGCAGAGCACCATTTCTTGCTCATGCATACAGAAGTGAGATGGCTATCTCGAGACAGAATGCTTACCTGTATATTTCATCTCAAGACAGAATGCTTACCTGTATATTTCATCTCAAGGAAGAGTTAGGTACTTTCTTAACTGATAAGAAACCTGAACTTGCCGAAGTGCTGAAAGACGACGTGTGACTGGCAAAACTGGGTTACCTGGCAGACATAAGAACATAAGAACATAAGAACAAACGAGAGGAGGCCATTCGGCCCATCTCATTGACATTTCACACAGCTCCCTCAGAACCAAGTTCAGTGAAATGACGCTGGAGACATTTTGGTGTGAGTGCTCTGATGAATACAGCGCTGCTTCTTCTGCAGCACTGAAAGTGTTGGTCCCATTCAGTACAACATACTTATGCGAAAACTTTGCGCACTGGCAATGCCTAGGTTTCATGCAAAGGGGGTGCCCTGTATTCTGGGGATGTGTCAGTGGTCACCTTAGTCATAGTGGACCTTTGAAAAGTGTCCATTAATACCCACAGTACCCTGTCCTAAATGTAAGCCATCAGCAAGATGTGAGGTGAAACGTAGAGATGCAATCACCAAACACTTTCCTAATCAAATATCAGACAGGTAATAATCAGCAATGATCAATGCATTAACAACACTTTATTACCGAAAGCAACAAACAAATACAATGCATAGACTCTTCACAGTACCCTTCAACTACAACTGAAAATATGCAAGTGCATTATATTATGCATAGTAATATAATGCCTACTGTATTATTAAAATGCAAAAAACAAAACATTTGGACTCTTCACAAGCCTTCAAATGCAACTAAAAACCTTTACTCAATGAATGTTTA
This sequence comes from Acipenser oxyrinchus oxyrinchus, assembly GCA_030684275.1. Taxonomy (NCBI): domain Eukaryota; kingdom Metazoa; phylum Chordata; class Actinopteri; order Acipenseriformes; family Acipenseridae; genus Acipenser; species Acipenser oxyrinchus. Next base: position 83,025,685 of record CM060249.1, read on the forward strand.
ATTGAGGCTCACAAAAAATGTTTACAATACCTGCTCCCCCCATCTAATTTAAGTTTAGTCTTTTAATGAAATAATCCGTCATTTATTTATTTATTTATTTATTTATTTATTTGTTTGTTTATTTATTTATTTATTATGTAGTCGTTGCCAATTAGTTTTTATTATTTTCTCCCCAATTTGAAATGCCCAATTATTTTTAGGCTCAGCTCACCGCTACCACCCCTGCGCTGACTCGGGAGGGGCGAAGATGAACACACGCTGTCCTCCGAAGCGTGTGCCGTCAGCCGCCCGCTTCTTTACACTCTGCAGACTCACCGTGCAGCCACCTCAGAGCTACAGCGTCGGAGGACAACGCAGCTCTGGGCAGCTTACAGGCAAGCCCGCAGGCGCCCGGCCTGACCACAGGGGTCGCTGGTACGCGGTGAGCCGAGGACACCCTGGCCGACCTACCCCCCCCCGGACGATGCTCAGCCAATTGAGCGCCGCCCCCTGGGAGCTCCCGTCCACGGTCGTCTGTGGAATAGCCTGGACTCGAACCGGCGACGTCCAGGCTATAGAGCGCATCCTGCACTCTAGCGAGTGCTTTTACTGGATGCACCACTCGGGAGCCCCCAATAATCCGTCATTTATGATAATTTTATTTCATTACACAACATTACACAAAAGCTATGTTGAACTGAAAATAAATTGATTGTGTTGCAGTCTCACACAGACACACACAGTCTCCACAGTGTGACAGCATGGGCCCACGACCTCCCGTTCTCCGTTTGGAAGTGAGTTCCCAGAAGGCGGCGCACAATTGGCCAAGCGCCGCCCAGGTGGGGAGGGCTTAGTACGGCTAGAGTGTCCTCGGCTCACCGCGCACCAGCAACCCCTGTAGACTGGCCTGACGCCTGTGGACCGGCTTGTAAGTTGCCCAGAGCTGCTTGGTCCTCCGACGCTGTAGCTCTGAGGTGGCTGCATGGCGGGCCTGCAGAGTGAAAAGAAGCAGACGGCTGATGGCACACGTTTCGGAGGAAGCATGTGTCCGTCCGTCAATGCGGGGGTGGCAGCGGTGAGCCGGGTTGAAATAATAAAATAATTCAGGCTTTCTAAATTGGGTAGAAAATGAGAAAAAATTAATGGCAATTCCAAATTTAAAAAAATAAAAAATAAACCAGAGAATGTGTTATTTTCCCTGCATGCTTATGACACACTGAAATCTATTGGCTTCAGCATGTCATAAGCATGCGAAAAAATTAACGCGTTCTCAGGTTACGTAACACGTTGATGATACAGAACTTCCTTCAACAAGTTCAACCGTAAGGGCTGAAGAACAGCGAGGAGGTGGCGTTGTGAGTAAAAAAACATAAAGCCGTTATTATTCCTGCAACATTAAGGAAATACGAAGACAGCTACTTGAATTTCGGTTTTATTTTTACTGGAAATGGAGATATACCTCAACTGCAGTGTGTAATTTGTGCACATGTACTGTCCAATGAATGTCTGAAACCCTCCAAATTAGAGAGACATTTAATTACCAAGCATGAAATATATAAAAACAAGCAACATTCATTTTTTAAGCAAAAGGCTGAGGAACTGCTTTGTACTAAATGCTAGCCGTAATGAAATCCACAACTACTGCGTATAAAAAGCTTGTAGTGTCATAGCGGCGCAGAAAATTGCTAAAGCAAAAAAATCACATACGATTGCTGAGGAGTTGATAATGCAGTGTACCATTGAAATTGTAAAGGAAATGTTTGGAGAGCAGAAGGCCAAGGAACTGGAAAAAATACCAGTGTCAAATGACATACAACTCGATGAATCCACAGACATTTCTAAAATGTCCCATTTACTCGCCTGTGTTTGGTATGTGTGGAATAAGGGAATAAAGGAAGACTTTGTTTTGCAAGACAACAAAGTCAGATGATATTTTCAGACTGTTAGATGATTTTATTACTTCAGCAGAAGTCAGCTGGACTAACTGCATTGGGGTCTGCACTGCTGGAGCCGCAGCAATGACCGGAGAGCATTCTAGTGTTATACAAAAAATAAAAGCCGCTGCACAGTTTGGCGCTTGCTGCGAAAGATATTGAACCAGGTCTTCACAGTGTTCTGAACACAGCGGTAACACCCGTTAATTTTATTAAATCCAGAGCAACAAACTCCAGGTGTTTTGCTGCACTTTGTGAGGAAGTGGGCGAGAGCACCATTTCTTGCTCATGCATACAGAAGTGAGATGGCTATCTCGAGACAGAATGCTTACCTGTATATTTCATCTCAAGACAGAATGCTTACCTGTATATTTCATCTCAAGGAAGAGTTAGGTACTTTCTTAACTGATAAGAAACCTGAACTTGCCGAAGTGCTGAAAGACGACGTGTGACTGGCAAAACTGGGTTACCTGGCAGACATAAGAACATAAGAACATAAGAACAAACGAGAGGAGGCCATTCGGCCCATCTCATTGACATTTCACACAGCTCCCTCAGAACCAAGTTCAGTGAAATGACGCTGGAGACATTTTGGTGTGAGTGCTCTGATGAATACAGCGCTGCTTCTTCTGCAGCACTGAAAGTGTTGGTCCCATTCAGTACAACATACTTATGCGAAAACTTTGCGACTGGCAATGCCTAGGTTTCATGCAAAGGGGTGCCCTGTATTCTGGGGATGTGTCAGTGGTCACCTTAGTCATAGTGGACCTTTGAAAAGTGTCCATTAATACCCACAGTACCCTGTCCTAAATGTAAGCCATCAGCAAGATGTGAGGTGAAACGTAGAGATGCAATCACCAAACACTTTCCTAATCAAATATCAGACAGGTAATAATCAGCAATGATCAATGCATTAACAACACTTTATTACCGAAAGCAACAAACAAATACAATGCATAGACTCTTCACAGTACCCTTCAACTACAACTGAAAATATGCAAGTGCATTATATTATGCATAGTAATATAATGCCTACTGTATTATTAAAATGCAAAAAACAAAACATTTGGACTCTTCACAAGCCTTCAAATGCAACTAAAAACCTTTACTCGATCAATGAATGTTTAATTGAGGCTCACAAAAAATGTTTACAATACCTGCTCCCCCCATCTAATTTAAGTTTAGTCTTTTAATGAAATAATCCGTCATTTATTTATTTATTTATTTATTTGTTTGTTTGTTTGTTTATTTATTTATTTATTATTTAGTCGTTGCCAATTAGTTTTTATTATTTTCTCCCCAATTTGAAATGCCCAATTATTTTTAGGCTCAGCTCACCGCTACCACCCCTGCGCTGACTCGGGAGGGGCGAAGATGAACACACGCTGTCCTCCTGCTGCAGTCAGCCAGCCCGCTTCTTTACGCTCTGCAGACTCACCGTGCAGCCACCTCAGAGCTACAGTGTCGGAGGACAACGCAGCTCTGGGCAGCTTACAGGCAAGCCCACAGGCGCCCGGCCTGACCACAGGGGTCGCTGGTACGCGGTGAGCCGAGGACACCCTGGCCGACCTAACCCCCCACCCCGGACGATGCTCGGCCAATTGAGCGCCGCCCTCTGGGAGCTCCCGTCCACGGTCGTCTGTGGAATAGCCTGGACTCGAACCAGCGACGTCCAGGCTATAGAGCGCATCCTGCACTCTAGCGAGTGCTTTTACTGGATGCACCACTCGGGAGCCCCCAATAATCCGTCATTTATGATAATTTTATTTCATTACATAACTTTACACAAAAGCTCTCCGTTTAAATAAAAAATCCAAAAGCTTCTGCTGCCTTCAGTGGAGAGTTACAGTACACACAACTGGGGAACAATGTCTGGATGTGTCCCAGTAATTTAGCAGATGGCCTGTGTACTCTTCTATCTGTCACCATAGTAACATTCTCTTTTTTTATTTCTTCTTTTTTTATTCTTAGCGCCAAGAGGAGGAAAATGGCAGACAAGATTCTCCCTCAGAGGGTGAGCTCCCTGAAAAATAAAATAATTATGGGGTTTTATTTTAAACTGTTAAGGGTAGAGGCCTGTAGGGCCGACTATTTCAAGGATGTTACTGGGAGGAGTATGGTATGGAATGTGTGTGTGTGTGGGGGGGGGGGTGTTTGGGGAGGGACAGGGCTGCTAAATGTTTTGGTGGTAGATTGCTTACTGGCTTTGAGATTCTTAAGAGTCTGTCGTTTCAGATTCCAGGGGATCACAGAAGGAACAGGGTGTTTTGCAAGGTATAGAAATGCCTAATTTGTCATAGCCGTAGCAAAGTATTATTAATAGGAAATGATTCCGCTTTTAAAAGTTGTGTTACACTGTAGAGTTTTCCTTCCAGTTTTCTAAAGGATTTATTTGTCTGTTTTTATTGATTGATTTCTTTACAACACTGTGGGGTTCATGAACATTCACGTCTCTTTTTTTTAAAAATGCACCCTGGAGATGCAAAGACAAGCACATAACGAGCAGACAGCCTTCCCATTTCTGACTTATTGCTTACTGTCTTTGTGTCTGTGTGCAAAACAGGTCATTTCTGTCTCGCTGCTGGCAGAGTCCTCTGTAAAACAAGTTAGGTTTGGTGTCAGCACAGTTCACTAAACACCTTTATTTTACCTTGGTGCTGCCAAGGTCTTGGGAAATATCCATCTTCAGTAAAGTATGGACCTTTTAAAATGGGGCTGACTGAATCGATTGTTCTAAAGAATACCAGATGTAACTATTATAATTCTTTATTTTACAACTTAGTCGTTATTTCCTTATTTTATCGATGTAATGGCTGCTTAATTATGTGGAATCTTGCATTTATGAGAAAATCTATTCTAAAGAACAGAAATGACTTTGAGTTGCATCTGACCACAGGACCACATTCACAGAGTTCTGTTTCTCTTAACCCAATCTTACCCCCAAACCCCTATCAGCTATCATTAACAAATACATTGATACAGTAAATCCATACTGCAGTCACTGCATCTTGTACTGTCACTTAATTTAAAAGTGCTTTCCAAATGCAGTAAGATGTTACAATGTAGGCTTTTAATGCAATAATGTGTCATCTGAGGCTACCAGTCTTTTTAATTGTTTTTAATAAGCTTAATGAAGTTTTATGTGTCATACCCTTATGACCACTATAACGGTACTTGTATTATTACTATCACAACCCCTCAGGGACTGCAAACACTTTTTTTCTTGATGGCTTCATACTGATATGCAGTAAAGGCAGATGCCCAGCATTGCATTGTGAGATCGTTCACCGAAAGCAGAAAGAAGAATCAGGCAGCTATCAGTGGGCTTGAGTTTATTCTAGTTACAGAAAGACTAGAACACGCATTAGTATCTAGAAACATTTTCACAGCTGAAGCAACGTGACAGTTTCTGTGTACTGACCATTGTCAGCTCCATGTTTAATACTCGCTGATAACAGCCCTCAGATTTTGTGCAACTCTGAAGTCCATTAACACGGATGGGCTGAATCCCTGAATGTTCTGCAAGGTCTGTTTAGAATGATATCAGTAAAAAGTGACCACCTTCAGTTTTGAAAAGTCTTACTAATAGTGTCTACTAACAGCTAGTCTTTCCTAATCCATATCAACAATATAAAACTGGAATAAAGCCACCTGCCCCCTGCTTATTCATGATATCATTTAGCTGAGGCAATGCTGGCATTGCTGCTGTGTTCTTTATTTTGCCTATGCTCAGTTGTGCTGTGATACAGAGCCATGCATCAGCTTGTATTTCTTTATTCTGAACGTTGGACCTGCATGGGCAGAGCATTGAGCCTGTCTGTGATACTGGACCTTGAATTACGTTGCTTCTTTGCAGATCAGGCTAGTGGGTGACTTTCACAGACCTGCACCCCATAAGCACTGCAGTTTAGGATATCATGTGACTCCTTGGGAAATGAATTTTGTGATGTGAAAATGGTTTTCAGTGAACGAAATGTTTACAGAGCAAATGCTTTCCTGCTCATCGTGCAACCTCGTTGCTAGAGCAGCGTTTTGGAAACCAGATTGTAGGAGTCGGGATAAATAGCTTAAGAAAAGAACTAAAGAAGGCTGACCATTATAATGTCTGTCACCTCCCATCCAACCATCCAACAGATCCGTGAGTTGGTTCCAGAGTCCCAGGCCTACATGGATCTCCTGGCTTTCGAGCGAAAACTGGACCAAACTATTATGAGGAAACGGGTGGACATCCAGGAGGCCCTGAAGAGGCCAATGAAGGTGAGTGGCAGGATATTTTGCACCTGTTTCCATGCACCATGCTGTTGTTTATTGCCTATGTGCAAGGAACAAACATGTAGATTATCCTGGGAGATAAGCTCTGAATTCAAAATGGACCTTCTGTTTGTATTATGTTGATACGGTGATCAGCTACTGGTTACAATCATTTAAATTTGTGTAGGTTTAATATGATATTCTGCATCCTTCTGTGCACGATACATTATCAGAAAACAGACGTGGTTTGTTTCCTGAACAGATTTCCCTAGCCTTTTTCGAGTCTGTTTGTAAGTTATAAATAGGGGTTCTGGTTTTGGGGTTTTACTGTTAAAAAAATCCCTGTCTCACTGTCTCAGAATTCCAGAAGAGTACTTTTGGACAATACTGTAACTGAAAGAAACAGTCAATTCACTTTTTAAACAGTATAAAAAAACACAGAAAAATTGTATTTAAAAAAAAAAAATAACCATCAAATTTTGTTACAGTTTTGGAGAAAAAGTAGAATTAAAAAAGAGAATTTTCTAAAAGGTGTTTTTGTTACTGATACTCACAACATTTTTCTGAGAACAGCTTACAACAAAAGTCCTGAAATACTTCTGTGAATAGGGCCCTAGACTGGTCTGCTGTTAGCCAATCAGAAAACAGTATCCGTATCCCTGGGGATATCGGGCTTTCTGATACTTGACTGCTTTGTCTTCTCTCCTCATTCAAATCAATGTCTCTGATTTGGCTCTTTTGCACACTTCACTCTGTGTCCTGGTGCTTTGTTTAACGTGAAACCATTATACACTCCCCTGGCATTTTATTCCTGTGATATACTGCTATGACATCATCCAGTCTTACTGTAGTCCTTTGTCGTTAAACACTATATTTGATACCATGCTGCAATATACTTACTTCAGACGTCCCGTTTTAACACCCCTTGTACAGTACTGACGACCCCTACCTTTGATACCAAGGTGCCTTTTCCTAATAGGTGCGTGACGGAGCTCCCAGCTCTCTACGATCCATTTTAACTGCTGTATATCATATTAAAAGCAAGATACAGCAATGCTTAACAGTTCAATTGGAAATCATAAACAGTTTGAAGCATGGTATAGAACCCACAGTGATAACATAGTGTAATTAACCCTTGTTAAATATTGGTAATATAAGTATGGAAAAGCATGGACATAACTGCAAAATAATTGGGCAAAATTCACATAGTAAAATTGTATACGAGGAAGCTGTAAAAGTGACTAAAAAAATATTTCAACCATGAATGCTGCTTTGTTGTGCTTGGGGGCTCAGAGCACTTGCTTTCTAAATATCTTGGTGTACCTGAAGGGAGAGTCGTTCTCGCTGTCATTTCATTAATGTGCAAGCTGCCTCACAAAAGCACAGGCCTATTTTTTTTTTTTTTTGAAGATGGGAAAATTATCTTAAATAAACAATCACCCTGAGAGCGTTAAAGCAGGCATCAAATGTCCTCCAACACTCCAAACCAGTGGGAGGGGGTTCAGTTCAATCTCTGTCTCTCTCTTATATAGGCCTAAGGTTGTTATTACCATAGTTTTTGTAATAGTACCCTTAAACAAATTTAAAAGCATTGCTGCATGCTATAAACAGGATGCACGTTATATATAAGGTGCATAGTATACTTGACTGCAGTTTACATGTGTATTAAAAGTCACAACCTTTATGAATACTAAAATGTTTTTCTTGCTGCTGTCAACAAAAATATCATGTTATAGACAAGCCTTTATTTAACTAACAAATGTTATATTGGGATTATCTGACTTTATAAGTGTACAGTTTATGCTCATTGATGCATTGATAATATAGTATGAACACAGTTTTGATCCTACTAAGTATTGTTCTTTGCTTTACCGCTTTTAGCCTGCAAGGAATGCACATTACATGAGGGGTGTGTGTTTTACAAGGAATGCACATTACATGAGGGGTGTGTGTTTTACAAGGAATGCACATTACATGAGGGGTGTGTGTTTTACAAGGAATGCACATTACATGAGGGGTGTGTGTTTTACAAGGGGTGCACATTACACAAGTATGTAAAAAGAACCGATCAGTCAAGTGCAAAATGCACGGCGGCCACGATATATTCCAGAAATAAGGATAACCACCCAGCACATTTATAGACAATAAATAAAATATAATCCCAACCACTGTCCGACCCTAATATAATAATAAAGCTGCTGGTCACTCAAGCGTTATTCTTTTAGTTAAAAAATACTGTAGAAAGAAATGTATTAAAAAATCTCTCTTTATCTGATTGACAAAATAATTACAATGTAATTTTAATGTTTCAGCAAAAGCGTAAGCTGAGGCTGTACATCTCCAATACTTTTAACCCTGCAAAACCAGACGCTGACGACTCTGATGGCAGCATTGCTTCCTGGGAACTGCGAGTGGAGGGGAAACTACTGGATGATGTGAGTTTGTTATCTATCTATCTATCTATCTATCTATCTATCTATCTATCTATCTATCTATCTATCTATCTATCTATCTAAGCCACCAGTGCATGTACTTGATAAGTCCCACTTTTTCGAGAGTGAGAAAAACCTGTTCTGAAGGTTCCGACAGGTTGTGATTGAGTGTTGAATATGGCTCAGAGTGACATATAAAACTTCAGTCCTGTCCCTGCTGTTTACTGTTGCTCACTTACTTACAATACTTTGAAAACCCCTTTTGAAAAAGCACTGGTGGCTTCAAGTGATCTGTTCCTGGGCTAAACCGAAATACGCAGCTCTTTTGAAAATGTCTTTATCTCCATCCTGTACTGCAGGTGATCTTGGAGGCACACCAGGCAGCCCCCTGTACAGCATACATGCACCTGGGGCTCTCACCACCCACAGTTTAGGCTTGAGTGCTTCACAGTGTAGTGTAGACCACAAACTTTTGTTTCTGTGGGAAAGGAAATGCCTTCAGTCAGTTTTGCTGCCACCACATTACTATTGGCAGCCAAAGTTAGCCAACTGTCAGTTAGTTCAGTAACAGTCAGTGCCTGTCACTGAGAGGGTGGAGAATGGGGTTAGAACACTCACCCTTCACCTTTCACCTCTGAAAGGGACATCATGTGATATGAGTTGTCATGTAATATGAGTTTGGCTGTTCTCCTGGGTGGATATCACCAACAATTATAAATTAGGTAATTCATCCATAACTATAAAACACTCAGTGATAAGAAATGCACGTTTTGACTAGAAGTATTCATTAAAGACGTTAAGTTAAAGGTCCAAACATTTGTCAGAGAAGTTTATTTTTAGTATTATTACATAATTACAATTTGGGACAGCAAAAATGAAGCAATTTTCTATTGTACGCTTGCATTGGCTGCTCTTCAGTGAAGTGAAAATGACACAACATTGACAAAGTGCAGAATTCAGCTGGAATTCAGTGCCTAGCTGCCATCATACAGTGTGTTACGTGCTGTTAACCATGCTTTGTTTGTGCCTGTGACCCTGCAGCCTAGCAAACTGAAGAGGAAGTTCTCCTCGTTCTTCAAGAGCCTGGTGATTGAACTGGACAAGGACTTGTACGGGCCTGACAACCACCTGGTGGAGGTGAGACGAGAACTGGGACACAGTCTGCCTGTCTGTCTGTCTGTGTGTCTGTCTGTCTGTCTGTCTGTCTGTCTGCCTCTTAACAGGTACATCCACTACCCTGTGGAACAAACATGTTTTCATTTATTTATGCATCAAAAATATTTTTTTGAAGACTACATTAAAGATTAAAATATGTTATTGTTGTAAGTGTGGAGAAAGGGAACAGGTAGTTATTATGAATTTTACACTGGATTTGAGTCTATTTTAATAATATAAAAAGCTGCACCTTAATACTACCACCCAGAAACTGTTAACTCTTTTGCTGACCTCTCTCCACGGTATCTGTGTTGTATTCAGTGAAGTTAATGCAAGTGTCTGTACTTACTATTGCATTCTCGATCATTAAAATCGACCTTGCTGTGTTAAGATCTTAGCAATCATCATCACTTGCATTTTTATTTAGTTCAGGAGCAATTTATGTCATACAATTTAATATCCAATGGTACACAGATAACTAGCACATAGCACCAAAGAGTACTCGGCCAGTTATAAAAGGTTTCAGTGTCGATTTTCATATGTTACAGTAAGAGTCCATAGTTTAAGTACTTTAAATCATCTGTGTATATTCTGGGAGCAAAACACAGCGTGATAGTTTCTATTAAAGTACTGTATATATCAGAACGTCATCCCTGGGTGTTAAATGTACTGGCTGAATTACTGAAATCTGTATATTAGTATTTATTTATTTTGAAATCACCCACTGCACCGCAGCTTTAGAAATATCAAACTCCCAAAAAGACTTTTGCTTTATTTTGTTATGCTAGTAGGCAAAATGATCGCTTGTGTATTGGATGCAGATACTCACAAGCATAGGCTATAGCTTGGCACAATATGGGTGTGTTCGATTAAAAAAAGGTCCTGAAAGCACAATTATAATCAGCAAAATAGGTCCATATACATTTTCACACTGGTGTATCCCCTTTATATTATATGGTCCAAGTTTACAAATGAATAAATGAAACATGTTAAGACGATAATATACTGTGTCTTTAACCCTAATTATAATATGCTCTTGCACAGTTAACAACACTGTTGAATGCTTATGAGTTTGCTGGCCTTTTTCAACACACTTCTGGAGACCGATGATTAAGCTTAAGGCAGAAGGCAAAAAACGAATATTCTATCCTTGCACAGCACAGCTCAGCATCAACTAAGAAAAGTCAAAGAAGAATATAAAATCTGACACAAAATCCTATTTAAAACTAGAAGGGTGTTTTGTCTATTATGGGAAATCCCTCTTAGGAGTGGTCGTAAATGACTATGCTGATAGATCTAGTAATAGCTAGTGGACGTGTACTTTTGGTGTAACACTGTGTTATAACAATATGCAATTCTGTGTATTTTGTTTCCCCAACAATAGGAAGGCATATACAAATTAAAATCAAGTCAATCCAACCAGCCAATCACAAGTAATAGAGGTGCAATCTTTTATAGAAACAAATAAACATACTATCAGACAAACATCAGTACAAGAAAATATATCATAAGAACATAAGAAAGTTTACAAACGAGAGGAGGTCATTTAGCCCATCTTGCTCGTTTGGTTGTTAGTAGCTTATTGATCCCAGAATCTCATCAAGCAGCTTCTTGAAGAATCCCAGGGTGTCAGCTTCAACAACATTACTGGGGAGTTGGTTCCAGACCCTCACAATTCTCTGTGTAAAAAAGTGCCTCCTATTTTCTGTTCTGAATGCCCCTTTATCTAATCTCCATTTGTGACCCCTGGTCCTTGTTTCTTTTTTCAGGTCTTTTTAGGATTTTAGGATTTTGAATGCTTGAATCAGATCACCACATAGTCTTCTTTGTTCAAGACTGAATAGATTCAATTCTTTTAGCCTGTCTACATACAACATGCCTTTTAAAACCGGGATAATTCTGGTTGCTCTTCTTTGCACTCTTTCTAGAGCAGCAATATCCTTTTTGTAACGAGGTGACCAGAACTAAACACAATATTCTAGGTGAGGTCTTACAAATGCATTGTGCATAATGCATAATGCAGGAGGCTGTGTGGTCCAGTGGTTAAAGAAAAGGGCTTGTAACCAGGAGGTCCCTGGTTCAAAGCCCACCTCAGCCACTGACTCATTGACCCTGAGCAAATCACTTAACCTCCTTGTGCTCCGGCTTTTGGGTGAGACGTAGTTGTAAGTGACTCTGCAGCTGATGCATAGTTCATACACCCTAGTCTCTGTAAGGCGCCTTGGATAAAGGCGTCTGCTAAATAAACAAATAATAGTAATTATAAAGTTTTAACATTACTTCTCTTGATTTAAATTCAACACTTCTCATAAGATCATTTTGAATGACCTTTGCTGCTGCAACAGTGTTTGCCACTCCTCCTATTTTTGTGTCATCTGCAAATTTAACAAGTTTGCTTACTATACCAGAATCTAAATCATTAATGTAGATTAGGAATAGCAGAGGACCTAATACTGATCCCTGTGGTACACCACTGGTTACCTCGCTCTATTTTGAGGTTTCTCATCTAATCAGTACTTTCAGTTTTCTACATGTTAACCATTCCCTAATCCATGTGCATGAATTTCCTTGAATCCCTACTGCATTCAGTTTGAGAATTAATCTTTTATGCGGGACTTATATCGGCCACTTAATCATTCTGAATTTCTCTCCTTTGCTGCCATCTGTCTGCTGTGTGTCTGTGTCTGTACAGAAGCAGTATGTCCTGCTTCTTTTTTAGTTACACACTTTCAAACTGGAACTCCCTACCCAGGAACATTCAGGATGCTAAAACTAGACACGTTCATGCTGACTTATTTGTCAAACATATTGCAGATCAGTTGGTTGTTTTAAAAAGTGCTTTCCCATTGAAACCTGAAATATCTAGCAGTTTCTGCTTAATTAAGACACTGTTTAAAACAGGTGTCTGCTTATTCACTGTCTCTGTCATTCACTGATATTGAAACAAAGAAAAGCTGGGGTTTATAGTGGCTGGTAAGAATGGGTGGCCAGTGAGGTCAGGTGGCTGCTGTATATGCTGCCTTGTGAAACCTGCTCAGAAAGGCACTCTACACGTCAGCACTGTTGTTGTAAGAAAGGGATCTCTGTGACTCCCATTGGGCACATTTTATCTGAATCTTGAGCTGAAACAAGACAGTAAATAGCCCTTATAAAAGTTTACCACACTATTTTCCCATGCTTTTCCCATGGTTATATTCTGCATTTACCATAGTTTGCCCTGGTTTTCTATGTTTATTAATGTGCTTTACCAAACCTTGCTATTCTTTGCAATGCTTACCTATGCTTTACCCTACTTTCAATTTCTTACACTTTGCTTTGCTTTTACTGTGGTACACTTTTATAAGGGATTAGCTGGAAGTATCAGTCTGGAAATTCACATCCAGCAGAAACATACTGGTCATCGTTTCCATTGGTAACGGCCTCTGTGCACATCGTAGTGTGGCACTGAGCTTTTCTTTACCAGTGGTATGGAATCGTTCCTGCACAGCCCCCCTTCCGTTTGCTTCTGGTACCGCATATATGGTACCTGCACCACATCTTCAATCACCACTGACATTTCATTATATGCGTGTGGAGGTGAAGTACAGTTAGTTTAAAAAAGAAAAGATTTTGTCAGGTGGCGATTGTGTTAAAAGAAATTGTGTCAAACCATTTTAATCCATTACATTGTATGTCACAAAAAAAAAAAAGATTATGCTGACAAAATAATTTTTGACTTACTGTACTTAAAAGGAAAGCAGGGGTCAGTTGTTTTAGTTCACAATTCATAACTGCAACCTGTTCTCATAAATACTTTTTTGGTCTTGCATTTTTCTCTTTAAGAGTAAGTAGCAGGGTTCCGAAAAATATAGCGTTATATCGCCCCCACGTGTTGCTACAACTGTTTAAATAACGTACTGTAAGGTTTCTGCCAGAGTAACAATGTAGGAAAGAGTCCTTGAATGAATACGCAGAAGTCCAGATATTTGGAAAGGCCTCCATTTATTTTCCAACAGATTTTAAAGTTCTAAGTGTAAAAAGTTGTCAGGATGTTAACAATGAAAAGAAAAATGACAGGTACATTGTTTAAACAGATCCAGCAACACGTGGGGACGTATAATGCTATATTTTTCGAAACCTTGTTACGTACTCTTTAATGATTTATATTACCCCTTTACTTTGTAACATAAGTTAAGTTTTTGGTGTTTTTATATCCAGTGTGGAAATTAAAATGATTCTATACTTAACTGCCTTCAGCTTCTGGACAGACACAGGACTGTACAGTACCTGTGGGGATCTTTGAACTCTGCAGCTTCAGACTATGAATTAGTAGACAGCTTTACCCGCTATCATTGCCTCCTTCAACTGTCAGTCAAAGTTAGCAAGTTAATATTAAAAAAGGGCAAAGTTATTCATTCAAAAATGACAAATACTTGAAAGAAGAAGAAATTGTTAAAGTTTATCCGTTGGCTGTTGTTTGGTTTGTGTCGAGAAGGTATACTTTGTGTCAAGCTGTACTCGACCGCTTTTGAGCGTGTAGCGGACAGCCAATCAAAAGACAGATTTTTGCAAGCTATGATGGAATTGTTCGGTTAACTAGATCAAATAGTTTATCTGTTGTTATTAATTAGATATTAAACTCAAAACAATAAATGACTATTTCATTTTTTTTCCCTTTATTGTTTGACCGTCCCTTACCTTTTTAAGATCTTTGCAATCATTCTGTGTGGTTCTTAATGCAACGACTCCAATATTGTGTTTTTTTTTTTATTCTTTGTATGTACTTTGACTGTGACCGCCAATCTAGTTGAATGCAATAGACATATGTATTGTAGGTTTGATCAGACAAACTGTCTTAATGTTAGTAAGCGCCAGCACCATCTTCTAGTGCACAGCAGTGTATTACCAGTAAAACAAAAGCACTTAATCCAAAGTGGCAGACCACTTGTCCCCTTTGTCTGTGCCATTTCAGCTAAAGCAATATCAGGAAAACCTGTATAGAAACTTACAATGTTTTAACTACCAGACTAGATTGACCCTAATCACACTTTCCCTTTCTCCCACTCTTGATTGCGTTGACGGTTTATACCGGACTGTTGCGGATTTCCTGCTGGTCATGTTGGATGTTCTTTGTAACAGTATGGCAAGGTTTGTTTTAAATTGTGATTTCCATAACCATCATTGTCAATCCTTGATTGGTTCAATTTCTGGGCCAGAGACCCACCCACAACAGCAAGAATGCTAATTGAAAGATTTTTACATGTATTTTTTAGTTGAAAGTTTTTTTTTCTCATTTTTCTGGCCTGAGTACGTAAGTTCTGTCCCAACAACTACATTAGTGGAATAAAAATAAATAAATAATAATAATAATTAAAAATGTAAACAAACTGGTCTGCCTTCTGGAAGAGTAAAACGTGCAGAAGGTTAAATTAAGGAAGACTATTGTAGTAAACAGACAAAAAATGACATTGCCAGTGATCCTACTGCTCGTGCTGATACAGCAGTGATCCTACGGCTCGTGACAGATACAGCAGTGATCCTACGGCTCGTGACAGATACAGCAGTGATCCTACGGCTCGTGCTGATACAGCAGTGATCCTACGGCTCGTGCTGATACAGCAGTGATCCTACGGCTCGTGCTGATACAGCAGTGATCCTACGGCTCGTGCTGATACAGCAGTGATCCTACGGCTCGTGCTGATACAGCAGTGATCCTACTGCTCGTGCTGATACAGCAGTGATCCTACGGCTCGTGACAGATACAGCAGTGATCCTACGGCTCGTGCTGATACAGCAGTGATCCTACGGCTCGTGCTGATACAGCAGTGATCCTACGGCTCGTGCTGATACAGCAGTGATCCTACGGCTCGTGCTGATACAGCAGTGATCCTACGGCTCGTGACAGATACAGCAGTGATCCTACGGCTCGTGACAGATACAGCAGTGATCCTACTGCTCGTGACAGATACAGCAGTGATCCTACTGCTCGTGCTGATACAGCAGTGCTCCTACGGCTCGTGACAGATACAGGCAAGAAATTCGATTTTAAAACCCTGGTTAGCACTTCTTTAAAATGAAAAGGACGGCAGGAGCAGTGACTATGTGACTAAAGCTAATGGGCATGGATTTAAATTAAGGAAACATTTGAATACTAGACGGCATGCAGAGAAACCAGCACAAAATATATATATATATATATATATATATATATATATATATATATATATATATATATATATATATATATATATATATATATATATATATATATATAATCCATATTAAAAAGGGGAGTCATCATCATCATCATCATCATCATCATCATCATCATCATCATCATCATCATCATCATCATCTAACCACTTATTAGTAAATGGATCACAGATTTCCTTTAACCTGATTGAAACACACTACCTGGCGTACACAAGTATACTCTTGAATCTTGAATTGGGCATGGCCATAATGTGGATAGAAAAGAGACAGTGGGAAAGACCACCCACACCCCCTGCAATAGAACCATTTTAACCCTTGATTTCTGGGGTAAATTAAGGAACAAAACAACCAACATTGGATTCATTGGGGCATGTTTTCAAAGTGCTAAATCGAGTCTTTAAATAATTCCTGTATTTTTAAAAGAAATACAAATCCCTAGTAATGTAATAAAACGGAGAAGCAAACAACTTGAGACTGCTAAGGAGACCTTGAATTATTGTTTTAAAAGGCATCACAAAATTATGTACATCAAAGATTTAGGCACCACAATCGGCCCCTTGATTATCAAGTAATACAAGCTGAAAAAAAAGGGGAGGAAAGAGTTGCGATTCTACTCAGATTTTGGAAATCCTCTGGTTTGGTTCATTTTTACCCATTGCTTCAGCAAGCACCCCGATTCAAACATGATTGAGAGAAAGTGAATGTTAGACAGTCCCATTGGATTGCAGGGACTCTCATTTATATAACTTTCTTTCGGCTGCCAAAGAACTCTGGCCACAGAACCTTTGCCTCAAGCCCCTCACGCACTCTGAATGAATTGTCTGCTGCTTTGAGAGCCCCTGCCACTGATAAACCTGTTTAAAAAAGATGTGCCCTTCATTAAAGCTTATTAAGGACCTCATTTTGTTTTTCATTATTTGTTCAATGTTATATTTTTTTCTCATTAATGTATTTCTATTTAGTTTGTAAATGAGTGTGATTGTATGTGAGAATTAGATTTGAATAAACATACAGCACTATAGTTATGTCTGTTAATGAGTTACAATAACTAGTTTCATAGAAAGGATTTTCTACTGTAGATATTCTGAATATCTGATTAGATATCTGGCTGTATTCACAAAGTTTTGACTTATTATTTAATACATATTTTTTAAAGTCAGAATTCATGAAATATATTTTAAATTACTGTTGGTTTGTTCGAATAAAGTTTCAAAGATGTTTTACTGTCCCCGTTTATGTTGTTTTTGCAGTCATTTTGAGAAGTTCTTATTAAAATTACTTAAATGTTGTTTTGGGTTTTATTTTTCCTTTTTGATTTTAAGGTGACCTGAATTCAGGAGCTACTCTTCTGTTTTTTGTTGCCTGCCATTGACATATGTAAGATCAGCCTTTGTATTCTGTAAGAAACTTGATCCTTATAATACCTGTTCACTTGGTGGACGTGTCTCTTACTTCTGTAAAGACACTGATCTAGCCAAGAAAAGTGACAAAATCAGTCAAAACAAAACGTGCAAAACAAACGCCATGCCCACTTCTAAAGTGCTGTCATAAATGTCACGCATATCCAAAAGTAACCATAAGGACAAGGGTCTTTAAGTAAGAGGTCACATGCTCTTACCAGCCGTACAAACACCATGAATGAGCTGCCATTGATCGTAAGCAGGCACAAATGTTCAGAATCATTACTTTTCATGATAGGATCTCAAGCAAAAAAAAAAAACACTTAATTCCTTTTTTCATGAACCGTTCAGATCCCCAATATTGAATTACACAATTATACTCTATGCAGTGCATGACAATTGTTATATTCTGATATTCGGTGTATTTACATGCGTAAAATATATGCCATCCCACAGTGAATCAGTGAATCCAGTTTGAGCCCCTGGCTAAGCCACAGCTCCACCCATAGGCCAGCAGGGGAACAGCAGGGTATAAGTTCTAGTGTTTGTGTTTTGTTCCTGCAGTGGCACAGAACCCCAACCACCCAGGAGACTGACGGCTTCCAGGTGAAGCGGCCCGGTGATGTCAGCGTACGCTGCACTCTGCTGCTGATGTTGGACTACCAGGTGAGGGCGCTGCTGAGGCAGAGAAATGCCAATACCTTGGAAAACATTTGAAAAGCATTTGTTGCAGGTTATTTTGATGTACTGAAACAGGATTCCCAATAGATGTCAAAGGGATTTTTTTTTTGCCTGTATGCATACTGTATTAATTTAGACGTGTCATCTCTTAGCGTGGTTGTAACTAAGTTCTGAAAAATATGGAGAGGTTCTTTTTAGTCTACTTAAACTAAGCTCTGTGAGTCTTAATGTCGAAGTTTATTTTTTAAAAAAAGTGGTAATGAAATGAGCCCTGGAATCATTGGGGTCAGTCCTAACTCCTTTGTTCCTGTGTATCATTGCCAGCCCCCCCAGTTCAAGCTTGACCCGAGGCTGGCCCGGTTACTGGGGATCCACACCCAGACACGCTCTGTCATCATCCAGGCACTGTGGCAGTACGTCAAGACCAACAAGCTGCAGGACTCCCACGAGAAGGAGTACATCAACTGTGACAAGTACTTCCAGCAGGTATATACCCTCGCCCCCTTAACTCCACTACTGCAGTTACTATCTCCTATATAGAGCCCGGCTGTCTGTTGTACACCACTCTTTCTTTTACATATACCTGGAGAGCCACATATTCTAATAAAATTATGATAGGACATGCTTTAGCACAAGTTACTGAGATTTGCAGACCTGGGGGTTGCACGGATGCACCTGTCCATCTGTCTTACATTTTTACATGTGCATACGGTGGTTGTTCGTCACGGGAATATATTGACCTGCTTGTTTATTTATTTATTTGTCCATATGTTTCTCAACCAGTAAAATCAAGGGAAATGCTGAAGAAGCACTTGCAGAATTATCAGCTGGTCACTTCCTTACCAGAGTTGGTAGAATGAAACACAGAGTTACTGCTGCTCTAAGAGAATCAAGCAGAGAGCTGCAGTGAGAAGTTTGAACCATGTTGTCTTTGACGTGTATGCTTGTGTTTCCTGTTTCTCCCCCATATAGATCTTCGATTGCCCGAGGCTGAAGTTCTCTGAGATCCCCCAGCGGCTCACTAACCTGCTGCTGCCCCCTGACCCCATCGTCATCAACCATGTCATCAGGTGAAATAAGGGGGGTTGGGGATCTTCTTCCTAGGGATACAAGCTGATCAGTTTAGCTTCATTATTTCTTGTACTGAAAAATGATTATCAATTTAATGGTGTTTCTGAAAAAGGATCAGTGTCGCTGCTAGAGAGGTGTTCTGTTCCAGTAGACAACCGATTTCTCCATAAAAAGCTGCTGTGGAGGGGCTGGGGGGATGGGAGTTAAGTGTCATGTTAGTAAACTGGACATAATAAAATTACTTGAGTCCAGACCCCTTCCTGTTGTGGGTGAGTACAGTGGTATGTCTTTATTTTAGAAAGCCAACAAGCGAAAAGGAGGCAGATTAAAAAAAACGAAGTGTGAGAGAGAAAGAACTACTAGGGAGAAAGTTGCAATTTATGGGAGTGAAATTATTTTAGATCATCGTGATAATCGATAATTGACAATTTATCATCCAACCCCAGTTGCTGTGTCCTCAAGGTAAATATTGAATAACAACATACCCGGCCCTGGAAGAAGCTTCTTTTTCTCAGATACAGCAAATTATAAGAAAATAACAATTTGTTACAAACCTGGCAGCGTGGACCCGAACGACCAGAAAAAGACGGCTTGCTATGACATCGACGTGGAGGTGGAGGACCCTCTGAAAGGCCAGATGAGCAGCTTCCTGCTCTCCACAGCCAATCAGCAGGAGATTGCATCACTGGACAACAAGGTAACCAACTGGGGAACCTTCACTCCTGATGTGGCCCCACTGATAATCATTTATTAGCATCATATTCTATTTTTCATATAGAGTAAGACCTTAGAATGTTAATCCAGACAAGAGAATCTTCAGTCATGAATTCCATGTAAAATATGTTGAAAGAGGGTAATCAAGATAATAGTGATACTAGATTTGAAGAGTTGATATTGTTTATTAGATTAATTGTGATTTACTGTACAAACACTACCTTTCAAAACCTCAAAGGTCTCTTCTTCAGGTGTAAGTGAACATATAATACTGCAATATCATATTTTATCGGCTAGATGGTATCAGGTTGATACAGAATGAAAAAAAAAAACGAGCAGCTCTGAAACTTATAGATAAAGCACCCCAGACTTATCAGTGTATAGAAAAACACAGTACTGAAGTGATTGCAATAGAACCATGCCGAATCATAGAAAACATAATAAAAGATAAGAGGACAGTAAAAACAAATATAAAATTATGCTACTTACTAAAATACTTGTGCATATATTTTTTCAACGTCGTATTTGAGTAATCACAATAAGAAACTCCAGAATGATTGCTTGCAAACATCCAAAAAGATAAGGGCAGTAAAAAAAAATACACAATATCATTTGAAACTACTTGCTCTTTAAAATGACCCTCCCCTGTTTCATGTCTGTCAGATTCACGAGACAATCGAGTCCATCAACCAGCTGAAGATTCAGAGAGACTTCATGCTGAGTTTCTCGAAGGACCCCAAGGGGTACATCCAGGACTGGCTCAAATCCCAGAGCCGGGACCTCAAGGTGAGCATGTGCATCCAGTCAAACCAGGAGCTATTATTACAGGGGGCAAGGGGGGACAAACTGCAGCATACACATCGAGCTATACTGTACATTCACCTGTATAGAAAGAGAGACTGTCAGTGTCATAGGGTTAACTCTGTGTTGATCTGTCTGCTGTTCTCTGATTGACGACAGGTGATGACAGACGTGGTGGGGAACCCAGAAGAGGAGAGGAGGGCAGAGTTCTACCAGCAGCCCTGGTCTCAGGAGGCAGTCAACCGATACTTCTACTGCAAGGTGACCCTTCTCCCCTGCATCTCTCCCCTTACACACCACATACATTCACAGACAAAAAAAAATGGCACCCTATGCTTGTAATACCATAATTCAAGGTAACAGATTAAGGACAAGACTTGCGTAAAATGTAACCCTTTTTAACAGAACAAAAAAGCAAAATACACAATTTCTAGTAATGTAAAACAAATAATCTTTATCAAAAAACAAACCAATTTATTTAATTTAAAGTATTCATTCATGACAAAAGTATTGGCACCCCTGCTTTAGTATGTTGTATGTCCTCCTTTTGCTTTTATTATGGCTTTCAGATGTTTACGATCATTTTTAACCAGTATGTTACATCTTGTTGGTGAAACCTGGGTCCATTCTGTCTTGCATATTTGGCTACAGCTTTTTTCAGATCAGTCCAAAGTATTTCTGTTGGATTGAGATCTGGTGATTGCGAAGGCCATTCCCGAACTTTTATCTTCGTTTTCTTCAATAATTAGTTTTCGTCAATAAAAATGAGCATAGCTGTATGCTTTGGGTCGTTGTCATGTTGAGCAGATGGTATCATTGTACTTTGTAGAAGGTTTTGATACACACAGTAGCTGTATTCTTTCCACCTTCAATCACATGAACGTCTCCAGTCCCTGAACTGCTAAAACACCACAATATCATAATCAAACCACCTCCATGTTTAACAGTATGTACAACATTTTATTCATTGGTCCAATTTTTGGAAAAAGTTGCATTTCAGTCTCATTGGATCAGGGAATTTTGATGAAGAATGCTTCAGATTCCTGTTAATTTCTTGGCAAATTGTATACGGTTTGTTTTATGAATTTTCTTTAAAAGTGGTTTGCAGCAAGGTCTTTGGCAGTTAATTCTAGATTTTCTTTTCAGCTGCTTGGACAATTCTCCTATCTGCTATACCCGTAATGTAATTTTCTTTGGACGTTCACTTCTTTCAAGCGTTTCTATTGAATTTGTTCTGTGGCACTTCTTGATTGTCTTGTCTTGACCATCATCTGCTGTATTGCCAAAACGTTCTTCTTCAACAGATATGGAAATAATTGCCTCTTTATCTCGCTATTGACTTTATAATACAGCTTGAAGAGTAAGTAGTGGGGTTCCAAAAAATATAGCGTTACACGTTCCCAGGTGTTGCTACAACTGTTTAAATAATGTACCTGTATTTTTTCGTTTGATTGTTAACAGCCTAACAACAGTTTACAATTAAAACTTTAAAATCTGTTGTAAAGCTGTTTTCAAAATGGCTGCTCTAGTGCACTGATAGTGTAAGGATTATTGCCCACATTGTGAAATGTAACACAGCACGAGCCATGATGTGGTACAGAAAAGCCAGAGCACTTGTTATGTTTTTTTTTTTAATCGCTCTTCCTGCAGTGATTTAGAGTAGTGTTTTTCAACCCTGATCCAGGGGACCCACTATGTCTGCTGGTTTTCATTCCAACTGATCGCTCAATTACTTAAGTAGACACTTAATTTAAATGATAGTTTGCTTAATTAGACCTTTTTAATGGTGTTGAGCTGTTAAACCGTTGCAGAGTTCAAGTTACTTATAAAATGTTATAGCGGACCGGGACCGGACCGGGGTTGAAAACCACTGATTTAGAGGACAGGTCTCAAACCCCAGTGCACTAGAGCGGCCATTTTAAAAAATAGTTTTGAAACAGACTTTAAAGTTAAAAGTGTAAAAAGTTGTCAGGATGTTAACAATGAAAATAGAAATTACTAGTAAATTATTTAAACAGTTGTAGCAACACGTGGGGACATGTAACGCTATATTTTTCAGAACCCCACTGCTTACTCTTTAATTACTGTGTAATGTTGGTTTTCAATCAATTACTATTTTTTTAACCCCCACCCCCCTCCATTCTCCTCCAGATTCAACAGCGCAGACAGGAGCTGGAACAAGCACTGGCCGTGCGCAACACCTAAACCCTTCCACGCGGAAACAGCAGAACTCCAGTGCTGCAGCAGCACACCCCCGCTTGCCATCGTCTTCTCACAGTGTTGTGACTTGCCTTGTTTGTCGTCATGGTAACCCTCTGTTCTGTGTCCTCAGAGCAGGCACTGCTGCTCTGGATATCACTGGGATCTTCTTCAGTGTCATTGCTCGACCATTGAGTTAGAATGTACTTTCCTTTTTAAAAACAGCTAGACATATGGACAAAAAGAATATATACTGTATGATACACTCACTGATTCTAACGCATGGAACCATGTGTGCAGGTCTAAGAAAAGCACCCCTTAATACTGGCCCCATTCTCAACTCCTCCTGGAATGCCTGCAGTGACTTTTCAGTAAATAATCCCATGTCCCACAGATACTGACTCAAAAGGTCCTATAGGTGACCAAGCCACTCCATTACCGCGTGATGGAGCATGTATTTAGTTCTTGCAGAAATCAGGCGTCATGGATAGCTGTAGATCGCACCAAATTATTGCAAGTCCATTTTTTTGGCCTGTCCAGTGCTGCTAGAGCCAACTTGAGGGACCCATGAACCTTGTGTGGTTAGGTCCTCCAAATACCTCACATCAACGGAGTGCGTGCTTGGATATATTTGTACTGAATTATACATATACATAACATAGGTAGCAGTTTGATCCACTTTGGATTTTTCCACAGTAGAGTTTGCACTGTTTCCTTGTCTTGTGATTCATAACTTAATTAAAATGATTGCCCCATCTGACAATTTCAGACTCACTGAAGGTCGCTATACACCAGACGCGATGTGATTATTCATCAGATGACAAGATACTTTTGCAGCAACAAGATCATACACACCTGAGCGACACAGACACCATGCCACAGATTGACAGCCTATGTATATACATTTTTTTAAATATGTATTTTTATATGGGCTCAGTTTCACTCTAAAACAAATATAAAACTATTAAAAATTGCTATTGACAAGACTATTTCAACATATGTAGCAATAAATCATACATACCAGGCATATCCAGTTCCTTCGAAATAGACTCCCATATATTATCTTTTTCTGTATCTTAATAATTGCAATGACCTTTGTCATAAAGACCTGGGTATTTTTCCACAGCAAGTATTATTTATTGCTCCATTATTTTGGATAGTGCTTCACCCTGGTGGACACCGTGCATTGAAACAGTTCTCTGATTGCTCCATTCCCCACGCAAAGAAATTACAATCCTTTTTATTTCATGTCACTCCAGTGCCGCCCCCACGCCACCTGTCATGTCGCCTGGGGTGTGAAAAATGCTTATCAAAAGTATAGGTAGGTTCTATTCATTTTGTTACATCACTGCACATATTCGCTTGTCACATCGCGTCTGGTGTGTAGTGGCCTTTAGACACCTGTGTAAAATTTTACTGAGGAATTCCAAGATACAATAGAAGCAAGGTTATATAAACAACCATATACAGGTAATGGGAATTCCAGTAGTTCTGCAGAAATCCTGCTTGTGTAGCACTTCTTGGCCACAGGGTGGAGCTACCCACATGCTGGCTCATGAGCCTCCATTTTACATGGAGGACTGTGAAGGTGTGCTGGGGCCTTTTCAAAAAGCATCAGCTCATTGTTTATTAAAGACTTTATGGTCTATTCAATGGATCTTAATGGCAGTGCATCTTGATACCACCACTGACCCCAATTGTATGCAAATCAAACATCCAACCGGATGTTATTCTTTTTAGTTTATTTCTGTCTGTAAAAGAATTTTTAAAAAGTCGTGAAGGTGCGTATTTTAGGGAATAGGGCCAACGGATATCCTCGATGAGAGGCTTTGTCTGTTGTCCTAGATACTGTATCTTTAAAGGGCAGATCATTTTACAAGCTGGTGTTTTTCTTGAACAGAGTACTTTAATATTCACATTGTGAAGTTCCTAACAAGAGCCCAGGCTAACTAAGCATTAAGAAAGTGACAAGTAAAATGTATGATTATTATGTTTTATAGACTAACAGGGACTAAAAATGATGAGTGCTAACACGGTGTTACATAGCACCATGTTACAGCAGTATCTTCATATCATAAAAACATCTTAATAAAATCACATCACAGTATTACAAATGCAACAAGATAACAGTGCTGTCTCATAGCTAATTGACAAAGCCACAAACAATCACTACAGACAAAACAATATTGTGTGGTGGATGGCAGCCAAAGTGAGGGCTCAATGGTCCATTTAAGCATCACAGACCAAATGAAATTGTATATACATTTTCCTATTATTTCTTTTTTTACAGGTTTACTATCTGTGTTCTCTGTTATTCGCTGTTGCTGTTTCTGCTTAATTATTGGTTGTGAAGCCCGTAGGTGAAGCGTTGTGCACTGAATCCTGTGCAGCACTTATGTGCTTCCCCATCTCGCAGAAACCACAATAGAAAATCATACAGAAGACACATAATGACAGGTAAGAAATTAAATATTAGGAGAATGTAGATGATTTCATAAGGCATCTTTATCACACTTGAGTGCCGGTGGACTTGCAGGGTGACCATCCTGTTTTAAATCAACCAAATCAGATTTACCACTCTCATTTGAAATGTAATTGAGACACCTGTGATGTTTAGTTAACGTTACTAAATGACTGTTGATTGTACAAGGGGTTCGGATGTTTGAACTGAGAAGAAAATAACAGTGATTACATTGGCGCCGATCACTGGCACAGGTAACAGTTACTTTATGTATTGATGATAAAAACAGACACGTTGACTCAAAATGAATCAGTTGCCTTTAACTTTGAAACTCCTATAGGGCGAAAGAAAGCATCATGTAGCACTGAAGGGGTTAGTGGGCCACAGGCTATTGTTTTGCACTGTAAATATATACAACATGAATCCCTGTATATGAAGGACACAGAACAGTGATGGCAATACCTGGCTGCTGTCACTAGATTTCCAAAGTAATTTGACATTTAGGCCTAAAGAAAGTATTAGTCTGTTACTTAGATGTTGTAAATGTTTTAGGATTTGCTTTTTGTTTAGATTTTTAGTTTTTTGGGTTTTTGGGGGATTATTGCTGCATTATTGTTGTGAGTCACACGTTTGTGTATTTTTAATGTTATTCCCACTGCCGGGTGATGTAGATGCTGATATTCTGTAAAAGAAAGCTTGATATCAGTTATGCTTCTTGGAAGGGACAGAGATTTTGTGTTGAGGATTAATGAAAGCATTTCCTGAAGCCATTCATTCCAGAAAAGTTGGCTTGGTTCACATGTACATCTAAACAAACACAAAATGTGACTGTCATTTAGTGGAATGTTGTTTTATGAATATGGAGAGGGGCACAGCAGCAGATGCTGTAGTGATGCAACGATGGCCCTGTATTGTTGCCGAATTAGCCTGAGTGTACCCTGCTTTATGGGCATGAAGAACCCTAGACACAGGAATTAAATTAGAAATACAAAAGGAAACTTAGCAAATTCAATGACACATTTTTCCATGACAAGTCTTTCTCAATATCTTCGATGTTGAAATGAGTTTTGGTTCACATTCTCATATCACTTGGTGATGTAGCCACCCCCCCAAAAAAAAACATTGAAGACATTGAGAGAGTCTTTCAGTTGAGATGTTTCTTTTACAATTTCTAAATGTACCACCATTGAGTGTTTGATAGTTATGGATGACAAAGAAACTCATTCCCTCATTTACCGAGGCATTGCTAGTTCCTTTGATTTTATTTTCACTTTGACTGATGAAGCCTGAGTCTTTGTTACAGGTAACAGGACCCCAGGTATTCTATGCTGTGTAAAGGAAAACTAGTTGGGTTTGCATTCAGTATATGGGCTTAATCTGAGAGGATACATGAAAAATAGATGTGAAAAACTGATTAGCATGAAAGCAAAGGTTTTGTTAATGAGAGGCAGGAAAATGCTTTAAAGCTCTGGTGGTTTGTACACATTTAACCAAGATGAAACACCTACTGGGGGCGGGTCTGGAAGGAGGTCCGGTGGCTGAGTTGAGACTGGAATGCAGTCTCCTGGTTTTCAGGCTGTTGTTCAAACCACAGGACTAACCACACTGCAGCACTCCAGGAGCCTCAGTCAGTGGTGGGGTGGGTCAGTCAGTGCATAGCAGCACTCTGCCATGTGAAAAAATCCACTTCTCCATGATGTTCTCCTGATGGGATTTTATCACTTACATGAGAATTCTCCACCCACATGGAGCCATCACTCATGGGACATGGCAGGCTACTGGAGAGCTTACCGTTTATCAGTATTTGAGCAGGGGCATTATTCAGTGTCAAGATTAAAACAAAACATACAAAAAAAAACTTTAGTTTACTGTATTAAAGTTCTTGTTAAAGAAAGAAAGTTGGGAGTAATTCTAACATAAGAATGGATGAGTGTCAGTAGGGCTTTTTTGTCTTATCTATGAAAGAAGACTTCATATTGTTACATATTGAATCGACAAGTCAGTGTTGCAAAACTGCTAATTGGAATTACTACTACATATAATTCTGTTATCTCTGAACTGCTGCCCTTGACTTGGTATGTTACTATTGCTATAGAAAATAGAAGTGCATTGAACGTACCCCTCCATGTCTTGTTATCAAAATGTTTTAAGTATTGTTAATCTTTAGAAGTAAATACACTACACAAATCTTAGATATAACTTTTTTACCAATTTGCCTTGGGCACAATGCTAAAGAACATAGCGTTTGACAAGCTCCTAGTGAGAAGGGCATTTTGTGAACTGTCAGTTGACAAAATTGAAATTCTTCAAGCCAAAAAAGGTGAACTGGCCTGTCCCATTTTGATTGATCTCACCAGTGCCTTGCTGCTTTTTCACTATTGTCCCAATAAAGCAAGCACAACCTTGACTCCCACTCCTAATTACTAGCGTTTTACCGAGATGGTGAAATGGGAAGGCAGTATTAACAATTCAGTGTTTATCTGAAGTGCAGCCTGAGCATATCTTGAGCAATGCCTCCTTTTATTTGCAAGGGAAAGTTAAAAACAATAAGCACTTATAAAACTCATCATGAAGTATTAAAAAAAAAAAAAGGTTTTAGAAATATTATTGGGGACATCATGCCACTGGGCACATCGCCTACCAGTAAAGCAGCACAATGCTGAAACTAAATCTTTGCCTTTTTTATTGAGGCTAGCCTTACCGCACTTATGTGTAAGAGGGGGGTGCCTAGATTGCTGCTGGTGCCAGATCTAACTGAAGTCTGTTTCTTGTGCACGTGTGTTTACATTGCTTTCATAGAAAAGGTATCCATGTACAGTAGAATGTGAAATTGTGTTTGAAACTTAGAATGTCTATGAAACTAAACTTTTAAAGACACATCCAAAGCTGGTAAGGTGAGATTGCACAACCTAATCCTGACGCATGTACATGTTTTTTCATTATATTTTATTTAACTTTTTTTTTTTTTTAAAAGGAGACTGGGAGAAATATGGCAGCCTCAGGCAACACAAGCAGCTCGGAGGAATGGGCCAGATTTATTTAGGGAAATTATTCTTTAACTGCCTTGTAATTAAAGGAGTAGATTCTCAAAGTTATTTACTTCAAATTGTCATTTGGGCAATTTGAAAAGATTAAAAAAAATGCCAATTACAACTTTAAAGACAATGCCTGATGTTTATTTCTGGGTTGGTGACTCTTTTTGGGCATGTTTCTTACGATGTGGAGTAAATGGCTTGGAGAATCTAGCCCATCGTGTATATGTTAAAATGTTTCAACACGACAGTTAAAAGGTGACCCCGTTCACACTTGCGATTTAAGGTGGCCCAGGGCTTTTCTCATATGTGAACGCTCCAAAAAAGAAAAGGCAGTCCAGGGACGGCCCAGATTTAGGCTGCCGTTTCGATGTGGCCCAGGGCCTGCAATCCGAGACCAGGGCCGGCCTTCACATATGCATGAACGCAAAGCAGACTAGGGCCAAAATCACATGACCAATGTGGTTCCATTGCCCGCAATGATATACATAGCTACAGAAGTGTGTGTCTTTACATTAAAATGACGATCATTTCTTTAGCTGCTTGCTTTCACACACACATAAAAAAATACTGTTCTCATCCAGAAATAGTAAGATCGCTGATGCACCATGTGAGGGTGAGACCCGCACTGTAATATTTCAATGTCTGTTATTGTGATTATTATTGCTAATGTTATTCTACTGGAAATAGAGCAGTGGTTTATTATGTATCGTGCATGTTGTTGAGCAAAGTGTCTTTACTGGTAATGTTTAGGGACTAGAGAATAATATTGACAATGATAATAATAACAAGTAAACAATAGACTAGTTTAACAATCATGCTTGTAAACAAAGACAGTATTCATGCAGGTTAAACAAATATGTATAAATGAGAAGAAACATGTGTAATGTATTTAATACCTTCCTTAGGAAGGAACAGTCGTACTAGTATTAGGTGGTCAGTTGTGAGCTTGTCTTGTGAATGTCAGTCAATGATAGTCATTTGCAGTCTGTGAAGTATCCGTTACGAAAATAAATATTTATTTATTTTACCTGTCAACACTAGCAAGTTGCTGTTTCCTGCGTTCTAAATACCTCCCGTGTTCTTGAGAGAATAATGTGATTGTGGGCGCATTGAAAAAAATATATATTAATAAGAAACATCTGCTACAAGTCAAGGATTACTGTATATCCCAGTAGCTCTTCCATTCTGAACGCAGGCTATCATTCCATAAAAAACAAAAAAAAAGCAGTTTGCCACATTTTAGGCCTGCTTTTCAGTCACATGTGAACGCCCAAAGGCGCCTTAAACCGTAAATATGAATGGGGTTGCAGAACAAAATCTGAGGCGGCCCTGGGCCAGCACAGTAGTGTGAACAGGGTCTTAGACTTTACTTTTCATATCCATCTTATTGCTTTGCAAACTACAAGATGGTAAACCGTGCTTAGCAAACTGTTCTGCTGTGTATTAGGGCCTAGATTACAGATGTGTTCAAGGCTCCCTGGACTGCAAGATGGAACTCACTACAAAGAAATGGGGGGTTTCAGTGTAGACGGGCTCTGGCCTATTTCTAATCACTTGATGTACTGAGGCTACTTCTGTTCAGTGCCTTGGGTCACTAATCATGAAATCAGTCTAGTTTAGTTTTGCATTGATCAGCCTCAAGCCGCCATGTTCCTCCCAACCAGGACCCCATGAACACTTATGGAAAAACATAATTAAGAGACTGTAATTGTAGCTAATAAAAAAAGAACGCTTGGCTAAAAAGAGGTATCTGTAGTGCTAGATTCTACCAAAGCATGTAATGGCCTAGGAAGTTGTGCAACCTTTCTCCTCTCCGAGGGATGCAGGGAGGGCATGGGCCATATGAAGCTCATTTGGAGCTTGGTGGTCCTGATGTCGAGTGCCAGATCCACCATGTGCCAATGTCTCCAACATTTCCATGCTATTTCATGACTAAAGAAACAATTTACTTTTGAACAGTGCAGCTAAGTGAACCACTGTCTGAGTGTATCACCTTGTGGCACTTGTATCTGAGGCACAAGGTGGTTCAGTCAGCAGGCCAGTGGCTGAATTGGGATCTCAAACTGGAATCTCTAAGCTCCTGGTCCTCTTCTCTAACCTCTAGGCTACTCAGCCCTACAAATGTCCTGTTATTTTGAGGTTCACTATTACTAATAACAAAATAAAAGAAAAGAACTGCTACTGCTACTACTACTACTATACAGATTTCCTGTGAGGTTCAGAAGAGTTTCCTCTTCTATATGAAATGTATTGGTGGTCCATAACTAATCATGTCCTGCTGGTTGTAAAAATAAAACGTTTCTAGACATACATTTCTCACTGTGTACTGTGACTGATTGCTTATGGAAATATACATACATATAAATATTTTAATTGTTAATACTCTCAATTTTTCTGTAAATCGTTTAGTTTTACAGGTTTTATTTATTTTCACATTCACTCTTTTTAAAGTAAATGTATCCTGCCAGAACACTATAGATTCACTTCTTGCCCAGCTTATTTAACATACAATCTATTACTGCAGTGTGAAAAAATGCTGTAAAGTAAGAATGCTTTCAAAAATAGACATGTTAATAGTTTATATTTATCAATTAACAAAATGCAAAGTGAGTGAACAGAAGAAAAATCTACATCAAATCAATATTTGGTGTGACCACCCTTTGCCTTCAAAACAGCATCAATTCTTCTAGGTACACTTGCACACAGTTTTTGAAGGAACTCGGCAGGTAGGTTGGCCCAAACATCTTGGAGAACTAACCACAGTTCTTCTGTGGATTTAGGCAGCCGCAGTTGCTTCTCTCTCTTCATGTAATCCCAGACAGACTTCGATGATGTTGAGATCAGGGCTCTGTGGGGCCATACCATCACTTCCAGGACTCCTTGTTCTTCTTTACGCTGAAGATAGTTCTTAATGACTTTCGCTGTATGTTTGGGGTCGTTGTCATGCTGCAGAATAAATTTGGGGCCAATCAGATGCCTCCCTGATGGTATTGCATGATGGATAAGTATCTGCCTGTACTTCTCAGCATTGAGGAGACCATTAATTCTGACCAAATCCCCAACTCCATTTGCAGAAATGCAGCCCCAAACTTGCAAGGAACCTCCACCATGCTTCACTGTTGCCTGCAGACACTCATTCGTACTGCTCTCCAGCCCTTCGGCGAACAAACTGCCTTCTGCTACAGCCAAATATTTCAAATTTTGACTAATCAGTCCAGAGCACCTGCTGCCATTTTTCTGCACCCCAGTTCCTGTGTTTTCTTGCATAGTTGAGTCGCTTGGCCTTGTTTCCACGTCGGAGGTATGGCTTTTTGGCCGCAAGTCTTCCATGAAGGCCACTTCTGACCAGACTTCTCCGGACAGTAGATGGGTGTACCAGGGTCCCACTGTTTTCTGCCAATTCTGAGCTGATGGCACTGCTGGACATCTTCCGATTGTGAAGGGAAGTAAGCATGACGTGTCTTTCATCTGCTGCAGTAAGTTTCCTTGGCCGACCACTGCGCTCTCGGTCCTCAACGTTGCCCGTTTCTTTGTGCTTCTTCAAAAGAGCTTGGACAGCACATCTGGAAACCCCTGTCTGCCTTGAAATTTCTGCCTGGGAGAGACCTTGCTGATGCAGTATAACTACCTTGTGTCTTGTTGCTTGCTCAGTCTTGCCATGGTGTATGACTTTTGACAGTAAACTGTCTTCAGCAACCTCACCTTGTTAGCTGAGTTTGGCTGTTCCTCACCCAGTTTTATTCCTCCTACACAGTTGTTTCTGTTTCAGTTAATGATTGTGTTTCAACCTACATATTGAATTGATGATCATTAGCACCTGTTTGGTATAATTGTTTAATCATACACCTGACTATATGCCTACAAAATCCCTGACTTTGTGCAAGTGTACCTAGAAGAATTGATGCTGTTTTGAAGGCAAAGGGTGGTCACACCAAATATGGATTTGATTTAGATTTTTCTTCTGTTCACTCACTTTGCATTTAGTTAATTGATAAATATAATCTATTAACATGTCTATTTTTGAAAGCATTCTTACTTTACAGCATTTTTTCACACCTGCCTAAAACTTTTGCACAGTACTGTATATCATAAACTTTTCATATATACATTAAATGGTCCATTATATACTGTGATATATGCATCCTTATGTTACATTTTTCAATTAATTGCAGTATATTTTGTTCCAGTATTGGATAACAAGTGCTTAAATGCCATTGTGTTCTGAGGCTACTGAACAACAGGACTTACTGGTCTGGTAGATAAACCTCACTGGTCTGTGTCTGTAATCTCTGACACTTGAGAAACACATGTTGAAATGTTTATCTACAACTAAGAAGCTTCTTTAATTTTAGTCATATTTACAATTGAGTAAATACTGCAGGAACATTTGTGTTTAATATAGGATGACACTGCATAATAAACCCCCATGGGGTATAATACAATGCAAACACTGACCAAGCTACGACCTGGACTAACAACAAGGAACACATGAGGATAATAAAGTACTGACGGGCGTATTCAGGACAGATGTAGCAAACACAAAAAATCCTGCTCTGTAATTTCTTTCTGCTATTTAATATTAGGCTGTGTGGTCCAGTGGTTAAAGAAATGGGCTTGTAACCACGATGTCCCTGGTTCAAATCACACCTCAGCCACTGACTCATTGTGGGACCCTGAGCAAGTCACTTAACCTCCTTGTGCTCCGTCTTTCGGGTGAGACGTAATTGTAAGTGACTCTGCAGCTGATGCATAGTTCACACACCCTAGTCTCTGTAAGTCGCCTTGGATAAAGGTGTCTGCTAAATAAACTAATAATAACAATACAATGCTCTTGAGAGATTGCATGCCGTAGTGAGCCACGTCTTCAAAGCGTTACCTCCAATCTTTAGAACTCCTGTTTATTGAAAGGAGAACAAATTATGTAAATTTTACAAAATAAGAACCAAACACCTTGAGAGTGCTGAAGAGAACTCAGATTATATTACTTAGTTGTTTGGTTCTAGTTTTGTAAAATTAAACAGACATTTGACCTTTCAAAAAGTAGGAGTTAATTAAAGACTGGAGTAAACTCTTAGACAATATGGCCCAGTGAGTCAAGAGTACTGACTAGGCATAAAACTACAGAATGGCCTTAATAGTCTCAACATAGGAGGTCCAGTGTTTAAAGAAAAAGGCTTGTAACCAGGAGGTCCTCAGTTCAAATCCCACCTCAGCCAGCCACTGACTCATTGTGTGACCCTCCTTGTGCTCCGTCTTTCGGGTGAGATGTAATTGTAAGTGACTGTGCAGCTGATGCATAGTTCACACACCCTAGTCTCTGTAAGTTGCCTTGGATAAAGGCATCTGCTAAATAAATAAACAAAACATCTCGCTTAGAGAGCCAGTCAGTATAACGGGCTATGTCAATGTTGCATACATTGCAAGTGTTATTCGTTCTAGATCGTGTCATGAGAAGTATATCAGAACGGATGCATCGCAAGGACGTAACCGCACATTTCTGGCTATTAGGTTATCGGCCAGATTCATAAAGGTTTAGTTTTCCAGTAACTCCATTGGGAGGTCTTACGCATTTACAGGCACATGTCCCAATGGTATGTCCCTTCTGATTCACTCTGTATATAGCAAGCTATGGGTAAGGAACTGTTTAGCCAAACAGGATTAAAACAAGACTCAGTTATTTCAATTTTCTGCAAATATGAAAATGATGCTGTAAGTAACAGAGACGCCACTAGAGGCATGTCATACCAAATTCTTTCACATATGAAAAATATGCAAGTGGAAGGAGGGATGTCTTCATAGTGTGTCAAGTGAGTGCTCCTGCATGTATGTTATTCTTCTGCAGTGTGGTATGATTTTTCATGCCCCCCAAGCATGCAGACAGAGCATGTCTTAAAAGCAAGTAGGCATGTGAATCAGACAGTGATTCTGGACAGAAAGTTCCATGATATGCCACAAACATTAGTTTCTGACACAACCACACATAACCAGAGGAGACAGAAGCCAACTTATTGCACAAGCTACAGTCAAAATAGAATTATTAAACAAAATATTTAGAATGTTGCCTGAAAAACATTTGGACGCCCCAAAAAAAAAAAAAAAAATTCCAACAGAGCTTGTCACACAAAACTCATGATGTCGTGTGCCTTTTCAGTCCCAGTAAGATAAACAGTGTTGAAGGCAATTAAACTGCAAACTCATCTCATTGGAGACCAGCATTTTATTTAAGACTCTAATGGGAAATGGGTGGCAAAACTTTCCGCTGAGGCAATGGAGAAAGAAACAGGCAAAAAAAAAAATACACACTCACGGTATTAATATATCTCCCTCAAAATGAGTTCTTTCATCCAGGATAAATGAGGCAATGGCTAGCTGCAATATAACCTCATACTTACCTCACAATGCTCCTCAGTGGAATCTGTTACTGGTCCCTCATAAACTGCGATGAATCCAAAGTGTGAAGTAGTCTAGAATTTACATAGCATGTTGACTGTTCAGGCTAGGTGGAGGAAAAGAAACATTTATTTCTCAAGATTCATAAAAAAAATATAGAAGTATAAAAGTGTATGATTGTGAGATCAAACATACATTAGTTGGGAGTTACGCCATGTTAGAGTAAAGGCTGACAAAAGTATTCTTTGTAACATATTACAGTGAAAAATAAATGTCTCTGGGGAGTAAAATAAACCTGGTAATCAAATGACCTATTAAAGAAATACTCTTCTGCACAGTACTGACGCCCTCGTTTATGCATTGCTTTCCTTGGCGTGATATATGTTTGATATGATCATTTATAAATTGCGTTCTCTGATCAAATGAGAACGCAGTCACTTAGGCCAACAAATACATTTCAAGCCATGTTTGTTGAAAATGTTGCCTTTGCACTGATCCCAGCAGTCCAGGTTTTTGTCCAAACCAACCACCACAGCTGCTGCTGCACCCTCTCCTCCCTCTACTCCATGTTGATTGTAAGCTGGCAGTGTGGTACAGTGGTTAAAGTCCAGGGCTTGTAACCAGAAAGTCACTGGTTCAAATCCCACCTCTACCACTGACGATCACCAGTTCAAATCCCATCTCTGCCACTGACTCATTGTGTGACCTTGAGCAAGTCGCTTAACCTCCTTGTGCTCCATCCTGCAGATGAGATGTTAAATCAATGTCCTATTGTAAGTGACTGCAAATAATACACAGTTCACAGCCTACTTCTGTAAAGTGCTTTGTGATGGTGGTCCATTATGAAAGGCGCTATATAAAAATAAAGATATTATTATATTACACACAGAGGAATAGCTGTCCCAGCAGATTATTTAAAGTCTCTCATTAGACATTGAGTGCTGCTTTTTAAAACAAATGTGGACTGCATTATTTTTTCTATAAAGTGGTACTCCTGAGGACTAGGGGTTAAGAAATATATTTATTCCATTCTGGATCATTTCAGCTAGTATCTGTGCAGGTATATTCCAACACAGAAGTTTTGCCAAGATAATATGGGGGGTGGTAAAGGCTTATATCCATTGTTTTGCAGAGACAGAAACCAAAAAAAAGTGATCAGATATTCACATTTGTTCATTTATTTTCAGAATTTAATACAAGAGTACTGACAGGCTGTTTTTGTTAACTTACACAACCCATGTACATGGATGTATGCCAGCAGTTTGAAATGAGTCTCTGGACCTTATTGTGCAAAAAATAAAATACAAATTAAAATGTACACTGAGCATTCCAGGCTTGATCAATCACTTATATAATTTATTAAAAATAACAAAAAGCAAATATTTCAAAATAGAGAGTCACAAGCAAGAGGCACCAGACTGGACATCTGGCACCTGAAAATGGCTGAGTAACAAGCAAAACGGTTTAGAACTGGAATGAAAAAAAACAAAGACAACAGACTAAACAAAGGAAGATGAAATCGGGAAAAAAGCTGCAGGAAATTCCTTGTTTGCCAATAGCAATGGGCAATCGTGCAAAGATGTAAAATTGTGAGACTTTGCTAGCATTGAAATGACAATGAAAAGGACTTAATTGATCTAATACAGCTTATTAACAACTGTTCAGCTTGCACTCTTAATAAACATTGGGCATCCATGCCTAAACAGTGTCATGAAGACAATACATTTTATTTAATATTGTTTTATAGTAGCCTTTTGATGGAAGCCCACTTAAATCAACAACTCAGTCAGATACAAGGAGGACAAGGAAAGTAGAGAGTGTATTTTTCTTTTGCGTTCCAGTTTAGACCAGGGTTGAGCAGTAAGACCAGGGTTTCCTGATCTTATTAGTAACACGTCCATCAAGTTTCAAAAGTGTTCAGTTATTGCAAATGTTGGAGTTGCAAATGTGTGGCGCAGTGCCCGTACACAGTCGCTTTAAGTGCTGTTGGCCTGCTCCTGTTCAAACAGGGCCATAGCCAAGTGTGATCGGGAGGCCAGCCCCTCCAGGTTGCTCAGCACACAGCGGTGGTAGATGTCCTCACTGAAGCGAGGATTGCACGTTCTGCGGACGTACTTCTGCACCAGAGCAGGCTCGACAGCGCGGAAGACGTGTAGACTGGAGTAGCGAACGAAGATCTCATAGACATCCATGCTCTCCAGCATCTCATCGTTGTCCAGGATGTCGGCCGCCATCTTGGTGCGTGCAGCCATGTAGTCTGCATTGTAGAAGCAGGCCTCTTCAAAGACGTGGCAGTCAAAATGGCCGTCCTTCAGCGACTCGGCGGCCGAGGAGGAAGCAACAGAGGGCTGTTGGTCACGGTACACGATGGCTGGGCTGTACTCCTGGAAGTGGATAGGGAAGAAGACCTGCCAGTTGCTGATTGCGTTCATCCGGCACCTGTTGAGGAAGTCTGTGTTGACTTCTGTCCAGACGCTGGCCAGAAAGAACAGAGTGTCAACGGGGTGCTTCTTGGAGATGATGTCCATCAGTTTGACCTGAGAGGGGACCTCAGTCTTGACGCTGATCCAGGGGATCTTGACGTCGGCATATCGCTTCTCCACCTCGCCAATCATGGACTTGATCCCAGCAAAGACGTCATTCTGGCTGACCCTCTGGGCATCAAAGGGTTCATAGATGAAGAGGAAGGTCAGGAGCACATTGTCATGGGTGTCCAGAGCATTCATCACATACATGTCCAGGAAGTTACCCACGTAGTCTTGCTCGTGGGCTGTGACGGGAAGGATGACCTGCACCCTGGTGGCCTCTGTCACGTAGGGCATGGGGATGATCTCGATGGAGCTAAGCGGCCGCAAGAGGCCCACCCGTTTGGCGATCACCTGGCTGTGTCCCTTCTGCGTGAAGGCCTCCAGGGCCAAGTCCAGGGTATACTCCATGCCCCGTGTGGGGTCAAAGCGCCGGTAGCCATTCAGCAGACGCTGCTTGCGAAAGCGCAGGACAGGCTGGTAGTGCTCATTCAGCCTCTCCACAGCCGTCTCCACCACATCACTTACATCTGCCCGGTCTGCCCCCCGCAGTTCGCACTTGGGGGCCCCGTCGATGCAAGGGTAGATGTGCTCCTCTGTGAAGTATTCCCAGTTAATCACCTCAAAGCGGGTTTTGGGCTTGAAGGGAGAGTTGATGCCAATGGGCCAGGTGGCCCCTGCCTTCCCCTCTGGTGT
Organism: Acipenser oxyrinchus oxyrinchus; assembly: GCA_030684275.1. Classification (NCBI taxonomy): domain Eukaryota; kingdom Metazoa; phylum Chordata; class Actinopteri; order Acipenseriformes; family Acipenseridae; genus Acipenser; species Acipenser oxyrinchus. Next base: position 83,063,601 of record CM060249.1, read on the forward strand.
CAACGAGCTGAGGTTACTGATCTGGACCTATAAAACAGTATAAAAAAGGATTCATAACATTAATACAGAAAGAAAAACTTGAGAAATGTCCATTTTTTTATGAAATGTATGTAAACTGTGTTGAAAGCTACAGCATAGTCTTAATTCAGGTCCCAGAATTCATGCAATTGTCATGGACTACATTTTTCTGTTCTATTTGGTATATTTCATGGTTTTTATTAAATCTAAATGTATATAAAAGGGAATTTGGAATCAAGTTAGGATCAGCTAAAGATGTTAAATGTATACAGGTATACAAATGGCATTTGCAATGATTGAAATTATTATTATTTTGTATTTATTATAAAATGAACATTTTCTGTGCAATACTTACCAATTTCCTACCAATAGCTGAAATTTCACAGGGCTGCCCAGCTTTTGTTCCCCAGTGGGAGAGTTTTTTTTCTAGACTAATAATTGGAGCGAAGCAGGGAAAGCTTAGGACTTGCCTGCAGTTGCTGGATCTGAAGGTTGGTCCTCTCAAGCTCGATCTGACTGAAGCGCTTGTGCAGTTGGTACATCAGCGTGGGGTCGGAGACGGGATGGACTGTGAAGGCGTTTTTAAATGCAGCACTGTCCTCGCGTTCAGGGTCAGCGTTCTTCCCAAGCTCAAAATACCGATACTGCATCTCCTGTTGAGGAAAACCAGAGAGAAATTCAACAGCAGAACATGTTGCACATGCCCTGCTCATCCAGCAGGAGTAGTTCCTGCACAGGACTTCTGATCTTCCTCATGTCACTAAAAGCTTGCATGATGTGTTTCCTACTTATCAATAAAACTGCACCACTTCAATTTATTTTACTTTGTTTTTAAATTCTTTGTATAAAATATGCAGTGGCAGGTATTTCTTTTCACGATCCAAGCTTTTTTCAGTGGTAATAACTGGTTGGAGGATCAGGTCGTATCTCTTGCTATAATTAGCCACGACATTTTTTTTTTTTTTAACGCAAAGCAGGGGTGCATAACTCTGTTTTTCGAGGGCCATGCCACATCAGGTTTTAGAGGTTATAAAGTAAATCATTAACATAGTAATAACTGAACAGAGGATTAATTGGTTCAATAATGCAATTAAGGATATGGTTGTAACAAATATCTGGGCTCCTAGAATGGCCCTTGCTATGCACCATGGTCATAATGGCATTACTATATATTTTTATTCCCTTTGGACATTTCATGAATAATTCTACCATGTTAAGTTTTCTAAAAAATATATTTAAAAAATCAATTAGGGGATATATTATACATTGTTATATGCAGAATATAGTATAGGGTACGGTACAAGCTAACATCCACGAGACGTCAGAGCTTCTAGCCATTCTATTGTGCAGGGTGCTGGTATCTTACATAGCACCCTGCACAATATTTAAACAGTATAGCTAACTTTACTGTGACATAATTTCCATAAGCTACAAACATCCCTCACCCCGCCCCACCAAAACAACATTGCTGTAGTCTCTTTATTGTAGTGTGATATATCTATTGCGCCTACTCTTAATTTGCTTCCGCACCCTTTGCGCTGCACTTCTTGTGTTATTCTTATAATGTAGTTCTTCAGTGCCTCCAACCCCACCTGGTACAACAGATCCACAGTCAGACACATAACAGCGTTATCAGTGTTAAGCACTGTTATTCAAAACAAGCCACGGAACACCGCTACACAACACATTCTGTTTCTCCTCACCTGGTGCACCTCCACGCAGCTCAGCCCCAGGGAGTCGATGATGCAGCGGCCGAGCCACTCGTCGGGCCGCATGCTCAGGATGTCGTTACGGCAGGTGTCCAGGTGCGGCTGCAGGCGGGCCAGTAGGCTGCGGGACAGCAGGTAGCCGTAGCCTCCGTGGCAGTAGCGGGCGCGCTCGTCTCCACCAATGAACTCCTCAGCGCGTCCCAGGTACAGGTCCTGCCCGGCGCTCAGATGGCTCACCAGCTGGCTCAGCCGCTCTGCCTGCGTGTAAGTGTCGTCCTGCGCCAGGTAGAACCAGTCATAGTCTCCCCCGAAGTGCTGGTGGAGGTAGCGCACCGTCTCGTACATCAGCCAGACGGGCCGATCATCCCCGTGAGCCACCACCTGCATGCCCTGGGGTATCTTGGGGCTCCGAACCCCTGTAAAAAAGAAGGTCTTGTGGAAGTGGTGTGCCACTGTGCGGTTCACCGCCACTGCCAGCGTGGTCAGCGTGACCCGTGATGTCACGATGCCCACTAGAAGGCGCTCTCGTATACCCAGCTCTGTGTGGATGTACCGCGTCCTGTGGAAGAGGGAACCAAAAAAAAAACAACCATTTAGTCCAGTACAAAGCTTGGAGCAGTTTCTTGCACACCATTGTGTGTGCAAGGTGTGTGTATATGTGGGATTTTGTTTGGAAGATTATGGTTTTTTTTGTTTGTTTTTTTTGTTTGTTTTTTAATGGTGCAAATATTGTCCTGGAACCAATTGTTACAGAATCTTACCAAAACTTTCTGCAGTGCTTACATTATCACAACTTGCTTACATTATGACAGCAGTGTTTTATATTTTTATAAAGAATCACACTCTTTGTTGTTGAAAGTTTAAAGCCCAGTGGCCTCCTGTCTAAATGGTGGACATTAAAAATCCCCCTGCACTTTCAGGCCAGGCGAACCGTCATTAAACAAGCCTGTCACACTCCTCCAGTACCTACAATAAATAAATCACACATTGCGAATTGTTTCAATCAAAAAAACACATGAGAAAGCACAAATCCCTGCATGAACAAAAATGCAACCTTATTGTATTAGCATTAGGCAAGTCTAAATTGCATATAGACACAGAGCTTCTCATCTAGGGATGGCAATAAGAATCCTGTTTGATCCGTTTAATAAGACACACAAAGCTTGTTACATATAGACTGTGGCTAATCAAGCTTGTAGTAAAATCTGGAATGGGTGAAACTGCTATGCAATATGAGTCTCATTTGGATCCCTGGTCTCAGCCCTCAGGAAAATGTGATGAAGTGGCCCTTGTTTCTACCTGAAAAACTAACGGAACTAAATGGACTAAGCACTGGTGCAGGGATATAAATACATGCTTAATTAGGCCCATCTACTGTAAGATCCCCCCCGGCTAGGGTCACAGTAAAACCTGGAATGGCTCAATCTGCTATTCAATGGGAATCTTATTTTCAGCCTTGTTGGTGGCGTTTACTCACCTAAAGACCTTTTTGTGCAGTTTGTTGGGGTCCCTGTAGTAAGGAACAATGTGTGGCTGGAAATCTTCGTTCCCTCCACCTGCCCCGTTGCCACCATTATTGTTGTGTCCCTGGTTTCCAGCAAACAGCCCTCCGTTTACCAGTCCATCCCCACAGGGTTCATCAGTGTCCCCCTGTGTCCAGGACATGGTCAGCAGACTGAGGCTGCACCCCAAGGAAAGCCCCAAGATTAAAGGAAGTGCAGGCCTGAATAAGGCCAGGAGGGAGGACAGACGCATGGCATACACTGTGCTTGCTATAACAGCAGAATTGATATATGCAGTATATAGTGTACTTTCTTTATGAGATATGTAAAAAGAGAGAAAGACAGATAGGTATTTATATATATGAAACAACTCTTTTTGGACCACTTTTTTTTCCTTGAGAATTTTCAAAATTTTACAAATGTCATTTTATTTAAGGATAAATATATATTTAATTTGGAAATGACTGGCAATGCAAGGTATTTATTTTTAGACTTGACAGAGCTGTAAATGTAACACTTTGCGCTATATAATAAAAGCTGGACACTGTTTAGAATCACTTCATTTGAAAATGCCTTCACATTTTGGAGTAATATCTTGACACCAGGTAAAACCGTAGCCTGGGTCAAATGTTCGTGAATCCCATAAATAGGACAACCACCTAATAATTAAAAAAAACAACATAAGGCATATATGTCTGGAATGAAGGCTAATTTTAAAGCAAGCAAATCTGACTTTCAGTCTTTCAACAGAAATTATTTAGGAATGCCACTAAACATACTCTGTATTCTTACTGTGAATAAATATATGCTGCAGATGAAAGTGAGTGAATCCCCTACTCTTGCAATGCTTGCATTACTAATATAATCATCATACTGTGCATAAACAATATTTAGACATTTTTTTAACACTCAAGAAGGCTATAAGAAAACAGCTGTTAAAAGCTTTATCTTAAACTGTAATTGTAAATGGTCTTCTGATTGCGAGTAATGAGACCTCTTGACAGCTTAAATCACATTTGCTGTTTGTTTTGTTCACAAATGCCGATCAATTAAAAGCAGCAGGCAACACAATTATAAACCGAACCAACAATCTGCAAAGAACCTCAATTAGTCATATTTAGGCAACAACGTACAAATAAGATAACATGTAAAAAATATATTCTTTGAATTAAGAAATGAGATTTAAAACCACGGGAAATGTAACACTTTTTGATACACATTAGCCTATGTAAACAAAAATCTACTACTCGTTACTCGAGATACCCGTTTCAAATATCAGTTTAAGCGATATAATAAAACGTTTGTTTCCCGACGACAAAAAGGAAAACAACAACAACAAAAACACCAACGACACCAACTCCGGTACTGTTGCCAAATGGCATGTCTTCGTTGAATATCCAGTGGTGCCCTAAATCTACACAGTACACTTTTAAAACGGCAATTAGAAGCTACACTGTGCTATGTCTTTTTATATTAAAATAACGCGTTTATTTATTTATGCAGTGTATTTAACTTGCATATACACCATCAATTCGACTACACCGATCAACAAGGAACTGGTCCTCTGTAAGTAACGGGAAGCGTGGCGATGGCGCTTACAGTGTTAAATAATCTTTTTAAATTGTAAAAAAAATACACTTTTTTTTATGAAAATACCCGCCAAAACAGTCAGTCTCTTATCCCGATGTCCGCTTGTTTCCTTACTCAGTGTAGGTTAATTTATATATATATATATATATCCCAGTGAGATTTGTGTATGTCTTTCTCCAACTGTAGAATCCCCGAGCCAAAGTGATTTTCTGATAGTACTCCGCCTGCCAGCTCACAGACTCTCACTGCTGCCAGCCTACAGCCACAACCTGCCTGTATTTTCTCTCTTTTGAGCCCTCCCCTTATTCAATGTATGACAGTAAAAATAATAATAATAATAATAATAATAATAATAATAATAATAATAAGACCCTTTCTGCTTCCTCCCCTGCCTTGGTACACATCAGATTGTGATTGCTTGCTCAGGCTCTACATGTTCCTGTTGATGTAATTAAACCCCCGGGAGGAAACAAAAGAAACTAACACAGTTCCAGGATCTAAATCATTACTTATTCAAAATCTGTTACTCTACATTTGTACATTCACTGAATAGTTTACTGGAAAATGAAAATAACAATAACAACGCATCTAAATCCAACACGATCAGAGAAAATGCGTAGTGACAGATATGAAAAATGTTTAACCACGCGTTTTTATTTTTTGTTTAGTTTTTTCGTCGTCAGGTACCTAGCGTATAAATATTATTTATCCAACAACACTGGCAACATAACCGATCGCGAGAACCGTAAAACCATTCTAATTAATCAGCTCAACAAAGCGCCCACACTGAATTAATGCGTTCAAACACTATTAAATTAGTTCGGTTACAGTACCTAGCAGCGCAATGAACATTGGAAATTAATACGATATTATCCCACTGTGCACTGTATTTATCCCCTTGAGGTGGTCTCGAGTAGAGTATGGTAATTATTATAAACGGTGCATAGTCGACTGTAGACGCTAACCGGTTTTTGCTTTTAATAACATAAACGTATCTATAACTTAATATATTTATACGTGTTTTGAAGACAAGGCAAAACACAACAATGTCATGAATTTCGATTGTAGATCATATGTGTGAAATTTGTGGAGTTATAGACACAAATTAGAAAGACACACTGCTTTTTTAAATGTATGATTACATTATTGCGGTTGGAATAGCCAACATATAGGCATGTAAACTTTTATGTGGTCTACATAACTAATCCATCACGCACTCTATCTGTGGTGAAATTGATATTTTTTCAACAAAAACATTAAAGGAAATGTTTGCTTGTGATGTCATAATTACCGTAAAATCGTCACACAGCTACCTATAACTGCATACAATACAGTACATTGCACTGCATTACCAGCATGTTAGGTAGTCTTCTCCTACCACGTTTTTTATAACAGCTTGCGCAATATAGGTCGGGGAAGGGGAAGAGCGGATGTGGGACTGGCCCAATAGGATAATAAACTACAACTCCCAGCCTGCTGTGTCAAAGGCGTGACCCTCCCGCTCAATGCCCTTGTCCAAATAAGGTCTGGTGTCTCATTGGTCGGTGAGCCGGTTTTGGTATAAGTGAGATTGCGTGTTTCTATCACAGCGGCGTGGCGCCAGGGAGTAAAGGTAAGAGGAGAAAATACGCAGTTAATGCTACCTTTAAAAAAATTAAATAAAGTAACTGACACCATTAGGGATCAATGGGGAGTTTGAGAACAGGCGTTTGTATGTTAAGAGTCATTACACTGTATATATATTATTTATTTATTTTATTTTTTTTCAATGTTGTAAAACGAGCGGTTTGCGGGTAACGAGGTTGTCTCGGCGCACAATGCAGAGATCACAACCAGATGGCTTCTGCCTTTTTGCAGTGCAGGTTATAAATGTATGAATTAAGTAGCCATTTTTGGTGTGTGTGATTACTATATGTATTTTAGATTTCGTATTTAGTTATATCCTCAGGAATTACTGCTCTACGTCGTTTTCAATTGAATGCCATTCGGGCCTACCGGCATCTAATCTCGGAAACTCCTAGAACAGTAGAGACATGGGTTACGCAAAATCCGGTTCCTCTTGAGCAGCATGGTCAGTTTTGGCTGCGATGTTTTGTACTTTTTATAAAAACACAAATAACACACACTTTTAGCAAGCGTGCTGCCTGTATCAGTTTTTTGTTTAATATACAAAGGGCACCAGATACGAGTGGGCAGCTAAGGAAGGCCTAAAGTTAGTAATGTATGGCAAATGTGATCGGAGGAGAAACAGACCGGATAACTACTTCCGTCATGCATTGTAATCACACCGTTTCTAATAATAATGAAATAAAATACGTAGCATCTTGATGAAATAACTGTTTATTCCGTTTACACTGTTCGTGGTACTCTCGCATCCTGGAACGTCGTCGTCGTTGCCTTGATAACTGATGCCTATTTTGAGGGCAACCCCCTTCTCGTAGTAGACACACCGGTGCTAGGCCATCCTCTATGCGGGGATGCTGATGAGATACCGAGTCTGAGACCCATTTACAGACCAAGGCTATTGTGGAAGAGCTCAGTCATTAAAGCAAAGCATATACACTGTACAGAATTTACCAGGAAAGATACGTCATGGTTTATGATTAAGGATTAATCTTGTGAAACATATTTCAGTTACTTTATCATGAAACATGTGTACGTTATGTGAAATTGCAAGTTCAAGTAAATGAATGACTGATCACAATTAGGGTGACGACTATTTGTGTCCTTGAGGAATTTGTATAATTCTACTTTTTATATATATATATATATATATATATATATATATAGATATATATCCCTCTCCACCTATATTTTTATATATATATATATATATATATATAAACGTATGTACTGCATTACCCCCCTCCCCCATCCCTGTATGTATTGAAAAGTTTGCTTTAGAGTAAAAGGGCTTGTTTCTGAAAGAAGCCTGTTAAGTGAGAATATACAATGTGCAGATGGTCTTGCTTGAGCCACCACAATGCAGCTTCATAAGTATTTGTTAATTTTGAAACTGGAGTGTTCTGCACCTAGGTTGCTGTCTTCAATTGGAATATCATCGTCTTGATCTGCAAACATGCCCTCTGATCTGGCAAAGAAGAAGGCAGCCAAGAAGAAGGAAGCAGCCAAGGCTCGCCAGCGGCCGAAGAAGGGGGGTGAGGAAGAGAATGACGAGGTGGAGCAGCAAGAAAGCCAGGAGAACGGGGTTAAAGACGATGGTGAGAAACTGAACAATATTTAAAAAAAAAAAAACTGGAGTGGTGTGTTTAAGTGATTTTGTTTTGCACAGATACACATGGAGGTCCGTACTGTAGCTTTTCTTTTTAAATCCATATTTAGATCTTGTGGGCCAAATCAGAATATTCGAACGAATATTTGACATGTATTTGGATAGAAAAATTCAGATGTTTGTATTTGCTAGACATGGCAAATACCTTGCACTTATTTACCGGCTTGCCAAAAATTGCGCTACCGCAGGATCAACACAGCAGCTCTTGACCCTTTTATTTAAAAGTTTGACGGCAAAAAGTAAACCAACCAGATTATGCCCGTGCAAGCATAGTTCTCTCTATGGAAAGCTATCTGGGTCAAAATAGCGTTGTGCTGCTTTAGCGCGAATGAGAATCTCATGACAGAAAAAAGGCAAGCCTGTCATTCTGAAATGCCTTGCTTAAACATTGCCCAACTTGCTGTAAATGTTGTGTAATGATTATATATATATATATATATATATATATATATATATATATATATATATATATATATATATATATATATATATATATATGAATGAGAGAGAATATCAAAAGAAACATCACTATTATACCACATTTATTTTTGGAAAAAGGTATATAAATGATGGACATCATGGTCATTCATGCTTGAGTGACTATGATTGAAGCATATGCACTTAATTAGTGAGACAGTTGACTGGATATGGAGTGATTTCAGCTGTTGAATTGCAAGCTTGAATAAAAGAAATAAAGAAAATCACAGAAAAAAAAAAATATGCCACGTCTGTCGAGAGCAGCGCCTTTGTGCAATCGGCATGTTGGAGGCTGGATTAGGGCAGCATACTGTGGCTCGCTGTCTTGGGAGCTCCTAGGCAGCAATTTCAAACCTGGCGAGATGGTATAACCAGACACACTCTGTCAATGACAGGCTACGAACTGGGAGACCAAGAGTCACAACACCCGCCCAAGATCGGCAGATCATTTTGCAGCATCTTCCTGATTGTCAGTTGTTAATCGGCACAATAAAAAGTCACTGCACCTGCTCTAAAAGTTTGTCTTTTTTTCGATCACATCTAGTGAATTTTATCCAAATACAAGTGATAAGTTTCTTTTGATGCTCAGTATAGATTGTATTATATTTTTTGTTGCGACCTATGTGGAATTTAATAAACGAGAACCAAAACGGTGAGACTTTTTTTTTTCCCTGTCATTTTACAACGCCATTTCCACGTTTGTTTTATTTGAAGTGTTTAAAGTTAAATTTCAGTTTGTGTGGTTTCATTCTGCTACAGTAAGGCACAAGTAAACCTCATTTCTTTATGAAAATGTGTCTATGGCCACCGTTTTAATGTGAAGAAACGGCGGTGGCAAGGAATAATTTTTATATATATATATCTCAAACAAAAATGCAGCACAGGTCGAGCTAGCCTTGAAAAATGTTGCGAAAGGAGGAAAGGTGTCTGAGTAGTTCTCAATAAAAACCCTGCAGGCCTCATCCATGGTCTTTAAAAACTATGATTTTTTTTTTTGAGCATGTTTTACTTGTTCAAATTCTTGGCTGAGTGTCAACAGGTAAGATGCTCTGACACAGATTACTAATTTGCTCTAATACCAGGGATGTGCACAGTGCTATATGGGAAACTGAGACCGCTGCTGCTTTTTTACATGTTGCCTTGCATAAAACTACTTGGTAATATAAACAAAATTATTGGATAAGGATGAAAAGGGGATCTGTTGTATTTTAGAAACGTTATTAAAATGTCCTGCGCCTAACACAATTCTGTGTAAATGTGACCTCTGAAATGTGGTGTCAACTTTATGTACTATTTATTTTGGGGAATAAACAAAACATTTAACTGCTATTTGGCATCTGTTTTGTAGTTAATTCACTGGGGTAGCAAGGCCTACACAACGTATTCTTTACTTCTGTGATATTTTTTTACTTTGACTTGCTACTGTAATGTCTTGTTGTTAAACACCAGCCACGCCCGCCCAGCCCCTGCTGCTATGCGTTCTGTCTGAGTTCTGAGCAATATAATGGCTATTTCTTTTTGAAAACGAACGAATATTTAAATTGAGCGAATATATGAAAATCCTGTGTTCGTCCCAACACTAATTTATCAAGAGTATTACAGTAATTAAGTTTCAACTACAGTTTAACAAGTCACGTCACTTAATTTGGGGTCAAAATAGCTTGTTACTGGTTATGAAACAAACTGACTTTTCATTATACAATTACAGAAATGGCAAGGCTGACCAAGGAAATGGATGAATTTGAACTTAAGAAGACTGAAGCACGAGCTGTTACTGGTGTTTTGGCCTCGCATCCCAACAGCACTGATGTGCATATCATCAATCTCTCTCTAACTTTTCATGGACAGGAGTTGCTCACCGACACCAGTCTGGAGTTGAACTCTGGCAGACGCTACGGGCTCATAGGGCTTAACGGCACAGGTATTGGATTTATATGTACAGTAAAACCATATCAGAATGAGATGCAGACCGTTTTGTATTTTAACAAGTATTTGAAATCAAGCTTAACCACCCAGCTGCCCATTTATTTTGGCAATTTCCATGTTAAATGCTCTCTTTTGCTATATTTTTAAATACATGCTTTTTTTTATTGTGATTGATAAATGGAAATACAGTATTTCAATTGAACATAAATAACAATGTGTTTACAATTGTAGCATAATATAGATCAATTTTTTTTTTTTACAATGGCAGCATTATAATAACGTGCAGGCATATCACTTTTTAGAAATTATTTTTTGGGTGATTTCAAAGCAGATGCACTTCAAACCCTCATCAATGCGAACGTCTTTATCTAGCACATATACATCACAAAACTTGCATCGCAAGTTTTCAATCACGTCATATACAGTATCTTCCCCAGTTTCAGGAATGGGTGTATAGCCCAGGTATATGAATTCTGTGAAGTGTAGGTACAATAAATAGGTCGTTTTGACCAGTACCAAACCTGACAAGGCTTCCTTACAACCTGTAGATACACAGGCATCCATTTTTTAAACTCATCTCTATACAGACGACCCGGTCTGTTAAGCACATTTCTTAGGGACTGCTGCCATCTGCCAGTAAAACATACAACTGCATACACTTTTCCAATAGTGTTCTTAGTTTTTCATTGACACGCATTAAAGATGTGTTAAACTTTGCAGATGCACTTATAAGTGCCTGTATGCAACTCCTCACGGCCGTGACAAATTTGGAATCGCATGCACTCCACGTGCAAATCGTGGGATAAGCAGCTGGGTGGTTTAAACTTAAACCTGTGTGTAGTCGATACATGTCTATTGCATAAAATTAACTTGACTTACCCTGACAGGTAAATCCATGTTACTCTCTGCCATTGGTCACCGTGAAGTACCAATCCCTGATCACATTGATATCTACCATCTCACTCGTGAGATGTCTCCCAGTGAAAAGACTGCCCTTGAGTGTGTGATGGAGGTGGACCAGGAGAGAATTGTACTGGAGAAAGAAGCGGAAAGGCTTGCACATGAAGATGGTGAGTAAAATAAAACAAGTACAGCTGAAGACTTGGAAGTGCAGGCTTCAGATTCTACATTATTCAATGAATTTGACCCTGGGCACGTCCTTTTACTCAACTAATGCTGAGAACTGGTTTGATGCAAGACTACTAGCAACTTTGCGAACTAGGGGGCGATTTGTATACGAGGCTACACTATAGGCATAATGGAAGGGACCCCATACTGCAAAACAGCATGTTGTTTAAGGTCTCGTTTCAAACTAACAAAATAACTGGCTAAACAGTACTCTGAAATTGCTGGACATCAGTACTGGAGATGCATAATTAAGGAGAATACTTTTCTGTTCTGTTAATCCATGGCTGCTTTGTAGCGGAGTGTGAAAAGCTGATGGAATTGTATGAGCGTCTGGAGGAGCTGGATGCAGACAAGGCAGAAGTGAGAGCCTCGCGCATCCTTCACGGTCTGGGCTTTACTGCAGCAATGCAGAGAAAGAAAATGAAGGACTTCAGTGGTGGCTGGAGAATGAGAGTTGCCCTTGCCAGGTGAGGAAGGATTTACATAAATGTACACTTAAGATGCAATGTGTAGCTGTATACAGCTTAGTTTATTTAAATTGTATGATGCTGTATACACTGAGGCTTAGTTATGATCTGAATAACTTTGGTGGCACTATTTAATTTTCATGATGATTTCCTGTTGCACATTAGATGCACAGAAAAATACAGCCCGTGTGTGTGTGTGTGTGTGTGTGTGTGTGTGTGTGTGTGTGTGTGTGTGTGTGTGTGTGTGTGTGTGTGTGTGTGTGTGTGTGTGTGTGTGTGTGTGTGTGTGTGTGTGTGTGTGTGTGTGTGTGTGTGTGTGTGTGTGTGTGTGTGTGTGTGTGTGGCTATAGGAGCAATCTCCCCAACCCCCTTCCTGGTTTTTGTATTCAGTGTGGGGCATGGCTGTGACTTGATGTAAGGCCAAATGAAAGCACCACTGCCATTCAAGCACTTTTCTTCATGGGACTGTCCCCCGGAAAATCCTAAAATGCAATATTAAGGCATGCAGTTCATGAGAGGTTTACTGTGCTAATGTTTCTAAACCTGTTCTTTCTAGAGCTCTGTTCATAAAGCCTTTCATGCTGTTGCTAGATGAGCCCACAAACCATCTGGATCTGGATGCCTGTGTGTGGCTAGAGGAGGAGTTGAGTTCGTAAGTGTTGCATCGCAAGCCATACCAATTTAAATGCAGCCTGGGTTGTCCCTGCTAAAGTTAAAAGGTGCTTCTAAAGTAGCAGTATGTTGAATGTCAGTTAAACTTTCTAAACAAAATGTTTGGTTTGCATTCTGCTTGGTATACTATCCACACAAGTAAAGTGCACTGTGTGTGTGTATTGATCTATGTAATTTTTTTTTTTTTTTTTTTTTTAGGTTTAAGAGAATTCTAGTACTGATCTCCCATTCGCAGGACTTCCTTAATGGTGTTTGTACCAACATTATGCATCTGCAGAATAAAAAACTCAAGTATTATACAGTAAGTTTTATGTTTTTCCAGTTTGGAAACCAACTTATTTAGAGATGATGGGTTTTGTTTGGGGGCACTGCTGTGTTATGATGCAAACAAAAGGCCGAATTGTAGCGCTGCTGCTGTGCAATATGTTCAGTGCAGTGGTGCCGTGACAAAAATGGACCGAAGCGTTTTTCTGAACCATCAGCACTGTCCCCTTATGAATGTGTGGGTTGTTTCCTTTTTTTATATGTAAGACATATCTAGAATGCCAGAATCCTGGTAGTACTACTTTTTTCATTATATTAATAGCTCTAATTTACAGCTCTGGTGGATGAGTATTCCTACCATTCATATTAAACATGTAATTGAAGAACTCCAATATTAACCTTTCCTGCTAAATAACTAATTTTACAAAAGTGCCATTCCTATTTCAAAGGTATTAACAGATCTCTGTTTTTAAACAAGGGTAACTATGATCAGTACATTAAGACCAGGGAGGAACTGGAAGAAAATCAGATGAAACGTTATAACTGGGAGCAGGACCAGATTTCACACATGAAGGTAAACCCTGCCACCTTGTGGCTCTTGGCAGAATTGCTCTTGGTGCACCTACACATACACAGGGTAATTGAACCTACCACTGTAACAATACACTAAGGACATGGTCCTGATAGGATAGTTGTACAATTCATAACAAGATCAAATGATCGTTTAATTGTTAAAATACAGTATGTTGGAGTTGGGGGAGGGGTGTATTTGCAAAGCTTGGTAACTTGCATAATACAGTTTGGATATGAAAAGGTGATTTGCTAATTTGTTCATAATTACTTAAACATGACATGAATTTAAAATTAAGTTTATACTCAAATAAGCTGCTAAATGTACTCAAATTGCCCATGACCGTGTTTTTTAAATAACCACTGTCTTTTTGAGCTGTCTTTCTAGAAGTGGAAAGCAATATACCAATCTTTTATAGACCCGAATAGCTAGACGATCATTCTGAAGCAAGTCTTTGACTGGATAGATAATTGGAATTTTATTTTATTTGTGTGATATATATATAATATATGTAATTTTTTTTCCCCCCCAGAACTATATTGCACGATTTGGTCACGGCTCGGCTAAGCTAGCCAGACAGGCCCAAAGTAAAGAGAAAACCCTACAGAAAATGGTGGCCTCGGGTCTGACTGAGCGAGTGGTAAATGACAAGGTAAATGCTTTTCATATGTATTGGTGTAAATGACAAGGTAAATGCTTTTCATATGTATTGGTGTAACTGTAGGGCTCTCGAATACCACAAGATGACATGTTTTTTATGATGTCATTTGTTTGAACATCGAACCATTACTCTTTACATTTTTTCTTCAAGAAGTCTTTGGTTGTAGTAGTTCTATATTCAATAAGGAAATCCTTATTCCTTGGTTTTGTGTTCAGTATGGGGGAACTGTTGTGATGTGATCTAACAAAAGGCTGAATTGTAGTGCTGCTGATTTCTAGGGCGTCATGCAAGGTCTTAAACGCCTAAACTGCAGAAGTTTTGCACCTACAAATTAAAATAAGAGTAAAAAAAGCTTCACTCTAAAACTCAAAGCAAAAATATATACAGTACACAAACACATCCTTTTAATTCACAAACCCTCAGTAACACATTATTATTATTACATTGCCTTTGTCTACAGTAGGAGCCCGGTAAAGTTTGACGGACAACTCTAGGAAGAATATTTAACATAAATTACAAAAACCTTAACTAATTTTATATGTAACGGTTTAGCAAATATTTATTTAAAAAGCTACTTAATCTCGAGTGGTTGGCAGTAGGTTTGTAAAGCTATAGATTGACTTTAATATAATTTTGCACTGTGAGACTGACGGTACAACGCCCACAAAAAAAAAAAAGTTTATCCAATGGCCATATTGGAAACCAAAATGTATTAAACAAGCATCATCGGTGTAATGTAGTTCAGAAACCAACCCTTTTAACCCTTCCCCTCCAGTGAACATTCTACCTGTTTTGAGTTCTGACTGACAATGTGACTTTCAGCTTGTGTATCAGGACAAATATCCACCGAAGGTATACCCTGTTATACTTTTCTAAACGGCTGAGCATTTGAAGATTAAGAGAATGTGTTCGGTCTGAAATATACCCTACAATTACCTAGTTTTGAATGTAAAATGTTTTCAAATGTACTCAAATTCATTTCTTTTAGAATGTATCCATAAGTGTAATTTTAGTGATCTCCTACCTAAACTGTCAGGAGACTGTGTGGTCCAGTGGTTAAAGAAAAGGGCTTGTAACCAGGAGGTCCGCGGTTCGAATCGCACCACAGCCACTGACTCATTATATGACCCTGAGCAAGTCACTTAACCTCCTTGTGCTCCGTCTTTTCAGGTGAGACGTAATTGTAAGTGACTCTGCAGCTGATGCATAGTTCACACACCCTAGTCTCTGTAAGTTGCCTTGGATAAAGGCGTCTGCTAAATAAACAAGTATCGGTGGTAGCCACAACTTTTAAGGAAGTAGGATCGGAAAGAATTTTATAAATACCGTGTTGTCTGGTTTTCATTTTACACCAAATTGTTTGATGGGTACGTAATGTGAAGTAGTTCACCATCAGATAGATCTGTCAACTCAACATCTTCTATAAGCATTCTTGGTTAGTATGCTCTCCGGTAATGCTGCGCTTTAAAATCATGGCATATACGTTAGTCGAAACCTAAGATACTGAAATGTTGCACCTCCTAATAAAAGGTATCTCTTTTGGCCTGGTGTGTGAAGTCAGACGTTGTTTTGAATCGATTTAGTTTAATCTTTTTGTTTTGCCATGTGTCATGCACAAAAATTAGATGTGCTCAGTTTTGGCTAGTGTGTTTGGACTGAATTATGTCTAATTTCATGAAGTAAATATTTTATTAAGCACTAATTGATTGTGTTCATTGTTTTAATAAAAGCAAAAAGTTATTTTCTATGTGTTTTGTGAGAGGTCAAGTAGATTTGTAAGAAGGACAAGTAGTTTTTGTTAAATATGCACACCCCTGTATGGACTTTAACATTAATATTTTTTAGATATTGTCAACTAAACAATTAAATTGTGCTTGAGAATACTACTGATGGAACATTCATTTTATTACACATGATTGACGCCCAATTCGATCATAATTATTAGTTCTAAAGGGAACCGGTAAGTGGGTGCTAGGGTTCCTTTTCATCCTGATGTACATGCCTGCTAATCTGTTGCATCTTTTACCTTGCAGACTCTGTCATTTAGTTTTCATCCCTGTGGGAAGATTCCTCCTCCAGTTATCATGGTTCAGAATGTCAGCTTTAGATATTCAGATGACGGGGTAAGTTTCCTAAAACAATTAACTTGTTTTTTTGGTTCAGTTAGTCACAAACCTAAATGTAATGTTAAAATAAATTGTCATTCCCTTCCTTCAGTCACATTAACACCTATTGCACTTTTTTAATGTTTATGGCAGTCTTTTTATAGTTCAGAAACTCATGTTTTGGGCACTGGTGGAGTATGATGTAACAAAAGGCCGAATGATAGCGCCACCGCCATGCAGTATGTTCTCAGTGCTGTGGTGCAGTGACAAAAATGGACCGAAGCGTTTTTCTGATCCACTGGCAGTGTCCCTAAGCATTCGCAAAGATTAGGACAAGCTTTGCCCTGTGATAGACCTGCTGAAAACAAACTTTTTTTTTTTTTTTTAAGCCACTTATCTACCAGAACCTTGAGTTTGGTATTGATTTAGACACAAGGGTGGCACTGGTTGGTCCCAATGGAGCTGGAAAGTCTACGTTGCTCAAGCTGCTTGCAGGAGAGGTAAGGATGTATATCTTTGAAAGAAATATGAAACTTTATAAACAAAACTATCATTGCATCCTAAATATTCTAAAGTTTTACATCTCAATTTTAGGGATTCCTGTGCACACCAAACTAAAGCTGTATTTTTTTTTTTTTTTTTTGTTGCTAGGTGCTTCCATCAGATGGCATGATCAGGACACATTCTCATGTCAAGATTGGTAGATACCATCAGGTAACTTGTAATGATCCTATTTCCTCTTATATGGAATGTAAAAACGAGAACCAAAATTGTGTTACTTGTACAGCACCACTTTTTCCACATTTATTTTAAGTGGTTGTATATTTGAGTTATCACTTGCTTGTTCATCTAAAAAGGCATAAGTAAACCTCAGTAATGCTATTAATGTGTCCTTTGCCACTTTGTTTCATGCAAATAAACAACCGTAGGTATAACGAGAAATGCAATGTCTACATGTACTGCATTGGTAATGCAAGGCATTCACAATCTTTTCTCATGAGGTATTTTTGTACTTTGTATACAGTTACATATAATGGCTTTGATTTATGTTTAGCAAATTGAACAAATATACGAATACAGTACGTCGCACATCCGACTCACTGTGGACCGGGGTATAAGTGGTTATATGAATGATGGATTTTCAAACATCTATAGAAAATGATTTACACGTGCACAAATAGGTTACTGGACAAAAATAAAGTGCCAACTGCTTTAAACATGGGGAAATGCTTTACTTTTAAAAGTAAGGAAACATAAATGAGATTAAGAATACATTACAATGCGGTTTGTAATGTATTCTTAATATATAACAAGCAGGCGTATTCCGTGATCCTGAGGATTGCCGTCAAGCATAGTGTTTAACTGTTTGGCTTTGTCGCTCGGAATTGGACCAGATATTGGCATCTCTTCGTTTCTCCTTTTGTACAAACCAGGTAAAAACTGGTTGATCACCTTGAGCACTGTGACACGGTAGACCCGCCCCTGTGTATACATATGTGTGCACATAATTATGTATTTTGCGGTATGTTTTTTGTTACTTTCGTGTGAAATATGGGGCAGAAGGGTTTGAATTGGCTGTCATTAACGGATTATTCATAATTAGTTAAGCCCCGTCACTTTTATAAAAGGTGCAGCTGCACTGCACAGGGAGGTGTGTAAAGGTGAGCTGCAAGTGACGAGTTAAGGAATAAAATTGCTATCTGCAAGAGACTTGCCTGTTCTCCAGTCTCGTGGGTGTTTGTATTGTGTATCTTTATTTTGGCCACTGTGCCATTTTGTTTTGTGTTTGGTTTATTTAATAAAGTCCTGATGCTGAATTCACTTCCTGGCCTGACATCACTACTCAAGCCATCCTGTCCACAAGCACCTTGCATTATTTATTTTTATTTTGCACTGAATGATTTTATTGACCCCACAAATGATTTTAGATGTGGTACTGCCTTCTCTGTGTCACGGTACTTTTGCCCAAAATCATCTGCTTTCTTTTCCCAAATTTCTCCCTTTTCAAGTCGGATTTCATTTTTTTTTTTTTGCTGATAGCATTAACATGGTACTAACCCTGGGCGGTTAATTGGTCAGAGCGGTTATGTGACGGTTGGATATGAGACGTACTGTGCTTGTCAATTTTGAACGAATGTATAAACATAAATACAGTTTGTCCCAGCACTAATTTTATCAAGTACTTTTGAACTCTCCCCTAGTCTAACTGTTCTAACAATATTATAATATAGCCAATGTATTTTGGATGTGTTAAATGTTTAATTGCACCATCTTGTTCTTAGCATTTAACAGAGCAATTGGAGTTGGACCTGTCTCCTCTAGATTACATGATGAAATGCTACCCAGAAATCAAAGAGAGGGAGGACATGAGGAAAATCGTTGGTCGATATGGACTAACTGGTAAACAGCAGGTATTGGCACTGTTCCCTTCAGTTATGCTTCTTCCAGCCATCGGTGTATGTGTCCAGTTTTGAGGTTGTATTAAGCACACCTGGGCTTTAGATGAGCCACAGTTCTATTGGCAAAATGGTTCTAACCCCGGAACCATGAGGGCTGTAGCTAAAACCTGGTTCAGAAAGTTTTGCTTCACATTAAATGTTACAGAAATGTAGGAAACAAAATATTGAGTTAAGATAGTGTTAAAATGATGTTACCTACAAAGTGTTAAGGTATATGTACAGAGAGCACTGCTAAAACAGAGTTGTCATATTTCCTCCCAGGTGAGCCCTATCCGAAACCTGTCTGACGGTCAGAAATGCCGGGTGTGCTTTGCATGGCTGGCCTGGCAGAACCCTCACATGTTGTTCTTGGACGAACCTACAAATCACCTGGATATTGAGACCATTGATGCACTGGCTGATGCCATCAATGAGTTTGAAGGAGGAATGATGCTGGTCAGCCACGACTTCAGGCTTATTCAGCAGGTAAGGGAGACACCGCTGGTAGGGTGGGTGTTGGGGTTCAAGTCTGACACTTTGTGCTTTTGGAGGTACAGGACTAGAATAACTAACTAGTTGTTATTGAGCTTGTGTGAACTAAGACTTCTGCTGTTGCTGTATCCATTTCTCCTGGCATCCTCTACATATTCCTTCAATTGCTGGCTTCCATGAGTAAATGCAAACTTAAAGTATAATCTGTCTTTTTTTAATATGTGAATCTGTTTTGTGGCACCTTGTGGTCCAGTTTATTTTTGAATGTCAGTTAGAGTTGCATCCAAGTCATACCCTTTCTCCACTTGAAATGTTACGCAATACTTCAAATCATGCATCCACACTTGAGGATGCAGGGGCAAGTAAAATGTATTTGATTTGACTTCTGTGCTTATTTCCATTAGGTGGCTCAGGAGATCTGGGTTTGTGAGAAACAGACCATCACCAAATGGAACCGAGACATCTTGGCATACAAGGAGCACTTGAAATCCAAAATGATACGTGATCCATGAACATCTTCCTGACACGACTGCCCAGATTTGTAATTTTGTAGTGGAAAAGACATCCCCTGCCCCCTTTTTTTTTTTTTTTAAAGCATGCTGAAACAGCCCAAGATGCCACCCCTCCCCCACCAACTTCTCACTGCATTCAAAATGGTAACCTGAAACAATCAGTCATCTATAGCCAAGAACTTCATTCTGTGTACTGTCAGAATAAACAATCTTCGACCATTTGGGCAGTCTCAAGCTAATGATATGTGCACTTAACTTTGGATTCAAGAACTGTTTGGTCATTTTATTATTTAACAATGTATCTGCAATAAAGGTTTATTTGAAACCAGAATTAAGTTCAGATATACAACTGTTATAACTAGTAATTATGTGGTGGGGATGGGGTGACAAAGTCTGTAATCTATTGCATCCCTTTTATACACAAATTGTAATTGTTTTAAATGGCAGTGACTTACTAAAGGGAGGTATTCTGTGCTTCAATGTGACTGTACCGTATGCACATTACTGTTGTAATGTGTAATCAAATTACATGACATGTATAACACATTATTTACGTAGTGCAAGTAAGGTGGTAATAGCTTATTTAAATTTTTATCTAAACCTTAAACTGCTGTTAAATATGCATATTGTTTCATGGACCTTACTTGGCACTAATTGTGGACTACCTTACCCAATTTAACTTTTGGGTAGTCCAAGATTAGTGGTAATTAGGGATGCGCCACATCCAAGTTTATGGGATTCAGCCGAATACTGAATCCATATCAAAA
The DNA here is from genome assembly GCA_030684275.1 of Acipenser oxyrinchus oxyrinchus. Lineage (NCBI taxonomy): Eukaryota > Metazoa > Chordata > Actinopteri > Acipenseriformes > Acipenseridae > Acipenser > Acipenser oxyrinchus. Next base: position 83,084,192 of record CM060249.1, read on the forward strand.
GATTTGCCCAAATACCGAATCTACAAAAACTGTCAAGGAAACTGTTGAATGAAAAACAGACTGGCACCCACTTACAAGGGCCGCGTACAATCGATAGTTTTGAGCCTTTTAGTAAATAGTATTTTTGTTACCGAATAGAAATATATCCCTAAATAAGATTTCAGTTTGAAACATACACGATTTTACCCCTAGCCCCCTCCTGCCACAACAAACGTCAAAATACAGAACCGGTTACTTTACCCTTACGCAGGGCCGCCGAGAGCCGTCATGGGCCCCGGGGAAGGATTGGTATGTCCCGCTGCCCCCCCCATGGTACTACATTCATCCGACTTTGCACTATACTGTAGTCTAAACCAAGCTTCTCAACCAAGCAATGATACCTGCAATCTTAGTATCTGAGGAAGATCATTTCAACCGATACAGTATTTTTATAATGGGTTTGAAGGAAACTGTCAACGACGCGTAGAAGTTTCAATATCTCAATTAATATCTGCAGCAGGATAGTTTACTTGTTCTCTCAAAGTAGTTATGTTTAAGTTATTTACAATATTCAAACTTTTTTTTTAGGTAAGTGAATAAATTTTTTTTGTATAAACTCCACGTCTAATAGTCATTAATCGGAATTTACTTAACATCAAATAACATGTTTGTTTTTTTTTAGCATAAACTACATTTTAATGGTGCTGCTATACACCATTTTATTTATCCCATGCCAAAAATAAACCACTCATCTCTGCTCTTAATAGCCTAGTAAATATTTGTATTTTAAGCAATATAACTGATCATTCTCTAATTGTGTTTAACATCAGCTGAAGAAAGTACTTTATTTTACACAATACAATTTTTCTAACAAACTGCTGCACCACGTTGTTTTGAGCAAATTATACATCTTAATAATAGAATAATTCATACTGTGGTATATATTGTGCAACTTTAGGGTTCTTTTAACCTCTCGATGGGCCTGCCTTTACAAGAAAGGAGAGCTGCCTATTTGCCATAACCCACTATTTTCTTTAATGACGTTTCAACCTGTGTCAAATGAAATGAGAGTAGGGTTGCCAACAGGCTCCAGAATCTCGGGACACTTTAAGGAAAGTCAGATTTTGTAACTTGCCTCTCTAAACTGCAATGTATTCAGTAAAGTGAGTGAATTGTGCGAACTGTTGCTAAATTAAATTAATTGTTTTACTTAGTTGTTACCAAAAGCACACACGCATCTGAGGATCGTTTCCATCAATCAGGCCTATAGAGCAGCTGATTGGCTTTCTGAGTCTGACTGATTGGTGGGACTGTGTGAAGCAAGACATTAAACAAATACAAACTTTACCTGTTGCAACAAGGTTAAATGAAAGAGTGCAGGTGAGTGCAAAGTTATCAATAATAATGGTATTGCACTATTTTCATAGATACTGTTTACTGTCTAAAAAAAAAAAAAAAAATCAAGCAATACGATTGATCGTTGTTACGAGGCTCCGGATAGAATCGCCACCACAATTAAATAATTAAATACATTTACTAAACTGCTGAAGCAATGCACACGCACTTTACATGTCGAATACATGCCCCACATGTCGACCTGTTCCTATCCAGTTTTAAATAACTTTAGCATAACAGAGGCAGAAGTGTTAAAGGGACTAGGCGCTGTTAAAATAAACAAATCCCCTGGGCCAGATGAGATCCTCCCAATAGTACTCAAAGAAATGAAAGAAGTTATTTACAAACCGCTAACCAAGATCATGCAACAGTCTTTTGACACGGGTTGTACCGACAGACTGGAAAATTGCAAATGTAATACCCATCCACAAAAAGGGAGACAAAACCGAACCAGGTAACTACAGACCAATAAGTCTGACTTCTATTATATGTAAACTTATGGAAACTAAAATAAGATCAAAAATGGAAAATTACCTATATGGTAACAATATCCTGGGAGACAGTCAGCATGGTTTTAGGAATGGGAGATCGTGTTTAATTAACCTGCTTGATTTTTTTGAGGATGCAACATCAACAATGGATAATTGCAAAGCATACGACATGGTTTATTTAGATTTCCAGAAAGCTTTTGACAAAGTCCTGCATAAAAGATTAATTCTCAAACTGAATGCAGTAGGGATTCAAGGAAATGCATGCACATGGATTAGGGAGTGGTTAACATGTAAAAAACAAAGTATTGATTAGAGGAGAAACCTCAAAATGGAGTGAGGTAACCAGTGGTGTACCACAGGGATCAGTATTAGGTCCTCTGCTATTCTTAATCTACATTAATGATTTAGATTCTGGTAGAGGAAGCAAATTTGCAGGCAACACAAAATAGGAGGAGTGGCAAACACTTTTGCAGCAGCAAAGGTCATTCAAAATGATCCAGACAGCATTCAGAACTGGGCAGACACATGGCAAATGACATTTAATAGAGAAAAGTGTAAAGTACTGCACGCAGGCAATACAAATGTGCATTATAAATATCATGGGAGATACTGAAATTGAAGAAGGAATCTATAAAAAAGACAGAGGAGTTTATGTTGACTCAGAAATGTCTTCATTTAGACAATGTGGGGAAGCTATAAAAAAGGCCAACAAGATGCTCGGATATATTGTGAGAAGTGTTGAATTTAAATCAAGGGAAGTAATGTTAAAACTACAATGCATTAGTAAGACCTCACCTAGAATATTGTGTTCAGTTCTGGTCACCTCGTTACAAAAAGGATATTGCTGCTCTAGAAAGAGTGCAAAGAAGAGCAACCAGAATTATCCCGGGTTTAAAAGGCATGTCGTATGCAGACAGGCTAAAAGAATTGAATCTATTCAGTCTTGAACAAAGAAGACTACGCAGTGATCTGATTCAAGCATTCAAAATCCTAAAAGGTATAGACAATGTCGACCCAGGGGACTTCTTTGACCTGAAAAAAGAAACAAGGACCAGGGATCACAAATGGAGATTAGATAAAGGGACATTCAGAACAGAAAATAGGAGGCACTTTTTTACACAGAATTGTGAGGGTCTGGAACCAACTCCCCAGTAATGTTTTTGAAGCTGACACCCTGGGATCCTTCAAGAAGCTGCTTGATGAGATTCTGGGATCAATAAGCTACTAACAACCAAACGAGCAAGATGGGCTGAATGGCCTCCTCTCGTTTGTAAACTTTCTTATGTTCTTAAAACCTGACCTGCCTTAAATTGTCTCAAGATTCTGGAGCCTGTTGACAACCCTATCTGAGAGCTATGAGGAAGTGACCTGAATGATCTCCCTGTGAAATAAAACCCATGTTGATTTAAACAAACAGTGAACAAAAACAAAGGAGCCCCGGGAGCATAACCCAAGGGGTTCGTCATATCAGATTCAATGGCTTGTAAACGTTAAGCAACATGGAAATGTGAAAAAGATTAGCATCACTGATGTGCAGAGGTTAAAACTAGAAAGACCCGAAGCACATGTTTGTACCATTGATCAGAGGTTAAATCAATGTGTCTGTACCATTGATAGGGCCAGAGGTTAAATCAATGTGTCTGTACCATTGATAGGGCCAGAGGTTAAATCAATGTGTCTGTACCATTGATACAGCCAGAGGTTAAATCAATTCAGCAGCAAAGGGTTTTTTTATGTATCACTAGAAATTGAACTTAAAACGAAGAAACCAAACACATAAGACAGTAACTCAAAGTGTTGGGTCGCTTCTTAAAACATCACATGGCCTCAATAGAACAGCCATGTTACATCACAGCTCAATACTATGATCAGCAACACACAAGGTGTTTATACCCTGACAAAAGGAAGCTACTAGTGCATCTCAGATGGTTTGTGAGATATGAGACTTTGCTACAATGGCGTTAATTTTTCTAGTACAAAAGGGGTTTATTTTTCTTATAAAACATTCATGATCAATTTGGAAACAATAAAAATAAATGTCACATGACCCCAATATTGCAGCCAAGCAAAAGGTGCTATTAGAATTTTCCTGAGAATTCCAAGACTAAAAATCTGAAGTTGCCCACCTAAATTGTTTGAGGTATTAGCAGTAGCAGTATATATATATATATATATATATATATATATATATATATATATATATATATATATATATATATATATATATATACAGTACTGTGCAAAAAGTTTTAGGCAGGTGTGAAAAAATGCTGTAAAGTAAGAATGCTTTCAAAAATAGGCATGTTAATAGATTATATTTATCAATTAACAAAATGCAAAGTGAGTGAACAGAAGAAAAATCTACATCAAATCCATATTTGGTGTGACCACCCTTGCCTTCAAAACAGCATCAAGCATCAATTCTTCTAGGTACACTTGCACACAGTTTTTGAAGGAACTTCGGCAGGTAGGTTGGCCCAAACATCTTGGAGAACTAACCACAGTTCTTCTGTGGATTTAGGCAGCCTCAGTTGCTTCTCTCTCTTCATGTAATCCCAGACAGACTTGATGATGTTGAGATCAGGGCTCTGTAGGGGCCATACCATCACTTCAGGACTCCTTGTTCTTCTTTACACTGAAGATAGTTCTTAATGACTTTCGCTGTATGTTTGGGGTCGTTGTCATGCTGCAGAATAAATTTGGGGCCAATCAGATGCCTCCCTGATGGTATTGCATGATGGATAAGTATCTGCCTGTACTTCTCAGCATTGAGGAGACCATTAATTCTGACCAAATCCCCAACTCCATTTGCAGAAATGCAGCCCCAAACTTGCAAGGAACCTCCACCATGCTTCACTGTTGCCTGCAGACACTCATTCGGTATGCGCTCTCCAGCCCTTCAGCGAACAAACTGCCTTCTGCTACAGTCAAATATTTCAAATTTTGACTCATCAGTCCAGAGCACCTGCTGCCATTTTTCTGCACCCCAGTTCCTGTGTTTTCGTGCATAGTTGAGTTGCTTGGCCTTGTTTCCACGTCGGAGGTATGGCTTTTTGGCCGTAAGTCTTCCATGAAGGCCACTTCTGACCAGACTTCTCCGGACAGTAGATGGGTGTACCAGGGTCCCACTGTTTTCTGCCAGTTCTGAGCTGATGGCACTGCTGGACATCTTCCGATTGCGAAGGGAAGTAAGCATGATGTGTCTTTCATCTGCTGCAGTAAGTTTCCTTGGCCGACCACTGCGTCTATGGTCCTCAACGTTGCCCGTTTCTTTGTGCTTCTTCAAAGAGCTTGGACAGCACATCTGGAAACCCTGTCAGCCTTGAAATTTCTGCCTGGGAGAGACCTTGCTGATGCAGTATAACTACCTTGTGTCTTGTTGCTGTGCTCAGTCTTGCCATGGTGTATGACTTTTGACAGTAAACTGTCTTCAGCAACCTCACCTTGTTAGCTGAGTTTGGCTGTTCCTCACCCAGTTTTATTCCTCCTACACAGCTGTTTCTGTTTCAGTTAATGATTGTGTTTCAACCTACATATTGAATTGATGATCATTAGCACCTGTTTGGTATAATTGTTTAATGATACACCTGACTATATGCCTACAAAATCCCTGACTTTGTGCAAGTGTACCTTGAAGAATTGATGCTGTTTGAAGGCAAAGGGTGGTCACACCAAATATGGATTTGATTTAGATTTTTCTTCCGTTCACTCACTTTGCATTTAGTTAATTGATAAATATAATCTATTAACATGTCTATTTTTGAAAGCATTCTTACTTTACAGCATTTTTTCACACCTGCCTAAAACTTTTGCACAGTACTGTATATATATATATATATATATATATATATATATATATATATAATGCAATACACATGTAGTTTTAAAACATGTAATTGTTGCAGTAAGTTAAAATTGGTTTCAAGCATTGCAAATGCATTAGCTTAAAAATCACTTTTGTTTTTAAACTGTTAGGAAATAAAATTCTACAAACACCAAATTTTAGTAGACTGGTCAAAGATATTCTAGTGGAACCTCTTCAGAATGATAAGTACTTTTTTTCACCATAGGTGGCACTATAATCTAAAACAAAACACTGTCTCAGTCAGATATCAAGGGTGACGTCATATAGGTGGTTTGCTGTCTACCACATTCTTTCAGGGTAGCTGTAGATGACAAAATTAAGAATGTCCATGAGCATTTACCACATATTACAGCTGTGTTAGGATTTTGGGACAATTCAGCTTGACAATTCAGAGAGCTACAAAGGAAAAGCCAGGTGTACTAAAACATGCAGTGAACAAAGCAAGTTGAAATAAATACAATTGCAAAACTAAAATTTAGGAGGTTGAAATTGCAGTTATTTGAAACATTCAACAATTAATATAGTAGAATTAACTATTACATTTTTTCATGCCTCTTGGGTGGACTAAATGTCCCACATTTTTCAGGAAGGAAACACTTTTTGAAATTAGTGAAAATTCTGGAGTATTTATGATTGGATACCTTTTGTATGTACAGTTGCAGATAAAAAAAAAAGTGATTTCTATCATTTCTAATTGTTCTATTGAAAGATATACATGAAAGTAGAGATTCAGCTTTAAAATAAAACAAGTTATTACACAACATGTATCAAATGAAAAATAACATGCAAAAACTAATTTCATACTTTGACAAAAGTATTGGGCAATCAAAATATTTTATAGGAAACACATTGTTGCTAATTATTGACAATTATCATGATTGAAAACCAACACCTGATAATTGCAATATAAATAAATACATAATCAAGTGCTGGAAAATAAACTGGAAATTTGTGATTCAAGAAAGCAATAAAAATGGTTAAAACTAAAGAGTACAGCAATGACATCAAAATGGCAGTCATACAACTAAAGGAAAAATGAGAAACTACCAGAAAAATAGCAGAAACACTCAGTTTACTGAAATGCACTGTGGGCTATTACTGACAAACAGAGGAGAACAGGTACTACTGCAATTATGACCTTAAGTCGCCCTGGATAAGGGCGTCTGCTAAGAAATAAATAATAGTAATTAGCTCCAGGTGTGGAAGACTAAGAAAGATTTCTGTAAAATCTGGAAGAAGAATTGTTCTAGCAGCCCAGCAAAATTCTCAGATTATTGCAAAAGATTTGACACACGAATTGAGAGACGATGGTCAAGAAACTCACAAAAGAACAATTCAACGATACCTTAACAAGATGAATGTCCATGGGCGAAAACCAAGATGCAAACCTTTGTTAAAAACAATACACAAAAGAAAGTGAACTAACATTAGCCAGGGCTTGACACTAACGGTCGGGGCAACCAAAATTCAGCCTTGGGCAACTTGAAAATGGAGCCAGAGAGAATTAGTTGCCCGAGCCGGGTAACCACAATTTTGCTCATTATCAGATCAGAACCTGTCTAAATATAAAAACAGAAGTTCTACTGCTTCTCTCTCGCTTCCCCACGTGGACGATCTGATAATCTGATTCGATTAGACGTGCATGACGTTGAAGGAAACAACATTCTCACCATTATCTGTATAAACTGTCCGGTTTGCCCCAGTATATCCGCGAATGTAAAAAAAAAAATGAGTCAGAAGACGCTTTTTCAATTTGGATTCACCTCTTCCAAGAAAATGAAGGAAAGCGGCGATCAACAAGAGGACTATCCCCTCGACATCATCAGTCTCTGCTGTGCCACAGGCTGTCGGTAAAGGGGATACGGCGATTTCGTATGAGGAGAAACGGCAACACAAATTCCAGGTTAATTAGAAAGAGGAGTTTTCATGGCCTGGGTACAATGAGGATTATAACAAAATGTTCTGCAACATGTGTCGAAGCTATCATACATTGGCAGAGACTGGAGGTCCTTTCTTGATCGGAACCGAAAATTTTAGAAAACAAAATGTCCAAAAACACCATGTCTCCAAACATCATCGTGAGTGTGCAAGAGAAAAGGAAATTTCATTGAGAGTGTCCAGTGCTAAGCACGAAACGTTCCCCAACCATCTTATGAAAATAGACAAGGAGCTATTGGCTCGAGTCACTAAACTTTTTAATACAGTGTACTTCGTGGCAAAATCAGAACTCCCATTCACAAAATATTGTTAATTTGCAAGTGAACAACGGACTGTATATCACAATGAAATGTTCAATGTTTGTTGGCCTGGATAAGGGTGTCTGTCTGCTTGGTAAATAAATAATACATTTTAAGAAAAATAGCAATGTTTATTTATTTTTATTTTTTTCAGGTAACCTAAATTTCACTCCGGGCAACCTGGATTTTTTTCTGGTTGCCCTGTAGAGCAACTGGAAAAAAAAGTTATTGGAGAGTCCTGCATTAGAACATGATTTTTTTTTTCCCCCTGCAGTTTTGATGAATATTTTTGTAAAACTTAGAAAGCTTTTATTATGAAAAAGAAAATAATCCTAACAGATGCTTGGTATTTATTAACTCTGATATTGCCACATTATTTTCCTCCCTTTATACTATCAATAATTTTTTTTTCTTTTTCCAGGTTTTAAGCAACAAGTGCAACACCCTTCTCATCACAAAAATAAAGAATAAAAAAAACATTTGAAGCACAAATACTTGACCTGAAATGTCACTGTCCTATCAACTCACATGTAAAAAATGTTCATATCAAGCATTCGAAATGGTAAAAGATTATCAATCAAATATTATAATTAGGAAGTATAGATGTTACAAATAAGATTGGTAAGGAGTTATATGTATTTTTCTGAATTTAAATTTTCCATGGTATGTGGGAGATCTGGTCCCCTTTATTGTGACACATGTCTTAAATCTTTTTGATCTTAGTCAGTGTTATCATCCACCTGTTTTAATAAGCCTACTACACACCTTAAAAAGGAATCTTAAAAGTAGAAACTGCATTTTTGTTACCTTGATTGCCCTTAGTTACATTCCTCCTCTGCTTTTGTCGTTTCTGTTCTGTGACATTTTTATGGATCTGTTATTATTCCAGGGTCTCTCACAGGAGCTGTAGACCCTGTAGCCAGGCCCACCGGCGGCGGGAAGGACGGGAAATTTCCCGGGGCCCAGCGCCTCGAAGAGGCATAGCGCCCGAGGGGCCCTGATGAAGGGGGAACTTTTTTTTTTTAATATATAGAAAATATTTTAAAATAACCAGCCCTGCACAAGACCCTTTGCGTTTCCACCACCACATTAAAAAGAAAACCCCCAGTACTGCACACCGAGCCGATGTGCTTCTGTTGTGTAATGATTGTGTATCCAGGCGCTGTCAAACACTTCCTTTCACACAATGATTTGAACTTTCGCATTTCATATTTTACTACACCAAAAAGATGAAAAAAGGCAAAGCAGTTTTATGTATTTTGTAAGGATTTTTAAAAACTTTAAAAGAACCCTAAAGTTGCACAATATATACCACAGTATGAATTATTCTATTATTAAGATGTATAATTTGCTCAAAACAACGTGGTGCAGCAGTTTGTTAGAAAAATTGTATCATGTAAAATAAATAAAGTACTTTCTTCAGCTGGTGGTAAACACAATTAGAGAATGATCGGTTATATTGCTTAAAATACAAATATATTTACCAATACAGGCTATTAGTTAAGAGCAGAGATGAGTGGTTTATTTTTTGGCACTGGATAAATAAAATAGTGTATAGCAACACTAGGCGTCGTTGACAGTTTCCTTCAAACCCATTATCAAAATACTGTATCAGTTGAAATGATCTTCCTCAGACACTGCTAAGATACCAAGTATCATTGCTTGGTTTAGAAGCTTGGTTTAGACTACAGTATACTACAAAGCAGTAGCATTGGAGAAGTCCACAAATTGAGCATGACTTCAACACTATATAAACCCCAATGATTAGGCTGCCGGTTCTATAGTCACCCCTTATAGAAGAACCAGGAGGGTGGCTCTGGGTGTGGGAGGCTTTGTGTATGTAAAGCTGCCCTACACCCCTCTAAATTGTAAAAGGTAATATGTGTGTTTTCTTCATGGGAGTATGAATACATGTGAAAATGTGCAATTGTCTGAGTCAGAGGACAGCTCACTGATACAAGTGTGGTTGTTAAGAAAGGTGCAGTGCAGAGTACAGCTCATTGATGCAAATGGATGAATCAGTAGCCGAGTATACTGCAGCTTTGAAAGGCTTGGCAGTAACGTGTGAATTCGGCACTGCGCTGGAAGAGCAATTGAGAGATCAGTTAGTGTACCGAATAAACAGTAAAGAACTGCGTAGCAAATTGCTGAGTGCCACGTAAGGAGAAAGTTTAACTTGGGCTAAAGTTGTAGATGTTGCAAGCAACTTTGAGAGCACAGTTAAAAGTATGCAAAAGTTCACCCAACCTAATCAGTTGAAAACCGACGTCATGGGCATGCCGAAGTCAACTAAAGGGAACTTCAGAGGACCACAGCAGAGAAAGCAAGCTTTCGATTCGTCAGCAAAGAGGGTGAAAAATCAGCTCCTATCTGTTTTCGCTGACTTTGAAACGGACATTCGCCGCAGTCCTGCAGATATAAGGAATTCCAGTGCAGGGCTGTCAACAGTCCAGACATCTTAAACGGGCCTGCAAAAGCAAGGCCCACTCGTCGAAATCGGGGAACCAGCCACATAACTCTGCCAGGCCTCTTTCACCAGCTATGCACGCCAGCAGCAACGTGAGTGAAACGCGTTACCTGGCAACCGAACGGGACAGCAGCGAGAAGGCCTCCTGGTGACGTCACATAGCTGCTACGGCTGCAGCAGCAATGTAAAAGATACAGAGACTGATTTGGGTCAATCATATATCTGATCCAGTAGAGCAATTGTGTGTGAAATATGCATCAGTGTTCAAGGTTGGAATGGGTTTGGTTAAGGGAATCAAAGCTAAACTACATGTGTCAGAGAAAGCAGTTCCCAAATTCTGCAAAGCCAGACCAGTGCCCTATGCCTTGAGGGAAGCTGTAAACCAGCAGTTAAGAGAGCTTGAACAGCAGGGAATAATCTCCCCAATAGCACATAGTGAATGGGAAACACCCATTGTTTGGATACCCAAAAAGGATGGTGGGGTGTGTGTTTTTGGGGATTACAAAGTAACCATAAACCCCTGTCTGGAGGTTGATCAATACCCCATTCCTAAAACACAAGATTTATTTTCCCCATTGGCAGCTGGACAACTGTTCACAAAGTTAGATCTCACGCAAGCCTATTAGACAGTCAGAGTAAACCGTTCCTTACTATTAACACTCAAAAAGGCTTGTATCAGTAGAATAGATTGCCCTATGGGGTAGCCAGTGCACCTGCTGTGTTTCAGAGCACCATGGATCAGATTTTGCAAGGCTACATGGCATTGTCCGTTACTTAGATGACATCTTAATTACAGGAAAACGCACAGAAGTACATCTGCACAATTTTGAGTCAGTTTTGCAGAGGCTACAGGAATTTGGCATAAGACTAAACAAACAAAAATGTGCATTTTTTCAGTCAAGTGTAACTTATTTTGGTCACAAAATTGATGGTGAAGGAATCCACCCTGTAAAAGAGAAAACAGAAGCAGTTGAGCAACCACCTGTGCCAATAAATGTAACGGAGCTCAGAGCTGTCTTAGCACTGCTCAATTATTATGGCAAATTCATTTCTGATCTGTCAACCTTAATTAAACCTACTGTCACAGACGGTTCTAGCACATCCCTTTTGTGCTATGTCATTAGATCCTTTTGCATGGAAGGCCTTGGTTGCAAGGGTGTGCGGTTTTTTGATGGACCCAGATTCAGTTAAAATGTGTTTGCCCACTGACGATGGGAAAGAGAATGTAGAGATGGGAGCCCAGCTAACAAGATTTAAGTTTTTGCAGGTATCAGACTTTTAAAGACTGTCACCCACACCTGTGAGCAGAAACTGACTCACTGTGAGCAGAAACTGACCCAAGACTGTCACAGCTACTGGAAGCAGGCCGATTTTTGGGAAACAAATTGAACATTTGTGAAACTGCAACAAATACTGTAATGACTGTAATGTGTTTTAGAAAATATTTTTAGCAGGCCTGTTGTGGTGTTCGCAGAACCAGTCCGAGTTGAGCCTGGAGCAGAGTTTGAATACTGTTCGGAACGTGCTGAGTTATTGGATGATTTAAACTAACCTGTATTGATTGAAATAATATGATATACTCTTTGTCAATAATTATAATAATACTGTATATGTTCCTTTCAAAAAGATCTGTATACTCAGTAGAAAATAATGGATAGTTGTTGTGTGCAGTCTATGAAAGCACCTGCTGGAAGGAGTCAAACTCGGCAGGCTCTTATCATAAGGCCTTGTTAACGTATTCCAGTTTTATGAGAAAAAAGTAGCTTCTTTCGTTACTTTACTTTCATTACTTCATGTCTCATATTAATCAACACCAAAAAATTGGCAAAAAGCAAAGGTTGTCTTAAAACCTGCTTCAACTGGATTTTGTATGAACAGAGAAAGGGGTCAGACTTAGTTCAGAAAAATAATATTAGCAACTGTTATACTGAAGTAACTGAATTAGAAATTCATGTTATAAAATCATTTAAAGTTAAACTGCTATACAAATAACAGTATTATTGTTGAAAGAACATATTAGTTAAAAATGAAAGAAGTTCAGTACTAACTGACACTGTCAGAATATTGTAATAATTGCACTGTGTTTTAAAGAATATAAAAACAGCATAAATAATATTGCAGATTAGTAAAAACAACAAGGTTAACCCTTTTAAGACAACACGATATTTCAAACTAAACAGACTTATTTGATTTTATTTGATTGTGTTTTTACTAAGCATGGAGGTTTTAAAAAAAGTATTCTGATCTAATAATAGAGGACAAAACTCTCTGAAGAGAAATAATATGTTTTAGGTATTTTGATCTAATAAGAAACATAATATTTAAACTAAAAAGTGTTTTGCTTGTTAAGGCTCTTCTGTAATACAAATAGACTGTAAAAGCAGGAGCGAACATTTAATTTAATCAATTTAAGAATTAGTTAATTTTCTTTCTCCAACTAAACAAAAAATCTTATAGACATTACAATATCCATTAAATTAAAGAACATAAACGCTTAGTTTATATAAAGGTTTTACTACAATAAAAAACAGGAACTGTTAGGTTGGAATATTAGACAAATAAAGTGTAAACTGTATTCAATAATTTTAGTACACAAAAAACCTACACAAAAATAGCCTTGCCCTTATCTGCTTGCAAGCAGAGTGGTGCTAGATATGGAAGGTTCTTTTTGGCAGTCAAAGTGAGATTTACTTGTAGTCCACAGTTTTGAATCCAAGGTCTTTCTATGATAAGAAAACCTCGTAGTAGAAGGGAGCATTCCACCAATTAGGGGAGTTGTGTCCAGTCACAGTTCTTATTAAATAAGCAGGTACTTTCTTTGGGAGAAAACTGATTTCATGCGATGAATTTGGAGAAGTGCTTACAATGGTGTTTCATATTAATCAAAACAATAGTCTTGGCAAGTAAACAGGGTGTCTGAAACCTGCTTGAGCAGGCAACTTTTAGAAACAGAGCAAGAGGTCAGACATAGTCAGAGAATGGCACAGTCAAATAAGGCTATTTTACTTAACATGTTCATTATAGTTTAAAATTTAAATGAAACTAACTGAACTGACCACTGTATGTTTATTCAAAGGCAGTCTTTGTCAAATACTTGTTAACACACATTTATGAAGTTAAACTGACACATTGACAACACACTGAAAAGGTACATAATATGCGGCTAGGAGGGACATACTGTATATTTTGACCCACCTCAATATAATCAAATAGAGCTAGTGTTACATATTAAAACAACTCTCATATATACACTTGTATTAAATTATAGCAAGGATACTGTGAACTTTGGTCCATGACTTTTTAGAAAAAGGAGGAGTTTGAAAAAGAGAGCGATGAAATCCTGTTTCAATGTTTTTTGGCAAGAAGTTATATTCAATCAGTTTTGAAAAAAGGAGTTGAACAGATCCTTCTAGAATGTATCATTAACTTAAAGATAAGAAATGTCAAGGCCGAGTGATGATTAGCTTTACTAGGGACTCCTGATGTATTCAATGGAGAGAAAATCCTATAAAAACCAAGGTAAAACCCCCAGTCACGTATCACTCAACTTGCTAACAACAAGCTGATGTGATCCATGCTCTGAGGATCTCTGAAAAACTGATTGCTGTTTAGTCGTATTCACAAGTCTCTGCCTTTTGAAGACATTTCTTATTTTTCAATATATCCTACACTACACTTCCATATACTGGAAGGTAAGCATATATTTGAATTTAATATCTCTTTTATATTGATGCATTGCTATAAGGTACAGAAATTATGTTTTAGTCTTAAGAGAGTGATGTATATTGAATGTTCTAGAATTTAGCGGTGGGCGTTTTTAGCTTTATGCATGTATAGCCTAAGGGCTAAGCATATAATTAACCATATTTGTATTACTGTATTGAAGTACTAATGCTGTTAAACCTGTAAAGCACTGGCTCGCCCAGACTGCTTTTTATTATTTATTATTATTATTTGTTTATTTAGCAAACGCCTTTATCCAAGGCCACTTACAGAGACTAGGGTGTGTGAACCATGCATCAGCTGCAGAGTCACACACAACTACGTCTCACCCCGAAAGACAGATGAGTCAGTGGCTGAGGTGGGATTTGAACCGGGGACCTCCTGGTTACAAGCCCTTTTCTTTAACCACTTTTTAGCATTTAATAAACCGAAAAGAGCACTACTACTGCTCTGATTCGTTAAAACTTCAAATTAAATGAGTCTGTGTGATTTTCCTTATTATTAAAAAGTCATCTGGATACGTTGCAAGCCCAGTGCACGAACAATCCACTACAGGAGTTTGAAACATCTTAATGTCCTCCTGAACGTCTTCCCTGAGTTTAGGAGTGTGCTCAGAGCACATTATTATTTGTTTATTTAGCAGACGTCACTTACAACTACGTCTCACCTGAAAGACGGAGCACAAGGAGGTTAAGTGACTTGCTCAGGGTCATATAATGAGTCAGTGGCTGAGCTGGGATTTGAACTGGGGACCTCCTGGTTACAAGCCCTTTTCTTTAACCACTGGACCACATAGCCTCCTATACACAAATAAAGAGTACGTTGCGAGAATTCTTGACACTACGACAGAATTGTTACAAAAAGGAAAAACCTGGACGTGGTCAGAAATGTCAAGCTGCTTTTGCCAATGCAAAAACACATTTGTGTTCGGCTTCTGTTTTGGTACATTTTGATCCAGACTTGCCAGTAATTCTGGCTTGTGATGCCTCACCTTATGGGGTAGGGGCAGTGGCCTCACATAGATTGCCGAACGTCAGTGAGAAACCTATTGCGTATGCATCAGGCACACTGACTAAAATGGAAGTTAACTATGCACAGATAGAGAAAGAGGCTTTGGGTATCATTTTTGGGGTGATGAAGTTTAATGATTACCTTTACGGCAGAAAATTTACACTAATAACTGATCACAAGCCTCTCAAGATCTTAGGACCAAAAACAGGGGTTCCTGCACTAGGTCTTGTACTATATATCAATATATAATACAGTACCTCCTTACAACATAGTAATGCGCATACATTACAGGGTTCTCTCCAGGCCTGTTCAGCCAGGTGGGCCGCCTGGTGAAGTGGCTGTCGCCGCCCGTCTGAAAAAACCCGATCCGCTCGTCTTGCAGATGCTACTGTGCCTTTAACAATAAGGACTGATTGCGCTTCTAACTGATCACTTGCGTGTTGCTGGGTGAAAAAAAAAATCTTGGAACCACATGACAGCTGTGTTACGTCTTGACACAACATTTAACCAATCAGAGAGTTGAAGAGGTGGGTTTTCTGTGTTAAACACTTCGAGAGGCCAGAATGTTAAAATGACTGCTAAAAAAACAACCGATTATTTTCAAAGCAAAAATAGTGACAATGAATGCAGGGTTTTCAAAATAAGCCGTCGATCGGCGCAATCCACCGCCTAATACTATATTTGCGCCAGCTACTTTATTAAAAATATTAAGATTATTTTCGGGTATTATCATTCAGTCCATTTTTTGTCGGATTAATGTACTGTAAGTATAGTACCTATTAGCTAAAAAAAAAAAAGAGAGCTTATTCCTTTTGTTGTGATATAGTAAAAATACGTACCCAGGTGCTTGTGAGAGATATTGGGGGTTCGTGTATAGAGGCTGTACGCCTTTAAGAAGAAAGGCGTGATGGGCTGTCAGCTGACATAGAAATGCTGAAGTGCAGAGGTGCTGGATTATTACACTTCGGTTTCATGCAACAGTTATGATGGTGACCAAACGTGTGCGAGTACTGTTGTGTAAAAAAAAAAAAAAAAAAAAGGTTAAAATGAAAAGTTGCATTCAAAAACTGTAGAACAACGAAAAACAAAAATAGACATGCATTAACAACATGCCCTGAAAACTGAACATAAAGAAAACAATTTAAATGAAGCAATAAGCTCAATAATTAAGCTAAAAAGGAAGTGAAAAGGTTACCGTTTTTGTGAACTCAATAAATCTCGTTATCTTTCCCCAGTCAAATCGTAGAGTGCCTAAATAAGCACAGTAATTCACCATAGGCTGTGTGGTCCAGTGGTTAAAGAAAAGGGCTTGTAACCAGGCGGTCCGCGGTTCAAATCCCACCTCAGCCACTGACTCATTGTGTGACCCTAAGCAAGTCACTTAACCTCCTTGTGCTCCGTCTTTCGGGTGAGACGTAGTTGTAAGTGACTCTGCAGCTGATGCATAGTTCACACACTCTAGTCTCTGTAAGTTGCCTTGGATAAAGGAGTCAGCTAAATAAACAAATAAACCATAATAAAAAACAGTAATGAAAAAGAAAATGTAGAATATAAAAAAGCACAACCAGATATAGTCAACGAAAGACAACACATTATTCAAATTATTTGTGGTATTATAGATTTAAGGTAAGGCAAGTTTATTTATCCGTTAAGTTTTCCTGGCTATTATGTTCTAACGTCCAGCTGTACAGAATTCCTGGGAAGAACCCTGCATTATCAAGGTTACCTATTCATGTCGAGTCTCCCAAGTGTAATCTAAATTATAGATTCTCTTTTTTGGATAAGCTGCCTGTTTCAGCACAAGATACAGCTAAGGAATCTCAAAATGATCTGGTGTTAGCGAAAGTGAAACACTACACACTCACAGGTTGGCCTAATCATATCACTGACACAGAGTTAAACCCCTACTGGGTTAGGAAAACAGAACTGAGTATGGAAAGTGTCTGTCTGTTATGGGGTTACAGGGTAGTGGTTCCTAAGTAATGTGTAAAAAATAATGTAATTGTATGTAAAAATAATGTGAAATCTTGTAACAATTGTAAGTCGCCCTGGATACGGGCGTCTGCTAATAAATAAATAAATAAATAAATAAATAAATAAATAAATAAATAATAATAATAATAATAATAATAATAATAATAATAATAATAATAATAATAATAATAATAAAGTGTTACAGCCTCAACATGTAGGTGCATTGCATGAAAATCATTGGGGTATGGTAAAAATGAAAGCACTTGCCCGTAGTCATTTTTGGATTAGATTCAGATATTGAGGAGATGGTCACCAACTGCCATGCATGTCTCAACGATCGTTATATGCCTACACCTGCACCTCTTCATCCCTGGAGATGGCCTGGAAGACCCTGGCAGAGAACCCATGAAAACACCAGTATTTAGTACTTATAGATGCTTACTCACGCTGCCCTGAAGTAATGTTAATGTCCAACACTACAGCTGCTAAAACAATTGAGGCAATGCGAAGTTTATTCTTATGGGTTGCCAGAAGAGATAGTTTCGGATAATGGGCCTCAATTTGTTTCAAGGGAGTTCCAGACATTTTTGCAGCAGGTTGCAGTGAAACACACTAAATCTGCCCCATACCATCCAGGCAATGGTGCTGCAGAGCGGTTGGTCCAAAATTTTAAAAGGTCACTAGATAGAAAAACCACTGCAACATGGTACTGACAATTTTTTTGTTTTGCTACAGAAACCCTCCATAGTCTACCACGGGTAAAACTCCTGCAGAGATGTTTAACGACTAGTCCGAACCAGGTTGTCTGTGATAAAACCTAATTTTTCTGCTCAGGAGCATAGAAAGCAGGAACATTTAAAAAACAGCCATGATAAATGTAAAGCACAACTCCGAACCTTTCTTCTTCCTTTCTTCCCCAACAAAAGGTTTTAGTTAAGAATTACCAGGGAGGAGAGGGAGAAAAATGGTTACCTGGGGTGGTACAAAAAGTACTAGGACCAGTTACTTACTTGGTAAAAATAAATGGAAAGTGTTGCAAAAAACATGTTGACCAAATGATAGCCAATGAATTACAGGAAGTTGAAAATCGTGATAGTCTTGTTTCTAGGTGGGAGATTCTTGAGGCTGTAGCAGGGGATTCTAATGAAAGGGAAGCTCAGGCTTCTGATAATCAGATTGTACCGCTAGAAGCGGCAGAACCCATATTTATATCCGCAGGTGATTGGGTCACCTGCGGATATAAATATGGGTTCTGCCGCTTCTAGCAGCAGTCTGAGTTTGGCTATGAAGGTAAGAAGTTCTGTTATGGATAAAATAAAGTGTGCATGCAAGTATGCAAGTATGTAGGTAACAACACAATTAATAATACGAGAGGCAAGGCATTATAAATCATGTACAAAACTTACATACTGGCCTTGGGAAATATTTCACAACCTGCAGCACACCCGCCCATCGATGCGCAAAGGCTTTTGTGTGGTAAAAGAGGCGGGAGTAGGAAGTCTTGCTGCAGGGTGAGTGTTTAGAGTAAGGCACAAACATAGGCATTTGGCAACGGTCTTGTTATTGTTGAAAACAACTATTAATTAAAGAGTGTCTTAAAGGAGTTTCACTGTAAGCTTAGAAGCTGCTTTAATACGCCTATATATATCTAACTGAGGTGCAGCTTCTGTGCTCAAGATGAAAACACCTTAACACATACTTTTCAAAACAACTGGTTTAATACTATGACCAGTTTAACTTGAAATTAAGCTAATAAAACATCTCCACAGTAAAGAACCCGAGCTTCTAAAGGAGAACAGTTATTGCAGTTACAGTCATGTGAAACTACTGTACAGAGTGTATTGCAACACATTGAGTCACATTTCCAACCCTGCTTGAAGTTAATACTAAAACAGGAGCTGTCATAATTGTCCAGGTAAATTTATGAGAGATATGT
This sequence comes from Acipenser oxyrinchus oxyrinchus, assembly GCA_030684275.1. Classification (NCBI taxonomy): domain Eukaryota; kingdom Metazoa; phylum Chordata; class Actinopteri; order Acipenseriformes; family Acipenseridae; genus Acipenser; species Acipenser oxyrinchus. The sequence goes on from CM060249.1 coordinate 83,103,270, forward strand.
ATGTCACGTCTTTTTTGGGCAATCCCAATTGTTAAGAAATGTGGTATTAACATTATATGTTATTGACTATATCAAGTTATTGACTATACCAGATTCTGGGTGTAGTGCATACTTGAAGATATTGGCCCATATTCTCCTTTATTGTACCAGTAATAGTGTTTAACGTGACAGTATTTCATCGAGTGATGCATAAACACCATTTACCATCAATTCATAAATCTGTATTGTGCTGTTCATTGACAATGGCAGGTGTCGTAACCAATAATGCTTCCCCGTAGGACTGGGATGATAATGGTTTTTTACTATCGATGCATCGTTTTCATAAAGACCCGATGCATCGATACATCGTTTTTCATAGCATAAAGAAACATGTAAATAATAATTACATATATTTTCATCAAATCTAATCAAGAAAAGTAAAAGTTTCTCCAGTTGACCTTAACACTACACAGTTCTAATTATTTACGTCTAGTCACACTGTCGGCGAGGTTCCCCACAAAAAGTTAATAAAACAATACAAATATTACTGTCTTACCTTAAGATGTCTTCACAGCAACCAGATTAGAGAAAGAAAAAAAAACCTCTATATATAACTATTTACAAGTCCAACGTAAAGCAGTCTGTGCTCTCTCCAGAGCTTATTTTCTGTTTTTATTCAGAAATATTATGGCATCCACATTCTCCGGTTTCAAAGAGTTTGTTGTCAAGCATCTCTGCTTTGCTGAACACACGCTTGCTTGGAACCGATGTTGCAATGATAATTAACATTATTATTATTATTTATTTCTTAGCAGACGCCCTTATCCAGGGCGACTTACAATTGTTACAAGATATCACATTATTTTTACATACAATTACATTACTTTTTTAAACATTATTTTTACATACAATTATCCATTTATACAGTTGGGTTTTTACTGGAGCAATCTAGGTAAAGTACCTTGCTCAAGGGTACAGCAGCGGTGTCCCCCACCTGGGACTGAACCCACAACCCCCGGTCAAGAGTCCAGAGCCACTAACCACTACTCCACACTGCTGCCAAGGCTGCTAGATTGGGAAAGTGTGTCTGGTTATTTTTCCACCAAATCAGGGGATCTTCACTGAAGTTTAATGGAGTTTCAGAAGCATAAATCGTCATCTCTTGTTGGATTAAGGTTTCCTTGGAAGTAGTGTGTGTTTGTTGCCGTCCACGAAGTAACAATTCCATTGCTTGCTCGGTCTTCGTATTCTTTTAAACAGGTAAGTCCTCAGTTCTGCACTCACTTGCACGATTGCCGTCATTTTCGAGGTTGTCCTCCACCAGTCTCGCTAGTTTGGAAGACAGTGCTTCAGACATGCGAGCTTTGGCCTGTTTGGATAGGAAATCCAGATGGTGAAATTGTGGAGTCAAGAAATGACACAAAAAGCAGTGGCATAACCTCATTACTTGGGTCATTCAGCTGATGTAAACAAAATCGCTGAGACAAATTACGCACTAGCTTATCTCTCAAACTCTGTGTAACTGGAATTAGCAAATCAGTTGAATCTGAAGAAGACAGTGTCTCCCCTTCATCAGGAACTTCAGTCAATCTGTGTTTTATCCCTGTTGCAAGTGGGTACAAAGAACTAGCCGTAATGTTTTTCTTTGCACTCAAAAGTACTGTAGCCAGTTCGAATGGCTGTAGTAGAGGTAGTTTCCCTTTCAATTTGAAGACAACCACCAATGACATTACATATGGGGATATGCCTGCCCATTGGGTAGGTATCGCTGAGCTCTCTATGCCAGAGCTGCCGATAGGCTCCTTCCTGGGATGATGCACTTGGTCCCGCACACTGAGGGAATAAAACTAATATCCCGAGGAAGCCATTTCTCTTTTTCCTTCTCAAGACGGTATGGTAAGACCTCTGTGTTGAGCTGAGTGTGTTGATAGAAAAACAGCTTCTAGAGTCAAATCGAAAAATTGAAAAGACAGAGCCTTTTGCCTTTCTGTCTTTCAGCGGTCTCCTTGCTTGCGTGGTAGGCCGCTCTTTGTTATCTGTTTGTTGTGTGTGAGCGACTGCCTGTGCAGTCACCCGCGAGTGGTTGTCTATTTCTTTCTGAGAGTACACAGTACTTTTCAGCCCCGGGTGAAGGAAACTAGGTTGGAGAGGGCCACGAAGGCAGTCCTCTATGGCCGCACTGTCGGTGGCTCTTGGTGCCCCAGAGCCCCTCCTCCATGACCTGTCCCAGGACCCCCTGCTAGGCATATCCGATGCGCAGGCCTCCCGTAGTCGCTCCCCATCTCCGTAGGGGAGAAGGGTGAAGCCTTCCAGGCAGGCGAGTGACATTATGGACCTCAAAGGCCAGATGTCCCAGGTCCTGGAGCTCTTTTATTATTATTATTATTTTGTTTATTTAGCAGATGCCTTTATCCAAGGCGACTTACAGAGACTAGGGTGTGTGAACTATGCATCAGCTGCAGAGTCACTTACAATTACGTCTCACCCGAAAGACAGAGCACAAGGAGGTTAAGTGACTTGCTCAGGGTCACACAATGACTCAGTGGCTGAGGTGGGATTTGAACCGGGGATCTCCTGGTTACAAGCCCTTTTCTTTAACCACTGGACCATACAGCCTCCTGCTCTTGGCCAAACAGGCACCTGCGGGCTCTGTTGCAGCCCAAATTGCCATACCCCCCCCTTCCCAGGGGAGTTCAAGGTGGTTGGGAAGAGGCATCCCAGATGGCGCAAAAGGACACGCTTTATATAGCAGCCTCTGGGGAGGGGGCCTCCTTCTCCTCTGACCTGCAGGTAGGCGAACCCCATGCTGAGGAAGAAACTTGCTTCGAGGTAGCCTTGAACCCTCAATGCAAGGTGACGGAAGTGCATCTCAAGCAGGCGTATGCAGCAGAGAGCTTGATCAGAGTAATAAACTATCTCGACGACTGGTTGATCTGTTCCCAGTCACGAGAGGGAGCAGTGGCCCACACGGCGGTCATGACAGAGCATCTGGCGAGGCTGGGCCTCACCATCAACGATGCAAAGAGTCGGCTTACACCGGTGCAGTGCACGATGTACTTGGGACTCCGGCTGGACTCCAGTACGATGCGGGCATACCTGTCAGATGACAGAGTTGCAGCTATCCAGGGTTGCCTCTCCCTGTTTCAACAGTGATCGCAGGTCACCCTCCTATTGTGCCAGAAACTATTGGGTCTGATGGCTGCAATCATATCGGCAATTCAGCTGGGTCTGCTTCGCATGTGCCCACTACATGCGTGACTCAATGCGTTCCACCTCAACACCAAACGCGACAGACACCATCGGCTGACTGTGTCTCACACGTGCTCGGCAGCTTTGCGCTGGTGGAGGACGACCTCTCACCTGCGAGAAGGTGTGCAAATGAGAGTAGTGTGAAACCGCCAAGTGGTGATGACAGATGCCTCCAACTTGGGTTGGGGGGGGCGGTCTGGGAAGGCAGAGGAGTACGCGGACCCTGGCCGGACCGCTGGACATCCCTGCACATAAACATGCTGGAGTTGCAAGCGGTCTCCCTTGCTCTCCACCACTTCCTCCCAGTGCTGAGCGGTACACATGTGTTGATCCGGATGGACAACACAACAGTGGTGGTGTATGTCAACCCCCAGGGTGGCCTACGGTCCCCGGGGTTGCATCGCATTGCCTTCAGGGTACTGACATGGGCTCAGAGGAACCTGCTGTCACAAAGGGCGACGCACATTCCTGGAGCGGTGAACAGGGCAGGGGACCTCCTCTCCTCCTATCCTCAGATAGTGGAGCGCATTTGGGAATGGTTCGGGAAGGCGCAGGTCGATCTCTTCACCTCGGCAGAGACAACGCATTTCCCCGTGGTACTCCCTCCACTGCTTAGGTGGTTCACTCGGCGTAGACGCCCTAGTGCACGAATGGCCCAAAGTGTTTTTGTACGCTTTCCCGCCTATACCACTGCTCCCGGCCTTTATCAAAAAGGTCAGGTTAGAGGAAGCGTCCATTCTCCAAATGGCCCCCAAGTGGCCCAAGAGAATCTGGTTATCGACCTTGTGCCAGCTGTTACACGGCCAGCCCTGGGAGATCCCACTGCGCATGGATCAGTGTGTGGAGCAGTGGGCAGCAGTGTGGAGTAGTGGTTAGGGCTCTGGACTCTTGACCGGAGGGTTGTGGGTTCAATCCCAGGTGGGGGACACTGCTGCTGTACCCTTGAGCAAGGTACTTTACCTAGATTGCTCCAGTAAAAACCCAACTGTATAAATGGGTAATTGTATGTAAAAAACAATGTAATTGTATGTAAAAATAATGTGATATCTTGTAACAATTGTAAGTTGCCCTGGATAAGGGCATCTGCTAAGAAATAAATAATAATAATAATAATAATAATGGATCTCCTTAGTCAGGCAAAAGGCTCTCTTTGCTTGACTGTGAAAGACAGCCTTCCTCGTGGCTATCACCTCCACTAAGCGGGTCAGTGAGCTGCAGATGCTGTCTGTGCACAGCTCCTGCATGCGTACTTGGGAGGATGGCAGCAGGGTGTCTTTGAGCACAAACCCTGCTTTCCTCCCCAAGGTGATCACAGCCTTCCACATTAATCAGTCTGTGGAACTGGAGTCCTTCCATCCACCCCCATTTGCTTCAGTGGAGGATGAGAGATTGAATTTCCTCTGCCCAGTGCGGGCATTGAGATGCTACGTGGATAGGACAAGAGCTCTGCGTCAGTCTGACCAGCTCTTTGTCTGTCATGGGACACGAACCCTAGGACAGCCCCTCTCAAAGCAGCGTCTGTCACATTGGATTGTGGACACAGTCTTGACTGAGTATGATGGTGCTGGCTTGCCCCCACCTGGGACGGTAGCCGCACACTCCACTAGAGTGTTGTCTATATCTTGGGCCCTCTCTCTCTCTCTCTCTCTCTCTCTCTCTCTCTCTCTCTCTCTCTCTCTCTCTCTCTCCGATCACAATGCCTCCCCCACTCGTGTGTTGACGTCATATTCCTTTGACAGACAAGGACCAATCAAAACGCGAGACTTATGCGGTTCCATCCCAAAAACCAGGCCTGTGTCATACCTCACTTCATCGACTCAATTTCAAAGCATTAATGGATTAATTAAATTAACACATTTTGTTTGAAAATCACATGGTACTAAAGCTCTCGTTACTGTGCCACGAGCGACACAATAACACTGTTTTTTGAAAATCCTGCCCTGAGTGTCTCAATAAAGATGTTTAACCGCATACACGCTTGTTTGTTCTGATTACTGTACTGGTGATTGGGGGTCATTCTGAATGTCAGGTTATTGTGTGGGAGTTTATACCGTCCTTCGCTTACTGTGGGTGAATCACGTTAACACAAACACGCCCGTTCTAAGCGGTGGCAATGTAACTGTGCGGTGCTGTCTTTCTGTACCATTTGTCATTCAAATTAAAGTTTTAAATGTAATATGAGAAAAATAACCGGAACTTGCTGGTGCTGTAGTGCCTTCTATAATTTCTTGTGCGCTGCAAAGGAAATAACACTGGAGGATCCTTTTTTTGTCAACCAAAATTTAAATATCATAAACTGTGACAATACGTTACATTACTGGTGGTAAGCTATATTTAAAAATTATATTTTTTAAAATTAAAAAAACATATACTGCACCTACCCTAACCTCTCATTCACGTGACAACCTGCCTGTCTCCAGACATGCTGTAGCCATAGTGACGGTGTAAACAGACAGCATATGCCATTGACGTCTTAAGTAGGGGACACAGCTCATACCTCGGACAACTGGTTAGATAAAATCCCTCTGCAACTATCCGTGACAGAAAATCACCTCTAAAACCATTATCGGCTGATAAAATAACCAGCCTGTAGTTTTATAAATTACATTTTAAATAGTGCCCCGTAATTTTTTTTACCGGCTGGAAATTACCGCCATGTTTTATGAATATGGGCCATAATATTTAACATGAATTCCTCAATATCATAGGCAACACGCCACTATGTTGGTAATATACACCTCCATTTAGTCCTTAACAAATGTCATATTTCTTATAAAATTATAATTACAATTCTATGTTCAATGATTCAAATATATCAAAAGAACTATAAAGAAAATAAAAAAGAAATCTGAGGCTAAGTTATAAAAATATGCTTTTCAGTTTCAATATCGTGAGAGGTAAAGCAGTCAAATAACCAATAGTCAATAAACCAATATTAAAAGTTAAAATATATAGGTTTAAGGGACTCAAATCAATCATAAATGCTTATTTTAGTACTTATAACAGGCAAAAAGAAACTCAACATATACAAATTGTTACATTTATTAAGGCTCACAAAAGTAAGCCGTAGCAGTTTCAATTGCATTTAGTAGGGAGTTGTAATTAGTTACTTCAAAGGTGTAGACAAACTCAATCAATGTTTAAATGGCTCTGAGTTGTTGTTTTCAAATACACACAATATCATCAGTTTAGTTTAGTGTTATGCAGCCTGCAGTTTTTTTTATTTTTTTTTATTTTGTCCCTGCACTGTTGTGGTGTTCGTGTGAATCCGTTATCTGCAAAGACTTTTGTTATTTTTTCATAGACTCAAATATTCCGCACAGTGCCCATTAATTGATTTTGTATTTCCAAGTCAGCCCATACGGACAACAAACATTTTGTCTCCTCATTTTCCCACATGCCAACACAATTATATTCGACGGCAGCCATTGTAATCTGTTCCCCTTTCTATAGAAGCACACAGCTCCCTGCTATGTGATGATGTAGTTCCTGTGTCAGCAGTCTGGACACATCAGATACAATAAAGCAAAGCAGGCCAGAAAAAAAACCCAAGAGTATATCGCTGCACAGCAAGGCTCGCACAGCATAGCTCTCACAGGGAGCTCACACAGGGTAGTGCTGCGTGTGAAACTCATAATTTACATCGTGCTTCATTCACCCTCCACGGCTGGCCGGGGCTGTTGTGACCAGCAGTGGAAACGCCTCTTTTACGGCCGGTCAGTGAAAACGAGGCATACGTTTCGAAGTAAATTGATTTGATTCCTTTCAGAAACCTTGCCTTTCAACTTGCTTCAAACTAAGGCCCTCATACTGTACTTCAGTTGAATGTGCGACAATATAAATTGATTCTCATGGTAAAACAATTCTTCTTTTTTTGGGCATCAGAGTTGTGATATCATGATTGTTGCTGCTTGGTTCTAAACACACTTGTGTCTACTCTACATTGGAAATGGCTATCTTCTATCAGGAATTAGTATAACATATATATATATATATATATATATATATATATATATATATATATATATATATATATATATATATATACATAAATTAAAGTAGTAAAATCAGGACTTTATTATTCATGTATGCATATGAAAGATAAACAATACCCATTAACTATAGAAGTATATCCCTGTTCTCTTTTTAAAATAAAAAATACAGTTTATTTATATAGAACATCAGCATCTGACTGCAGGAATCTACACTGATGTTTCCTTCTCTGTACGTAGCAGTCGGCAGCAAAGCATTAAACCATCCCTGTCTTTCATCAATATATACAAAATTATATGGTAAATTATTTTCATTCTTTTGGAGCTATCAGAAAAATGTCTTTCCAATACATATACAGATTTGTTTAGAACCAGTTGTGGCAACCCACAGCTCATGCATTCTGCAGCTGAACAGCTTCTAAAATGAACCATCTATAGGTTTTTACTACTCTGAATGAAAACACTTAAATAAGTGTAACAACATTTTTAAAACTTTTAAATACTGTTAGCTGTTATTTGAGTCTGTCTGTCAACAGGACAGGATAAAATGTCTATCGTATAAAAACAAAGCCTTTTACTTGGTTCTCTGCCTCAAGCAGCCGGACGTGTATAATGGTATCCGAGCCTGACTGACGAGCCAGCAATCCAGGTGTGTGATGGCATTCAACCAGTGATAAACACTAGACAACTATGCACGCCTGAAGCATGCGGTGGCGGTTTGATACTACTGGGAGTGGTGGCATACTTGCCAACATTTGGAAACTGTTCAGCGGGACTCTGTTTAAACCCATCCTTTGTTGTCGAGAGTGCTTTATCCACCAAAGACCCAGAACTGTGTTCAAAGTTATACTGTAAATAAATGTTATTTACAGTTTGTAATTATGAAAACTTTTTTATTACATTATGTTAATGTATAGTTGTATTACTTTTAGCAAATAGTTTCAAATGTGTAATACTATCATTATGTAATTGTTGAAATGGTTGTTGCGTAATAAAATGGTATTTGCTTTTCTTTTGAACTGTTCTTACTGATTTCGTTGACGAAAATTCCAAGAAAGTGTGTCAAAAGGGATGGGTGCAGTTTAATGCTCGCTGTAAGAAACCCAGTTCAGCTTTTTTCAGCTAACACGTTATTAACTGTGGATTATCTGTTATTTACAGTGAATTTTACAGGTGCTTAGGCAATACAGAATGGATAAGCTCTTAATTACTCGCTTCTACAATGGTTTGCACCTTTTATATCTCATTATAATGTTTGCACCCACTTAGTATTCCAAATCCCCACCCAATTCCATGCTCTTTTCTTCATTTAAATACATTTCAGTACCATTTAAATGGATTAATGATGGCAAAGTGCAAATTTGATAGTGGGTGCAAAACGGCAGGTGAAAAACATTCTTTACATACGCTGCATTTTTTATGACCACTAAAGTCCCACTTTATGCCAGCTAAACACGTTTTTTTTGCAGCAATATCAGTGTTTTGCAGCCACAAATCACTGTGCACATATGCTTACATCGGCCCCTAAATGTTTCAAACTTTTAGTTAATGACACTATGGGGGTGATGTAAGTAAGCACAGTGCAATTAATTGCAGTTGCAAAATTCCAATTGCATTGCACCCAGGCAATTATTTTGCACTGCGCCCTATGTATGCTTAAGAGCAATGCAAATTACTCAACACGCACAAATAGTGATCCGCAATTATGATAATGAGGGTCTCAATGAGTGCATCAGTCTATTTAGCGGCCACACTTGCAGAGCTAGGAGTACAGAGAACAGTAAACGCTGTATAACATTTGTGGAGCACGAAAATACAAAGCAAAATAAATGCCAAAAGGAGGGCAGCAAAGTTCTCTTGGTGCACGGAAAAGAAAAACGTTTTCTGAGAAGGAGCTGAGAGTCCTGAGGTCACGCAGCGTGAAACAGAGTTGTTTGGAAAAGCCTCAGCCAACATCAGTTATGCTAGAAAATGATATGTATTGGCATGCTCTTTTTGGCATGACATCCAGAAATGTGCCTAGCACTCTGGAAAAGGTGGATTGCGCTATCCCTCCAAACATTTCAACTGTGGTCTGAAAGGAACCAGAGGCTAAGTAGTGCAGAGAACACAGCACTCTCGGATGTTCAGGGATAGCAGTCCCTAGATTGACGCTGGGGTTTAGCGCATCACTCAGTCCAGCTATTAGGTCTAGGATGACCTGCGGAGTGAGACGATAACGCTTTAGCACCGCATCCTCCAGCATCCCAAACAAAGTGACCCTGGGATTGAATATGCGGGGTCTTCTTCATCTTGCCCTTCTTCTCCGAACGTGTTCCTGCCTCTCCTCAACAAGAGTCAAGTGTTGCCGCATCAGGAAGTGTACCACAGTAGCCATCCTGAAGCCAATGACAGGTCTCTGCAGGTGTGTGCTTTTATACAGCTCTTAATTACTCGCTTCGACAATGGTTTGCACCTTGTAAGAAGCAGTTTTTGGAAGGTCAGCAATTGCCTAAGTGCAAGGCAAAATCCTTACATCAAAGTGTAATGTTTGCGCCCCCTTAGAATCCAGATCCCGCACAATTCCATGCTCTTTTCTTCATTTGAATGCATTTCAATATAATTTTAATGGATTAATGATGGCAAAGTGCTAATTTGATAGCACCAGGTGAACACCATTCTTTACCTGCTCTGCATTTTTAGCAAATGATAAAATCTGAATTTACGGCAGCATTATAGGGGTTTTGCACCTGCAAATCACTTTGCACCTGTCTTTACTTCACCCCCTAAAGTGAAACACTACTCTTAGCAATATTGGCTACAAATTGGTTCTAACGAGGACCATAAAGAATGGAACAAGCTGTACAAAACCACACAAGATTTGAAACCCATTCTTCAAGGAACCGAAATTGAGATTAGACAACAAAAGTATGGACAAAGGAGTGTTTGCAACCATACAAAGACAAGTAGCCATTGCAAGCAAATCACAAATGTATAGCACTGTTTATGACTGACGGCCCCCATGGGATTTATAAAGTTACCAATGTACTACAAAATCTTCTTATATTATTATTTACTATGCTTACTAACTATTCCAGCAAAAATGTCCCTTTGAACCAGTCTCAGAGGGAGCAGAAATTACAGTTGCACACCCCTAGGGGTCAATTCTAAAGCCATAGCTTTTAGAATTATTTAAAAAAAAAAAAATGCTATGATAGTTAGCAAACGCCTGGTGAATGATGATCTAAGCAAAAACAATAGAAAATGATAATGAGTAATAGCAGTGAGTTTCATAGCTGCAGGGATGGCAAGTTTCTAATCTTAGGCAGGGCTGGACACGGATGTATTTCTCGTTCATTTCTTTGAAACATCAGATCTTCACATGAAAAAACATGGATGTGTTGTTTAGCAGAATTGAGAAGAGGATTTATCTCTAAAGAAATCAAAAATATTTTCATAAAGGAAGGAGCAGCCAAGTTGGCAGCACTACACACACATTTCAACAATATATCCTTTTATGGTTATTGTGAAAAGGTGTTAAAGGCTGCCTCCAGTTTTTGCTCCTAACTTGGCATTTACTAATGCCTTGTTTGCAGTTAGGAAACAGGGGCCATGTGACTGGAATGGCTGAAGTGGTGATGTCAGGCCTGATGCAGGAGGAAAACAGGCACTGCAGGGATTTGGTGCAATGGTGCTTGCGCCATTTATTTAAACAACAATAAAATAAAAGGCTTTAACAAAAAAACACAACTTGCTCACAGAGCCAAATAAAACAGGCATACAAAACAAAATCTCCAACACAAAACAAACTAACCAATACAGGTTAGGCTGGGCAAACGCTGTCACTGATCCTGTATGATTTTTGATTTTTAATTTCCTTTCTCCTTTCTCCTCTCCCTCTCGCTTGCTTGCTCCTCTGAACACCCACCCTGAAGGTACAGAGCTGCAGGCTTTTATCAGGGTAACCTTCTACACAAGGTTACTAATGCGGATGGGGCTTCCTATCCACGCTGTAAAACAATAACACAGCTTCTCGCCTTCATATATATTTAAATAAATACACAAACAATAACATAAATCATAATACAAAATATAAACACCAAATAATTAGCTACACAGGGGCAGAGGGGTCCTCGTCCTAAAATAAACAAATAGGCCTAATACATTTTAATTCAGCAGGGCTTTGCCCTGCCCCCTTTTCATGTGCAGGGCTTTCTACTGCCCTGGTACAGGCTGTATTACAGAAAGATCCTAACTGCCAAATCTTATCTTATCTTTAGAGATAGGAAGTTCTAAGTGTCCGTTTAGGAAAATTTGTATTACAGAAAAAGGATTCCTAACTAATTTTCCTATCTTAAGATAGGAAATAGTGTATTACTGAACGTTCCTAACTCGTTAATTTCCTAAGTTTCGATCCTAACATTTAGGACAAGCTAGAACCTATCCTAACTTACGGTTTGAAAAAGAAAAAAGCTTCTGACAGATCCAAACTCTGTTCTTAACTTTTCAGATGAAGCTTTAATTTCAAATTACCATCTCCCGAGAGCAATGATTTTAAATTTAATTGAAACTTTAAAACCACAGCTGCAAAGAAGCACATGCAGGCATGAAGCCTTACCCGTAGTTACACACGGTAACTACAGGCTTTTTGCTAAAGGTGATTTTCAGTCAGAGCTGGCTGATCTTTCCAAAACATCGCAATCATTGCTATCGAGAAATTTAACAGAAGTAGCCACACCGATTGCCAGCCTTTCCACACATTACATAAAATTTCCACCTCATGCGAAAGTTCAAAATATCAAGCAGAAATTTCTAGCTGACAGCGGGATGCCGGGTGTGATTGGTCTGGTTGATGGCTCACTTTTTCCAATCAAAGTGCCACCTGGTGGAGATGAATCAGCCTATGTGTGCCGTAAAGGGTACCATGCCATAAACGTCCAAACCATTGGGGACAATAACCTTTTAATTCACCACTTAGTAGCGAAATGGCCAGGTTCAGCACACGACTCCTTCATATTAACAGAAGGCAAGTACTACACATACATGATAAATATGCCTACATACAACTTTAAGTAGTGTAACCTTATTCAAGGTATACATTATATAAAAAAACATACACGTTTTATAAAAATGTTAATTTATCCAATAGTGTAATGAAAAAAGATGCCTACCCTACACATAAAATTAAGTTATGTATCCTGTTGTATTCATTTAGATTTTAAACATGTTTAGGCCAGTGAAGCCGAAATTGGAAATATTTCAATAGGCCTACGTTTTCTTGTTTACATAGGATACCACCTATTATAACCATTAAAACGATAAACAGATAGATATAGATTTCTTACAATATTCTATACACTGATATAAACCTCTATTTTGACGAAGATTTTGGGAGATTCTGGGTACCCTCTGAAACCCTTTCTCATGACACCAATCAGAATGAACAAACACCAGCTGACGGAACCGTAAAACAGTAATGAGCATGGGACAGAGTATTCCTGCGAGAGACAAAAATGTTAAATGATTATTGTATCATTTATTGTATTGTATCATCAGGTACAACAGAGCACACAAAAAAACGTAGAGCTAAACAAGAACGACTTTATGGTGTATGGAAAAGCAGGTACAATATAGCGTTTACTATAAAGATTATCGTGTTTATATAATTGATTTAAAACCACGTGCTACCACATAACTTAAACATATTATAATGTATTCTAATAGTTTCATTATTATTATTATTATTATTATTATTATTATTATTATTATCTTAAGGTATTTAAAATATACGAACCCTGATCATTCGTCTGTTTATTTCAATTTGAGGTGGAGGTGTTATGATATGAGTGGAGGTTACATGCAGTACATACCTGAGAAAGTTGTGCTCTTCATTAAAACGACGGCTGTTCTACACAACATGTGCAGGACGGCAAAATTACCTGACCCTGACGTTTCTATTCTGTTCTGACCGAGATCATGTAGAGCCCTTTCAAGGACAACTTCCTACTGCTGGCCGCAATACTCGTAGTACTTTTTTTCTTAGTTTTTACATTGTATAGGCCTACTGTACACTGATGTAGACGTCGATACACACAAATGTAGATGTATGATAGAAAAGGATGTTGTAAAATTGTGAGCAAGTTGCCCCGCCCCCACTCCCACCCTTTCTCTTGAAGAGGCAGCAAATATGTGATGTGATATCTAAAGGGTTAAGAACGATTGTGTGGTGTTCTGAGCACAGTATGTTCTAGTGAGAACTGCTTGAAATGTGTTTCTCAAGAGATAAAAGGGGTATAGTTAGGACGCTGTTATGTCTAATTTGAGGCGCAACTGCGTAATTAAAAACAACCCCTTATAAGGGAATCTTCATCTTTGAGAAAGTTCTAGAAAGTTCTATAATCATGCTGACGTGTTAATTTGCCTATTGTTGCTACGCGAATCCTGTATAAATATTGTGCTACCTTGTCAATAACCAAGAGAGAGTTCATGTGACCGCTGCTGCTCTTCCCTTGCGCATTGTATTAAAGCTTCTTGAACTGCTACCGAGTGGCGTCATCAGTAATTTCATATTACGGGATTTTACCTACTACACCCTCTTGCTGTTTTTTCTTGTCTATAAAAATAACATTTCTGAATTGTATTGTGATAAAAGCATATACACTTTAAACTGCATTTTTCTATAATTTACTAAATTACTTAATGGATATTCAAATACGTTTTATTTATGAAATTAGATTGGTCCTATTATGCCAAGTATCCGCTGCTCAGTATTGCTCAGCGGTGTAACAGCAGACGAACCCCCTCCCGTTCTGTGAAGTTATTTTTTCAGCGCTGCCCCTTTCTTTTTTGTTTCGCTCATTGTCCAGCACCGTTTCTTCTTCACAGCATCAGTTGTCCGACGGTCGCCACAGACAGCAGACACAGCCAAAGCAATTTCTGCCCAAGCCTTTTCCTTCATTTTTTTGATAATGTGCTCGAACATTTTTAGAATATTACACTCTGTTTCTCCTCAACGCCAGCCACCAGCACATCGTTCTCTTCTCTGCTAAAGTTTAAAGCCCTACGTTTTTTTAACTCCTGTGGTTAGGAGAACCATATTATCTATAAACAAATCAACCACAAATTACAAAAGGTTCTATTTTCTTAATAATAATGACAATGTTTATAAGGTTATGCGTGAGCTGTGACCGTTGTCGTTGGATTCAGACTCGATAAGCTGTTAGTAAATAACTGTTAACGTTCGATAATATTTTAAACCTATAGATAGGAATTCCTAACTTAAGTTAAGATAGAATGGAGCACTTAGGAAAGTATCACCAACTGTGACTTAGGAATTGCTTCTATAATACCAAGATAGGAAGAATCCTATCCTGACAATGGAAGATAAGATAGGAAAGCAAGTTAGGAAATTGTTCTGTAATATGGCCCCAGGTAAGGATATGCATTCCCAGCCAATTCACTGTTGCTTTTAAACCCTCTTTTTCCAAATTAAAAACACTGAAATGCTTTACATTAAGCATTCCTTTAAAACCCTTTAGTATAAAATGATGCTGCAGTTTTGTCACAATAGATCTATCCTGTCCTGCATCGCTTTCCATCCCCCCCATGGATATAAGAAATACCAATGTTGCAGGGGGACAGGTTCATGTTTACCAGCATGTGATAGCTGAAACAGAAAATATAGTCAACATGATTCTAAACATCAATAACACATTAGTTAAGGAGACCTGTGATTCACCAAAACCAAGGTGTGTCTCTAAATAAATCTAGGTGAATTGTGTTTAAAAATGCAATCGTTTTAAAAGGAGAAGGCTTGGAATAGGAAATAAGGAAGATTTTACATTATATAGATAGGGGGAAAAGTCGCTACCGGAACTCTTTGGATTCCCATGATGCACCGCTTAGGCACGGATGGAAGTTCCAGTGTTAAATCAGCGGAGTTGACCATCTTGTGTATACAGAAGATCTTTGGGGGAGCTTATGAAAACCTTCTGAGGGGCACTAAATTATTGGGGAAAAGAGGGGGAGATGAGTAGAAATTTGGGAATGTTAGCTTAAGACAATTTAATGGAATATAAAAGTGTTTGTGGTTTATGCATATACACTACTGTTCAAAAGTTTGGGGTCACTTAGAAATTTCCTTGTTTTCGAAAGAAAAGCAAATTTTTTGTCCATTAAAATAACATCAAATTGATCAGAAATACAGTGTAGACATTGTTAATGTTGTAAATGACTATTGTAGCTGGAAATGGCTGATTTGTAATGGATATCTACATAGGCGTACAGAGGCCCATTATCAGCAACCATCAGTCCTGTGTTCCAATGGCACGTTGTGTTTGCTAATCCAAGTTTATCATTTTAAAAGGCTAATTGATCATTAGAAAACCCTTTTGCAATTATGTTAGCACAGCTGAAAACTATTGTGGTGATTAAATAAGCAATAAAACTGGCCTTCTTTAGACTAGTTGAGTATCTGGAGCATCAGCAATTGTGGGTTCAATTACAGACTCAAAATGGCCAGAAGCAAAGAACTTTCTTCTGAAACTCGTCAGTCTATTCTTGTTCTGAGAAATGAAGGCTATTCCATGCGAGAAATTGCCAAGAAACTGAAGATCTCGTACAACGCTGTGTACTACTCCCTTCACAGAACAGCACAAACTGGCTCTAACCAGAATAGAAAGAGGAGTGGGAGGCCCCGGTGCACAACTGAGCAAGAGGACAAATACATTAGAGTGTCTAGTTTGAGAAACAGACGCCCCACAGGTCCTCAACTGGCAGCTTCATTAAATAGTACCCGCAAAACACCAGTCTCAACGTCAACAGTGAAGAGGCGACTCCGGGATGCTGGCCTTCTAGGCAGAGTTGCAAAGAAAAAGCCATATCTCAGACTGGCCAATAAAAAGAAAAGATTAAGATGGGCAAAAGAACACAGACACTGGACAGAGGAAGATTGGAAAAAAGTGTTATGGACAGACAAATCTAAGTTTGAGGTGTTCGGATCACAAAGAAGAACATTCGTGAGACGCGGACCAAATGAAAAGATGCTGGAGGAGTGCTTGACGCCATCTGTCAAGCATGGTGGAGGCATGATGGTCTGGGGGTGCTTTGGTGGTGGTAAAGTGGGAGATTTGTACAGGGTAAAAGGGATCTTGAAGAAGGAAGGCTATCACTCCATTTTGCAACGCCATACCATACCCTGTGGACGGCGCTTGATTGGAGCCAATTTCCTCCTACAACAGGACAATGACCCAAAGCACAGCTCCAAACTATGCAATAACTATTTAGGGAAGAAGCAGTCAGCTGGTATTCTGTCTATAATGGAGTGGCCAGCACAGTCACCGGATCTCAACCCTATTGAGCTGTTGTGGGAGCAGCTTGACCATATGGTACGTAAGAAGTGCCCATCAAGCCAATCCAACTTGTGGGAGGTGCTTCAGGAAGCATGGGGTGAAATCTTTTCAGATTACCTCAACAAATTGACAACTAGAATGCCAAAGGTCTGCAAGGCTGTAATTGCTGCAAATGGAGGATTCTTTGACAAAAGCAAAGTTTGAAGGACACAATTATTATTTCAATTAAAAATCATTATTTCTAACCTTGTCAATGACTATATTTCCTATTCATTTTGCTATATTTCCTATTCAAACTCATTTCATGTATGTTTTCATGGAAAACAAGGAAATTTGTAAGTGACCCCAAACTTTTGAACGGTAGTGTATGTATAAATTAATACACATATATAATATAGTAATTTCCATGACTACAAATTGTGTGGGACAATAATAAATAATATTTTTAAGTGCTTGGTTTTAAGTTAGCTACTCTCAATTGATATAGTCTGGGAGGAGGGTTTACCTGATTCAGGAGAGTTTAAAAAGTAGCTTGGGCTCATTGTAGAGGGAAGGCTGGAGGGATAGGACATATTCCTAGTAACAGCCTGCAAGAGATACACATAATTAACTAACTGCGTCAATAATTGTTATATTCTGTTAATATGGAATATCTTTTAGGTTCCCCAGGTTTTGATGCTTTCTTGTTACTGGTGCTTTTCAAAATAAAATATTGCTGGTTGCAACTTGAAACTTCTGCTTGTGCCTGCTTCCTGCAAAGAACATCTTTGGGCCACTCGGTACATCCCTACACACATGAACAAAAAAAGAAGTTAGTGGTATAAGTCTCTGTTAGTTATACAAGCCTCCATTAAGGTGCTTTGACTTTCAGGAGCTGCTCTGCAGGTCTAGGTGCCTGCCTTGGATATATATATAACAGACTAAATTAGCCAAAGTTCTGTTTAGACATCAGAGCCAGCGCCACCCAGTGAACTGTTTTGCTAACAATGCACTAGATGGATCTGGTGCTTACTATTGTGACGATAATGTTCATAAACACCACAATATCATTCAGAAACGCAATGCTGCTCTCTTAACCTTTGCTTTAACCTTTAGTCACTGGCCAAAGTAATTACAATGAAAAATCCCATATTCTTTAACATATTAAAATGTATATGGTCACATGATGCATCATGTGATCCACTAGAGTCCTTGATGCTGTCGCTGCACTGACCAATAGGTCCATCAAGTCTCCTGTCAGAGTGCAGACTTGCAACAGTGGCCCAAATCACAGAAACCTTCAGCACTGGACAAGGCACGCATGCTACCACTTTTGCTGAAGTTACATGGTCCTAAAGCTATTCTTATGTATTCTAATATTTTGGCCTGTCAGTTTATTTAGTCAGTTGTCAAATTTGTTATGACTTGGGGAATGTCGTTATCACCACATTATCCTCATATGAGCTTGCTGTTTGCTGACATTTTTCATTTGATCTGTAGATATTGTACTAGCTCAGTGGTTCATGTTTTGCATATTTGACAGTCTATCTTGATGTTTTTCATTGTCGGTGCCTTAAGCTCTTCTTTAACTCCTTCTCCACAGAGATGCTAGATAAAAAAAAGAGCTGGTTTGTGCATCAAAAAAAATGATATCCCAGTCTTGAAAACCATGTGGCCTGGTTCAGTGAGCAGATCCCTGGGGTGCTTTTCTCACGTGTGGCACAGGTGCAGAGTGGAGAAGCAAACCTGCAGAGTGGAGAAACACAGCTCTGCTGGGACAGACAGCAACAACAAATCCTGCCGCCTTCCTCCGTTACAATAAGTCCTAATCAACACACTCAACAAAATATATTGCAATGGCAGTCTATTGGTGGATACACAAACTACCCTATTGTATATATTTTGATGGATAATTCCCCATCAATAAATATTTATTTATGCCATGCAAAATAAAGTGCCACATTGAGTTCACATTGGGTATAAAAGAATGATGCAGTTGTTATTTTAACTTAATTTGTATGTGTATCTTGTAATTTGATATCTATAACAAAAACATTGTCAATGTAAAAAAAAAACAAGTTAGAAAAACACAACAGCCGTTTAAAGTGGTGATATCAAACACAAAAGCCCAAGTTTGGAGAAGCAATTGGGGCAACCTGGTCAAGCATCAAGCAAATAGGCACAATTGGAAAGGTGCTGGGGCCCAACATTCACACAATTGTTGCTTCTAACTTGGCTTCTTTTTTTCTTTTTTCTGAGGTGCAGTATCTCGTAGCTATGAAAACACCTTTTCTGAGGGGGTGCAGTATCTCGTAGCTATGAAAACACCTTTTCTGAGGGGGTGCAGTATCTCGTAGCTATGAAAACATCTTTTCTGAGGGGGTGCAGTATCTCGTAGCTATGAAAACACCTTTTCTGAGGGGGTGCAGTATCTCGTAGCTATGAAAACACCTTTTCTGAGGGGGTGCAGTATCTCGTAGCTATGAAAACACCTTTTCTGAGGGGGTGCAGTATCTCATAGATATTGAAAAAACTTTTCAGAGAGGATGCAGTATCTCATGACAATTAAACACCTTTTCTAAGGGGGTGCAGTATGTCATAAGCAGGTTGTCATCATAACCAATGTGTAGTTCAGAGGTTTGCAGCTCAAGCTTTTCGGCTGACCAGTCGATTTGATTGGCTGTTTGGACGTGTTCTTATACTCATGAAAATGCATTTTACTTCTTGCTGCGAGGCTCCTTGCAAATCGCACAGCCCTGAACTCAACAAAACTCCCAACTCAACTACTACCAGTCAAACACGCACTGTCTGAATATCAAGCCTGAAGTAACCCACTTACTTCAAATGGAAACGTCAAATTCTTCTAAATACACCAGTACAGAGTGTTAAGGTTTCTGGTTGCCGGGTTTTCTTTCTGAGCGGTCCACTTGCCTTTAATGTTGTAATTAGCATCATTAAACCATCTCAGTTTCATAAGTTAATCATGGAAAGATGATAATGAGCGGGCGCGGACCAGGGGAGCTAGCTTACCCCCTGGAACGACCTTGCAAGGGCCGGCGGACCAGCAGCTGCTCCAGACCAGCACAGCCCAAGTACAGGTTCGAGCCAGCCCAGCTTGGGCTGAACAGCGGACAGCCCACAGCCCCAGTCAAGCCTCAGTCACCTGCCAGTGAAGACACTGTCCTGGCAGCAGTGACCGCTGTCTGGCGCCGTAGCTGTGAGGGGCTTAGCCCGGAGCAGGAGGCCCAACTGTGGGATCTGTTGCTAGAATACCGCTACTGTTTCGCCACCAGACCTGAGGAAGTGGGCCACACACACCTGGTACAACATGACATCGACACGGGGGAGGCAGCGCCAGTCAAGCTGAAGCTCCATCGATTGCCCCTGGCTAGACAGGAGGCGGCAGAGCGGATATTGAAGGAAATGAGGGAGGCAGGACTAATCGAGCCGTCAGACAGACCGCTTTCGACAACCTGCGGGGAGCACTGACTCAGTCCCCAGTGCTCTACCCACCGGATGTAAGCCTATCATTCATCCTGGACACCGACGCGAGTATTGAGGGAATCGGCGCGGTCCTCTCCCAGCACAGGGCTGGGGCTCGCCACACCAACACTGACGCCCTGTCCCGCCGCCCCTGCACAGAGGAGGGCTGCCACCAATGTCTGAAGAAGGAGGCTCGGGAGCAGGAGCTGACCGCGGCCGAGCAAGGGTCGGCAAGTAGAACGGTTGTTGTCTACAGGGAGCTGGCCACGGTTGATGTGGCAGAGTGGAGGCGGCAGCAGGACCTGGACGCAGAGCTACAACCAGTGCTGCAGTGGCTTAAGAGGCAGCGGCGCCCCCCTTGGGAGGAGATTGCACTGCAGTCTGCAGTAACCAAGGGCCTGTGGTCGCAATGGGCTGGCCTGGGCATCTGGGAGGGAGTGCTGCAATGCCAGTGGCAGGAACCGATTGGCCAGGAGGTGAGGTGGCAGGTGGTAGTCCCCAGCTCGCTACAACAGGCGGTCCTGCAGGCTCACCACGGAACCCCTGGCATGGGGCACTTTGGGATAATCGACCCTGCGCTGGGTCCAACAGCGGTTCTACTGGAGGCGCTGCCGCCGGGACGTCAAGGACTACTGCCGGAGGTGTGACCAGTGCACGGCCAAGAAGGGACCTTTGAACCGATCGCACGCCCCCTTCCAGCAGTTTCCAGTCGGCGGCCCCATGGAGAGAGTTGGGGTCGATATCCTGGGCCCCTTCCCCTACTCAGAGAAGGGAAACCACTTTGTCCTGGTTGCCTGGACTATTTTACAAAATGGCCAGAGGCTTATGCACTGCTAGACCAGGAGGCTGAGACTGTGGCCAAAGCTCTGCTGGAGGGGTTTTTCTATCGGTTCGGGGTCCCCCAGGAACTCCACTCGGATCGAGGGCACAATTTTGAATCCAAACTGCTGGCTGAGATGTGTCGCCGGTTGGGGATCCACAAGACCCGGACCACGTCGCTTTATCCCCAGAGCGATGGTCTTGTGGAACGGTTCAACCGGACCCTCGCAGTGCAGCTGGCAATCACCACTGCCGCCCACCAGCGCGACTGGGACACTCAGCTGCCTTTGGTCCTCCTGGCCTGCCTCTCCGCCATCCAGGAGTCTACCAACTGCATCCCAGCACGCCTGATGCTGGGACGAGAGCTCCGCACCCCTGCTGAATTAGTGTTCGGCCGGCCACAGCATGTTGGCACTGAACCACCTGGCCCTGAGTACGCCAGACGGCTCCAGGATTGCCTGGACACCGCCTACGGTTTCGCCCGTGGCCAGTTGCAGGCTGCGGGCATCCGCCAAAAGCGGAACTATGACATTCGGGTGAGGGGAAGGCACTTTAGTGTCGGGGAACTCATCTGGGTGTATAGCCCCAGATGCAAGCGCAGCCTCTGTCTGAAGCTGGACAGTGCTTGGCTCGGACCCGGCCACGTTTTGGAACGGGTAGGGGAGGTGGTGTACCAAGTGCAGCTGCCACCCAGGGGACGGAAAGTGGTGCTGCACAGGGACCGACTTGCCCCATACAGAGGGCGGAACAGTGGCCTCCCTAACCGTGAAGTGCCTGGCTCTTCCTTGCTCAAGAGCCCTTCACCGGCTGGACCCGACAGCCCTCAGCACGAGGAAACTGTCAACACTGGGGCTCCCCCTCCTGTACGCCCTCAGCACCAGTGCCGTCTGCCTCGCCGTTTTCGGGACTTTCTTTGCCCCTCCGGGGACGAGGAGGACTAAGGGAGGGCTGTGTAACGACGAGGCAGGCAACGGAATGCATGCCTGTGATAGGGGAAGTTTCGAGCGAAGGGCAGAGGCGGGCTGGAGAGGACTCGAGGAGACACGCAGGGACTGTTCGCTTTGTGTGTGTTACTTGCCTGTTTGTTCAACTCTTTCATTTAACCTGTTTTCGTTATTGTTGGTTACGTTTATTTTTTTGAATTGCTTACTGTGGGATATTAAACCGAACCTTTGTTATCGGAATACCCGCCTGGATTTCTTTCTTTACCGCTACATTACAGTATGTTTTGTGATGTAAGACAAATTAATGAGTATTATAACGGGCAGGATTCCCCCTGCCCTCTCACAAAGGGGTTGTTAGACAGTACTGTATTTTGATCTGGGACAAAAATAGTTCAAATACTATGTGAAAGAAGTTTAGCATAAATCTCCCTAATTTACATAATTTACAGCAAAGGTGGTGACTAGCTGACTGAAAGAATTTATAGGTAGTTGTGATGTATTCACTCAGAGTCCAGGGTAAATGCTAAACTTGTTTATTAAACTTGAACACAGGCAACATGCCAACAGCTATTTTAAGTTCTCTTGCTGTTTACTGTTGGGGAACCATCTAACAATTACAAACCACTTAACATTTAGATTCTAAACTTTACTTATGAGCTATGAGCTGTCTCTGAACATGTAATTTTAATTCCAATCATAATAATACAATTAATAAAAATAACAAAATTAAAATAATAATATTTGTGAAAAAAGCTTGACTAACAACTTTCAAGGCCAGAGTTCTGTTTGAGGTGCAGTAATGTGTAGTAATGTCTGGATTTCAAGGGTGCGCAGAGAGCGGTGGATGCATTAACTGGGGTGCTATGCCACTGAATGGCATTTTTGTTTACTCGGTGATGCCCCTGGAGGAACTACCTGTAAGTTGGTTGATTCCAAGTCAAGCAGGCAAACGATTTGTCTTCCTCAGTGGTAACATTTCATTTATCTCAGCTTGATTTAGGGACTTATTTCTAAAGTTTTTTTTTATTTTTTTATTTTTATAACCAATGTTGAAGAAACAAATAGCTTGAGAGTGCTTTCAGGAGGTTGTCTTAGTTTTAAAGAATTACCAGTAATGCATCAGTTATAAAATGACCTTACTCTTTGAGTGTATGTATGAGATTAGGGAGGAACTCTTTTAACTGCTGTAAGGGAAATAGGTGAGGCTGCAACACTTCCAGATAGTTCCATGTGAAGTCACGCAGCAGTACAGTATAAAAGCCTTGAGCCCAGACAGACAGCCTCCACTTGCTCTTGGTGAAGTAACTCACAGTGCAGGATACCTGACATATCAAAATGATGCCCCTGATTTGAGCTTCTTTTATTATTTATTTGAAAAGATCAGGATCGCTTCACCTGTGCTTTTCTTAGAACAACATCACAATGAGTGACTCATCTTCCGATTCGCTAGTTTTGTGCACATTGCATAATGAGGGCCTGATACTCTACTGTAGGGACTGCAGGCTGTGCATCTGTCCCACGTGTTTGGTAAACGAAAGACATCGCAGTCACTCGCTCATTTCCTTCAAAGATGCATGCAAAGCAGAGAAAGTAAGTAGTTAACTTATTATTATTGTTGTTGCTGTTGTTGTTGTTGTTGTTGATGTTGTTCATAAATGTCAGTGCTGTGCTTTAAAGCAGACAAAGCCTGGTGCTTACAGCAGTTTTTGGTATTTCAAATTTCAATTGTCCAGAAAATCAGATAGACTGCTTATATTAGTACTGCATTTATTATTATTTATGTATTTATTAATTTATTTATTTGTCAGACACCTTTATCTAAGGTGACTTACAGGTGTTACAGGGCAGCAAATGGTTAGAACACAATGCTTTATTTAAATACAGTGTAGTTTACAGTAAGTGCAAATAATACTACTAAAATACAATCTGAATTAGGATGTAATAAGTTAGGATTACAACAAGGTTTTTATGTATATCCTGGTATTGGGTGCATTTACAGCTGATTGTTGTTAATTTGTATACAATTAATTAAAATCAGACCATAGTTCATAGTACCCATTTATTGAAGATGAATAAAATTATTGTTGAGGCTTTTTGTTTTGTCTGTGTTCAGGGGATACTGGAGATTAAGGCAAAGCAACTGAAGAAGAACCAAGAAAAGCTGCAGAAAAATTTGCAGCAGCTGTCTGCCAGCGAGAAAGAAGTGGAGGTAGGCTTGCCCTTAGCAAAGTGAAAAAAGACCTTAGTCTTAGGCACCCCCTCAAAGTTATTTTAGGATCAACAACATAAAAATCAATAAATCATTTCGCTTTAATATACAGTAATGTTATATCGCCCCTCGCTATACTGCAGATTCAGATATATCGTGGTCCTGGAGTTGGCTCTCCAGTTTTACAGTCTAACTGCGCATGCCTTAGCTGCACTATACATAGACAGTTTCACTTAGAATTAATGTTCGTTTTATTTTGTACTGCACATCACAAGCTAAAATATACAGAACAATTAAAAACAAAGCATTAATATCGTACTGTTATCATCTACAGACACATTGCACAATCGAACAAAGCAAATTAAATATCTACTTGCTGAAGCGTTTTTTAAGCAATGCACTAGCAAAAGTCACAGGGCAGTGACGTCAGCTCCCTAGCAACAAGCCTCCTATGTTGGGAATGGATTCTTTCAATGCAGCGTTTTGGGCATTTGAGAAAGGAGAGGAAGATTCATGAAATTAATTGGAGACTTAAGTTGATGAGAAGAAATTACCCTCCACAGTACGAATTAAAACGGTGTGCTGCTTTTTATATGAAAAATGAGAAAAAGCAGGTTGCATAGAGGATTTATATTGGACCCCAACACCGGCGATATATCGAGTAGGTGGTGTATATATATTGTAATGTTTTCGCGTTCCAACCTTATGGACTCAGACAGAGGCAGTGATTGTAGTGAACGGGTAATGGTCAGCCCATATTTATTTAGAATAAAGGATAGAGGGGTGAAAAAGCACAGGGTAGGCAGAAGTGTGGGGGGAAAAGATCAAGACACGCACACACTGCTCCGTAGCTGTAGCTCCTTGGGCTCGTGTGGCAGGATGGCTTGCAGTGGTGAGGTGTGGTGACGTCACGGACCAGGAAGTAACTGAACCAAAACAATGGATGGGCGGGTGAAGCTGAACGCTACTGCGGTCAGCGTATTTAATTAAATAATAATACAAACAAAAGATTTAAACAAACAACAAAACACAAAACAAAAAGGCGCGATAGCCAAACAAAAAAACAGAAACAAGTATATTTTAAGTATAGCAATTGTTTTGCTTTCTTTTGCTTTCGCTCGCTCTCCCGTGTTTTCCCATACTCTCCTCTGTACACTCTCTCCCGCAGCACGGACAGCTGTAGGTTCTTATACACTGGCCGAGGTGTTAACTAGCTGTTAATTATCTTATTACCCCTCGGCCACAGTCTGCACGCGTTTGGTAAGGATGCGTGACTATCAGCTAGTTAAATAATCAGTAGCTGATCAGTCACGCATCCTCACGGGGTTTTAAAATATACCAACACATTAAGAAATACGCGGCGCTGTTAACCGCGCCGCAAACAATAATATAAATAATAAATAAATGCATAGGGGCGGGACACTCCGCCACAGCTCGTCACTCAGACTCCAGTCCGGCTCCTTCCCTCTGTCAATCGCTCCATTGTCTCGACAGATTGCCCGTTCTCTCCCTCTTTTCCTCTCACTTTCCTCAGCAAGGTTCCGGGGGGGTTAATGGCAAAGCTGTAGCTGGGGCCCGTCTCACGGCTGACAGTAATAATGGTGGGCGGTTCTCTCGCGCTCTTATTATCTCCTCACTCCTATCAGTTCGGCTGTCATCACTCTCTCCCCCTCATCGCGTCATTCCCGCTGCTCTTATAGGCTGGCCCACACCCTCTCGCGTCTCAGATCCAGTTGGAGGAGATCTCTTGGCAGCCTTTCCTGTCCGCCCAATCTACCTGTCCATCACTGGAGTCCTCCGAGATTCCCGCCACCTCTCAAGGTCGTTACACTATATATATATTGTGGCGCTCTCGGATAACGCAGGCAGGCGCATAACACAGGCGGAGGGCGGTCGTGAACCCGGGACCTCTCGCACTAAAGCATAGCGCCGATACCACTTACAAAAGAGCCGGCTCCAGGGCTGGCAATGGAACGTGAAATAAGCAATGTGATTGGTCGAGCAAGGTTCCAGCTGTCCGTAGTTTGGATGGATACGGACAATTTGTCACATATGGTATTCTAAATCACTGCGCTGCCTCACAGAATTTAAAAGTATCTGACGGTAGCCATCTTGCTTTTACAGTTACAGATGTACAGCTGTAGCTATGAAACCGAGTGACCAGCTACCTGCAAAAAATCCCAAGGTAGTAAGTAGACACGTCAATTTGGATGAAGAACAATTAAATGAACTGGAAGATAGCAAAAAAAAAAATAGCACCAAAAAAAAATCGCAGTCTTTATACTTAGTCACCCCGACTTTGTCACTTAAAATAATGTATTTTTAGCGGTTTGTAAACGTTAAAAAAAAACACACACACACACACACAAAAAGACACTTATGCACATTATCCACCCCTCTCAGACACATACTTGAAAAATACTGAAATCCGAGACGTCGTTGTATATATATATACTCAGGGCTGTCGCAACTCCCCCCCCAGTGTATTTTCTAATGGCAATGTCCACAATATCATAAATATAGATGTACTTTCTTTTGCATGTTCCAATAAAATTTACTCAGCTTGACTAAGTGTGTAGTTATAAAACAAAGTTATAAATATAAAAAGGGGCTGCTGAGCCAGCCTGGAGCTGGAGCAGGGGGTCTGCATCAGCTCTGGAGCCAGCCTGGAGCTGGAGCAGGGGGTCTGCATCAGCTCTGGAGCCAGCCTGGAGCTGGAGCAGGGGGTCTCCATCAGCTCTGGAGCTGGAGCAGGGGCTGCTGGAACCAGCCTGGAGCTGGAGCAGGGGGTCTGCATCAGCTCTGGAGCCAGCCTGGAGCTGGAGCAGGGGCTGCTGGAATCAGACTGGAGCTGGAGCAGGGGGTCTCCATCAGCTCTGGAGCCAACCTGGAGCTGGAGCAGGGGGTCTCCATCAGCTCTGGAGCCAGCCTGGAGCTGGAGCAGGGGGTCTCCATCAGCTCTGGAGCCAGCCTGGAGCTGGAGCAGGGGCTGCTGGAATCAGACTGGAGCTGGAGCAGGGGGTCTCCATCAGCTCTGGAGCTGGAGCTGAGCTACCGGAGCCACTGCGGAGCCAGAGCTAGCAAAGCTGGAGCACGGCCCACCCTATAAAGGAAGCGAGTCCGAGGGGTTGCAGTGGAGTGTGTACTGACATATCCCCCCATCTCTCGTGCAGGAAACAGTTGAAAAGGTGAAGAATTCGGTGAAAGCCATGTACGGAGAGATGCGTGCGCTACTAGAGCAGGATGAGCAAAACACATACCGTCTGATCGAGGCTGAGCACCACAACATGCTGCGCCAAATCCACAGCCGGGTGAATGGGGGGTTCAATTTCATCGAGGCTGCCATGAATGTGGTGGAAAACGTGGAGCACATGGACAATTTCAAGCTTGCTGAGTGCGACAGCATCAACATACTGATGGTGAGGCTGTCTCTTCCTTCTCACTGCTAACCATGAATCACAGATTGACAAATTTAATCTAACCCTATCCCTCTCCCTCTTCACTGCTAACCAGGAACCAGGAAATTACCAATTTACCGAACTGTAGTCAATAAACTAAAAACAGTGTTGGGACATTAATCAAGGCTTTATGGTTTCAATAGCTTAATAGCATTCCCATAATACTCTAAGTTCAGTTTGCCTGCAGTTGAATTCAGCAATATGGATTTTGACTTTGTTAGATCCCACATGTTATCCATTTTGACAAATGATTGGTTAAATGAATGCAGACGCTTTCCATTGCTGATTTTCTTTTCTCATTTTCTCATACATAGGAGGTCAACTCAATGAAAACCAGGTAAACTTCAGTATTAAACAAACTTGCTTATCACATTAATATATCATCTATTCAATTGCTGTGTAAATATGAATCAAAGCGCTAAAGGAAACACCACTAATGAAAAGAAGCACAAGGTCAATATTGGTATCAGTATCCTGAATCAAAATGATCAAAATAATGAAGAGTACGCATTGAGTTTAAACTTGATTTATTTAACTGAAAAATAATCTGTTACTTTTTATGGTTGACATAGCATGAATACAAAATTAAGAAATATACTTGTGTTCTGTACCTTGAAATCCAAATCTGAGCAGGGTACTATTCCATAATAATGGTCTTAAAGAGCAACAGGGTTGGAATATCTGTTATGTTAATGTGTTGTTTAGAATGTATATCTTTTTCTTATGTTCTTCACTGTCAGAACTGCAGATGAGTTGCCTAAGTGCTACACAGATGTTGCCAAGTTAGAAACGTGCCTGGTTGCCTGGTCAGGCTTGTTTTAAGTTATTTTTTATTTTACCAGGTCCTGGTTGTAGATGGCTATTATAACAAAGCCTTGAGTTGCTTTGTTAATAAAAGTCTATTTCTAAAGAATCTTCAATTTTGGTGAAGTGAGCTGGGTGAGAGTGGCTAGCTTGGGCTATTTTAATCTTTTTTCTTTACAATGGTTTAGTATTGAAGTGTTCGAGGCCATACATATATCTTTAGGGAAGGACGTCCAAGTTGACAACAAGAGGCTGAAGTCACTGGAGAATTGTGTAGATGAAATCCTGAAGAGCACCAAGAAATTCCTGCCACGGCCTTGGCAATGTGAGTGAGAGGATGGAAACTGGGGGGCAGCCTCACCTCGATTTGACTGAAAACGTACATGTTTACTGAGAAACCGGTAACACTGTCAATGCAGAGCAAATGTGCCATAGTATGTACTCAGTAATTGTTTGGAAACAACAGTGTTACAGGGTCATTGGAGTTAAGTATCCTGTCTAAAAGTAAGAAAAGGGTTGTGCCAAATATTATTGCAGATATTATTAATACAACAATCACATTTTTCATTTATATTTCTTGAAGTACACAGCACCATTACTTCCTTTATGGACCAGTAGCATCAATTCACTTCATATTTTAAAGTTGGCTTGGTTGTTGGTTTCTTCCAGTGCTGGCACCTTACCTTACCTAAGTTTGATGCCAAGTTGCTTTTTTAGTCATCTACAACTGTATTCACATGGCAGCATAGAACACGTGCAGCCAGTATATACCTATTTTCAGGTATATAGCCAGTGGATTCAGATTTGGGCCAGACCAGGTGCTGACCAGTGCTCCAGAATACTAAAGTATACATTATATATTGAAAGCTAAAGTTGAAGCAATTTGTCAACCAAATAAGGCATTAGTTTGCAGATTTTTCACATTGAATATGGAGAATGGAAGATAGGTTAGAAGTCCAATTTTCTGAAAAAAGTGAGCCCCAATTTGCTCCTCAGGACCTGGGCTAGATTCTACTGGAAATAAGTGGTGTTCATTGTCCTTCCTCCTGCTTTAGACTCTGAGAACATCACGTTCGACGAGAACACTGCTCACAGGAACCTGAGAGTCACAGAGGACCGGAGAGAAATAAGGTTTGTATCACAGGCCCAGAGTGTCCTGGAAAAGCCTGAGAGGTTCACCAAGACCCCCAATGTCATGGCAACCCAGATCTTCTCCAGCGGTCGCCACTACTGGGAGGTGATGCTCAAGGGCAAAGAAAACTGGGGTGTTGGGGTGGCTTACCCTACAATGTCAAGGACCGGGACCAGGAGAGACATGACGTTGGGTTTCAACAAGGAGTCCTGGGTGTTCCAGTTGTCTGATGGAGAATTTTATGCCATGCACAATGGAGATGCCATCCACCAGATCTGCAAGAAGTTTCACCGCCTTGGGGTCTTCCTAGACTATGAAGATGGGAAGCTGTCTTTCTATGCGGTAGACAACTTCTGTCTGTTGTACACCTTCAAAACCAAGTTTCGCAAGCCAGTCACTCCTGCCTTCAAGACATATGACAAGTCAAGTACATGGCCCCTGGTATTGTGCCCCATGCTGCCAGAGCCTAAAGAGCCTGTGTCTGATATAGGAGAGCCTAATCCTACAAAGGAAGATTCTGTTAGCTATTTCAGTGAGAGGCTCTGAGCCTGTAGGGTGTGCAAAGGCATTCGGTGTTATGGTGCTCCATGTTATGTATTACAGATGTAAATAATCTGTGTGGTCCAGTGGTTAGAGAAACTGGCTTGTAACCAGGAAGTCCCTGGTTCAAATCCTGGCTCAGCTACTGACTCATTGTGTGACACTGAGAAAGTCTCTTGTTCTGAAATCAGTAAACTATCATGCAACCGTATGGTTGATAAAGGCTGCTAGTATTACTTGTAATACACGAGAAACATCTTGTAAAATGTGGTACATTGTTGATATACAAACTTAGAGTCGTATTTATTAAGACTAACATAATTGTATGTGTTTTAGAGATTGTAGTTTATTAACAAACCAACTTTCTTATAAAAATTGGTAAAGCAAGCCTTATAATGTAATAATTAAGTTGTGTTAATTAATTTTTATTTAAGCTAATCAGCTAATTCAAGTCTTTTGTTATGTTTTTCTTAGGTTTATAGATGACACACCCAATATTATATTCAGTACTTTTTTGTTGTTCTGATTATTTTAGTAAAATACTCTAAATGGCTAATTTAAATTTTGAAGTAATCCAAGTTCTATGAAGCTTATAAAAAGTAAGATCTTCGGGGATGGTAGGGTGTTTACTGAATAACGATTCCATCAATGAAAAGGACAGTTTACCACCAATTTGATAGGGAATTTCACAGCACAATCCATATGTACATGGTGTTCATCTTTGTTCTTTTTTCTTTTTCTTACTTTTTTTTTTTAATTGAAGGTTTCATGTGGAAGATATTTTTCTTGTTGACTGATTTATGTATTTCTTGTGGTATTCAATCAAACTGGTGTTTTCTGAAGACGCACCTGTAATGTGCAAATTAGAAGATGTTTGATCAAGTTTATTTTATTTTCAGTAAACAGTTAACAGCTTTCGTTTTGTATTGTACATATAAAATAAAGGCTGTAATACTCCATGTTTTGTGATTTTTATATTGTGCTCAAATTAGCTTGAACATATCTAAGGAGGGGATGGTCTCCTTGCATGTTTTAACAGTGTGTTTCCCTAATGAGATGTATACAGTTGGGTAAGAGTTATTTACAGACGGATTAACACTAATGTTGCACCTCAGTCTTGTGTTGTGGGTGCTAAAGTGTGGTAGTAAATTACGCTATAAAAAATATAATAAAATAATCAACACTATTGTAGTCAAAACAATACCTAGTACTGCTGGTATTCTGAGTTCCAGGGCAAAACAGAAGCGATATGAAAAGGGTTTGACTGTTGTGAAGAATGGTTACAAAAAACTACATCTCCCAGACTGGGGTGCACTATGCTGGCAGTACAGCTCGTGCGTCAGAAGCGTGGGGTTAGTTTTATTGTATTGCGGATGACACTTTAACGCTGTCACAACATCCTTACATTGCAGGTAAGAGCGTTACCTTTAAATACGATATTTACAATTCACTTGTTTTTCACGTTTGAAACGACCACGTATTTATATCTTTAAACCTTTGTTGCATTGTTTTGCAACTGACAGATATTTTATGCCATGTACTTGTAATTTGTTAAAAAAAAAAAAAAAAAAAAAAAACATTGAAAATGATCTGTGGAATGGCGTAGGAAGGCTAACCTATCCCTCGTCTCACGCGGGTTTGTTTCGTATTGTTCTTAAATTGTACTTCTCATCACATTATCACATCACCACTCAAGTGTTCCAGTGAGGAAGAAAAACTCAAATCAAAAGGGTGTGTCTGTTCTCAATTCTGCTCATCAGATACAGCAATACTGCGATGTTCTTTATAGAAAGGCGCCGACTGTGCATGTAATTGTTATTTAAATTTAAATGTATATAATCTGCAGGAAGTTTAATGAAGTAACACACAGACACACACACACACAAACACACACACAGACAAAGTACCAACATGAAATGCAACCACCACCTCCATGGCACACACAAACAAACACACTTGTCTTTAGCTTTATTGAGGCAACTAGCAACAAACAGTGTTTGTTGCTAGTATTTGCTGCTATAGTTTTGAAACATAC
Source organism: Acipenser oxyrinchus oxyrinchus (assembly GCA_030684275.1). Classification (NCBI taxonomy): domain Eukaryota; kingdom Metazoa; phylum Chordata; class Actinopteri; order Acipenseriformes; family Acipenseridae; genus Acipenser; species Acipenser oxyrinchus. Next base: position 83,135,222 of record CM060249.1, read on the forward strand.
ATTTTTTTGACCATCCATTAATCAAGGGCTATAATTGAACCTAATATTCATTTTTACAGTCAGGCAAAAACAGAAAGCTCAGTTGTATTTTTACTAAGATGCCAATGAACAAGCGTTTCTTTTTTTTTTTTGCAGTTTAACCCCTTGACTGCCAATTGTTATATATATTTTTAAACAAATAACTTTTTTTACTTGTCAGGGCTGCTTATAGTTTATCAGAACAGTGCCAGATATCAGAATGGAGCAATATTACTGAACTGTCCAGGTCAATTGCAAAGAACTTGTAGATTTTAGTACGGAGCTGCATACAAAGTTGCGGACTAGCTAATAGGTACTGTCTCGGGATCATCTCCAGCTCCCTACTAACTTAGTAACAATTGCAAGATGGGGAACAAAGTTGGGGACTAGCTGATCCCACGCTTTAGTACTGAGCTCAGGATTAAGCTCTTTATTGCAGTGTGCTCCTTTCACACACAAACGAAATGCATTCATTTAGGACCAAAGGTGTATTGTAGACTACAAAAGGTGTAAATCGAATCAGAAATGCTAATTACACATTTCAGATATAACCTAAAAGCTTAATTTCTCAGTACATCCATACAAAGCCAGTCATGGGCAGTAGTCATGTAAAACTTTATTTCATAAGGTGTATACAGGATTTTATTGAAACTGTGGAGGATGGCCAAAAAGATTCGACAGCAATTCTGCAGCACACAACTGCATGAAATACACGTGTTAGCAGATTTAATGCTGCCTTCCCTGAGAGGCAGGCAGGTACAGCAGCAAATTAAAAAAAAAAAAAGACTGTGGAAGAGGCTGAAAGTAGAGACACTGGAAAGTCGTACTGGAATTATTTGTTATTGTTATTGTTATTATTGTTATTATTATTATTTTTTTATAAAGTAGGCCTACATTAAGTTGAAGAAGTTGAATAAGGATGAAACTGGTTTTGACACATATTTTTGTTCTTTTTTTTTTCCCCCAGAAGATTTCAAATCATTTAATATAATTTTTGGTTATGAATAGTTCAGTTTCATAAAACTGGCCAATACATTTGGGGATTTTTCATATTTGTTCCAGTTAGTACGATACCACAAGTCTTTACAGAAATTACTGGAGTAACTTAGTAGTGTTCTAAATCGAACATCGATTATCGTGTAAATTCAAACGACAATTATCGATCATTATCGAGTTAAAATCCTTTAAAAAAAACTTCCCTCACAGTAACAGTTTAAAGGAACAATAAGTCCTCTTTTTCATAGAGCATGGTATAAAAAAACTCATTCAAACAAATCCTGATGTTTTAAGACATTTTTGATAAATACATTGGCATTTAAATATATCATTCTCCAATTTTTATATTCCTGCCGTCACTAGCCTTTGCCTTGTTTTGTGTTAAATCTGACAAATTTCCAGTGTAAACATAACGGTAAATTAAGAAAGAAAAAAAAGAAAAAATCAACCCCACTGTCCAAAGGAGATCTTTTAAATTTGCTGTTGGTTACAATTGATGAATTACGTGGCCCAGCTTCTGCTAGCGAAAGCAGCAATCCCTTACAGTGTGCCACGGCTGCAGAGATGCATTTCACTTTTTGCTGTCATATTTTAATCAAAACTGTACATAACTTTGCATAGCCACTTAGAATTGCATTATCTTCAGTGAATACAACTAGCCTATATCGTCATTTTTCCAAACAGTACATTAGAGGTAGCCTACCCTTTCCTGCAACGGAACTTTCGACAGTGACAATTCTGTTTGATAATTTTATTTTGCGTCTCCATACTTGAATATCTTTAATATCTCTTTCATACATGTATGTGTATGTATTATTAATTAACTTACTGCCCACATCGCAACCAAGATATGTAGAATATCTGTAGGCCTAATCAATCTACATACCACGTCGCATCCAAAAATACATCACATACTGGAGTGCTCAGAGAAGCGTTTCACCCACGTGGATTCACTTACACTTGTACAGTACATTACTAAGGCCCTACCTATCTCACGGCCATGAAAAATGTGACACAGACCTGTTTCAGCTTGTGGTAATCTGCTGGGGAAACCCTGCGATGTGACAGATGAAACAGGCACTCGTCTTTTAAATGTATTCACCGCAGTCAAGTTTGTTCCATGGAAAATGTATTTTCATATTTAAGCATCAGACCTCTAAGCTTAGCCTTCCATTGGTCAGTCACCTCACATGAGTCAATCCAATTCAACAAGCACTAACTCCCTGGCAATGGAACTATATTGGACACACTGATAGCTCATTTCAATCTCTTCATTCTTTGCATCATTGTTATCAGCATCACTGGAGTCACACTCTTCTCCTGGTCTCAAGTCAAAATCTTTAAGCACAATGCAAGGGTAGTCATCTGTAATCTTTGAGTTTCTTCTTAGGGTAAGTGGTTCATCGAAGGGGTTAGTAGACTTCAGTGGTACCCATCCATCTCCCCATAGAGGTGTGATAACACAACCCACCAATATCCTTTTATTGACAGCTCTGTAAGTTGAAGGCTCCACTACTACAGTGCTCCCTACTGAAATAGAAGCCTTGTCAGGTAGCTTACCCCATAGAAGATGCTCGCTGCGAGGCTGCAGGGTGACAGATTGCTACTTTTAAAGATGCAACTTCGCTGTTCCTACCTTGTCAGGAATGTAATCTTTCCTCCAGCACACCAAATTGGCCATCAGGTCCAGGTTCCTTCAAACAGAGGTTCTCAACCCTGATCCTTCGGGACCCCTGTGTCTTCTGGTTTTCATTCCAGCTGAGCTCTCAATTACTTAACTGCAGGGTTCGACATTAACCATGGCCCGTGGCCGGTAGAGATTGCAGTTTGGCCTGTAGTTATGAAGCAGGACAGGCCTGACCGGGCCGGTAACATTTTTTAACTCTATAATGTATATAGTATAGTGCACATTGCTTCCGTTTCATGAATGGAGGAAAATGTGTCAGTGTGCCAAAAAGCTGAAAACCGAATTTATAAACCCATTTTTAAAACATACCCCCACCCCCACCCCCACCCCGATAACGGCGTAATTGAACTCGTCCGAACTTTCCCGCCAAGACGTCAGTATTTGTTGTACAGTCAGCATCTGAGAATACGTACTGAAGTGCTGTTGGTAGTACTCGTTACCTCGATACACGTCAGTTTTTTACAATTTTTTTTTTTTTTACAACTAAGCAACCAACTGCACCAAGAAGCCAAATGTAAAGAGTTTAAATCAATAATGATAAAGAAAGAAATTATGAAAAAAAAAAAATTAAGACGAACATAGAGTGGAGTGGAAGAAAGACTTAATCTGGCTTCATGATGACAGTGAAACAAACGTCAGTTACCCAGACTTGCAGATAAAACAGCATCTTTTTGTTGTGAATTCAGCATTTAGTTGCCCTCATATCCACAGGGTTTGTACGCTTGTCTGGAAGTCTGGAAAAAGTATGGAAAAATGCCATACTGATTTCCAGGGCTTGAAAAACCATGTCTTCGTTATGAAAGTCTTGAAAAAGTCTGGAATTTTACTAGTGTCATGGGAGAATGAAAATAATTCTGCGTTTTTTTATTTTTTTATTTTTTAGTATTATTTATAATAATTGATTTCGAAAGCGGGTCAGCAGCTCTAGTGAGAACTGTCTAGGCAATTGCTTGTGACCAAATCGCGCGAGGATTGCCCCGTGTATCACCCCTGACAACGTCCTGACAACTCAAGCAATCCTATCCAGTCAGCACACTGGTATATGTCACATGACCCTGCCTGCTCCAGTGAAACGAAGGGCAAAATCGACACTACGGCAGCCAAAATATGTCAATTTATATTGAAGGCTATGATTTTTAAACAAAGTTACAAACTGGAATTACAAGCTACTGTACTCTGCTCACCCAGATTCACATTTTGTTATCTTGTTGTTACCTTTATTAAATCGTTAACATTATTTCCCAACCCGGGGGGGGGGAATGTACTGTGTTCTTCAACGAATAGGATATAGCCAAAATACTGCATGCAGCATGCCACAAATAGATACTGTACTTGTAATTCTACTTTTATTCACAATCTCATTGCTATTATTATTATTATTATTATTATTATTATTATTATTATTATTATTATTATTATTATTATTATTAGTGGTAGTAGTGACACATACTGTAATAATAAAGAAAATCAAAGAATAAAACCAGTACTAATATTATTAATAATTTAGCTAATGCCTTTATCCAAGGTGACTTCCTTAACTTACTTCAGCAGCTTGTTCGTTTTGGTTTGTCCTTTTACTATAGCGAACAAAAGGTTTTGGATCCAAACAGGGTTGTTCTAGTGAGAGTGTACTGTGCTTAGTAATTGACTTGTATGTTTAATATACGACACTTGCACATTTTAATATAAAATGCGTGCACATTTGTTATTTCATTTTTGTTACTTTTCTCCTCCCAGAATGTTCAACATTTAACAGAGGGTATAAAGAAGTTTGGATCAGAATCCAGTATCATGCCTTACAAAATAGTAGTATACTGCAAGCATACTTGTGGCAAAATTGTCTGGTTTGAGTATACTATTGGTCCCATTATACTATCCTATTTTGGCACAAGTGTACTTGCAGTATACAACTTTTTATATTCTCTTTGTAAATAATGCAACATAGTTTCAAATATTGGGCATTTCTTAGATTTATCTTCTCTTTTGCATACCTGCTAGATATGCACTGCCAGATTCTGACAAATACTTTTAGAAAACCAGGTGCAACTTCTGCTCTGGATCAAAAAGATATAATGCTCTGCGACTAAAACACAAGGCTGGGAAAAACAAATGGAAGTCTGGAAAAAGTATGAAAAAAATATGGAATTTTGATGTTGAAAAAGTCTATGAACCCTGTATCCAGTCTCACAGTAATAGTTCACAAGATAGCAGGTGTTTGTCTGCTGCTGTGACCGCAGGGAAAGAAGAATGTAGCGATGGATACCCAGATACACCACATGGAAGCTGGACAACAGGATCGAATTGTCTAACATTTTCATTTGGGATACAATGTGTTCAGGTCAGAAATGCCATTCACAATCTTTACAGGACTCATTCGTATCAGCAGTAAGATTGCTGCTGACTTGGGAGAGGCTACAAGCGACGATCTGAGAACGATTATTTTTTATTATGATTTATTGTTTTTAATAGTGTTTATTATTAGAATTAGTATAAATCTGTTAACCTTTTAGCATTGCTGTTACCATGGTAACAGCTCAGTTGTGGGTTTGCTATTAAAAAAACAAGTATCATTTGTTTACATTTTCAAATCTTGAATACAAGCACGCCAATGTGTGCATATTAAATGGCTGAAATAATGCAACAGCATATATTGAAAGGCTTCGCTTAGCCACTTTTTTTTACTTGAGACGTGGGCTCTCTTTCGTTACCGTACACATTACTAAACATACGGAAATGAAAAACCATCATGAAAGAATATGCATGCGAGCTCAAGTTTTTTTTCCCCACTTTCATTTTTTTTTCAGGACCAAGTCCGTTTGTGTTCACACTACAGTTTGCAGGTGCACTCTGCTCATTTTATATGGTATGTGAACCAGATGTTTACAATGTCCTGCAAGGCATATTGTAAGATGGCAGCTATTGACGTATTGCTCTGGTTTTTAATATAGCATGTTTTAGATTCTGACATATTTCTGTGGAAGAAAGCACTGGGGAGTACTTTGCTAATTTAATGAATACATTTCTTGAATGCCTACAGTAGGAGAATGCAGTTTACGCAATGCTGCACGGTGCTCCTACTATCGGCATAAAACAAAGTAATTTGAGAAAAGATTGAATATATTTGACTATTTTGTGAGTTTGTCGATTTCAGCAAGATTTTGTTGTCTGATGAAAATTTCTACCAGAACTTCAGTTTCTCGCACTGTCCATGTAGTTTAGGAGTACCAGATTTCCACAGTGAAAAACTTTTTTTCTTCTTTAATTTACTGATGCCATAGCAACTCTGAAGCCAACAATAACAGTAACTAAAACAACACAACAATAGTTTAACAATTAAACATTGGATGAATTTATTACAGATAATAACTCATTTTATTTTTATATTGTCATCTAGTCAAAACATGTGAAATGTACAAAAAAACAGATTTAAAAAATAGATCAGCTATTACCATTTAAACATATGGTATACACATAATCAGAATGGTTAAACAAATAATCCATAAGATTGTTTATTTTATTTTTGAATGGCGCTAACACACAACCTAATACATTACTCTGCTATTAACTTGCCAAGCAGGGTGATAGAGTTTAGTACTTATTATTGGGCAAGTTAAAATTGCATCCGGGCCAGTAAAAACACTACCTCAGCGGCCCAAGGGGCCAGTAGTAAAAAATCTAAATGTAGAGCCCTGCTTAACTAAACCCTTAATTTAACTAATAATTAGCTTAATTGGGACTTTTTAATTGCTTTCTGCTCTTTGGAGATTTCAGCTTAACTATAACATGTTATAAGTAACTTGAAATCTGCAACTTTACAGGAGCTGAGAACAATTAAAAAGGCCTAATTAAGCTACTTGTTAGTTCTGTTTAGTTTTAGTTAAGTAATTGAGAGCTCAGTTGGAGTGAAAAGTATCAATTATAATTTCATCCACTTGCCCTGGTACCACTAGCACTGGAACAATCATTTGAAAACCATACAAGCTAAGTTCAAGATCATAAATGTCCTGCAGTTGCATTTGAATTACACCACAGCCTACAACGGTGACGTCTGCTTCTTTGCAGTTAGTATCAATGAGGCTGCTGCTCCTTAACAGCATTAATAGAGCAGGCCATTGAGCAACTGTCTAAAAGAGCCGACAACTGAACTGTGCACCTTTTCTAACCCCTAAGGCATTTACTGACATACCTGGTAGACACCCTTGAAAGCCTACGTTTTCATCGCACTGACACCTGTAATGTTGTTGCAGTATTTACTCTATGTACTTGTCTACCTTGTTTTAAATGCCCCCAAATTAAAATGTAAATTAAAAAGTGTAGCTACAGTAGCTGCGCAGTACAAAAAACTAATAATCATTTTTGCTGTATTCACAATAAAATAACACTTATCATATAGCAACCTAAATGTTTAATTCTAACTAACAAATAAAAACATAAAATTATCTGAATAGTGCACATATTGTAACTTGGCCGAAACAGTAAAAAATTAATTCCAACATTACTACCAATTACAACTAGCCATTAAGTACTGAAATCAGATTAAGCTAAGTCAAGTTACTTTGTTTATTCAATAACGTCTAAATAATTCAAAACTAGGAACATACTGTACCTGGTTGTACTTTTAATGGTCAGTGCAAATGTTGACGTTACTCCATCCATTTACAGTAACTTGCTTTTTCTTATTAGTCATTGCGTTGTTCTATGTAGCAATTAGTATGTTTTTATATTCATCATGAAGTTAAATTAGCTCTCTAATATTACCAAAGTTTGGCTTCCTTCTTTTAGCACTTGCTATATCCATTATTTATATAGCTAATATATAAGGCTTTTTTTATGTACTCAAGTATGTAATATGCTATTCGAATAGTTTTTTGTCTGTGTATTCAACTACACTGACCCATCCCTAGTTTCGATTTTAAGTTTTGGATAAACCTGTCTTTGTACACTAAACCTGATTGCAAAACTAGTTTATGTTAGTAGCCGTAAGCATTCTGAATACCCATAAATGCTATTCACTGCTAACTCTTTCGACTTGCTTCTCTGAATTAACTTTACAAAGGCTTCAGGCATCCCTCTCTTCTGTGTTGACACACATACTGTACAAGACGAGTCCCCTAATGTTCTGGGTGTTCCTGGGAGATGAGATAACTGACCTGTCCCTACTGTATCTAATACATACAAAGAAAAATGCTAAATTTAAATATACGTGGTCATAGTTTAACTTTTAATATACATGGTCATAGTGTTGTACATGCATTCTTTTAAAATTATGAACAATTTTACATTTACAAATCGTTCTCTTTCTTTTCCATGTCAGACAGACCCACTTCCTGATGGGTGTCCTGAGAAATCTCATTTTCGATTTAAAAGTGTTAGGTAAGATTCACAAACTCCGAGTGACTGAATCTATAATGAATTGTATTGGATCACCCTAATCCTTTTATTATCGCCAGGGCAAGGTTTAGCAAGGATGTTATTGAATCTACCTGCCGCTTACTTGAAGAATAGTTTTCAGTTTATAATTTTAGTTATTACCGCATTCCTTCGAATTTTAGATGCAGCCCAAATTCCCCACCCTTAATTTGAGGAAAGAATAAAACATCAAATACATATACATTTACAAAGATACAACCTTGATTACCCATATGAGGCAGTTTGCAACCATCTGCTGTCACACAGCAGTACAGTTATGTGCAGCTTCTCATTTCCAGTCGGGATTACTCACACCTGTTTTTCTCCCAATTTGTGAACTGTGGTATTGCTTGGCATGTTGAAAAATAAGGGGGTCTGATCAGCATTTCCGATCTGATCAACCTGGCGCTGTTTGTTAGAATCTCAGAAATTGTAAAAACTTCAAATTCCTCAGGAAGCTAATGACGCTTCTTTGAAAATGCCTGCCTGTATGTCATGGTTGATTCTAGATCGGGCAGTAGCGCTTTGGTCATCTTTTCTAGGCAGTAAGTCACGCTGTTGCTTGTGTATTCGGACAGCGACGTCTTTGTTTGTCTTTTCTCGGCAGTCAGTCACGTTGCTGTTTGTGTACTCGGATAGTCATGTCTTTTGTTATCGATTTTAATACACATATCACTATACTTTACTTGAATTTAAGACGCAGGCTATTTTTGAGAAGAAAAAAATGGTTTAAAAAGTGCAATACAGTAATAGTGTGAGTGTTAAAATAATAATAATCTTTATTTTGTATAGCGCCTAAATGCAAGCATCTCAAAGCTCTGTACAGTTTAGAATAATAATACTAAAAACAACAAAACAAAGTACAAACAACAAATACACAGCATAGAGTTAAAAGTAAAACAGATTTTAAAATAAAACATTGCATAGTGACATAAGCCTAACCATGATGAAATGCCTGTACATAGAGATGCGTTTTTAATTGCTTTTTAAAAGCATCAACAGTATTAGCGTCCTTGATCACCTGCGGAAGATTATTCCAAAGCCTAGGCGCATAACAGCAAAAAGCCCCGTCACCCACAGAACGAAGCTTAGCCTTTGGAATCCTTAACAGAACCAAATTTGCAGAGCAAAGGTTATAAGTGGCAGCATATAGATGTTACAAGTAAGGGTCCTAAAATGGAGCCCTGTGGCACACCTGTAGATACTGAACTAGGGTCGGATGTATAACCGCCCACAGAAACACACTGTTTACAATGTGACAAATATGATTTAAACCGCTGTAAAACAGTGCCAGCAATACCCACACAACATTCCAGACGATTGATTAGAATGGAGTGGTTTATGATGTCAAAAGCAGCACTGAGGTCTAACAAGACCAAAATGGTTCTGGTCTTGGAGCGGCGCTAAATAGCAGAAACACAGCAACTAAAATGTCATGGCGAGGAAGATATGTTATACAAATCACCAAAGCTGACATGCTATTTTAATGAAATACCAACAAATGTATAGAAGGTACCAGTACTTTGGAAAATACACTGGAGAAAAATCAACAACATAGGCTGATCTGGATTACAGTGGGGCAATTTCCATGGAAAAAGATTTAAGTCGCACCTTTTTCTCACTCTATTTTGGTAGTACTTTTGGGTTGTGATTTTTCCATGTAGTTTTTTTTTTAGCCTGAGAATTCTTGTTCCAAATCCAAATAACCTAATTAATATTAAAATACGGAGGGTATATTTTATTGTTTGTGCCGGAGTTCCAATCTGGCCTTGCGTTACACTGATATAGTACAGCTTTCTTAAACCGTGTTTCCATGAGGTTTTTAGGTTGTCTTAAAACACCTCATTTAGTACAGTAAATTTTTAAAATTTCGGTAGTATATCTACAATAGGTTACCCTAAATGCCTGCATTTTTCACTTATAAAGACATTCTTATAATAATAATAATAATAATAATAATAATAATAATAGAGACGGTGCAAATCCGTGGAACCAACAGTTTTTATTTAAATGTTTTCGTACTTTTAAAACAAATCTTGCTCAATGAATTAGGCTCAAGCCTGATGTTGTCAGTAGCCTGCAGCAATAACACAGCTATGCTACTTTAATACATATTTTGGTACAAACGTCATTTGTTTCCCCCTTGGTAAGGCACAGTACCCAAGATAGATGCTGCTTAAAGCTAGTGTACAATGAATGGCATATTATTGCTAAGGGACAGAAAAGTCTAGGCTAAAGCAATCTGCTATCCGTTGAACAATCACGAAGATAACAAAAAGTATGTGTAATGGTCTTTGTTATTTATGCATTTATTGCAAAGGGCTGCATATGTTTTATTTGTAGTAGCTTTAGTATTTGCTTATAAAACAACTTAACTATAGAGGAGTTACTGTATGCTTATTTTTTCCCTATTTGGTCAAAGAAGCTTGCCAGTAGGATTGCTTTGTACGGCCTTCAATTATAATAGAAAGCTGTGCAAGGTTATATCACAACCAGGCTTTTCACTGCTTAAGTCTCGTAAGTGTAATGTACAACTTCCGGATATGTTTCCGTGCAAAAAAATAAAAAAAATTGAGTTTTTGGTCATTTGTACGTTTTTTTAGTGTGAAAAGGAGATTTACCCTGCCTTTTGAAGTCGTACAAAGTTTTAGACGTGCACTTCCTATAACGTGTGGAATGTGTGGGTTATGTACGTGCTATGTCACTTAAATAATGACTGTAGAGAGAGAGTGACTGCTTTCTAAGCTGTGTGGAAACCCAGCCAATGTTAGTTAGTAAAACAGCAAAGGGAAGGAAGTCAATATACAAAGAGGGGCACCAAAAACGACAACTAGGACAATTAAAAGGTTGTGTAAAACTATTTTAAAAGATCCCAAAAAAGCGTAAAGAAGTTAATTGAAAAGATCTAAAAAGGAGACAAAGGAGGAAACACAGAAGGAAACAAAGAAGCGGCAGCTGTATGCGCCAGCGTCCTCTCGTCTACCAGCGTTGAATTCCAATAAAATAGTAACATTTCATATACTTTTGGATAGTAACATTAAAAAAAGTAAAAGAGGCCGTTAAAATGATAAACTGGGAATTGTGTTGTATTTATAGCAATAATGATAACTAGAAACTTCAAACTTTCATCCACCAATCAGAAAGAGCCATAGTTGGACACTACCACACAGTAGACCACACAGCATACAAAAAGTTGCCAGGATGTTAACAATGAAAAGAAAAATTACATGTACGTTATTTAAACCGTTGTAGCAACACGTGTGGATGTATAACTATATATTTTCTGAACCCTGCTACTTACTCTTTAAGGTACTTTAATTCATAATGAAACCTGGACTGTCCTCTCTCTCTTGTTTTCCAGCTTCTTCCTCCATCGCACGCCTGTAGGGCTTGAGGACACCATCATGTCTCGGCCAGCTGCCCCCCAAGCTAGCAGAGGCCACGGCCAGGGACAAGGAACTGGGGTACAGGGCCCATCCCTATACCGCCCAGCCGCCTTGTGTCCCATCCCCCTTTGTGCCCATTCACCCCAGCTGGGCCTTTGTCCACCCCAGCCCCAGTGAGTACTCAGCAGTCACACTTTAATGAAGCAGAAAAGGCAGAAATATACAATGGCGCTACAGTATAATACTGCAGAGATAATACACCATGTGTCACTAGTACTAGTTTTCTTAAAAGGAGAAAAACTCCTGTTATGTTAATGTTATAAACAACTAGAAATAAACAACCAATACCTAAGAAGCCTTGAATTCAACAAAAGTTTTGCTCTGACATATTGCTGTTCTGTGAATGGCACTGTAAGGTTATGTGTTTAAAAATAATGTTTCACTGGCATGTAACTGTCAAAAAACTGAAACATTACTTCCATATCTGTTTTGACAATCCAGCAGCATTTGGATAGCATGCAAGGGCTCTGCTTCTCTTTGCAAGTGCATGTGGCAGCAGGTAAAATGTACTGATGAAGATACCAACCAAAACACTTGTCTACTTAAAATAGCTTTAAACATGGGCTTTAGTAAATACCTTCTGAAATACTGTATGAAAAAACTTCTTAAAACATGATGGTAAACCACACCTTTTTAATCTTGCTGCAAGCAAGTTCATTCTTAAAAGTTTCTATTTTTGTTCAGTTTAGGAGTTGCCGTAATAACACGCAAGTCAGTTGTCCCACGGCACACTTCAGCCAGGGGGAAATGCACCTCCACAATCTCACGTGTTTGCCTCTGTTAAAACATATGTAACTTGGAAAATGTAAGTTGGAAAAGCTTCTAATGTCACATCTAGTCGTACATTGAACATTCTGTTTGCTCCATAACTGCACTGGACTTTTTTCCCCCCTTTATTTTATAATTGTTTTAATTAAAGTTTTAGAAAAATAAAATACAGCCATATGTAGTAGGGATGCACTATTACACGAAAAAAAAAAAAATTCGAATAGGATATTACGTATTTGAGTACACAAAAAAGACTTATAGTAGCTACTAGTACAGTGGTCCTCAAAGTAATTTGGGCACGGGCATAAATTGATCTTACTTGGCTGTTTGCGGCCACGCTGACTATTGAATAGGTTCTATAGGTTCTTATCTTAAACACTGCCTTCCCGCGACATATGCAGTGTGTGTGTATATATATATATATATATATAGTGTGTATATATATATATATATATATATATAAAATACGTACAAGCACAGCGCAAGCAAGCAGCACTGTCAACAGACTGCTGTGACGCTTTTGTTGGAAAACATGTTTAAACCTTTATTTTCCCACGCTACGACCCACCAGAAATGTGTTCACGACCCACAATGGCCTGGCTTTGCAGGCACCACTTTGAGGACCAGTGTAGCTGCGCGTTCATGTGAATGAGATTGGCATATTAAAACAACAATACCCTAATTAATCATGCAATGCTCGTAGCAGCAAAATTCTACAGTAAACGTATTCTGTTTGAAATTGTTGCCAATTTTGTTGCCTTGTTTTCAGCTAATGTTAACGGATCCCCCGCTTGAATTCTCCTGTAATGACTGCACACAGCCGCTGTTGCTAGGCAACTGTGAAACAACCTCCGGGAGCACGGCAGCGGCTAACTTTAAATTTGTAAACAAATGGCATATTGCAAGTGCTAAAAAGGAAGCCTAACTTTAGTAACATTTAAATGAGAACGCTAATGTAGTTTTATGTTGAATATAAAGACATACCCAGCAAACATGTACACTACCGTTCAAAAGTTTGGGGTCACTTAGAAATTTCCTTGTTTTCGAAAGAAAAGCAAATTTTTTGTCCATTAAAATAACATCAAATTGATCAGAAATACAGTGTAGGCATTGTGAATGTTGTAAATGACTATTGTAGCTGATTTGTAATGGAATATCTACATAGGCGTACAGAGGCCCATTATCAGCAACCATCAGTCCTGTGTTCCAATGGCACGTTGTGTTTGCTAATCCAAGTTTATCATTTTAAAAGGCTAATTGATCATTAGAAAACCCTTTTGCAATTATGTTAGCACAGCTGAAAACTGTTGTGCTGATTAAAGAAGCAATAAAACTGGCCTTCTTTAGACTAGTTGAGTATCTGGAGCATCAGCAATTGTGGGTTCGATTACAGGCTCAAAATGGCCAGAAACAAAGAACTTTCTTCTGAAACTCGTCAGTCTATTCTTGTTCTGAGAAATGAAGGCTATTCCATGCGAGAAATTGCCAAGAAACTGAAGATCTCATACAACGCTGTGTACTACTCCCTTCACAGAACAGCAAACTGGCTCTAACCAGAATAGAAAGAGGAGTGGGAGGCCCCGGTGCACAACTGAGCAAGAGGACAAATACATTAGAGTGTCTAGTTTGAGAAACAGACACCTCACAGGTCCTCAACTGGCAGCTTCATTAAATAGTACCCGCAAAACACCAGTCTCAACGTCAACAGTGAAGAGGCGACTCTGGGATGCTGGCCTTCTAGGCAGAGTTGCAAAGAAAAAGCCATATCTCAGACTGGCCAATAAAAAGAAAAGATTAAGATGGGCAAAAGAACACAGACACTGGACAGAGGAAGATTGGAAAAAGTGTTATGGACAGACAAATCTAAGTTTGAGGTGTTCGGATCACAAAGAAGAACATTCGTGAGACGCAGACCAAATGAAAAGATGTTGGAGGAGTGCTTGACGCCATCTGTCAAGCATGGTGGAGGCAATGTGATGGTCTGGGGGTGCTTTGGTGGTGGTAAAGTGGGAGATTTGTACAGGGTAAAAGGGATCTTGAAGAAGGAAGGCTATCACTCCATTTTGCAACGCCATGCCATACCCTGTGGATGGCGCTTGATTGGAGCCAATTTCCTCCTACAACAGGACAATGACCCAAAGCACAGCTCCAAACTATGCAAGAACTATTTAGGGAAGAAGCAGTCAGCTGGTATTCTGTCTATAATGGAGTGGCCAGCACAGTCACCGGATCTCAACCCTATTGAGCTGTTGTGGGAGCAGCTTGACCGTATGGTAATGTAAGAAGTGCCCATCAAGCCAATCCAACTTGTGGGAGGTGTTTCAGGAAGCATGGGGTGAAATCTTTTCAGATTACCTCAACAAATTGACAACTAGAATGCCAAAGGTCTGCAAGGCTGTAATTGCTGCAAATGGAGGATTCTTTGACGAAAGCAAAGTTTGAAGGACACAATTATTATTTCAATTAAAAATCATTATTTCTAACCTTGTCAATGACTATGTTTCCTATTCATTTTGCTATATTTCCTATTCAAACTCATTTCATGTATGTTTTCATGGAAAACAAGGAAATTTCTAAGTGACCCCAAACTTTTGAACAGTAGTGTACGTATTGGGCCCATGAGGGCAAAACATGGGCACCAAGGGTACAATTATATTGTCTATTATATATAGACACAAATACATGTTCATATAATTACAATCAAAAGTAACCAGTGCCCACATGAGACCCACAGTGGCCCAACATGAGCCACAATAACAGAAGCCCACACTGGGCCAGTGACTTGGGGCGGGAATGGCCCCAATGTGCAAATCTACATGGGTCCCACAATGGCTGCCAGTTATGAGCCAATATCTTTGCCTGTGTTGGGCCATTGCTGGGCCCATGTGGTCATGTTGTCTGGGTATTAAATGCTAAGCAGAACACCGCAAAGACTGAGAAAACAGCGTGGAAAAGTATTTTATTTTTTATTTTATTTTATTTATTTTTTTTAAACGCTGTGGACTGCAGTACAATGTAAAACATCTACCGGCCATTGCACACTGGATATCCCATAACGCATCCGAATTTAATATGCGTCTAAACAGAAAAAAACGATCATGTGCATTCCCTATTGCACCTTGCACACTGAGTCCGTAATTACTGTCAATTTTGGAATCGAAACAAGTTTGATTTGATCCGATTTGACAGGCATTAAAAAATACATTGACCAATGAAAAACGACTGGGAAGACACGTGGATCTTTGCAGTTCCCTGAACAAAATGGAAAATCTGTCGCCAAACAAAAGTTACTTTATGATAAAGCCAACAAAGACTGAAAAAAAAGAAAACATATGGAAAGACATTGCCGTGGACTTGGGCATGAATGATATGTATTATAAAACATGACATTCTGAACAGATAGCATACATAAACACGTGGATTTTGTGCAGTATAGGTTATTACAAGCATATACTTTTTTTTAAATTTCAATTGTAGTCGAGGAAGTAAAGAAACAATTGCCTAACCTGGAGACACATATCAGAGAAAGAAGCGTGACAGGGCAAGAGCGGTCAGGGCTTAACAGTCAGAAGCAGTAGATGAAAGTGATGGAATTTTTGGAATTTATATCTCCATACACAGAGTAGTAGAAGGTCATTGCTGTAAAGTATTTTCGGTAGCTCATTGCTAGCTTCCCAACTTTTAGATATATTTATTACAGGAGCGAATGTTTGAAAAATTAAATATTGGTCTATGGTTTCTGATGCTATGACAACTGTGTAATATCATATGTTTTTAATTTTTTTGTTATGTATTGCATAACAACATTATTATAGATCTAGTAGAAACGTAATAATTAGCAAACATTTAACTTCCGGCAGCATTTGTTGATCATTAAGTTTATACTACATTTAACATTTGTTTGTGTTCAAAGTTGTGTATAACAGAGTTGTATTTATTTTTCATTAAAATACTGAAACTACGAATATTTACTACAAAGCCTCCACTGCACACTAGCGCTCTGAAGTACGATATTAACGCATTTAGTGTGCAATGGACTGATTCACGACTTTTTCGGATGACAGATGCTAAATGACGGAATGGATCCAGTGTGCAATGGCCTTTACTGTTGACTTTCTGTGAATGGATGGAGTAACGTCAACATTTGCACTGACCATTGAAGGTACAACCAGGTATGTACCTTGTTTTGAATTATTTACAGGTTATCGAATAAGCAAAATAACTTGAACAAAGAAATCTCGTCTTGGACATTGTAGGGGAGACCGGGGCAAGTTGAGACAATCTTTGGAAAACACTGCATATAGGACAAATGATTTCTACAGCAGGCTGAAACTTTGCACCATACACATCTTTAGTTTGTGCTTGTTTTACAAACAATGTGGATTGACAGTTAAAGTTAAACAAATTTGTTCAAAAATACTGTGACGGCGGCTTGCCGTAGGTTCAGCGGGAAGAAAGAGACACTGCAACAGGATTTCTTTGGCGCTAAAAGGCCGTTTATTACTCCAGCTGCGGGCTAGGCTGGCGCTTAAAAGTGCCGTTGGTTTTTGAAAGGAAGGTAAGAAATTGATAGACACTCGTTCTCTCACCAGACGGGAAAGAGCGGACCTGGTTGGAACCAGGCTGCAGCAGCTACACAGACCGAAAGATGCACAACATATGCTGAAAGTGAACACAAGCAAATCCTGCCCCGTCCCCCCCCAGCAGATCAATGCAGTACCAAAACGTGCGGGACCTAACACTACAATACTTTTTTTTTAAAATGAGCAAGTTTCTCAACTTACCCCATGCATGAGGCAAGTTGAGACAGTATAGAATAAACATGAAATGGCAACATGAGTCCAATAAAAACACATTTATTAATGGACAATGCAGAAAACAGTTATTCAATACATTATAATGTTTTTTTTTCAATTTTCCCTGGACTGCTGGTTCTGTGTCAAGCCTACGTCCTCAGCTTTCTAGCGGTTGTTTTATCTAAGTCTGTAAAAACAAGTTTAGCTAAAGATAAAATCAGATTCTCCTCTAGTTTCTCATGCATGTGTTTTAATATGCAGTTCATACAATATAACATCAATGAAAGGCTTTTTTTTTATATAAAAAGTTAAAAATAATAGTAATTCTACAATACATCTAATAATAATAATTATAGCATACAATGTATGTCTATTATGTATGAAAAAAATAATACGGAATTCAATTCAGTTTAATTCAATTTTATTTTAATAGAAGCTTTCCATGGTGAGCACTATCTCACAGTGCTTCCAAAGTCAAGTTAGTCATAGTAATTACACAGTACAATAAGTAATCAAAAATGTCAGGAGAACGAATAGACAAAATAGATTTTAAAAACAATTAAATTAAATGGACAAGACATAGTATGGAATCATGTGTGAGTGCCCTTCTTAGTAAAAGCATAAAAATAATAATATTATATATACAGTACTGTGCAAAAGTTTTGGGCAGGTGTGAAAATATGCTGTAAAGTAAGAATGCTTTCAAAAATAGACATGTTAATAGATTATATTTATCAATTAACTAAATGCAAAGTGAGTGAACAGAAGAAAACTCTAAATCAAATCCATATTTGGTGTGACCACCCTTTGCCTTCAAAACAGCATCAATTCTTCTAGGTACACTTGCACAAATTCAGGGATTTTGTAGGCATATAGTCAGGTGTATGATTAAACAATTATAACAAACAGGTGCTAATGATCATCAATTCAATATGGAGGTTGAAACACAATCATTAACTGAAACAGAAAGAGCTGTGTAGGAGGAATAAAACTGGGTGAGGAACAGCCAAACTCAGCTAACAAGGTGAGGTTGCTGAAGACAGTTTACTGTCAAAAGTCATACACCATGGCAAGACTGAGCACAGCAACAAGACACAAGGTAGTTATACTGCATCAGCAAGGTCTCTCCCAGGCAGAAATTTCAAGGCAGACAGGGGTTTCCAGATGTGCTGTCCAAGCTCTTTTGAAGAAGCACAAAGAAACGGGCAATGTTGAGGACCGTGAAGCGCAGTAGTCGGCCAAGGAAACTTACTGCAGCAGATGAAAGACACATCATGCTTACTTCCCTTCGCAATCGGAAGATGTCCAGCAGTGCCATCAGCTCAGAATTGGCAGAAAACAGTGGGACCCTGGTACACCCATCTACTGTCCGGAGAAGTCTGGTCAGAAGTGGCCTTTATGGAAGACTTGCGGCCAAAAGCCATACCTCCGACGGAAACAAGGCCAAGCGACTCAACTATGCACGAAAACACAGGAACTGGGGTGCAGAAAAATGGCAGCAGGTGCTCTGGACTGATGAGTCAAAATTTGAAATATTTGGCTGTAGCAGAAGGCAGTTTGTTCGCCGAAGGGATGGAGAGCGTACACGAATGAGTGTCTGCAGGCAACAGTGAAGCATGGTGGAGGTTCCTTGCAAGTTTGGGGCTGCATTTCTGCAAATGGAGTTGGGGATTTGGTCAGAATTAATGGTCTCCTCAATGCTGAGAAGTACAGGCAGATACTTATCCATCATGCAATACCATCAGGGAGGCATCTGATTGGCCCCAAATTTATTCTGCAGCATGACAATGGCCCCAAACATACAGCGAAAGTCATTAAGAACTATCTTCAGCGTAAAGAAGAACAAGGAGTCCTGGAAGTGATGGTATGGCCCCCACAGAGCCCTGATCTCAACATCATCGAGTCTGTCTGGGATTACATGAAGAGAGAGAAGCAACTGAGGCTGCCTAAATCCACAGAAGAACTGTGGTTAGTTCTCCAAGATGTTTGGGCCAACCTACCTGCCGAGTTCCTTCAAAAACTGTGTGCAAGTGTACCTAGAAGGATTGATGCTGTTTTGAAGGCAAAGGGTGGTCACACCAAATATGGATTTGATTTAGATTTTTCTTCTGTTCACTCACTTTGCATTTAGTTAATTGATAAATATAATCTATTAACATGTCTATTTTTGAAAGCATTCTTACTTTACAGCATTTTTCACATCTGCCTAAAACTTTTGCACAGTACTGTATATATATATATATATATATATATATATATATATATATATATATATATATATATATATATATATATATATATATATATATATATATATATATATATATATAGGTATGTAAATATATATAGTAAAGTAAGAATGCTTTCAAAAATAGACATGTTAATAGATTATATTTATCAATTAACTAAATGCAAAGTGAGTGAACAGAAGAAAACTCTAAATCAAATCCATATTTGGTGTGACCACCCTTTGCCTTCAAAACAGCATCAATTCTTCTAGGTACACTTGCACAAATTCAGGGATTTTGTAGGCATATAGTCAGGTGTATGATTAAACAATTATAACAAACAGGTGCTAATGATCATCAATTCAATATGGAGGTTGAAACACAATCATTAACTGAAACAGAAAGAGCTGTGTAGGAGGAATAAAACTGGGTGAGGAACAGCCAAACTCAGCTAACAAGGTGAGGTTGCTGAAGACAGTTTACTGTCAAAAGTCATACACCATGGCAAGACTGAGCACAGCAACAAGACACAAGGTAGTTATACTGCATCAGCAAGGTCTCTCCCAGGCAGAAATTTCAAGGCAGACAGGGGTTTCCAGATGTGCTGTCCAAGCTCTTTTGAAGAAGCACAAAGAAACGGGCAATGTTGAGGACCGTGAAGCGCAGTAGTCGGCCAAGGAAACTTACTGCAGCAGATGAAAGACACATCATGCTTACTTCCCTTCGCAATCGGAAGATGTCCAGCAGTGCCATCAGCTCAGAATTGGCAGAAAACAGTGGGACCCTGGTACACCCATCTACTGTCCGGAGAAGTCTGGTCAGAAGTGGCCTTTATGGAAGACTTGCGGCCAAAAGCCATACCTCCGACGGAAACAAGGCCAAGCGACTCAACTATGCACGAAAACACAGGAACTGGGGTGCAGAAAAATGGCAGCAGGTGCTCTGGACTGATGAGTCAAAATTTGAAATATTTGGCTGTAGCAGAAGGCAGTTTGTTCGCCGAAGGGATGGAGAGCGTACACGAATGAGTGTCTGCAGGCAACAGTGAAGCATGGTGGAGGTTCCTTGCAAGTTTGGGGCTGCATTTCTGCAAATGGAGTTGGGGATTTGGTCAGAATTAATGGTCTCCTCAATGCTGAGAAGTACAGGCAGATACTTATCCATCATGCAATACCATCAGGGAGGCATCTGATTGGCCCCAAATTTATTCTGCAGCATGACAATGGCCCCAAACATACAGCGAAAGTCATTAAGAACTATCTTCAGCGTAAAGAAGAACAAGGAGTCCTGGAAGTGATGGTATGGCCCCCACAGAGCCCTGATCTCAACATCATCGAGTCTGTCTGGGATTACATGAAGAGAGAGAAGCAACTGAGGCTGCCTAAATCCACAGAAGAACTGTGGTTAGTTCTCCAAGATGTTTGGGCCAACCTACCTGCCGAGTTCCTTCAAAAACTGTGTGCAAGTGTACCTAGAAGGATTGATGCTGTTTTGAAGGCAAAGGGTGGTCACACCAAATATGGATTTGATTTAGATTTTTCTTCTGTTCACTCACTTTGCATTTAGTTAATTGATAAATATAATCTATTAACATGTCTATTTTTGAAAGCATTCTTACTTTACAGCATTTTTCACATCTGCCTAAAACTTTTGCACAGTACTGTATATATATATATATATATATATATATATATATATATATATATATATGTATATATATATATATATATATATATATATATATATATATATATATATATATATATATATATATATATATAGTGTTTAACTTTAATATGTATTATAATCAGTAGTATTTAATTTAACTTGGTATGTCTCAACTTACCCCACTAACAGTGTTTCAACTTACCCCTGATACCCCTCCCCCACAATTTGAGTTATTTTTGTAGGCCAAAAAAAGCTTTGAAGGCAACAACAGATTTTACCTTTTTATAAACAAATTACACTGTACATAAACACAGCAGTTCATTTAGTATGTGCGTTATTTCTATATCCAATTCCTCAAAAATTACTTCAGGGTGTGAAAGGATGTGAAAAACAATAAAAGTTTGACAAGTTGAAATGACATGCTTTGAAAGCTTCCACACACAGGGAATGGGTTTATCACATGGCAACTGTTGTCAAGGAAGCATGGTATCATGTGACAGGAAGTTATAGGTGGTGTCTTAGCTTACCCCGTGTCTCAACTAGCCCCGGTCTAGTTGCACCGATGCACCATTTCTCCACTGACTTTACCATGGCAATGGAAGTAATCATTAGGACATCAAAATGGGTAGTGGGAGGAGAGCGCTTGGCATACATACATGGATGACATGACAACCATGACTACAACAGTAGCCAGCACTAATCGGTTATTGGGCAAATTAACCAATAACATTGAATGGGCACGAATGCAATTCAAGCCCACTAAATCAAGGAGCATCTCTATAATTAAAGGTAAAGTAGTAGATAAAACTTTCTTCATTAATGGTGAGGCAATACCAACAGTGTCTGAGAAGCCAGTGAAGAGTCTTGGGAGATGGTACGATGGGGATCTAAAGGACACAGTTCGTGTGGGAGAAGTTAGACAACAAGCAGTGGAAGGGCTGAAGAGCATAGACAGCAGCGCTTTACCAGGCAAACTAAAACTCTGGTGCTTTCAGTTTGGTCTACTGCCGAGGTTGCTGTGGCCACTGACTGTGTATGAGGTTTCTTTGACAACAGTAGAGAAGCTGGAAGCCTTAATCAGTTCATACATCAGGAAATGGTTGGGAGTTCCACGCTGCCTCAGTAGAGTGGGACTTTATGGTAAAGGAATACTGCAGCTACCAGCATCCGCTCTAACCGAGGAGTTTAAGTGCGCCAAGGTCAGACTGGAAATGACATTAGTAGAGTCACGCGACAAATGCGTAAGGGAGGCAGCACCTGTGCTGAAAACTGGAAGAAAGTGGGTGGCAAAGAAAGCTGTGGAGGATGCAAAGGGTGCCCTTCGATTGGTGATATCATGGGGCAAGTTCAGCATGGAAGAGGGGGCCTTGGTCTCAGTTCAGCTCCTCCTACATGGGACAAGGCAGCTCCAGCTCAACGGAGGAAGATGGTAGTCAACGAGGTGCAAAAGCAGGAGGAGAGGATGAGGTGTATAAAGGCCATTTCCCAGGCCAAGCAGGGAGAATGGATGAGATGGGAGAGTGTGGGACAACGCAAGATTGGCTGGCAAGACCTATGGTCAATGGAACAGAGCAGGATCAGTTTCCTCATCAGGTCAACATATGATGTTCTCCCATCACCACAGAACCTAAACCTCTGGGTAGGAGAGGATCCCTCATGTCCTTTGTGTTCATCACCTGCAACATTAAGGCACATTTTGACAGGATGTAAGGTGGCTCTTAGCCAAGGGCGGTTTACTTGGCGCCATGACTGGGTGCTGCGATGTTTGGTCTTAGCATTGGAAGACAAGCGTAACATGACCAATAAGTTGCCACCTGTTCCATCAAAACATTACACACAAAAGACAACATTCCTCCATCCAGGAGAGCAACCACCAAGAAAAGGTGTTAAAACCAATCCTCGCCCAGGACAACTGGAAGCTGCTAGAGACTGGAAAATGCTGGCAGATGTTGGTCAACGGCTTATTTTTCCACCTAAGATTACCACCACTAACCTTCGACCAGATATTGTCTTGTGGTCTGGATCAGCACGCCTTGTTCACCTGGTAGAGTTAACAGTGCCATGGGAGGATGCTGTAGATGAGGCTTATGAGAGGAAGAAACTGCGGTATGCTCAACTAGCCACTGAAGCGGAACAGCGAGGATGGAGAGTTCGGGTTTACCCAGTGGAGCTGGGTTGTCAAGGATTTGTGGCACACTCTACAACCCGGTTTCTCAGAGACATTGGATTCAGTGGCCAAGAGTTGCGTTGCACAGTGAAGAACTTATCTGAAGCAGCAGAGAGGAGCAGCAACTGGCTGTGGTTGAGACGGAAAGATTCTGGCTGGGGATATCAAGCACAATAGAAAGAAAGAAACGCTGATGTACAGGAAAGTAAGTTGGGCTGAGTTGAGTGGGGGACGGAGGAGGGTGATTCTGGGACGCCAGAATCACTGTTGAGCCCTCTTGAGGTGTTGTGGGCTAGTCGATGAAACACCGAGGATGGAAGGTACCCACTTGAAGACCCCAGAGATGTACCCTACTTAGCTCAATCCAGACGGTTGTCATGCTGATGCGCTGGGGTCCCAGATACACAAACCCCTATGCCCCTGATATGTCCTCGCCTTTCTCTGACCCAGGCACCAATGGGAGCTGCGATGGACTCAGCGGAGAAGGCTGGGAGGATAAAAACATCCGGAAGTTGTGATATCATAAATATTTCCACTGCAGGACCAGGGGCTGGGCATTGTATCATCTTGCTCACGAAAAAGACACTTAGTGTACATAATTCATAGAACTCAAGTGAGATAAAAAGGGTGATGAGAATTTGCCGTCTGCCTAAAACAAATCAAACGAAATACAAATCACTCTCAAAATACATTTAAAATCACACACAAATCTAAAATTATACACAATTAAAAAAAATATACAAAAATAATACAAATTCTTAAAATATTATCATGCAAAACTAAACACACAAAACAAACATGCAAAAAGGAATGTATCTTTCCCACTGCTATTTTCATGAACGTAACCTTTCTATTTCTTATTCCTTCTAGTTCAATACCAGTAAAACAACATGCAATGCAAAAGTAATAAATAATGAAAACGGTCCATGCAAAAACGTTCTCATGCCGAGCCCTGGTTGATTATATGTAATGGGCTGACCCTGGTTGGTCCGGGGTCAGACTGGTATCTTGCCGGGCTGTAGTTTCACGGCTTGGTTCAGGGTCGGCTGCACAAAACGCACAGTAGAGACGGCTCTTCATGGGTCAGGTTGCTGAAGTGCACTAAAGCAAACCATCCCCTGACAGTTTTCCTCCAAAACCGCCACAGGAAGGCAAAGCCCAATGCCGGACCCTGTGGGTCCCCAGCCACTGGAAATGACCTTGGCAGTTACACTGTGATTTTTCTTCATTTCTTCTAGTGAGAATAAATCTGCATGTTCCAGTATCAAACCACTTGCCCTTTTAAAGGGAATGCTTCATAAGCACAGTATATTATAAACCTCTGAGCTTGAGGTTTGGAGTAGAGTGATCATTTTCTCATTTTTTTTCAAGTAGCCTAAGCAAGGCCCATTTGCCTTTCACTCTTAAAATACATTCGTTTTCATCTTGCACGACCCTTATCTAGGGGTGGTTAAAATGAAAAGAGTTTACCATTTTTAAATTTAGTTTACATTTCCCTTACTATTTTATGGTGTTTGTAATAATTCTGACATTTAAAACAATGTCCCCTTTAACAGTGTAAAATCATTTAACACAGTTTAACACCGTCTCTTGCACACTCTTGCCTGCCTGGCCCCTGTCTCCATTCTGCACAGTGTAGGCTTTGCTGTGAGTGTTTCTGATTTCACCAGTGGTGCCAGACTCTCACTGTCCCACACTGCACTGCACTGTTAACAAAGTAGAGTGCAAATACTTGGAGCTCTTTGGTTTGTTACAGCACAAAAGCATGCACAGTGACTGCATTATCTCGGCTATGCCTTTGTGGCAAAACTGACAGCTTTAAACCTCAGCTCAGTCACTGACGGGCTCGTTGTATCTCATTCCTGCCTGACTGTCAATTGAACAAAAAACAAACATGCCTAAAAGTTTTTTTAATTCAACTGAAAGGAATGCTTTATAAAATCTGCATTTTCCTTTTAATTTAGTACCTGTTTCATATCCTGTTAAGCCTGCTCTCTATCCTCTGTTGTTGTTTCTGATTAAACCATTACTTACAATGCTTACTAATTATTACAGTAATATGTCCTTTTTCAACCACTGGTTCTGTTTTTATAAAGTCTCCTAAAAGCTGAATTTCTGGAGTGAGTTGGGTTGAAATTACCAGTAGGGGTGTGTAACTATAATTTCTGCCCTTGAGACACAGTGAAAATGGCAGCTTTGTTCTGGAACAGTGAGTAAGAATGATAAATAACAGTCTAAGCTGAAAAAACACCAGAGAATCAAAGGGAGCAGAAGAATCCTTGCCACAATCAGTTTGATGTTAGCGTTATTATTTCCTCAGGTTTTCACCATTTTGATGATCCAGCTGATGGTGACACTTGGAATTGTGGCTATGTTTACATTCTGGTGCGTGCTTTTCTCTTTTTCCGCTGTTCTTGTGTATTGTCATTTTCAGACTATAATACTCAATGTGTGTGATATACGTGGTGCACAGTATACTCAGGTAACTGCAGAGGCTTTGCTGCTGCATGCAATAATATTACATTTACTTTTTGTTTCTGATTAGGATGGCAGAGACATTTAAGATGATAAGTGGATCAAGTGTCAATCATGTATAACACGTTGAATTTATTATGTTTCTTCTCGTGTTTCTAAATTGAGCTCTACCGAGTGTTTAATAGTTACAGATCAACAGATCAGAAAGACACATAAGAAGCCCCCTAGGTCCTTACTGGAAGATTGTGCCAATTATGAGGAACACTTAAGGAAATTAAAACAGTATTTTATTTGTAATACTGAAGGGTTTTTTTTCAATGGATATTCTACATCTGCTATATAAATATGTAATTGCAGAATAACATATAAAAATATGCAAGGGTTAAATTTGAAAGTTGAAATATGTTTTCCATCCAAATCCATCGCTTTCTATTGTGAAGAACCTGCGTACAAAACAAATGCAAATACTTGATTTTTATGAAAATGAACTCTAACTGTACTGTACCAGAGGTGTGCATTATGCATTGGGTGATTACATTCTAAATATTACTGTGGGAGTTTACACCTGGGTTGGAATAAGGTTAAGTGACTTGTACAGTACAAAGAGTGAGGTCTATTCAGTTTATTTAGCTCTGCTGCTGGTTTGATTAATAAATAATGTAATAAATCAAATATGATACCAGTATAAAGTACAGTAATCCATCGTGTATCCGCCCGTCACATATCCACCCAAACCGCTTATCCGCCATGAGCAGTCTCTTCAGCAATGTTAGTTTATGATTCAATGGAGAAGATTAGTTCATCGTTTGTTGATCCTACCAAAGTGTTCATACACTGTGTTGTATGTGCTGTGTGCACTTCCATTGCTGGTAGTGTCACGCCAAGCTGTTCAGTGTGTTGATATGTAAATAAATCCTGTTCGCCTGCAGAGCGTATCAACTTCAACCTCCGTATCGATCTCCTGCCTGTCAATCAACAGCAAATGCACGCACCCACACAGCAGACAGCTACTCTGTCACAAGCATTAATACCCTGTATTTTTCTAAACAAGGCATTTAGGGTCGCTCCCTAATAAAAGCTTAATCTCAAAACAATAATTGTGTGAAAATAGTTATTGTTACAGCTGTGTATAATGGTATTTAAAACAGGATTCATTTATCCGCAATTTTACATATCCGCCCTTACTCTGGTCCCACCGCAGTCGGATACCCGACGGATTATTGTACAAGTATTTAATAGCCGCATAGCTCTAGAAAACAGGCAACAAGCAGATGAATTTACTGCAGCAGGTACCAACGCAGGCGTTTTTCTTTTTTGAACATAACTCAGGGTTGCTAGTTGTCCATCTAGCCTGGCTGGCAGCTTGTGCACAGAAATCACATTGCTGAAATACATCACGATGTGACAGATAGCCTTTCGCAACCACAAGTTTTGAATCCGTATACAAAAAACGATGCTGTACATAACAAGAAAAGATTTAAATATTTCTCATTACATGTGTTACACAGCTACTTCACAATTCCCCCCAGTGCAGATACAGTATTGATACTAACACTGAACTATATGTATCTGTTTTTTGTCCTTTTTTAATGTTGCAGTGAGTCGGTTAGGCTGTTTGTGCAGTACAACCGGATCCTGTACCTCACCTCCTAGTAAGTAAAAAGTGTATTTGATATCTGAATTTAACTGTGTTTAGCAATGTTAATCCTGCAGGAAACCAACAGAAGGACTAATAAAGAGTTAAAATGTGGCTGCATTTAGATCTGCCACTGTTTAGATCACTAAAATAGATGCCTATATTTGGTGAGCTGTCAAGAAAAGAAAAAAAAAAGTATAATATGCTTAGTAAATCCTAAGCAGGGACACCCATTCATTGTTTATTAAAACTTGGTACGGCCTCGTAAGTTTCTTTTAGTAATATTATACAATCTACTCTTCACAAAAACAAGGTGATTAATTTCCTTTCATTTCAGCATCACGTTCATGGGATCATACCTGGTGTTGGTGTGCAGTACAAGTGCCAGGTAAGGTGTGGCAGAGTTGGCAGCAGCTCTAAATGCCAGGTCAGAAATCACCTGTGCATTCTGACCTGTTTGATATTTTGATTGGTTTCCATTTGACGGATATGTTCTATCATCTACAATTTCCTAATATATATATTTTTTCTTACCTGTTTGATATCCTATTATGTGTTTTCATTGTCATTCTCTACTTTTGTTTCTGATTTGATCATAATTTTCTATTATTATTATTATTATTATTATTATTATTATTATTGTTCCATTGCTTCTGAAAAGGCTCCTCAGGGCTGGTTTTGATTCAGTGAAGTGATTTCATTGTAGTGTTGCACAGGCTTCAGTGCATAATGCTTCACCTACAGACTTTTGAGCAACACTAATATGTTTTGCTTTTCAGAAGCATTTTTTTGCTTGGCAAAAAGAGAATCATACAGCACACACATGATATGATATTTAACACAAATAAGTATTGCATTTGGAAAATGTAGATGACATAAAGCATACCTTTAAACTTAAATAGTATATATTAGTGACACATATCTAGGGCTTCTGATTTTGACACAATTAGAACAAGAAATAGTAGTTCCCGGTGCAATTATAATGTTTCGAGTATATCTTACTATTTTTAGAAATAGTGAAAGTAACATAGATATCAGAACCTAAAGACTTCTAATTGAAACATTTGTAATTGATATTAAGTTTCTTTTAGCGTTTCTAAATTCAGCACTATTGATTGTTGACTAGTTTTGGATGTGTCTATTACTATAACAGAAATAATTTTACAGCCAGCTGACTTTAAAAAAATAATAATAATGTAATGTATGAAACGTTTTCACTGAGAAGTCTTTATCAGTGCCTTTGCATGTTGTATCACCTTTGTGCTGAAGTTTGACTTCACTTCCTGTCACGGCCTGATGTTCTCTCTGATGATGGTGCTCCTGCTCACTGGACTATAGCTGGTGTTCACTGCCCCCTTCGGATATGTAAGTAACCATGACCAAAGACACCGTCCCTCCTGGAGAACAAGGCCTGTTGACACAAATAACTGAAACGCTTTTCTTAGGTTTGTACAGCCCCAGGATAGTGAAGTTCTGTAACCCTACCGTCTAAGTGTCTAATTATATATATGCTTGTTTCTGGTTTCAGATTCCATGGTTACAGACAGCCTACTCAGGACTTGGGGCACTTGTCTTTACTGTGGTATGTGTGGCGGGGTGCCAGTCCCTGTGCATAGTTTTTGTGTTTTATGTTGTATGTGGTGTGTGTGTGTATTGTACATATGTATATGTATTGGGTGCTTGCACGTCACCGCCCGGAGGTGCCTGTACATCACCGCCTGGGGGTCGTTTTCTGCTGACCCCTGGGGATGTGCTGTGGCCTCTGGTGGAGTTTTTCTGTTTTATGTTGTATGTGGTGTGTGTATGTATTGGTGCACGGGGTATAATGGGGGCTATGTAGCATGGATGATTTCAAATGTATAGTTGGATTTAGGCACAGGGATTGCACAATCACTTCACGTGCAGATAAAATTTGTATTAGTATGTGGGCACGGGGTTTGCACAAATTAGTTCATGTGCTGGGATTCAAGTGAATGATTAATTAGTAATTGAATCCCAGCACAGCTGTATGTATGTGTGTGTGTGTGTGTGTGTGTATATATATATATATATATATATATATATATATATATATTGGGGTGGGTGTTCAGGGCGAAAGAAAGTGAGAGGAATGGAGAATAAATTAAAACTAAATAGCAATTGCTACTCGTGCTGACATACGGTAGATCGGCTCGATACTTGTGTGTTTAATGTTTGCCGTGTTTTTTCTATTTGTTTTGGCCAACGTGCCGTTTTGTTTTGAGAGAACTCAGAACAAAAAATGATCGGTAATGCAAAAAGTGCTAATAATGTTACTGTATGTTACAACTCGATGCGCACTCATATAAGTAAATGTATACTAATAATGGTAATAATAATGCACCACAGTTGTATGTGCCTGAAGGCTGCTTCTCTAGTTCCTGCAGTTCCTTGTCTTCGATGTGCAGTTGCTGATGGGGAACCGGCGCTACTCCCTGAGGCCGGAGGAGCATGTGTTTGGAGCTCTCTGTCTTTACATGGACATCGTCTACATCTTCTTCTTCCTGTTGCAGCTCTTTGGAAGTCGAGAGTGAACCCCAATCCTTCCTTCTCTGCACTCACTCATGGTTAAACACCAGCCCCCCGTCTCCCATCGCTCCTGTGCATAGTCAGACCTGCCGCTCTAAAGAGGTCTGAAACTCTGGACCAAAGGGAGTCCTTTCGTGTCCCGGTTCGTCTCTTATTTATTTTTTTTTTATTGTCTACTCGGAGCCTTCCACTATATCCTGTTACTGCGGGGTAAGGCAGTTTGGTCTTCAAGCACTAAGGGTCTCGATTTTAAACTCAACCAAACCACTACTGCCTCACTCATTGGGAGTATCCAGGTAGAATATTAAGTAGACATTTTGTTTTATTAAGCGGAGAAAAAATTTAATTTGGCAAAAACAGGAACCAAACACAATATAATTCAAGGACTCTTATCCTATTATTTGTGTCCTCTATGATTCTTCATTGTTGTTTCTGCTTGTATGATTATTTACCAGACTTAAAAATAATTTTAGCAGAAATGCGCTTTTACAATCACTTATCAAAGCCAAATTTCTGAAGCGGTGAAGCAGTTTGAAAAATGAGAAATTTGATTTTTTTTTTTTAGGAAGTGGTTGAAAAAAATAGATTTCTGCTGGGATAGTTGGTAAATAGTGATCTAAGCAGAAACAGTAAAAGATGATGATAGGAACACAAGTTCATTTAATGTTGTTGGTTTCTCGTTCTGTAACCTTGACATTGATTTTTCCAGACTTGAGTGAACACTTTAAAATTGAACACAGTATCTCCTGAAAACACAGCTTTTTATATACTGGGGATGTTTCTTCTGAAGTTCCATATATTTATATAAAGCACAGTACGGGTTACAATTCATTTTTATTCACATGTTAAAAACAAATCTAAAGCTATCTAAAATCCAACCAAAACAACAATAACTATAAAACAAAACTAAACTGATGAAAGGGTTAAAGTCAATGTTAATGCAAATAAAAATTGTGACGCTGACCATTTTTTCTGCCATCCAAATAGATTTAATTATTTAAATGATATATTGTATTTTATTAGCATCCTTCCTAAATTAAAAGCTGATCAGAACTGAGGTGCGAATTAAAAATCAGAAGTTAAAACCAATTTTATTGGCTGCAGTACATTCTCATTAAGTGTGTGATCTTCCTCTAATGCACTAGATGGCACTGCGATGCAGGCTGAAAGATTTTTAACTAAAAACCTGTAATATACTGTAATATCAAAGCAATAACACCCCCAGGATTGGAGCGTCTATGCAGAATCCAAGGGCTCCTCATTTTAATGTGTCAAGAACCAGCCACCAGTTAACTCCTTTGTGCCAGCAAGGTGTGCCTGTATACAGTTAGTTGTACCCTTTATTCAATCATCGTGGTACATTTTCTTTTCAAAACAGGATGCCTTACATGGAATAAATGTGCAACGAACAGAACTACAGTTTTAACCTGTATATAGAATATTATACAAAGTAAATATGCAGTAAGAATAAATAAATAAATACATATTTTGCAGACCATTAGCAATCACTTTATCATAGAGGAATAAAAGACCTACTTTGCTTTACCCATTATTAAATCTGTCGACTATTTTGAAATGTATATGCTCAGATGAATTGTTTTGCCCTATAGTCCCTAATTTTACTGTTCCAAAATGAATGCTGGGAGAGGTCCCTTGTGCTCCCAGCCTACTTCACTCTGTTAGCAGGTGTCACAAAACCACTATGTCAATATTATACAGAGAGCTGCATTCATGATAACCCTGATCTCTAACACAAATATGGCATTAAATGAACTGTCAAACTGCAGCCTTTCTGTGTTGTAAAATGCTCAGCCCACTTTCCAGATCCAGCATTGTACAGCTATGGCCAAAAGTTTAGCATCACCCTATAGAATTGCCTCATTTTGCTTCATAAAGTTGAATGTAACCTGCTGAATAATGTTACATTTACATATTGAATTACATAGCGCTTTGTAGTTTACCATATACTTAACGAAAAACTAACAAAAATTGAAAAATGTGATGTTTCGAAATTTAACATAAAATACTGTACTACTATTATGGCTTCCAATAGACTTTTGAGATATCAATTTGTAGTTTCTTTGATTACATGATGTTAAAATCAAGATCTAAATTATGTTCATATAGTATTATTATTATTATTATTATTATTATTATTATTATTATGTCTCAATCCTAAAATTCTAGGTGATGCAAAACTTTTGGTCATAGCTGCATATAGCCAAATCCTGATCTCATCAGCTACAAGAAACAAAGTTGGGCATGGTAAGTACTTTGGGAGAGGGGACCCACAATGTGAAACTAGTTACTGCATATAGTGGTGTTTGTACTTCGGTATCGTCTTTCAAATGAACAGAGATACTGTCTGCTCTGTTGGCATTAAAGATCCCATACAAATCTTTCTAAGAAGAGCACATGTTTTTTTACCCTGGTGGTGTCACTGATATGTCCCATGACATGTCAGAGAAATTTAAGCTTTTCATCAGCTTTTATAGACCAGGATCTTTGTGTCATCAGCATTCAAACCAGTGTGCGCACATACAAAGCGTCCTTGTGAATGCACACTAATAGGAGGCTACAGTATGAGATAAAACCAAGACAGTGACTGTATTCACCATGTAGAGTGTAACAGATGGGCAGACACGAATACGCATAAGCAACCTCTTTCAGAATCAACTGCGGACGCTGTTTTTAAAAGCGGATCACTACCACCAGCCCAAAGCAGTTTCCATCGTAGCTCATAAGCAGCAAAGAGACAAAATGATGGATAGTACCAAGTGCATTGTTCAACAGGAGAGAACACTGAGCATTGAGTCTCAGAGGTTAAAGGAGAGAACACTTAGCATTGAGTCTCAGAGGTTAAAGGAGAGAACACTGAGCATTGAGTCTCAGAGGTTAAAGGAGAGAACACTTAGCATTGAGTCTCAGAGGTTAAAGGAGAGAACACTTAGCATTGAGTCTCAGAGGTTAAAGGAGAGAACACTGAGCATTGAGTCTCAGAGGTTAAAGGGAGTACAAAGAACAAGGAATTTCCAATTGCCATTTTACTTTCTATTCTGTTGTATTGTTGTTCAGTTTGTATTTATCTAAAAATAAATACAGAAATCAAATTACTTTTTTTATTTATTTTTCATTTTTTACTTTTAAGAATAATAAATAAGTGAATATTGCTAATGCTGTATGTACCCTGCAGTGACGGTGAATGCATCATCCGGTCTGGTAGCTTCCCCACCTCCCTGGTCTGTTTAATGTGCTGTGGATAATGTGGTTTCCCAGAGGCATAGAGGCTAAAGCTCCATCTATTCTGTGTGTATTTCGCGAAGTTCCAGAATTAAAAGACAGCTGCAACTGCAATTTATCCAATTAACATTTTGGACACAGTAACTTTGTGCTGCTATATACTGTATGTATTATTGGTATTTAGCTGTGCCACAGCAAGGTTATAGTGCCCCAAATGCTGCAGTATTGGTACACTGCTGCCCTTTCTTGTAATATATTGAATAAAAATATGTTAAGTTAAATACTGGTGTCAGTTTTATTGTATTAGTTGTCTGCTTTTAATGTTTAATGTGATATGTTTTTAAATTGCAAATTTAAAAAAAAGACTGAGGCTGATTTAAAAATGTAATTAACAGAAATGATACCCACAAAAGCTGCAGCAGTATTTATAATGTATATAGAACGAATTTGACATTTTTACCCCACTGCCCCCTCGAGGCAATTGCACTGCTATGCTGTACAGAGGGGCGCTTTGTTGACATCAAGGATGAGAGGGTCTGCTCTGCAGAATAACTACTACAGAACCCTCCAACTGCAACACAGTGCCTGTGAAGACTCTGCTCAGCCAGGACCGTCACAAAGACCCACAGTCACTGGGAGGCCGGGACTTTGGGAGCAACAGCAGTAGGTTAGTTTAGGGGATGTTGATCCCAAACAGTATAGAGAGGGTTTGTGTAGTGTAGTTGGTTCCCGGAGTGGTACGTCTCTTTTAATGAGGCTAGCGCTCACCTTGTGTGATAAACTTTTATTTGTAGTGTGGTAAAGTATGGGGTAGAATAGCAGCAGGGAGATATATTAGTCCCCGTATCACTAGGAGCATATACCCCATGTACCACCGCAGGTGCAGTGAAGACAGAGATGTAGTTCAGAGGGACAGAAAACTACATCTCCCAGAAGGCAATGGTCTAATGAGGCCAATCAAGTATAACAAATTAGTTAATTATACAGCTGGTTACAATTAACTAGTACAGGCTGGTATAAGTATCAGACTGGGGCAATGAATCTTAACACATAGCACAGTATATAGGTCACTTCCTGAATCCACTTTCTCAAAATCATAGCAGCTTCATTAAAGATACTTATGACTTAATTAGTAAGATTAAGTGCCTGACGGTTCACGAAAATGTTTTTTTTTTTGTGGACAGTTAATACACCAATATTGAGACCACATTAGGCCTAGAGACAGTCAAAAAACGTTTCCACAAATATCCAGACGATCAACTTTTATAATTAATAGAAATTATTTTAAACAAAAAATATTTTCAATTTAATAATAAAAACTTTCAACAAGTAAAGGGAACCACTATGGATAAGAAATGTGCACTTCCTTGCACTAATATTTATATGGCCTCATTGGACGAAACAACAAATGTAAACAATTACCATTGGCATATTACTGATACTTAGACGACATCTGGGGAATATGGGAACAAGATAAATAAAGCGTCATGCAATTTGTGGAAACTGTTAATTACCACCACCGGCCAATTAAAGTAAAGGTCACTACAGACCCTACCTACATTGCTGTCTTGGATACAGCAGGTTTTCTTTTCAACACAATTTCCCAATAAAAATCTTTAAAGACAACACGTTTCTCATCCAAAGCACATTTTCATTATTACAACTCAATTATCCAGGTTTCACAGAATTTCCGCAGATTTCTCATACGTTAATGACGCCACACAGACATTATTCCAAGCTGCGTCGTAACCAGAGACATTCTACCGAGGTCAAACATAGGTTTCAAGCTACAGTATAGCTGGCAGTATTTATATGACCGCTTGGTATTTACTATTCAACCTCCAAATCTGTGTTACACGGCAAACCAACGGAGAAAATGAAAGAGTCTTTTGTACTTTACCAGACTTTTTACATGAGCATCAGCATTGATGACCTCGGTGTCCTCATAGCTAGTTACAGCCATGATTCCAAGCACTTTGGAGGGAAGAATATTCAAAAAGACTTCTAACATCTGTTAAGTCAGTTGTAATTCCTTTTGTAAGCAAATTATCCACCTTAAGCCAAAAGACAAATACTGTTCAAGCACAATTTCCAAAATGTACATACTAAGATTCTGGCTTTAAATCAGTTCAAAAGTATTTCTGCTTACAGTAGGAATACACATCTGAAAGACATGTAAGTTACACCCTAAACTCGGTACTGACAAACCACTACAACAGACAGACATTAATCGGCACCTCAAAATACAATCCCATACTACAAACGAACTCACTTTCAAAATAGAACAAAATATCCCACTAACATGCTGCTGTATCTATGCGATTCCATGTACGATATGTAAGTTATTCTACACAGAGGAAACACAAAAGGGTTTAATAAGCAGATTAAAACAACACCTCTACAATGTTAGAAATCATTCAAAAAAAAACTTCTACATCCATTTAGTTCAACACTGTGTGAATCATGTCTTGAACCATATGTTTTTTAATTCAAACCAGAAATCAAAGAAGAAACGTGAAGTTAATATGGATTGCTAAACTTTACCAGTGGTTTGAATGAAAATAAAGATATCAATTATTAAACATATAGGGTATGTACAGGCATGCTTCCAATAGATTTAGGGGTGATAGCCACGTTTCCCATAAAAAAGATAAATTAAGGACATTTAAAAAATATACTTTTATTTATTTGTTTACTTATTTATGTATTGAACCTTGTAACTATTTTTTTTTAGCCTCACAATCCACTCATTTGGCGTGGACTCTCCCAGTTGGTGTATTAGTACATTACTGTATGTTGCCCCTTCAGTCTGTAATAACAAAACAATGTGTTCAAGGTTAATTATCTTGGAGAATTAACCTTGTGACTAATCTGCATGGCTGTTAGTGATACTATGGGGTTGATGTAAGGATACTTGCAAAGTGATTTGCAGCTGCAAAACACCCATATTGCGGCCAAAATCGGCCACTAAAAATGCGACGTATGTGAAGAATGATTTTCACCTGGCATTCTACACCTGCTATCAAATTACCACTTTGCCATCAGTAATCTATTTAAATTATATTGAAATGTATTCAAATGAAGAAAAGAGCATGGAATTGGGTGGGGATCTGGAATACTAAGCAGGCGCAAACATTCTAATGAGATGTAAAGATTTTGCCTTGCACTTGGGCAATTGCTGACCCTCCAAACACTTTGCACCTCCTCTGACAAGGTGCAAACCATTATAGACGTGAGTAATTAAGAGCTGTATAAAACCACACACCTTCAGAGTACAGAAGCTAAATAGCCCGATGCACAGGCGACCCTCATTATCATGACTGTGGCATATCATCTGTGCGTGTTGAGTAACTTGCATTGCTCTTAAGCTTACATAGGCCGCAGTGCAAAATAATTGCCTGCCCGCCAGGCAAACTGGATTTTGCAGCCTCAATTGTTTGCACTGCGCCTATCCTTACATCAGCCCCTATATTAGAACAAAGCTTTTCCAATTTTTTCAGATAGATTTTTCATAAAAGTAATTCTTTCTAAACATTGCTAGGATTAACAGTCACATTCTCTATATGTCTACAGCCCCAAATGAGAGTCTACACTGGAAGCGAGCGATGCAAGCAAATTTTGTATCTACATCAAAAGCTAATATTTCAGCAGAAACTGACACATGACCCTGTCCTTATCCCTCCTACTGTTCTCCCACCCAATCCCACACAAGACCGAGGCGGCCCTTTCACAACACCACTCACGCAGCACATAGACTACAGAACAAGCAAGCAAAGCCAACGCACACCAAAGAGAGAGCGAAGTCGCCACAAACCCAGGAGAGAGAGAGGTCCTGCTGACAGGGGGAAAAGGTAAAACACACAATCACACTCGCAGTAGTACAACACAATACACCCGCGGTGCCCACAAAACAGTACACAAACAACTATTTACATAATTTCCCCTTGTCGTCCACCCTCACCCACAGTCCCATCAGTCCATACTGCATTAAAGCTGTTGCAGGTGGGGCTGATCCTGGAACTGGGGTTGGGGCAGAGGTTGGGACTGACCTGGGGAACTGACTTTGTTTCTGATTGGTCCATTTCACTCTAGTCACTCGCGACTGGCGAACACATTTCTATTCCTGTGGAGTTGCTCGTGTCGCTCACAGTCAGTGTAGACGCACCCCTAGATTACACTATAGTGCAGGGCCCCCAGTAGAATTGGGGCCCACGCGAGGTCTCCATTTGTTCAGGACATTTTACATCTGACCGGGCACAATACCAATTGCCCCATGGCCTCAACCTACTGGGCGAGATCAGTCCCTAGTCCTACGTCAGAGGCATCAGTCTGCAGGATAAAATGTATGAACAGAATCATGCCTCTTTAAATTTTTTAATTAGGGGGTTGAAATTTTAGAATAGAAAGACAGGTAAAGGTAAATGTGTACGATGCGGGAGGCTGAAGGAAATTCAAATGTCTGCAGCTGGCAAGAACAGTTTAAGTCCATAGTGTTTGTTTCTCTCTTTTATAGCAGTGGTGCGCAAACTTTTTCTATGCCGCCCCCTTTTCTTATCCCCCCCCCTTAACAAACTGTTGAAAACGTGTATCACAAATTTATAAATGTTGAAAACGTGTATCACAAATTCAACATGTAAAGTGTTTTTCAGATTTATCTGTTAGGTAAATATTGAATTGCCAAGTGTAAAAAAAAAAAGATTTAAGTTACATGTATTTTTTCACAGAATTATTTGTTAGAAATGTTAGCTAAATGTTTAACAAGCATGTCCAAATTGCATCTCAGCAATGAAACTGCCCAGAAATGTTTGAATAGTGTTGTTTTCTTTTGCTAAAGTATCATTTTTGATAAATGGATTTCATTTGTCTGTTTCTTACTCTTGGATCAGGGGTGAAATTCTGCTGGTACTCATCGGTACTCTGTACCGGGACTTATTTTGATGCCGGTACTGGGTACCAGGACTTATTTAATCTGCTTTTCATCCAACGTCGATGCATTCCATCCACTCACACAGTCAACTGACGCAACATTTCTCAAATGTACTTTCATTCAGCACAGTTCGTGCTGCTTGTATCCTGTTTCCCGCCCATTTTACTTTGTGTCAGTGCTTATTCGTTGATCAGTGCAACGTGAAAATAACGGTATGGAGTAATTATCATTTTTACAATTTGAAATATTCAAAACCAAATACTGCTGCATATGAATTTGAAGGCAAAAATCCACTTCAGTGTTCGCCAGAAATACATAGTTGATAAATATTAGAAATAATTATCACAACGCGTTTTGCCTTGCACAGATTTATCATATTGCCAGAATTTGCACGAAATTTTCTAAAATGGCAAGTGATGTGTGGCCAGTAGGGATTAACAATAAAAAAAACAGGATCAAAGTGCAGCTTCAGATTTGGTAAGCGAGTCAGAATCAGGATACAGATGGAGGTGTGCTTCATGCTTTTCAAACACTGGCCCAAGTTGCAAGGTACATGTTAAGCATAGTGATCAACATTGTGTTTTGTTGTGATCCTAGTGTTTTCTGTTATGAGGACTGTAATAAACAAAAACCAAAATGGTGAAGTGTTTTTTCTTTGTACAATGCCCTCTTTTAGAAAACATTTTGAAGAGTTTATTTTGGTTCACGGGGCGTGAGCTGGGTGAAGGATAAGGCAGAAGAAGCAGCAAGGAGAGTTAGTAGGACAGAAGGTGGTCACTGACTGAGGGCGACGATGCCGACACATCCCAGGGGCAGAGGACCCAGCAACCGAAACGGGATAGAAAAGATGGTCGCTGACTGAGGGCGATGATGCCGACACATCTCAGGGGCGAGGACCCAGCAACCAAAGACAGGATAGAAAAGGGGTCGCTGACTGAGGGCGACGATGCCGACACATCCCAGGGGCAGAGGACCCAGCAACCGAAAACACATGAGGGTTATGATTCGGAGAGCCGCCCCTCGAGAGGAGATGAGAGGGGTACCCAGCATCTGAGACTTCTGTAAGGGGCGCACGTAAAACCCCTGATTGGCTGAGACGTCACGCTGCCTGGGACCTGAAAATAAGGATAAAGCATAGAGGGTAGTATAGGACTCAGCACGAGCGACCACGTCCTGAAAGAGAGGCAAAATAGAACAGAGCCTCAAGTGAGGTAAGATAAGCGCAGGAGCTGCGACAGGACAGAGTTTGGCCGGGGGTCCGCTCTGACTCACATGGTGGGAACCCCCCTGAAGGTAAGGGAGGCGGATGCCTAGCCCTGAGGTCGGGGAAGTGAGACTCACTTGCCCCCCAAAGGATGGACCCCCGGCACCTCACAAAAACTCCCACACCATGAGACAAACAAAAGACTGCACGTGCCAACGCATAACATAAACAAAAGACCAGAAGGACAAACAGAGGGAGATTAGTAATTGTTAGTAGGATGTGACTATGTGTATACCTGCCGCTCAGTGGAGAGGAAAAAACCTCTTGAGGCCGATTAGGGGAAAACCTCTGCTGGCCCCGGCGGACAGGAAGCCCCCACTCCAGGCATACTAGCGATTTTTAAAAGTGGGCAGCAAATATATGAGAGGAGGATGGATGAATGAAAGAATCCACTGCAGAAGAGGGCCATCTCCCTACATTCCTGATCTGGCTGTGATTGATGTTGGCCTTCGCAGCAGAGGGGGCTGTGCCTACAGAATGATTGGGGGCGGGGGGGAGGCCCGCTCTGGAGGCGATGTAGGTTGAGATCCAGTGACAGAGTGATCCTAGGAGTGAGAGAAATCAATGAGGGGGTAGAGTAGAGGAGGGAGGCTTGCTCTGGAGGGTGGAAAGGTGGGTTGAGAACCAGTGATGAGTGATGATAGGAGCGAGAGGAATCAATGAACTGAGGGTCCTGGGGAGGTAGAGTAGAGGAGGGGGGTTCTTTCTGGGAGATACCTTGATGTTGAAAGAAGGGGCAGATAGGGGACTCTACTTGACAGCTGAATAAACTAACCACGTTGAAATTGATCCCTTTTGGAGGTACGACCGAATGGTGAAGTAAATTAGAAGCAGAAGAAACTGCGAGTTCTGAAGAGACCGAAGAAGGCCGAGATGCAGATGAGATACCTTGACGTTGAAAATAAGGAGCAGATAGGGGAATCTGCTTGACAGCTGAATTAACTGACCGCGCTGAAATGGATCCGTCTGGAGGTACACAACTGAATGATGGAGTAAATTAGAAGTAGAAGAAACTGTGGATTCTGAGCTCCTAAGGAGACCGAAGAGGGCTCAGCTGCAGATGATCTCCATAGGTAGATCCTTGTATGGGGAGAAGTGGCGTTTCCAAAGAGTAGAATGAGCAAACGGAGAATGTTCATTGATGCGGACAGCGGGAAGGTGAGGCAGAAGGGAAGGCTCTTAAGAATCAGCTGTTAGGCAGATGGTCTCAATGAGGAGATCTTCGTAGGGGGACAAGGAAACTTTCTGAAGAGTAGAGATGAGTGAATGGAGAAGGTCTGTTGATATGGGCAGGCGGGAAGGTGCAGCAGGGGGGGGAACTTTTGAAGATTCTGCGAAGTCAGACGAACGACTGGTATGGAGAGAATGGTGGGAAGAGAGAATATCCCTAGCGTGGACGATGAAAGCCATGATCTGGTTTGATTGAAGGAATAGGATGAATCCGATTCTGGCACAGAACGTTTAAAACACTGACCAAGCTGTAGAATATGAAGCTTTCGAAGGAGGGAGAGGGCTGCAGATATGAAATGCTGAGCAGATTGAAGGAGGTTACTGAGAGTAGGATTCAGTCAAATAGCAGCTGGTGAAGCTGGGGAGTCTGGGGGGGGGGGGCCAGCTGACGGAACTTGGATACTAAAAGTGGAGGCAAAGTTCAGCACGCTTTGTGCTCCATTTTCTGGAATGGAGGGCAGAGATGAGATGTTGACTATCCTATGTCAGTTAATACGGGATCGATCTGCGGTCTGCTACTATCATGTCTGCTTGAAATGGAAAAGGTGAACTCACATTCAGAGACTGGGTTTCACAACTCCAGTTATTCTCCTAGTAGTGGAACTCCTTAACTCATAAACAAGACAGATTTCCAGTCTCACACCGCGTCTCTCACCATGTATTAATGCCGTAATATTTAAGAGGATGTGTGGACATATGAATAGATTGCTGAGAAAGTCAAGCACCTCGTATTTTTTTTTTTTTTGATTAGATGGAGATTAGCATTAGCCTTGACTGCGGAATGCTTCCACGATCTGCGTATTGGAGGAAAGCGGAAGCGTTGGAAGATCTGGAGTAGTGCAGGTACAGATTTAGACTGTAAACTAAAGCAACTTTGCATGCTATAATAGTGAGTAGATCTGAAGAGGGAGCAGAGATCTGCTGAAGCAGTGATCTGTAATAGTGAACGGTGGACAGCCATCGGTAGAGTGTGGTGGTCTGCTGCAGAGAGCAGAGATCTGCTGAATGCGGTGGATATTGGACTTGGAGTATTAAGGTGATTTAGATGAAGCCAGAGATGGGGCAGAGATGAAGAATGCATAGATCTGAGGCCGCTGTAGAACCCGAGAGGATGAAGGCGGCATTGCTCTGAGGCTGCTGCAAAACCTGTTGGTCGGGAACAGTCTATGAGTGTATTGTCTATTGCAGGATAGGAGGGCACTTGACTGAAATGTTGATAGTTGTAGGACATGATTTCCGAATCTGACTAGCAGCTCACGTTGATGAAATGATAACTTTGAAGGCTGAATAAAGTGCCTTGGTGAAAATTTGTCGGTTTGGAGGAGAGGAGCCAGATGAGGAAGCACGAATCCGGGAACAGGAAGAGGTCGCTGGAATGGATGCCTGATGCAGGGAAGCTGAAAGTTAAATGTGACTGTAGATTCTGAGCATCTCAGAAAGCTGATAAGTGCATGGCTTCATGACCAGGTCCTCAAAGGGGCAGGTAGAGTTGAAATTGAAGCATGTCAGTTTATATAGGTAGACAAAAAGGTCGAGGCAGGA
Organism: Acipenser oxyrinchus oxyrinchus; assembly: GCA_030684275.1. NCBI lineage: Eukaryota > Metazoa > Chordata > Actinopteri > Acipenseriformes > Acipenseridae > Acipenser > Acipenser oxyrinchus. Next base: position 83,177,266 of record CM060249.1, read on the forward strand.
GGGGAACTCCCGAGAATCCATCAGAGTGAGAACAAGCTCTTCAGAAAGCACCTGTAGCTCCTCTGTTTTTTCCCCTGGGACATATCGCCCTCCCTTAAATGCGCTTTACTTGCTCTTATCTGCCCCGTATTTTACTGCATTTAATCCTGTACTTCAGAGTACTATAATCTGTCAAGTGTTTAATGTATTTGCTTACAACTAAGTCACCCTGGATAAAGGCGTCTGCCAAGAAATAAACAATAGCAAACCGGCTTAAAAACAAACAAAAAAAAACAACAAAAAAAAACAGAACTTGTGGTATTATACTGCCATCCAGCGGTTACGATTGGAATTAACCATTGACTTGAGTTAAGCATGGTAGAATATGAGGTTATTACGATTAAGAAACCTCGTCTATGTAGAACAACGTTTGCTTATTCCCTTAGATTTAAATGATAAATGTTCTAGACATGTTAGGACAGTTAGTCATGTATATAAATAAGTTAACGCAGTACTTAGATGTCATGATTCGGCGCGTTGAATTCGTCTCCACCAGTTGTGAAAGCGCAGCAACAGGAAGCCAGAAGACTGCAGTACTGAGGCACAGAGCGCGCAGAGCCTGATGAAGCTGCCTGGTCACCATGGCAACAAACCACTCCCCGCAGTCAGTCAATGAGGGCGTTGCCGTGGTAACCATGGTCTGTAAGGCGCCGGTGGAAAAGTTGCAGTGCAGCACTATCGTTGGAGCATGTTGTGACCAGTCAAACCACGAGCCGCCACTGGTTGAAATGGAGTTTATAATGGGAAGAATACGTCTTTTAAAAGGTTGAACGTAGCTGATGGAGGTCCAGGGCAGGATCTTCTGATGGAACGGTAATTGTGCTGGCTCTGTGGGATCGGGGGAGGGGCGTCTGATTGCAGGCGAGGAGTAAAGAGAGAGATTCCGCAGACAAAGCTTCGTGGTGGATTTGAATAGAGCTAGAGTAAGGCAATCGCAGACAACGGGAATGTCGATGTCTTGTCGAAGGAGCTTGAAAGTTTAGCAGAGGACCAGTCTTTCTGATAAAGTTGCAGACAGGTTGAGTAATGAAGCTGCGCTTTGAACGGCGCTGTTGCTGAGGTAGAGACTGGATGGAACAGGAAAGACAAACGTTGGAGCTCTTGAAGCCGAAAAGAGAAGCTGACTGAAAAGAAGGATCACCTGAGCAGGTAGGAAAATGATTGATAATATCTTGGCAGCGCTGTGCAGAGAAATGACCTGCAGTGAGCGAGGCAACGAAGTTTTAGATATTAGCAGTGGAGCACGAAACGACGGCGTCTGAGCGTTTGCTACAAAAAACGAAACACTCGACAGAAAAGTTGCAGGTGATCAAGGCTTAAATAGAAAATAGATGCTAATTAGCAGGAAATTAGAAAATTAGAAGATTAGATGATTAGGAGCCACCCAGCTCCACGCCCCCTGAACCACGCAAGCTAACATTTGAGTTTTCACTTGCGTGCACGTCTAAAAAATAGATGTAAACCACAGTAATGATATTACTTTATAAAATGTGCCTTTTGCCACTTTGTTTCTTGTACAGAAACCACAATACCAGGTTTAAAATTAAAATAAAAGTCTACTTTTATACTGTTTCTGCCGGAAAACTTTTTTCTGGAATAGATCATGGTAATTAATCTACACAGAAAAATAACAGAGAAGCACACAGAACATATTACTGTAACATAAGTAAGAAGTAGAAAATAAATAAAAGAAACAGGGATATATGTTCTATTTATGAATGTAGCGTGTACCAATATGTATACATTTTTAAATTATTTATTTATTGGCACACAAATTGTCTCAGTTTTTAAAATGTTTACACCCGGCTGTACCTGCACTTTTTTTGTTGTTGTTGAGAATTTCACCCTTGTCTTCGACCAAATAAACGATGTCCACTGGACTTGTGGATAGTACCTAATTGTTTTAGGTGCATTGTAGAACACGGGTTAACAACTATTGATTAAGTTTCGTTAATAGTTGGTATATATATATATATATATATATATATATATATATATATATATATATATATATATATATATATATATATATATAATGAAAAATGAAACCTCGTCTCATGTTTAAGCATTATGAAAACATTACGACATTAACATATTTAAAATGGCCTTTAAATAACTGCAACTCCATATGATCCTGATTGCGGAGTTGGGATCAGATTTTTGCTCAGCAGTTTTAACTATTCCTTGTTACTGTATATTAACACGCATTTTAATATGTGACTACTCCAGCTGTTAACATTTAATACTTAAGCCTGAATTCTCCTAAAATACTATTTTTATGCTATAGTTACATTTTGTAAATCCCAGCTCCTGACTTAAGCATGAAATAAATAAATAATGAAATGCACTTTTGGAGAAACAAAGATTAACTAAAAAATATTCTGACGGTTTTAGTACACCGAGAATAGCTAGGGTACATTGTGCTAACTGAATAAGCAGCCTAAGTACATTGACTCATCTAATAAACTATAGCCTATGTAAGGCATGTTTCAATCGGTCATAACAAATATGTTATGCATACTGAAGCAGCAATGTAAGCTCTCAACAGGCAACAGCTCAGGTAAAGTAAGCATATTGATACACCGTAAGGTGTGGGCAATAATACGTTCCCATTGACACAGATAGACAGGTAGTTTAACTGCAGTCCACGCCTTTTCTGGAAATCGGCATTGCGTGTTAAACGTTTGATCACCATTGTCTTCATTTTCTGGTTTCTCTGTCAGGATACTTTAGAATATTCACATTTTTTTATTCCCTTGACTTGACAGAGCTTAGCGTTTATATTGTTTCATGTTTATAAATTAATAAAATAGTAAATCAAACATTGTGTGTCGAGGGCGTCACTCGCCGCTTAATCAGGCGCTGTGGATACAGTGAGTGTGGTTGGAGCTTTTTTTTAAATTTATGGACACCATATCACAATAGAAACTCCGCCCTTCGCAGCCTGTGATGCTCTTTATTGTGGAGTTTTATTATATCCTAAGAATCTGGACTGCTAAACCGTGCACAAGAAAAAGAACATAGACCAACAAAACGGGTTCCAGCATTGGTGAATGACGGGACTGCATTCTAAATTCTGGAAATTACAGGGATAGAGGAATAAAGAAAGAGACAGAAGCGTACTAGGAGCAGCAGCGAGGAAGCACACATCAACCCGACCGCTCCCTGGAGAGCCTGTGTGGTGTGTCTGTCTGTGTGACTAAATAAGGGATGCGTTCATGAGCCTGGTTCACATTCTGGACCATTGTAAAATATACATTTTCCTTTTTAACCTGAGAGAAGGAGTAACCAAAGAAGCGTATTTTTGCATACAACTTACTCTTCGCGGAGAAAGGGCTTTACATATTGAAAGACGACCTGGTAATAAACCATAAATATTGTTTTCGAATGATGGCTGAATTGACACTTTAATTGACTCTGGAAGGCAGGAATAAAAGCTATACGTCTGAAGAAGCGCGAGGGCTGATGTAAACAGACACACGCCACCTTCCCCTGGGACTGGGAAACTGCAACTGGGCGCCGTGACTTTCAAAAAACCTTCTCTCCACGCTGCTTTGAAACTGTGCACAATATGGGCATAGCTGTAAACCAGTGCAAGAGGCTGACGTCTATGAGAAAATGGAAAAAATTTAAGTAAAAAACAACAACAACAAAAAAACACGTTTGTCAAAACGATTCTTATCGATGTAAATTGTGATTTTGTTTCGATTTGGTAACTGCTAGTGGTTTCAGGAGGACCTGTATTTTTGACAAGGATGATAAATAAAATAGTAAACCATTTTTGCTAAGAAAAACAAAGTACAGGGACTGACACTGTTAGTATTAATTAGACGCTCATGTAAAGGCAGATGAAGCAATAATGACACTGATGGTTACAATGTATAGAACACCGTGGATTTGTACAGCTATTTGATTTGAAATTGTTTAGCTATAACTGGTAACACTAATTGCACTTGTGACATTTGCGTGCAGGTGAATGGTGGTACAGCGGTAAGTGAAACGACTAACACCAAGACACTGAGATAATCTGTGTATAGCGCAGAGGATTGGCGACAACTCCTCGGTCATTAGTTCTCAAACCAGCCAAATTGGTGCGAGGCTGATCCCGTTGAGACTTGGGGGATGTTGAGTGCAGCTGGTTCTGGGCGTGTGACAAAGGGAGAATGAGAACACCGCGATCGCAGATCAAGCTCGGAGGCCTCTGCTGAAGCAAGTGTATTCTTATATTCCAGCGTCTTTCACGTGTGGCTGACACAATCCCGTGACACCTGCGCTCAATTCTAGAATATCAAAAATAGGAAATAAATATGAATCTCTGTCAACACTAAAATCTGATAACACGCATGGTGTTTCTGAATGATTTTTTTTTAGTGCTTTCTGACTAAAACACAAATTTTCTTTGCCTTAACAATTTTAATTTCTGGTGAAGTTTTTCATTAAATATGGACATGCTACCCAGGTGTTCGCCAATAGAAATGGATTAACCCTTTCACCCCAGGATCCTTCTGGCACGTGTGAGTGGCAGTACCCTGGAAGAGGAAGTTTAAAGCAGCGAGCAGAGAATTGGAGGGGCTGTGGCGTGACACTTGAGCAGGCGGCATCACCTTCATAAATCATAGCCGGGATTAAGGCTACAGGATGCCAGTCAGGAGAGGCCATGTGGCGCCCCAGAACACATTCCTGGATACCATCATCAGGAAATTTGACGGGCAAAGTATTATTATTATTATTATTATTATTTGGATGCAAAGAGAACAACAGAGCCCTGTAATTACTATGATAGTGCAATGTAACTATTGGTTTAGATGTAGCAACAGTTACTATAGGAGTAGGGTTGTGATCATGCACGCGTAATAGTTCATTGAGCCAATGTTCTCCAGGTATCTATTATTATTATTATTATTATTATTATTATTATTATTGAACATTGTAGGAACTGTCAGGGACACCAGTCGTCTATGGCCTATGATGATTGTGGGTCTCTAACCCCAGCATCTCTGCTAGGAACTGCATGCAGCCTGAAGGCTGTTGTAGACAGAAAAATAGATTGAAAAAGTCACTCGGATGTGATGACTGAAACCCAATATAGAACTTGAATTCAGATGTTTAACCAAACCCTTTACCAAGTTGTTGTTTAACTGCTGATTTATTTCATTTTTTGCAATAATTGATTTTGATATCAAAGGTGATCTTTGTGTAAAAGCGCAAACAGTCACAGTTTTTGCACAAATGTATTATATATTTAGAATCTATACAGTTTGTAAACTATTTGTAAATCCTCTAAAAAAAAAAAGCTAACTGCTATGAAACCATGAATATTTCTGGCCAATGTAAAATATTCCAGGATGCTTTTCCAGTTGTCATTTCTCCCCATGAAACGTATTCACTGAATTCTTCTGTGGCGATATGCTGCAATGCAATTGACAGTTTTGTGAAATGTGTCAGTCTGGCTCTTGTGGTGCTAAAAAAAAAAAAAATGGTGTTACAATGCATGGCTTCTAGACAATAATCGAGTCTTGCAACAGAAGGCATAGAACTATGTTTTTCAATGTTCAGGCGTCTGTCTACCCGATTAGGAAGTTTCTTTATATATGACTAAACTAGCTTATTCACCCCTAGATTGGCCATTTATTATAATCGTCAGAGATGTTTTGAGTTGCAACACCTGCTCAGCTCAGCTTGTTTAAATACATGTTTTAATAAGTTCCATTTGCCAAGTCCTTACTGAAGCTGTAAATCACCCAGTCCGACCAGTCACTGTACCTGCAGACATTCTTTATTTTATTGAAATTCCTGGCATGTAAACAAGAGGTTCCAATTCAATGTGTGTGTGTGTTTTTTTAATAACAAGTATGTGGAAGTGGAATATGCTGATTCAATTCCTACTGTTTAAAATATACTATCGGCCATTCCAGCTAAACTGGACTGCATTCAGGTGTTTCCTGATATGCAAACCACATGTGATGGAGAAAAGGGTTCCATGCCGAAGAGCTGTGTAACTCATACAGCCCCACATGGGGAAATGTGTCTAAAGTTTACAAAAAATACCAATTTCATGACTTTTGACCTCATTTACCTCAGTGTTGGGAATGACCAAGGCACACACTCCTCCTCTCTCTATAAAATCAGCATTAGTTTTGAAGGTTGTTTCAGTGGCTTTACAACTGAAAACTGATGTAAGCCTTTGACCTAAGATGTTGAACAATCCCCTCTTGGTCCACTTGCACTAGAATTAAACTTATTGAGATACTGGCTACGTTTTTCCGAGGTGCTTGTTGGTGTTTCAGTGTTCCACCTTTATTATGCCTACAGAATAGAACACTGCCTGCTGAGAAGTACGAGTAGAATTGAGTAAGAGTAGAATTCTACAGTTCCTGGTAGACAACAGCTGCTGAGGCTGATTTTGAATAGGGAAGGAGTGAGTGTAATACTGACAAATAACTATCTCTCTCTCTCTCTCTCTCTCTCTCTCTCTCTCTCTCTCTCTCTCTCTCCTCCCTCATGCACCCAGCAGGAACTATTAGTGAGGGTTCTTCCCTATTGGTTTTAAAAGCAGTATAAATGCTCTTATTTGACAGTTTCACAAGATAACTTTAGTGCTGCTCTTGCATTTTGATAGTGGTTTTACTCAATAGCATCTTTATATGTGAAAGTGGCTAAATGTAAATGTCCCCTTTGTTTTCTCACTTTCCTTAGGTCGTAAATTCATCATCGCCAATGCACGAGTCGAGAACTGCGCCATAATCTTCTGCAACGATGGCTTCTGTGGCATGTGTGGCTACACACGGGCAGAGATCATGCAAAAACCGTGCACCTGTGACTTCCTGTACGGGCCACAGACCAAGAAGAGAGCCATTGCGCAGATTGCACAGGCCCTGTTGGGTTCCGAGGATAGAAAGGTGGAGATTATCTTCTACAAGAAAGACGGTAGGGTCAGCATGTATACTTGCATTGTTGTGCTGGGAGTAAGGCATACTGATCTCTTCTTAGGGGCTAGGCGGGGAGCTAGCAGATTAATAAAGATCTGTTCCTTTGGGGAGGTTGTCTTTTTAGAGAGACAACACTGTTGTCAATGTATATTTAATACTATGAGTTTAAAAGGAAGAAGGATCTCTTCTGAATGTCTTTCAGAAAGGGAGATCTCAGATTTTAGACTATATATATTTTTAGACTGCTGATTTGAGGCACTATCAAGAATGTATGTAACTGAGGAGAGATTAACACAATTGTCAAAGCTCTATACTGCAAGTCATCATTAGAACAACCCTAACTAAAGCACTTCATTTAGAGGCTTGTATTTGCTTCAGCATCCCGTGAGGAGTGCTTGTAAGAAACTGCCGTTCTATAGCTGCTTAAAACCCTAACCACTTCTATTTCCGACTGCATATTTTCAGGGTTTTATAAACTTTGCAATCAGTGGTAACGTCAGTGGGAGGCGAGCGAAATTTCCACTAAAAACTACATCTCCCAGAATACCATATCTTCAGTTACTAGGCAACCATTCGAGGAAACTCCTCCACAGCAAATTCTCTGGTTAGCCCTATTACCTTTACAGCCAATTGGAAGAAGACAATTTCAAAGCTACTCGGAGTCACTGGGTTGTTATTTACATGTGAATTCTTGATGCACGTGCACATTTAGGAGAACAGCTCGAGAAGGTCAGGTTTGTGGGTGAAAATAATGGCCACAGAAAGGGATAGGGTAAATCTCATTTACCAGTGAGCATGATGGAAATGCGCATTTCATGTGAAAATGTTAACAAGCTCTTTCTGTCCTTAAAACTGCCAGTTTTCAGCCATGTTGATCTGCAATAGTTGGGTTGGACAGTTTCATTATATACCTCCGGGTTAATTGTTTTCTTTTTTTCTTTAATTAATAAGTTGTGTGATTAAATTAGTTGAAATATTATTTACTACTAACGATATGCCACCCCACCAATGGACATTATTAAACAACCAGGCTCGAGGCATTTACAAATCACAGCTTTATTACATCAGCTTAACACTGTGCTTTAAACAGTTTCACTCAAACAAGATGTCACCTGACAACCATAGATTTCCAGGTGAGATTCTCTCCTGTACCTGTTCTCTGTGCAAGGAAACCACATTTTCCCAAACTGTTTGCGCAAACAGCATGAGAACGCTACGCATGGCTCATTTGCATCAACCTCTTCCTTTCCCCTTCATTTGCATGACGTCAGGTGAAAAGAGGGTCTTCTCGAGTAAAATAAACTGAGCCAGTGGAAACCCGAAATTAATGATTGAGCAACGAACGAAACTGGACCAGTATGGAAGGTCATCTGGATCTAAAACACATTATTTAGTACACATTTTCCGATATTTACAACAGATATTGATTTGGACTAATCAGAATTAATAAAATAGTATGTTCTAAATAAATGTAAATAACCTACGTATTTTTACAGTTTACAGTAATACCTAGTCATGCCAACTTAGTCGCTTGTAATGACTTTGTATTCACAATGTATTACAAGAGTAGCCAATCATCTTTGGGATGACATCTATTCAGATATGAAACACACTTAAAATAAATAAATAAATAAATAAATTAAATCGAGACTAAGAAAAAAAAATGCAAATATTGCGGCAACAGCAAGAAATGTTCTTATATGATGCAAATACAGATTTGCTGAGTGCTGTTGATTTTAGTGTTACCAGCCCTGATTTCCTTTTATTTTTTTAATTTTTTTGTCCTGGTCAGAAACATTTACAATTGTTTAATTCTCAGTTTAGCCAATGTTTAACTTTTAAATGATGATTAGGTTACGATTTATAGTTATTTTAACTGCTTCAGAGTTGTTACGGAGTCAATGAATTAAAGAAAAAAAGCATGTTCCAGTTTTTCACTCTGGAAATCTGGTAACTCTATGCTGACTTGTACTAAATGTGTTTTTGACCTGAATGGCCTTCCATAGACTTAACTTGCTTGGCCTTCAGCAGAACAATCTGCTGCCTCGTTGTTGCAAGGTGCTTTTTAACCAGCGGTCCGTTTACCAGTAGTCATTTTATGCCGTGTTTTTTTTTTAAGTTAGTAAAGAAAAACAACTCCCAAAGTCACCGCTTGCAAAATAGGAGGGTCTTACTTTCCTCTTACTGCAATAGACTGTCTTGATGACTTCTACTAACACAAATCAAAGAGATTAAAGTCTTGTGGCATTAAATATATCCAGCACTACTTCGTGCATGTGCTTAAATTAGGCTTCCTTGAATTCTTAGAATATCTCTACAGGATTTTTTCTGGACTGAAAGTACAGACTATGTGGGAGCAATTTGGAAAATGCGCTGAAATTCAAGCCCTGCCACCTTGTTTTTATATGCAAACAGTTTGATCTGTTATGACGCTGAATGTTACAGAACATCAAGAAATGCTTTCTGTTACCGTTGCTGTGTCCCACGTTGTCTGTATTGCAACAATATATTTTTAAACATATTGATGACTCTTTTAAACATTTGAATCGCTCTTTGTGAGTCACAAATGACACGTGCAATACATTTCTCAGCATTTAGGCCGCTACACACCAGACGCCCTGCGTTTTTCTTTATCGGGCCACAAGATACTTTCACAGCGACATGACCATACACACCTGATGTTGATGATGCTGTTTGATGCTGTTTGACAAAACGATGATCAAGACTGTTGCATATTCGACATGATGTGGAAATTATGAGTTTTCTCTGACGGTATTTCAACATATGGCAATAAATCATACGTACCAGGCTTATCCAGTTCCTTTTGAAATGGACTCCTCTATTATCTTTCATCTCTGTATCTTTTATAATTGTGGCGATCTTTGTCATAAAGCTCTGGGTATTTTTCCTTGGCATTCTGGGTATTGTTTCATCCTGGTGAACACTGTGCATGGTGCGTTCAATAGGCAGAGTGCTCCAGAGCGTTTCTATTGAACGGCCTGCACGCCGAGAGCGCTTCGTAATGTTAGCTAACATTCTGAGGAGCTTACTTGGTGGGCGTTTCAAAATGGCGGCAGTACAATGCCAGTGCGGCAATTGTGGTGTCATTTCCCCACATATTGGACTTTTTGACCAACATATCTGTATGCATTCTTTTTCTTAAAAAAAAATCTGATAGTTAATTTAAATTAACAGTGTAATATTTTTTGTATGCATGTTTAGCAAATAATATCTATATGCCACCAACTGTACATGAAACCTCAATTTCCATTGTTACAAGACAAGTTAACCACTATAGCCACCTGTAAATAAAACATGCAATATGCAACAATCAATGCTTTCAATGTAGTTTTCAATCCGTACAGGACAGTTGCATGTGTTTGAATTCACTGCCGCTGAAGCCATGGTGTTGGCTCTCGATGCAAGTGCAATAGAGGCATTAAACAGCAGATTTTCTGCACAATCTTCCATAAATTCACCCAAAAACAGCGCTAGTGCTGTTTTCCACCATCTTGAAAGTTCTCTCTTCATAACACACTGTTTAATAAGAGTTAATTGTGTTGCGTAGCGCCGCGGCAGAGCGCTCGGCCTATTGAATGCAGCCCGTTCTCGTCTGACTCAATTCGCTAGTTGTCGCGTGACAAAATCTCAAAAATTAGGATTCAATCCTCTTTATTTTGCATCGCCTGTGATGTGAAAGATACCTATCAAAAGTATAGGTTCTGTTAATTTTGTCGCATGCACTGCTTTGTTTGTAAGAAACAAAAGTCATTCTCTTGGTTAAGCGAGTAAAACATTGAAAAAAAGTAATTCCCTAGTTTTATATAGGCCTACCCATCTTACCTGTGAATAAAAAATAAATAAAAGCTATCAGGAATATGGTATGGACAACACGGGAGACAGCAAAGGTAAAGTAACGTTTCTTATAAACACTGCAGGGAGTTCTGTGACACTTAAAGCAAGGAAATCCAGCTCATGGCAAACTTTATTTCAGGTAATGTCACTGTTCTGTTAGGTGTTAGCTTATGACAAGCGTGTATGTTCCAAATGCCAGATGCTTTCAAAGAGTGAGACTTTTGCTGGAGGGTGAATGTGAAAGCTGCTGATGTAACAAAACCAGGAGAAACATTTTGCAGAACAGTTAACTGCCTGCTGAATATGGTGCTCTTAAAAAACAATTTTCCCTTTTAATGTAATTTGGGAGAATAGTTTATTATTATTATTATTATTATTATTATTATTAATTATGTAGCATTAATAACAACAAAAATAATTAAAATAAACCAAAGTGAAAATGCCCTTTGAATAAAACAATCTATTTTGTCTGCGTGAATCACATTACATAAGTATACCGCGCATCAAAAGAAACTTGTCACTATTATAACACATTTATTTTCAAAAATTTCAAGCTTGAATAAAAGTAATAAAGAAAATCACAGAAAAAAAAACAATATGCTGCATCTGTCAAGACAGCAGCGCCTTCGTGCAATCGGCATGTTGGAGGCTGGACTAGGGCAGCGTACTGTGGCTCGCTGTCTTGGGTGCTCACAGCCAGCAATTTCAAACCTGGCGAGACGGTATAAAAAGTCACTGCACCTGCTCTAAAACAGTTTGTCATTTTTCGATCACATCTACTGATAAGTTTCTTTTGATGCTCAGTATATTATGGGAAGTCAATCTTCGCACCTTTTTAGAAATGATTCATTTTCACTGGGTCTACAACGTTCTTGTTGGTCTTTGTACAGGTGTCTATTCCAAAAATCTTAAAGTACCAGAACATGAATTTAAAATACAGATTATTCAAAAACAAATTATACAAATCACGTTTTATTTGTACATTTAATAGGTAGGGTACTCCCCCAGTGCTGCCAGATTGACGTTTTTTTCCAGTCAAATATGGCTTGTGTAGAAGCATCTATGAGTTAATGTTGTCTTTGGTGGTTTGGCTGTTTTTCTATTTCTTTCGATTATTTCATCACCAGCGCAATACATGTGTAGCACTTCTGCTTTTGTAATATATATATATATATATATATATATATATATATATATATATATATATATATATATATATATATACAGTACTGTGCAAAAGTTTTAGGCATTTTTTGAAAAAATGCTGTAAAGTAAGAATGCTTCCAAAAATAGACATGTTAATAGATTATATTTATCAATTAACTAAATGCAAAGTGAGTGAACAGAAGAAAAATCTAAATCAAATCCATATTTGGTGTGACCACCCTTTGCCTTCAAAACAGCATCAAGCATCAATTCTTCTAGGTACACTTGCACACAGTTTTTGAAGGAACTCGGCAGGTAGGTTGGCCCAAACATCTTGGAGAACTAACCACAGTTCTTCTGTGGATTTAGGCAGCCTCAGTTGCTTCTCTCTCTTCATGTAATCCCAGACAGACTCGATGATGTTGAGATCATGGCTCTGTGGGGCCATACCATCACTTCCAGGACTCCTTGTTCTTCTTTACGCTAAAGATAGTTCTTAATGACTTTCACTGTATGTTTGGGGTCGTTGTCATGCTGCAGAATAAATTTGGGGCCAATCAGATGCCTCCCTGATGGTATTGCATGATGGATAAGTATCTGCCTGTACTTCTCAGCATTGAGGAGACCATTAATTCTGACCAAATCCCTAACTCCATTTGCAGAAATGCAGCCCCAAACTTGCAAGGAACCTCCACCATGCTTCACTGTTGCCTGCAGACACTCATTCGTGTATGCTCTCCAGCCCTTCGCGAACAAACTGCCTTCTGCTACAGCCAAATATTTCAAATTTTGACTCATCAGTCCAGAGCACCTGCTGCCATTTTTCTGCACCCCAGTTCCTGTGTTTTCGTGCATAGTTGAGTCGCTTGGCCTTGTTTCCACGCCGGAGGTATGGCTTTTGGCCGCAAGTCTTCCATGAAGGCCACTTCTGACCAGACTTCTCCAGACAGTAGATGGGTGTACCAGGGTCCCACTGGTTTCTGCCAGTTCTGAGCTGATGGCACTGCTGGACATCTTCCGATTGCGAAGGGAAGTAAGCATAATGTGTCTTTCATCTGTTGCAGTAAGTTTTCTTGGCCGACCACTGTGTCTACGGTCCTCAACGTTGCCCGTTTCTTTGTGCTTCTTCAAAAGAGCTTGGACAGCACATCTGGAAACCCCTGTCTGCCTTGAAATTTCTGCCTGGGAGAGACCTTGCTGATGCAGTATAACTACCTTGTGTCTTGTTGCTGTGCTCAGTCTTGCCATGGTGTATGACTTTTGACAGTAAACTGTCTTCAGCAACCTCACCTTGTTAGCTGAGTTTGGCTGTTCCTCACCCAATTTTATTCCTCCTACACAGCTGTTTCTGTTTCAGTTAATGATTGTGTTTCAACCTACATATTGAATTGATGATCATTAGCACCTGTTTGGTATAATTGTTTAATCATACACCTGACTATATGCCTACAAAATCCCTGACTTTGTGCAAGTGTACCTAGAAGAATTGATGCTGTTTTTAAGGCAAAGGGTTGTCACACCAAATATGGATTTGATTTAGATTTTTCTTCTGTTCACTCACTTTGCATTTAGTTAATTGATAAATATAATCTATTAACATGTCTATTTTTGAAAGCATTCTTACTTTACAGCATTTTTTCACACCTGCCTAAAACTTTTGCACAGTACTGTATATATATATATATATATATATATATATATATATATATATATATATATATATATATATATGGAAATCATTATATATGTTTATATATTATAAAATACTGCGGTGCAAAAGGTGCTGTTTAAACACAAAAATAAATAAAATTAACAAAAAAAAACACGGCTCACAGAGCAAAATAAATATTCAACCAAAAACAAATCACGAACACTAAACACAACCCTAAGGTCCGGCTGGGCAGCAGCCTTCACGGATCCTTAAAGTAGTTGTTCTTTTTACTTTCGCTCTCGTTCATCCTCTCGAACACCCTGCCAGAGTGCAGAGAGCTGCAGGCTTTTATGCAGGTGACCATCTCCCGATGAGCAACAAATTAATCACTTAATTCAGGAGATGGCCACCTTCTACACAAGGTTTTTAATTGCTACTGGCAGAGGACGAGCTGCCGACCTCGCCTCTGCCAGAACACATTTAACACGCCGTCATATTTATAAATACATATACCATAATAATAATAATACAACAAAACAAATACAAAACAATAAATTGCACAGGGGCGGAGGGGTACCCCGTTCTAAAATAAATACACAATACATTTATGGCAGGGTTTTGCCCTGCCCCCTTTTCATGTGCAGGGCTCCTCGCCCTGCCACAGCTGTCTTCAGCATTTTTACAAAAAAAAAGTGTTAGCCTTCCTAAAGTAGTCCTGCAGTTTGTAATAGAAGTCCCTAATGTTATCTTCATTGTATGACAAGGACGACTGACTGAATCAGACTATTGTATGGTTGACTCTAAAATACACACCAGTACCATCAAAACTGGTTTGTAGGGAATTGGACAATGATTTATTTATTTTTGTTCCTAGTCTGTATTCAATGGAAAGACAAATTTTGATTTCCAAATGGAAAATCGATCACTTCATTGATGCCCAGGCACCGGAATTAGAGTGGTCGGGTGCTGTAGAAGCATTTTCATAAAAAAAGCAGTAAATGGTCTTACAGGTAATTCTTAAGTCAAGGTTCTGCCTATAGAACAAAATGGAGGTTTCGTGTACAGTTGGTGGCATATAGATATTATTATTTTCTGAAATAAAATAAAAAAGCAGAAAAACGTAATCAGTTGAAGTGATGGTTCAATCAGCAGTACCACTATATATATATATATATATATATATATATATATATATATATATATATATATATATATATATATATATATATAGTGGTCTGCTTTAGGATCTGGCTTGTTTTACTTGCATACGAGTCATTTTTTGGAATGGAACCACGATTATGATGAAGTGCTGTGTGTTGTTTACTTGACATGTCTGCAGGTGTCAGAATTGACTTGTCTCGCATCCAGTTGAAAAAAGAAAAACTGCAGTTAAACTACAGTGAAAACACATTATATTGGCAGTAGGAGAATAGTGTTTGTTAGGTTGCAGGTTGAGTTCACTATAGCAGCTATTGAAGGTAATATTTATTTCCAATGATGTCAAACTGCAGTTACACAGTCGTGGTGTTGCGCTTGGTTACCAAGGGAATGTTTACAGATGGACACACAGTAAACATGACCCCCTCAGAGGCAGCTGTTTGATTTGTAAATTATTGTTTAGGAAAATCTGCACTGCTGCCCATAATGCTCTTTAAACATTTTCTATTATATATTTTATTAAATGTTTTAGTGAGGTAAAGCAATAACACTAGTTGAATTGCTGTGGTATTGTGTGTGTGTGTGTGTGTGTGTGTATACAGTGCCTATAGAAAGTCTACACCCCCTTTCAAAATTTTTACCTTTTGTTGCCTTATAGCCTGGAATTAAAATCAATTAAAATAGTTTTTTTTTTCATTTATCTACACATCATCAACTTCCAAGTGAAAAAAAATATTCTAGAAATTTGTTGAAAATTAATTAAAAATAAAAACTGAAATAGCTTGGTTGGATAAGTGTCCACCCCCCTGTAATAGCAATCCCAGATTAGCTCAGGTGTAACCAATCACCTTCAAAATCACACACCAAGTTAAGAGGCCTCCAACTGTGTTAAATTGTAGTGATTCACATGATTTCAGGATAAATTCAGCAGTTCCTGTAGGTTCCCTCTGCTGGGTAGTGCATTTCAAAGCAAAGACTCAACCATGAGCACCAAGGCGCTTTCAAAAGAACTCCGGGACAAAGTTGTTGAAAGGCACAAATCGGGATGGGTATAAAAAAAAAATATCAAAGGCCTTGAATATCCCTTGGAGAACGGTCAAGACGATTATTAAGAAGTGGAAGGTGTATGGCACCACCAAGACCCTGCCTAGATCAGGCCGTCCCTCCAAACTGGATAACCGAGCAAGGAGACTGATCACAGAGGCTACCAAGAGGCCAATGGCAACTTTGCAAGAGCTACAGGCTTTTATGGTGAAGACTGGTCAAAGTGTGCATTTAATAACAATATCCCAAGCACTCCACACATCTGGCCTGTATGGTAGGGTGGCAAGAAGGAAGCCATTACTCAAGAAAGCCCACTTTGGGGTGATCACGTGACCTCTTGGCCAGAACGCAGGGGTCGAATACGCTCTCTGTCTGTTTTGGCTCCAAATTAAATCCATCTGTTTAAATTAAGCATCCTTGACTGCAAAATTCGACGTCTGAATATGTCTAAACTGCAAGGGAAGAAGGGGAGAGAGGAGGAGGAATACAAATCTCCTGTTAAGAAGAAATCAAAGGATACTGTCTCTTACAGAGGAGGCCCTGAATGCCGCCATTACAACGGTGCTGCTACAACAGCAACAGAAGGCTCACTCTCAGGGGAAATAAAATCCTTAACTGAGGCTATGACAGAACTAAAACTGGAGTTCAGTAAGCAGGCTGCTCTTTTTCAAGATTTACAGCACAAATACAACAATGTAAAGGCCAATATGCGCTCACTCAAACGGGAGGTAACTCTCCATGTGCAAGGATTAGAAGCGCTCCGTAATAAGTTGACAGAATTCGAAGACAGAAATCGAAGGAATAACTTGCGACTGGTTGGGCTCCCAGAAACCGCAGAAGGTACATCTCCGATCCTGTTTCTACAGCAAAACCTTCCAAGGTGGATACCAGCACTGAAGTACTGTGTTATTGAAATAGAACGTGCCCACCGCATACACAGTAACAAGGATTCGGATCAGAGACGCCCACGTACTAATTTTTCGCTACACCGACAGGCAAGGGGCGAGAAAGCTCGGAGCTGATGAAACATGGATCGGCAACCCTCCTGATTTTTTCAGATTACAGCAGCGACACCGTGCAGAAAATAGCCTTTGCCCCGGTGCGGAAAGCCATGCATGCCAAGGGGCTACAACCCTTTCTTATCTACCCGGCGGCTCTCAAAGTCAACAAGGCATGCCCTATGTTTATCAATCCGTGAAAGAAGCAGAGGATTTTTTGGCGCACATGGTGACTTCCGAAGATTCAATGACCATGGCAAGTTCTACTGACCTGATCAGCGAACGGCATCACAGCAGAAGGCTTGATTTTGATGTGTTGTCTGTTGACGATGCACTGGAACATACCTCGGTGAACTGAACTTTACGCTTACTTACTTCGATTTGATGGATCTACAGTAACAATATTTTCTGTCTGATTTCTTTGGTAAAATACTTAAAAGCTATGGACCACATCCCTGCCTTTTATTTTTTGTTTTGTTTTCAGCATAAAGGCACTTATTTCTCATAGCGGTTTTTAAATGGCAAAGCCTCTTATTTTTCATACAGGGTAGTTAGCTAATGGTTCAGGATGCCTAACTTTAGCGATTGGTGAGCCACACAGACCTACATTGTAGTCATAGTGTCATGGCTCATAAAAAACTTGTGTTGTTGTCTCAACCAGAGAGTAAGGCTAGCTGCATTCTCATGCGGTTGAGTGTGTTCACAATTATAGAATATCTGTCAATATTTTTTTCTGTTGGTTTGTTTGTTTTGTTTCTTTGCTCAGAGCTTGCACAATCAGTCTTGTTTTCTATGTATTCAATGTCACTCTTCACTCTCATGCTTATGTATCTGCTCTACTTTGCATAGGGATATGCCCTATGTTTATGCTTGGTACTGGGATATTTTCCGAGTAGTTGTTATTATACAAACTGATAATGACTAATATTAATATTATAATGTGGAATGTGCAAGGTCTTAACTCCCCTATAAAACGCACAAAATGTCTTGAATTTCTCCGTCGCAAAAAAGTTTCAATAGCCCTAATCCAAGAGACCCATCTAAAAGTTACTGATATACATCGTTTTCAGAATAAATTCTTTCGAATAGCAGCCTATTCTTGTGTGCCAAATAAAACCAAAGGTGTTTTGGTGCTTGTAGACAGGAGACTGCATGTAACCATAGAAGGTTCTGGAAGTGATGATGCAGGTCGTTTTGTTTATTTACGTGTTACTCTTAATAATACAAAAGTGTGTTTCTCCTTGATTTATGCTCCTACTGATCATGACAAACAATTTCTAACTAATACTGCTGACACGCTGTTGGACATAGCTGGATACCAGCTGGTCATAGGTGGTGATTTTAATGCTGTCTGTAATGTTCAGTTAGATAGATCTAGTAAAGTTGCACAATCCTCAGTCTCGAAAAACACACCCTCGTGGGATGTAAACAATTTTATACACAAGTTGAATGTTAATGATGCTTGGCGCAAACATCACCCTAATGAAAAGGATTACACTTTTTTTTCATCTAGACATAAAACGTATTCTCGTATTGATTATCTATTTGTTTCCCCCGCTTTCTTAAAGTGTATTTCCGCAACGGAACTTCTTCCTATTTGTATTTCTGATCATGGCCCGTTTTATGTCATTGTTTAGTAAACGCCGAGACTGGGAAGCGCTCCACTAGATGGCGCTTTAACACAACTTTACTTAGGAACACAGCATTCATAGAGCAGCTTAATATCAGGCTAAAAGAATTTCTGCAGTTTAATTCAGGTTCGGCCGCTAATCCACAGATTTTATGGGAGGTGACGAAATGTTTCTTAAGAGGAAATTGCACTGCCTTTGCCTCGCATTTGAATTTGTCTAGGAATAAAAAAATATCTGCATTAGAGAAACACATTATGGTAATTAAAAATGAACAAAAACTCAAGTTCTCTGATAAAGCAGCAGGAAGCTTGTCATTACTTAAAAAGGAACTCAATACGTTATTGATAACCAGAGCAGAATTCATAATGCCCCGCATTAGACAAAAATATTATTTGGAAGGAGAAAAAGCAAGCAAGCTCCTTGCTTCAAAACTGAAAAATAATGAATCTCTAGCCACTATTTCAGCTATTAAAACAGAATCAGGGTTAATCTCTTCAGATCCCAAAATAATTAGTGATACTTTTAGAACGTATTACTCTCGACTGTACAGCTCAGAATGCAATATGGAGGACACTGCTTTTGCAGCTTTCATGGAAGACCTAAACTTGCCAAAACTCTCCAATGAACAAAGTCTATATATGGACTGTCCTCTCAGGCTTGAAGAATTTAAAGTAGCCCTTTTATGTATGCAAAAAAATAAAGCTCCAGGACTGGATGGACTTCCACCTGAACTCCTGGTGGTAATTTGGGACACGGTCGGCCCCCTAATTAGAGACTCATTTAATTGTGCTCTGAAAACAGGCTTGTTCCGCAGAGACCAGACGACAGCATTTATATCTCTGCTAATAAAAAAAGGTAAAGACCCTCTAGAAACCGCATCGTACCGGCCCATAAGCCTCATTAACACTGATCTTAAATGATATGCCAAAGCTCTGACTGCGAGATTAGAAACTGTTGTAGGCACTTTGATTGGTTTTGATCAAACTGGATTTCTGAAAGGCCGTTTGGCCTCAGATAACATTAGACATTTACTCCACACAGTTGCCGCTGCTGAATCGGATCATGAACCTTCTGCTGTGTTTTCTTTGGATGTCGAGAAGGCTTTTGATCGAGTGGAATGGGATTACTTATGGGCGGTTCTTTAACACTTTGGATTTGGCCTTGACTTTATTAATATGATTAAAACATTATACTTCACTCCCATGGCAGTGGTTCAAACTGGGTGTTGTTTGCTCTCTCACTTGAACCCTTAGCACAAGCCATCAGGAAAGAGTAGAATATCTCCAATAAACATCAAAGGGACAAAGCATCATATCTCACTTTACGCGGATGACGTTTTGTTGTACCTCTCTGGCGTTCTAAATTCAATTCCTCAAATTATGGATTTGTTTTGTCATTTTGGAAGATTGTCTGGCTACAAAAGTAATTGGTCAAAATCTACACTTTTGAACTCAGCAGCCAGAAGCTTGGCATTACCCTCCTCCTTACCTTTAAACTGGAATACAACTGAATATACTTACCTGGGCATAGACATTGCCCCTAACCTTTCACAAATCTGTAAAAGCAACTACTCCAAGCTCAAACAGAAAATAAGTGCAGACTTACAGAGATGGTCCTCACTCCAACTCTCTATACAAGGGAACATTTCTATAGTTAAAATGAATGTCCTACCTCGTCTAAACTTTTAGTTTTTTTATGCTTCCTATCCCACCTCCTTCAAAAAACTTTTTTGAGGAAATTAACTCAGTGTTAACCAGGTTCATATGGGGAGGTAGACAGCCTCGTATTCGTCTCACTACTCTTCAGCGTCCCAAACATCATGGAGGTTTGTCTCTTCCCAATATGAAGCTGTACTATTGGGCTTTTCAGATGAAAGCACTGAAAACCTGGTTGGACTATAACTCCTTAGTACCTTGGAGACAGATAGAGGAAAGGTTAGTGAAGCCACATAGATTGCAAGATCTGCCCTACTCTGGCATTAAACTTAAAACATCTACCCTTAGATTTGGTCCTATCATATCCAACTCGTTAAGAATATGGTCTATCATAGAGAAACATATTGGGTATTCCTCTTCTTTCTCTAAATCATCTCCAGTTTTGAATAATTATAAATTGTTAACGAGTCATCAGCTTTTTGTTTACACAGCCTGGTCCACTAGGGGTATTCACACTCTTAATGATATATTTAATGACACTGGCCTTCGCTCATTCCAGGATCTTAAAGACAACTACTCCCTTCCCAGGTTTTTCATATTTTATGTATTTACGACTTATGTCAGCACTACGAGCATATGGAGTGCCGTGGAGCAGGAACTGAGGGACCGGGGATGTTCTCCTGACTGGCACACAATATGGGAAAATACTTTTATGTCCTCTAAAAACCCATCAAAAAGCACATCAATTTATACGTTTTAAGGTTATCCATAGGGCCTATGCCACCCGGCTCAGGCGCTACCAAATGAAACGTATCTCAGACCCCTCCTGCACAAATTGTGGGTCTGGTACTGTTGGTAACATGCTGCATATGTTTTGGGAGTGTCCTGTAGTAGCTAGACTTTGGTCCCATGTATGCAGTACACTGGCTCGCATTCTAGAATCTGACATACCCACTGTCCCATCGCTACTACTTTTAAATGATGACTCTTCTCTTTCTCTCACCACATCTCAACAGAAAGTTCTACTTGCAGGGATGACAGCTGCAAAAAAAGCTATAGTCTGCTCCTGGGTCTGTCCTAATGCTGCACCACAGCAGATGTGGCTGGGCATGTTTAGGGACATTTGTCAGGTTGGAATACACTACAGCTCACATTAACAAAGCTAGTGCTTCCACACTCCATGCTTGGGGTCTGACCCTCTCTGCACTTTCCAACATCTCAATGGCATAATTTTAGTGTGGTACTTTTGTTGATATATATTATATTAGGGCTGTCAATTAATCGCAGTTAACTAAACGGCCTAAATGTTTTTAGAGATTAATTATTTTAACGCACGTTAATCGCATTGCTGTGTATTGAGCCTTCGGCACAGTGTACTTCAATCCCGGCCGCGGCAACATTGTATTGAGTGTCTGAGTGCAGTTATTGTTTAAATAGAAAGTTAGTCACTAAACCGCTTAATTGAGCAAAGCACTAAAAATGAATGGGATTTTTTTTTTTTTTTTTTGGACGGCTCACTGGACAGAAAGACGCTTATTTTGAGAGAGTTCCAGTATCAAACACGAGTACATCTAGTCTGCTGCGTGCTGAACATGCCTTCATGTCTCAAAATACACTAGCAGCTCTTCTGCTACAGACAATAACAACAACAAATTAAACCCACCAGTTTTGACAGAAATGCAGGGACTTATGCAAGCAAGATATTTCAGTTTTTTATTTTTCTTAAAAATATTTCCCAACATAAAACCAATGTCACCTTACAATAATTAATTTTGAGTTTCAGTGTTTTAAAATAAAATATCAAACAGAATGAAATTTCAATGTACCATTTGTAATTCATTAATATGAGAGAATTGGTCAGGGGTCTGAATACTTTTGCAAGGCACTGTATAATAGAAGTAAGGTTTATTGGTCTGTAGTTACCTGGTTCAGTTTTGTCTCCCTTTTTGTGGATCGGTATTACTTTTGCAATTCTCCAGTCTGTCGGTACAACCTATGTGTCAATAGACTGTTGCATGATCTTGGTTAGCGGTTTGTAAATAACTACTTTCATTTCTTTGAGTACTATTGGGAGGATCTCATCCGGCCCAGGGGATTTGTTTATTTGAAGAGCTCCTAGTCCCTTTAACACTTCTGCCTCTGTTATGCTAAAGTTATTTAAAACTGGATAGGAACAGGTCGACATCTGGGGCATGTTGTCCGTATCCTCCTTTGTAAAAACTTGTGAAAAGTAATCATTTAATATATTTGCTATTTTTTTTTCTTCGTTTATGATTTTACCATTTGTATCTCTTAGACATTTAACCTCCTTTTATTCATTGGCGCTCAAATTGTCTAAACGTTTTCACCCGGCTGTGCATATGAGTACCTCAACTTTTTTTTTTTTTTTGTTGAGAATTACACCCCTGTGTGTAAATATATGTATATATATATACAGTACTGTGCAAAAGTTTTAGACAGGTGTGATAAAATGCTGTAAAGTAAGAATGCTTTCAAAAATAGACATGTTAATAGATTATATTTATCAATTAACTAAATGCAAAGTGAGTGAACAGAAGAAAAATCTAAATCAAATCCATATTTGGTGTGACCACCCTTTGCCTTCAAAACAGCATTAATTCTTCTAGGTACACTTGCACAAAGTCAGGGATTTTGTAGGCATATAGTCAGGTGTATGATTAAACAATTATACCAAACAGGTACTAATGATCATCAATTCAATATGTAGGTTGAAACACAATCATTAACTGAAACAGAAACAGCTGTGTAGGAGGAATAAAACTGGGTGAGGAACAGCCAAACTCAGCTAACAAGGTGAGGTTGCTGAAGACAGTTTGCTGTCAAAAGTCATACACCATGGCAAGACTGAGCACAGCAACAAGACACAAGGTAGTTATACTGCATCAGCAAGGTCTCTCCCAGGCAGAAATTTCAAGGCAGACAGGGGTTTCCAGATGTGCTGTCCAAGCTCTTTTGAAGAAGCACAAAGAAACGGGCAACGTTGAGGACCGTAGACGCAGTGGTCGGCCAAGGAAACTTACTGCAGCAGATGAAAGGCACATCATGCTTACTTCCCTTCGCAATGGGAAGATGTCCAGCAGTGCCATCAGCTCAGAATTGGCAGAAAACAGTGGGAGCCTGGTACACCCATCTACTGTCCGGAGAAGTCTGGTCAGAAGTGGCCTTCATGGAAGACTTGCGGCCAAAAAGCCATACCTCCGACGTGGAAACAAGGCCAAGCGACTCAACTATGCACGAAAACACAGGAACTGGGGTGCAGAAAAATGGCAGCAGGTGCTCTGGACTGATGAGTCAAAATTTGAAATATTTGGCTGTAGCAGAAGGCAGTTTGTTCACGAAGGGCTGGAGAGCATACACGAATGAGTGTCTGCAGGCAACAGTGAAGCATGGTGGAGGTTCCTTGCAAGTTTGGGGCTGCATTTCTGCAAATGGAGTTAGGGATTTGGTCAGAATTAATGGTCTCCTCAATGCTGAGAAGTATAGGCAGATACTTATCCATCATGCAATACCATCAGGGAGGCATCTGATTGGCCCCAAATTTATTCTGCAGCATGACAATGACCCCAAACATACAGCGAAAGTCATTAAGAACTATCTTCAGCGTAAAGAAGAACAAGGAGTCCTGGAAGTGATGGTATGGCCCCACAGAGCCCTGATCTCAACATCATCGAGTCTGTCTGGGATTACATGAAGAGAGAGAAGCAACTGAGGCTGCCTAAATCCACAGAAGAACTGTGGTTAGTTCTCCAAGATGTTTGGGCCAACCTACCTGCCGAGTTCCTTCAAAAACTGTGTGCAAGTGTACCTAGAAGAATTGATGCTGTTTTGAAGGCAAGGGTGGTCACACCAAATATTGATTTGATGTAGATTTTTCTTCTGTTCACTCACTTTGCATTTTGTTAATTGATAAATATAAACTATTAACATGTCTATTTTTGAAAGCATTCTTACTTTACAGCATTTTTTCACACCTGCCTAAAACTTTTGCACAGTACTGTATATATATATATATATATATATATATATATATATATATATATATATATATATATAGTGTGGCACTTTGTTAGTGCTGCACTATTGAGATGCAAGAGGTTTTGTTATAGCTGCAGCAATGTATATTCATAGACAACACAGCGTGCAAAACCAAAGTGATTTCTTTCTTTCTCCCCTTTTGGGGGTTTAAAAATATTTAGTATCTGTGCATCATTTGCATGCAACATTAAATCACAGTTATGGGCACTGATGACAAAATTCACCAAGCTGTTACTTTTGTTGTACTTGAATCCAGCTGGTTCACATGTTTCCAGTTTCACAAAGAGGTATTAAATCATCCACATGCCATGCCATGGTGTCACTATTGTTGTAGTTGGGCATTTAAAATAAGTGACCCACAGGTCCACTTGAGGACAAAAATGGAAATTGCATCTTAATAACGTGAGCGAAAAGTTGGATCACAAAAAAATTTAATAAAATGCAAAATCAAAGACTTTTAGTTTTAAAATGTATTTCAATAGTGATTATTTATTTATTTGTAATTTATTTTGTTGCTTCCGAAACAAGCAAGCATGACATCCCATAACCGAACAACTTACCAGTGTACATTCTATGGTCTCCTAGCAACCACTACATGGTGAGAGTATTTTGCACAAGGATGACTTCACAGCTGTAAGTACAACACAGAGCAGAGTTTAATTTAAACATGTTTGTCATTTTTTTTATTTGCTCACTCTTTCCATATGCTACTGTTTAAAGAGTAAGTAGCGGGGTTCAGAAAAATATAGCATTACATGTTATCTGTTTCAAAGCGCTTTTCAAAATGTCTGCTCTAGTGCACTGTGGTTTGAGATCTGTCCTCTAAATCACTGCAGGAAAGTATTTAAAAAAAACCATAACAAGTGTTCTGGCTTTTCTGTTCCATACCACGTCATGGATCGTTATTGCTGTGTTACCTGTTTGACAATATTGGCAATGATCCTTACACTATGAGTGCACTAGAGCGGGCATTTTGAAAATAGCTTTGAAACAGACTTTAAAGTTATAAGTGTAAAAGGTTGTCAGGATGTTAACAATGAAACGAAAAACTACATGTACGTTATTTAAACAGTTGTAGCAACACGTGGCGATGTGTAACGCCATATTTTCCAGAACCCCGCTATTTACTGTTAATCCCAACTGTGTACCGGTATGCCTTGCCTACACCGGTGCAAAGAATTATATAAACACATTAGCATTGCTGCATCACTTCAGGAAGTACGGTATTTTGTAATAAATACCCTTGTGGGATTGACTCTACCTTTTCCGTGGCACAATGCAATGTTTTAGCTTATGTATTACAGCAAAACTTGTGTCAGCAGCTTGGCGATGATCTCCTTTGTTTCTTTAAGCACTTGGGTATGCCATCCGGACCACAGGATTTGTGAGGCTTGTGAGCCCCCAGTCATCTTCGTACGTCGGTTTGAGGACTAACTGGGTCGGAGGGCATGTTCTTGACTCCCTCGCTAGTGAAAACTATTACAGTCATTAATATGTCTGTTATTGCTCTGCCATCCTCCTCTACATTCCCATTTTATCCCTCATGCTCTTGTCTTCTTCCTTGACTGTTCTTTTACTGTTGTGGTATTTGAAGAAATGATTGGGGTTATGTTTAATGTCCAGAGCAATGTGGAGTTCTATATCTCTTTTTTATGTTTACTAATCTTCTACTTATATATCTTTCTCTCTCTCTCTCTCTCTCTCTCTCTCTCTCTATATATATATATATATATATATATATATATATATATACTAAGCAGCTTATTGTAGGGATGTCATCTGGTACTGCTTCTTGTGTAGCAGTAGTTTCACTTAAAACAGCAACACCCAATGGTGGTTTTCTCTTTGACTCTGTCATCTTCTAAATAGCATTTCAGTAGAGGAATTCACTACTTGCTTCAGTGCTGTACCGTCAATCTTTTCCAGTCTGTAGATTCCTTTTCCTGTGATTTCCTTTATTTTGTAAGGACCTGTATAGCTAGCATCCAGTTTGTCTCCTTTCCTTCCCCCCTTCGAAAGGTTCTTCAGCAACACCTTTTCATCAGCTTCATCATAGCAGATCCACCGTGTTTCAAATCATCTTTTCTTGTACTTTCTCTTAGTTCCTCAACTTTATCTTGAAGGTCCTTTCATGACTTTCACATTATGAGGAATAGCATTTTCTTCACCCTGTCCAATTATGCAATCTATAATTCCTAAATAACGGGAAAGCAACACCGCTGCATATTCCATGCAAACACAGTCACATCCAAGAAGACTGCAAGTTCATTCATATAGGGGATGTGAAAGGGGATATCAAATTGCAGTAGAAATATACAACAAAATAAGTTTAATACTGTCCACAGCACTCTCTCTCTCTCTCTCTCTCTCTCTCTGTCTCTCTCTCTATATATATCTATATATATATCTATATATATATATATATATATATATATATATATACATACGGTACCCAGCAAGTATTTCCTTATATTATTTTGGTTTTGCTGTGTGCTTAATGGATCGTATAAACCATTTAGTTTGCACTTCTTAGTCTTTGGGATGAAGAGATCTTCTATTTCCAGCATGATGTCTCTGAAAGTGAGTAAGGTGCTTGCAGCGCTGCAAAATTCTCATCCCTGCTCAAAATGTATTTAAGTATCTTTGGATAACTTTTCCAAATGATCCTCCTTGGCATATTA
The DNA here is from genome assembly GCA_030684275.1 of Acipenser oxyrinchus oxyrinchus. NCBI lineage: Eukaryota > Metazoa > Chordata > Actinopteri > Acipenseriformes > Acipenseridae > Acipenser > Acipenser oxyrinchus. The sequence continues at coordinate 83,204,109 of CM060249.1, forward strand.
AAAGGTTCCCTGAGTAGTTTTCCCAAGAGTTCTCCCTGTCAATATTATTAATAACGTTAAGAAAGCAGTGGAGCTTCAACATCAAGGCAAGGTCAAAATATTCACAATGACAGCATGCTTAAAACTCTGCTGACTTTGAGTATCAGTACATCAATACATTCATAACCTTGGGATTTCTGCAAGGGCTTCTCAATAGAGTGAACCCTGGAAGTTGAATGGTGAGGGGAGGGGGGGCATGTTTGAAGTAGGGACTGGGAATCAGTGTGGCTGAGCACCTAGCTAGATCTCAGGATATGGAAGCTCAGTGGATTGAGCCACAGAACTGGGAGCAGCCATGGCTAGCAGTGGGAGCGGAAGGAGTAACATAATGGTTACTTCACACTTTTAGTGAAAGCATTATAAATTGATAGTGACTGAGTGATCCACACAAACCTCAGCCCCCAGTCTGTTTTTGCAGTGGAAAAGATCTGGCAGGAGTGCAAACAGTTTGATTCCTGTATAGTCTGCAGCCATATCTCTCTGTTTATTGCAGGACCTGACAGGCGGACACTGAGCATGAAAAACACACTCTGGAGTTGGAGGACCTACATACACAAAGACTTCTTATTGGATATTCAGCACACTATTTTAGGAAGTTAAGAGTTTTATTACTCCGGAAATAAGACGTGTTGAATAGTTAGTCAGGTCTGAGTAGCTGAGTTGCAAGAATATAAATTGCACTTATTCCATTCCATTTGCCATTAGCGGAAGCAACATTTCACTTAATCCACACATTTCCTGATGGCTTTACCATGTCTCTTGATGGTAAAAATGCCAGAGTTTCTCTAATGCTTTACTTCCGAATTTAACAATTTACAGAGAACTCAGTTGTCCTTATAGGGAAATAAGAGAGCTGCATTGGGACAGCTTTATAATTTCACTCCAGTTTTAAACCTTTCCCAGGCTTTCTGTATCCACTATGTCTGATAGCTTTTTCTAGTCCACAGGGACTCTGTTATCTCAACTCCATTTGACCTAACACTGTAAAAGACACAAATGAAATTAAATAAAATATAAATTCAGTGAAAAGCAACAACACACCAATCACAGAGTGCTCTACCAGGTATTGTAGCCTAGCATGAATAATAAAGAAGCCCTTTCTCTATAGAAATGTATTGTTTAGGTTCTGCTGCAGTTACTGCATTATATATTAGATCTGTGTTGCAGCACGGTATTGTAACAACACCCTCATAGTTGTCACAGTTGATGTACAGTACAGCTCAGGAGAATCCAGAGCATTTCCTGCACTAGTGTTGCTGGCTACATTTGCAAAGGTTTGTTTTTTTTTCTCTCCCTGATCTATTAGCATGTCAGCTGGAGGGTCTTGGATAAGGATGCACCTACCAACCAAGTCATTTTTGCCTTCTATCAAAGTGTCAGATCTGCTATTGTGCCCATCACGACTGAAACTGACAGGGACCATAAACCATTTATCAGATGGGTCTTGGGGCTGCAGGCCACATGAAGTTACAGGTTACAGCATCAGTACACATTTAATTGCAGAGTTACAGAGCAGGGATGGGGGAACACAGTCTGAGTCAATGCGGTGTTGGCCAGTGTAACCCAGTAAAGCAGTGTCCTCCCACTGTGCCCAGCGCATTGAGGTCTTGTGTTACTCCTAATCACTTTTCCCTGCTGCACCGATCTTAGTGTTACGGCATCTTGGATGCCCCATTCATTTTTAATCCCAATCAGTTTGTATATCTCATACTATCATTGATCCGATATATGTAAACCCATGATATCTGTAAACCCATGACACCTCATTCTGAATGGATTCTCTGGATTGAAGAGATGGAGAGAACCCTGTAGCTGTTTTCTTTCTTCCATTGCTTGTGTTGATAGCAAGAGAACCCTGTTTTCTGAAAAACAGAGTAGAGCAGAGATACTGAACACAACACCCTCAGCGTTGAGTATCACTGAAAAATCTGTTTGCAGGACAAATGAATCGGACGGCTCAGTCTGTCCTTCTAGAGGAGGTGGTAGAAGTTATATAACAGGCCTGCATTTAAAACAAGATGCCAGGTAGACTGAAGCACTGATCCTGCATGAAATGCATCCCAGTCTTACAAATACATATTCCCAACTGCGCTTGAAATTCCTGGCAGAAACAAAACTATTGGGTTTCAGCTGTTTGCTATGTCACAGCTTGGCTGACTTTAATTTCTATTTGTATTGGCGCTGGTAGGACGATACCCTCATTATCAGCTTACAAGTAGCATTTGATCTGCTAGCTGATCTTCGGTGGGGTAACCTGATCAATTTGGATTCTATAATATATAATGATGCCCACTGGTTTATGCCTTTACATCTAAAGGAATTTGATTTGCAGAAATCAGAGACTGCTAAATGTGAGCACTTCCATTTTTTAATGTACTGTAATGTATGTTAACCAGGTTTTTAATTTTCAGCGTTAGTTTAAATAAGTGTTTGTTTAATGGTGGAATGCCCTTTGCTTTACTCTTCCTGCAAGTGGTGTGCTAAATTAATTCATACCAGAATCTGTGACTTGCTTTTTACATTGAAAAGGATGAAATGCCCCTGTTATTTGCTAGTGCTGTTAAGTGTGCATGTGCACTCAATATAGCTTAGTTGTGTTGTAAAGGAGTTTTATAGTTTTATATTTTAACTGCAGCAGCAATGTGTTGACTGTGTTCTGTCCAGTGTTCCTTTTCTATTTTTTATTCCTTATCGATCACTCTTATATTCACAAAGGCAATATTATAATTATACCTGCCAAGTTTTAAGATGTCCCAGTTTGTATATTATGTTGTCTGCATCTGGGTGAAGAGCATTTACTGTTTTGTCTTTAGTGCAAATAGACCATCTTCAGACGTTAGCAATAATTCAGTGCTGAGTGTTTTATGTAATAATGACGGAAGATCTGTCGCTCAGCCTTTCAGAAACAGTATATCCCTCAGTAATGGGGAATGGTTTTGTTACAGCTTTTCTGATAGTATAGCAACTTAGTTTAAAAAGTCTATTTTCTGTTGAGTGTATGGTCAGAACAGATTTCCACATTGCTCAGTGTGATTGTACATGGGATTGTTCCTCTAAGAAATTAAATGAATCCATGACAGTCTCTGAGCCTGCTGCACAGCAATTAAATTGTCATGTTGGAATCTAAAATGCCTTATTCAGTAATACTGACCTGGTTAAGAAAAATCATGTGTCTGTTGAAAACATTATTTTAATAATTGTATGGCACTGTACAGCCTTTTGGGTTCCTTCCAACTTTTAGGAACTTTATTGATACAACCTTTCCAAACTATTTAGTCAAACAATCTAAATCCAAATGAAGGAATGTTGGAAGGTTAATTACATTTCAGGTTATTTCTACAGTTGTCTGTTGTCTGCAGACATGTTGACACAAAAACACAAACAGAAAATGACAACTATTCATATTGTAGCACAAACGATAACAAAATGACACCTCATGGGTGTAAACTGACCTTGTGCTTTGCAAACCCCTCAGGGACAAGTGCAAAGAGCATCTTTCACAGCCCCAAGGAACACCCAAACACAAACCCACTATTAGAATAAACCCTAATGTCTCTCTCCAGGTGGTTGAGCTGGTTCCATGACTGTCTTCCTGTACACTCAATGTGTACTGTATGTAGCCTTGGAGTTTATTTATTAGGATTTTACTAGTTTACAAATCTGCAGAATTGTGATGCAGTGGCATAGTGGCACTGTCAATTAGCAGTGTTTAGTACTTGCTATCTAGGGACATGAACCTGCAAAATATATCTGTGGTCTAAATCACTGGAAATGAGCAGTTTTATTTTTCTCCCGGGTGTGTGTACTGTTACTGATGTGTGCCCTTCACATTTCACCCCTTGACTGTAGTTTCCATGTCTTCACCACCAGCTGCCTGGAAAAAGAATTGGTTCAAATCAACAGGGTTGGTAATAGAATAACCGCGGTAACTGCTGATATTGGGTTGTGCACAGGGCCTGCTGGGGTGCAGTCAGACTCCAGATTCCAGGTACTGCAGGAAAGATCCCGATGGGCGAGGGAGAGGGTCTGCAGGAAACATTCCGATGGGCAGGGGAGAGGGTCTGCAGGAAACATCCCGATGGGCAGGGGAGAGGGTCTGCAGGAAACATCCCGATGGGCAGGGGAGAGGGTCTGCAGGAAACATCCCGATGGGCAGGGGAGAGGGTCTGCAGGAAACATCCCGATGGGCAGGGGAGAGGGTCTGCAGGAAACATCCCGATGGGCAGGGGAGAGGGTCTGCAGGAAACATCCCGATGGGCAGGGGAGAGGGTCTGCAGGAAACATCCCAATGGGCAGGGGAGAGGGTCTGCAGGAAACATCCCAATGGGCGGGGGAGAGGGTCTGCAGGAAACATCCCGATGGGTGAGGGAGAGGGTCTGCAGGAAACATCCCGATGGGCGAGGGAGAGGGTCTGCAGGAAACATCCCGATGGGCGAGGGAGAGGGTCTGCAGGAAACATCCCAATGGGTGGGGGAGAGGGTCTGCAGGAAACATCCCGATGGGCGAGGGAGAGGGTCTGCAGGAATCATCCCAATGGGTGGGGGAGAGGGTCTGCAGAAAACATCCCGATGGGTGAGGGAGAGGGTCTGCAGGAAACATCCTGAGGGGCAGAGGAGAGGGTCTGCAGGAAACATCCCAATGGGTGGGGGAGAGGGTCTGCAGGAAACATCCCGATGGGTGAGGGAGAGGGTCTGCAGGAAACATCCTGAGGGGCAGAGGAGAGGGTCTGCAGGAAACATCCCAATGGGTGGGGGAGAGGGTCTGCAGGAAACATCCCGATGGGCGGGGGAGAGGGTCTGCAGGAAACATCCTGATGGGTGAGGGAGAGGGTCTGCAGGAAACATCCCGATGGGCAGGGGAGAGGGTCTGCAGGAAACATCCCGATGGGCGGGGGAGAGGGTCTGCAGGAAACATCCTGATGGGTGAGGGAGAGGGTCTGCAGGAAACATCCCGATGGGCGATGGAGAGGGTCTGCAGGAAACATCCCGATGGGTGAGGGAGAGGGTCTGCAGGAAACATCCTGATGGGTGAGGGAGAGGGTCTGCAGGAAACATCCTGATGGGTGAGGGAGAGGGTCTGCAGGAAACATCCTGATGGGTGAGGGAGAGGGTCTGCAGGAAACATCCTGATGGGTGAGGGAGAGGGTCTGCAGGAAACATCCTGATGGGTGAGGGAGAGGGTCTGCAGGAAACAGCCCGATGGGCGAGGGAGAGGGTCTGCAGGAAACATCCCGATGGGCGAGGGAGAGGGTCTGCAGGAAACATCCTGATGGGTGAGGGAGAGGGTCTGCAGGAAACAGCCCGATGGGCGAGGGAGAGGGTCTGCAGGAAACATCCCGATGGGCGAGGGAGAGGGTCTGCAGGAAACATCCCAATGGGTGGGGGAGTGGGTCTGCAGATTCCAGGTACTGCAGGAACCATCCTGACGGACGGTGGAGAGGGTTTGTCACCCCCTTCAGTTTTATGGGGCACTTTGGAAGTATTGTGTATATATTTCTTTATGGGATGCATTGAAGAGAAGAAAATCGTGAAGATTACCTGCAATATGCATAATTACTGTACTCTCTGAAGCACCTGTCCTGGTGGGTGTTCACAAACCAGTGATAAGGTTACTTTGCTATACTGTTTATATAACCTGTCTAATCATCCAACAAGTAGTCTGCATCTGATTGGTACTGTATATTTGGTCAACTGAGCCAATAAAAGGAGTGAGGGAAGAGATCAGCTACCTTGTACATCTCATTAATTACAGCTGTAATGGGTCTGCCATGATAGCCCCGTTGTACTGTTGAATTAATAATATCTGGATACCCTCTATTCATTCTTAATGATAGGTTTCCATTAACAACGCATGCTAAAAGTTACAGGGCAGTGGGGTCATTAATCTGAACTGTCTCGTTGGCCAGCTAAACAAGTGAGAGATCCTTGAAAACAACGAGCTTCCTGTTTCCAGACCCGTATTTATTAAAGAGATTGCGAATGTTTGACTGGAAGTCACGGCAGCTCAGAAACCAGTCACTTCTACATATACAAATATGTGACTGGTGTAAAACTGCACATGGGTGTTTTTGTCAAGAAAAATGGCTTCTCCAGGGATGTAGTAAAAGTGGAGTGTCATTCTGATAGGTCAGTAGCAACACCTATCCCAGGTTTGTGATTGCATTGTGATTTGATTTAAAATCAGATTGCAAATTAATATTTCATTATCTCATTTAGGACCAGTTTGCGACCCTTTGATATACACCTGAATCTTTATCCAAGCAGACTTTAGATTCCTTGCATTGTGTGCTATGCCTGAGTAGAATGGTCAGTTAAAGTTGAGCAAAATGTAAACGTTAATCGATGCACGGTTTTAAACATAAAATGCCCCAGAAGTTATCAGATAGTGTATTAAAAGATTCAGGACAGGTTGAGAAACTGACAGGATAATAAAGTTTGGAAGCAATCTTCTGGTTAATGGCCTTTATGCAGGAGCTGCAAGTTTCAGAAGCAGGTTTACTGTCTATTTGGCATGTTATTCAGAAGCAAGTATACGGTACCTGCTGTTTCAACACCCGCTGATGTGCAACCTTTCTAAAGGATTCAGCTCTGGGTGTTTACGTTCAGTGAATAAACTCCTTTTGAAATTTTAAAAGGAGATCGTTATGAGTAGGAAACATTGCTATTGAATCCCAGTGACTGGGACTGCACAAGGACTTCATATCCTGTCTTGTGGTTCAACAGCCATGACTGCTATTGAGCAGGGTCATTCAATAGCTTGTTATTGTGCCGTGTAGTCCAGACAATGGAAACCAAACCTGTAATCTCATCCCCTTAAATAAGATTGCTGTTGTGCATTTGAATTACAAAATTCCTTTCATTAGCCTTCTAGAGACATTTTAGATTTTAATGCACATCAGCTGGGGGGCAGCGTATGTCTCTTTGCATTCTGTGTTGTGGCAGAGCAGGAAACAACAACATGAATAATGAAAACCTTCCTCTCAATAACTCACCTTGGCTTTCCCCATGTGTAGCCTGATGTTATAAAGCTACAAATCTACTGAAGTTGTTGTTGTTTACATACACTACTCACTCCTTTTTTGAAAAAAAAAAAAAATAGTAGTCGCCAATTATTTGTTGTATTTTCTCCCAATTTAGAATATCCAAATTTTTTTAGGCTTAGCTCACTGCTACCACCCCTCCGCTGACTTGGGAGCGGAGAAGATAAACATGCACTGTCCTCCGACGCGTAATGGAATAGCCTGGATTCGAACCTGCGATCTCCAGGCTATAGGGCACATCCTGCACTCCACAAGGAGCACCTTTACCGAATGCACCACTTGGGAGCCCCTTCACTCCTTTTTTTTAATGTAAAGAATGCAATAGGGGGAGCACCAAATAGTCGACTAGAAAGATGGGTCAACCTCAGAAACTGCTGGTAGTTGACTAATCACATGTCATGTAATTGGGAAGCATGTGGTTTCAGTTGTATGGAAGTGCACTCCATTAACGTATATAAATGACATCTTAAAACAATAATATACAGACAAACTCGGTTAACTCAACTGTTGGATAACTTGACACCTTCTCTTAATTCGACAGACAGTCTTGATCCCAGATTTTCTCCATGTAAAATATATGCATCCTGCCAATTTTTTTTTTTTTTTGATTCGACACCACGCTTTACTCGTAACTCGTCACTTATTACCAAAGGGATAAAAACTCGTCGTTTCACGTCACTGGAAATGGATCGTTCATTCATTCATTCGCAGCTATCAAGTGCAGCTGGTTACACTATCCGTTCATAATGAGTGAGAAGTGAAAAATAAATTCTCGTTCAATTGGCTTTAAAGCTCAGGTTATTCCGGATAGCAAGCTTGTCAGCAGAACTTTCAAAGCATGTGTTTTTGCATGCGAAACAATTGCCAGTGCTTGATTTCTGTGTGAAAGTTGTTTATAATTTTGTTTGTTCACTGAGAATTCTTTATAATGTACATTTGTAAACGTTTGCTATTTAAGCTGTCAAATTAGAATATATAAGCTAAAAGTATAGTCAACAGTTTGTGCAGTTTGTGGTTGGATTGTTTTCGTAAAAATAACGCTGTAGTTATTTTATTAATTCTTATTTCAATTGAACTATGAGTTGTACCGAGTTTGTACAGTACTGTATACTGTAATTGATTCATTCACTGCAGTTCTTTCAACCATTTTCAGAAGGACATTTAACTAAATATAAACTTGTAAGTACTGTAATACTATAAATGTGTGAGTTCTGATACTTGTATGCATTTTAATGCTATGGCTCATTGCACCCGTAGTTAACTTGACACCTTGGATAAGTCAACAGTTTAAAATAAAGTGCACAAATAGCAGCAAAGTGTTATGAAACAATATGTTCTCAAAATAGAACAACAGAAATACAAAGACCTATCTGACTTTTTACTATGCCTCATTATTCTTTAGACTTGGGACAGAGGGAAAGAGACCCTTCATCACAGGGAGTGGTGAGGGTATGGTATGGAATGTTGTTGAGGCACTCGGATCCTTTGAGACCCAACTTGACAAAGTTCTGATATTAATTGGCCACTAGGAACCGGGTGAGCATAGATGGGCCTCTTCACATTGGTAAATGTTCTCATGTTCTTAGCTATTCAACTAAAATGAGTAGTCCTTCCACCATTAGAATGCAATGCCTGTGTTTGTCGGGCTCCTGTGCTGTTAGGGCTCCGATGCTCTTAAAGAGCCAGGCTCTAAAACAGTTGGACATGCCTTTCATATTTTTTTAGGCGACAGTGTGGTCCAGTGGTTAAAGTCCAGCGCTTGTAACCAGAAGGTCACCGTTTCAAATCCCACCCCTGCCACTGACTGACTCACTGTGTGACCCTGAGCAAGTCACTTAACCTCCTTGTGCTCCATCCTGCGGATGAGATGTTAAATCAATGTCCTATTGTAAGTAACTGCATATAATGCAGTTCACAGCCTACCTCTGTAAGGCGCTATATAAAAATGAAGATATTATTATTATATCATGTGACCAGGAACCAGTGCATGTAATATGATTGTAATGTTTGACTTTTATGTAGGAAAACATTCAAATGACAGTCCCTCAAAATACTGTTTTTACAAGACATATATTTTCTAACGTTTTGGTATTCTCTATGGGCCTCATTTATGAAGTGTTTACTGTATGCAAAACATGATTTGTGTAGTTCTGTCCCTGTCCTATTTACTATTCCCATTTCCTTGCGGGTGCAAAATGAAAGTGGCGAAATAGCGCCGCTGCCTCATTTGCATTGAATTAATGGTGTTTACGTATGCAGAAGAGCATGTTAAACACAGATAATGAGCTGCCATACATTCATGACCTATTCATGAAGGTCTGACAAGGATTTTGCACAGACAAAAATGACCCAAAAATTCCGCCGACTGAATGCTGCCGCAGAGCGGAGAGCATAGCTGGCAGAAGATGTGTACTAATTTGAAATGGCAAAACATCCTGTATAGCCACAACATGTTAATGCCACACTATGATTTACTCTGGGCTAATCGTAAGCAGACTAAAATTAAAAGAAAATTTGCTGAAATAATTGTTTCAATTTAAAATAATATTTTATCTACGCGTCCTACAACAATGTGAAGCCTACAACGCATCAGCATGTACGATAGACTTAAAAAAAAACTGCTAGGTATTCATTTGATTTTACTACTGTACTGTTTTAAACCTATTGTACATATTTATATTGTTATATAATGTAATGTGTCCAGAGAACACACTAATGTTATTTTAATATGCCCTCATTTATTGGGCGATTTTTTTTGCTAAACAAAGGTAAATCAGTTGAAAACATACAAGTACAGGTACATATATCATACTTTAATTAATTAATGTCAATATATATATATATATATATATATATATATATATATATATATATATATATATATATATATATATATATATATGAATGACAAACTAACTAAACTAACAAATAAATATATACGTAAATAAAACCTCCTAAGATAAAGAAACACCTCCCCTAGACCTCAACAAAAAAATGTCTATATATTCCTCAAAACAAATCGGCTCTGGAGTTGCAGTCCTGAGAGCTACGCATTATACATGTATGCAGTGTGGAGTAGTGGTTAGGGCTCTGGATTCTTGTCCGAAGGGTCTTGGGTTCAATACCAGGACACTGCTGCTGTGTCCTTGAGGAGTGTGTTGCTCCAGTAAAAACGCAACTGTATAAATAGGTACCACAATTTGTATGTAAAATAACTAATTGTAACTTGCTTGGGGGAAAAAACCGTCAGCCAAATAAGTATGTTATTTTTATTATTAACGGGTGAGCGTACCATAGTGCTGCCGAAAAACCCACCACAACCGACCTTTATTTCACATACCTGATAAATACCTACCTTTTATGCATAAAAATTCAAGTCGCTACCTGCCTGATAAGAACTGATACTATAGACAGCATTTTCGAATTTAAATGAAATACTCGCTTCGGCTGCCAAGTTTTCATTAATTTTTATGATATAATGAAGTTAATTTTGCTCATTATAGAAAGGCTTGGATTCAAAACGGCTGATGACAAGTGAATCTTACTTTGACTGCCAAAAAGAACTTTCCAGGTCTAGCACCGCTCTATTGCAAGCAGGTAGAGGCAAGGCTATTAATTTTTATTATTTTTAGTAAGTCTACTGTGTACTAAAATGATTAAATACAGTTTACACGTTATTGTCTTATATTTAAACCTAATAGTTCCTCTGTTTTTTTTTTATTTGCAGTAAAACCTTTATATAAACTAAGCATTTATATTCTTTGGTTTAATTGATATTATATTGTCTAAAATATTTTTTGTTTAGTTGGAGACAGAAACTGAACTAATTTTTAAATTTATTAAATTAAATTAACATTATCTCAAATGTGTCTTAGCAATTTGTCTACAACATTGTCAATGTCAAGTATCTGTTATAATAAACCTCTAATATGTTCTTTCAACAGTTTAACTTTAAAAGACTTTATAACATCTATTTCTAATTCAGATACTTCAATAATTTTATTTTACTTCATTGATCTGTTATAAGTCATTTAAGCTTCCAGTGGACGGTCCAGTTATTATCATCTAAATTCAAGCCACTGTTAACATATTAGAATATAATAGTTTTACATTGACTGAACTAAGTCCTTTTTCTCTGTTCATACAAAATCCAGTTGAAGCAGGTTTTAAAACAACCTCTCCTTTTCCCAATTTTCAGTGTTGATTAGTATGAGACACTACCATAAGCATTTTCTAATACTCATTATTTTACACCAAATTTTAGCTTAACGCTACACTTTTTGTTCCCATTTCTTCTTGCCAGGTTCTAATTAATTTCTTTGATATATAGATATGTTTATTTTAATATAAACTCCTTCCTTCTATTATCCGAAAGGTATTTTGTTCGTTAATATTTCCGAGATCGCTCATTATAGAGGGGATCTTGGCTTTTAAATCACTGACCAACAAAAAACCATGCTACATTGGCCAAAAACTGCCGTTTTGCAAACTTTAAGTGATTGTCCTTTACACATTTTCCTAAGAGTAGCTTTTTCCTTGGCCTGCGACCATTGAGATCTTCACCATGCAATACTCAACCTATGGTTGAAATGGAAAAGCCACTTGCAGCCAATTCACTTTGAATATCTTTGGCAGTCGGTCTCGGATTGCTATTAACCTTCCTCACAATTCTTCTACTTGTTCTTGGTGAAAGAACCTTCTTTCTTCCAGATTGAGAGTGCCTTGTGACAGTACCATGAGTCTTATACTTCTTGATAATAGAAACAATACTTTAAATTGGGATACTCAAATGTTTGGAAATCTTCTTGTATCCTCTCCAGCTTTATGACAATAAATAATTTTCTGCCTAAGGTCTTCAGATAGCTCTTTACTTTTTTCCCATATTGGTAATGACAGCAGTCATCCTATGTCTAACCCTTTTATACTCTTAAGAATGTGCACCTACAATCCAGACTTTTCTAGAATTAGGTTCTGCATTATCATATTGAAATTGTTTAAGCCTATTGTACATGTCTATATTTTTACATAATGTACGGTGTACAAACACATTAATGTTATTTTAATATGAGGTCATATTTATTAGGCTATATACAGTGCCTATAGAAAGTATACACCCCCTTTCAAAATGTTCACCTTTTGTTGCCTTAAAGCCTGGAATTAAAATGCATTAAAATAGTTTTTTTTTTCATTTATCTACACATCCTACCACACAACTTCCAAGTGAAAAAATATTCTAGAAATGTGTAGAAAATTAATTAAAAATAGAAACTGAAATAGCTTGGTTGGATAAGTGTCCACCCCCCTTGTAATAGCAATCCTAAATTAGTTCAGGTGTAACCAATCACCTTCAAAATCACACACCAAGTTAAGTGGCCTCCACCTGTGTTAAATTGTAGTGATTCACATGATTTCAGGATAAATTCAGCAGTTCCTGTAGATTCCCTCTGCTGGGTAGTGCATTTCAAAGCAAAGACTCAACCATGAGCACCAAGGAGCTTTCAAAAGAACTCTGGGACAAAGCTGTTGAAAGGCTCAGATCAGGGGATGGGTATAAAAAAATATCAAAGGCCTTGAATATCCCTTGGAGCAGGGTCAAGATGATTATTAAGAAGTGGAAAGTTTATGGCACCACCAAGACCCTGTCTAGATCAGGCCGTCCCTCCAAACTGGATGACTGAGCAAGAAGGAGACTGATCAGAGAGGCTACCAAGAGGCCAATGGCAACACTGCAAGAGCTACAGACTTTTATGGCCAAGACTGGTCAAAGTGTGCATGTGACAACAATATCCCAAGCAGTCCACAAATCTGGCCTGTATGGTAGAGTGGCAAGAAGGAAGCCATTACTCAAGAAAGCCCACCTTGAATTCCGTTTGAAATATGCAAAAAAACACTCGGGAGATTCTGTAGCCATGTGGCAAAAAGTTTTGTGGTCTGACGAAACTAAAATTGAACTTTTTGGCCTAAATGCAAAGCGTTATGTTTGGCGCAAACCCAACACAGCGCATCACCCAAAGAACACCATCCCTACTGTGAAGCATGGTGGTGGAAGCATCATGTTATGGGGATGTTTCTCATCAGCAGGGACTGAGGCACTTGTCAGGATAGAAGGGAAAATGAATGGAGCAAAGTACAGAGAAGCCCTTGAGGAAAACCTGCTGCTCTCTGCAAGAAAGCTGAAACTGGGACGGAAGTTCACCTCTCAGCATGACAACGACCCAAAGCACACAGTCAAATCTTCACTGGAGTGGCTAAGGAACAAAAAGGTAATTTGTGGCATGACTTGAAGATTGCTGTCCATCAATGCTCCCTAAGGAACTTGACAGAGCTTGAACAGTTTTGTAAAGAAGAATGGTGAAATATTGCCAAATCTAGGTGTGCAAAGTTGGAAGAGACCTATCCCAACAGACTCACAGCTGTAATTGCTGCCAAAGGTGCTTCCACCAAGTATTAACTCAGGGGGGTGGACCCTTATCCAATTATGATCTTTCAGTTTTGTGTTTTTAATATATAATTTTTTTCTCAATAAAAACTTTTACACACCATACTCCACCTTAACAGTGTGGAGTATGGTGTGTAAATAAGTGGAAAAAAATTTATATATATATATATTCTTGAGGAATAGAAAGAAGACAAGAGTTGAATTGACAACAGAACTGGCAGAAGGCACAGATGTCGTTGTCCATCAAATCAACAGTACGATGGTCACTCTTGAAATCAGGACTTGAAGGATGTGTTGCAGTAAGAATACCTCTGTTAAGAAAGGGGAACACGATGCACAAGAACACCGTAATTGGACTATGGAACAATGGTCAAAGGTGTTTTGGACTGTTGATGGATGGACAACGACACCTGTGCCTTCTGCCAGTTCTGTTGTCAATTCAATGCTTGTCTTCTTTCTATTCCTTAAGGATATTATCTTCAAGTATTGCTCATCTATGCTGGACAGCTTTTTGGGTCTTCCAGTCCTGGGTTTGTCAATTACAGATGATGTTTCTCTGTACTTGTTGATTATGCTTCGGATACCACACCTTGAAAATCAAGTGATGCGAGCTATTTCACTCAATGATTTTCCTTCTTTATGCAAGTTAAGGTGGTTATAATAGTAGAAAACGCTAGTGATTTGTTGATGCTCATAGGGCAGCAGTGTGGAGTAGTGGTTAGGGCTTTGGACTCTTGGCCGGAGGGTCATGGGTTCAATCCCAGGTGGGGGACACTGCTGCTGTACCCTTGAGCAAGGTACTTTACCTAGATTGCTCCAGTAAAAACCCAACTGTATAAATGCATAATTGTATGTAAAAATAATGTGATATCTTGAAACAATTGTAAGTCACCCTGGATAAGGGTGTCTGCTAAGAAATAAATAATAATAATAATGCATCAGAGTAGAAAAATGCAACATGTCTAAGACTTTTGCACAGCAGTGTGTGTGTGTGTGTGTTGAATTGACAACAGAACTGACAGAAGGCACAGGTATATTGTAATGTATGTGAAAATGTCTATATAAATTGTATGTAGGCCAATATACTCAAATATACTACTTTACACAAAACACATTAATTAGATGCAGCTTTCCTAGAACACTGACAAAAAAAAAACTTCAGTATCACAAATGTAATATAATGGAGGAAATAGAACAGAGTATTTTTACTTTCAATGGAAATCTCAAACAGTAAAAAAAAAAAAAAAAAGATGTCTGAGTATATAACACGAAAGGCCATTGCACACTGGGTCCGTTCCGTCACTTATCATCCGTCATCCGAAGAAGTCGTGCGTCAATCCATTACACACTAGATGCGTTAATATCGTACTTCAGAGTGCTGATGAGCAGTGGAGGCTTTGTAGTAAATATACCTATAGTTTCAGTATTTTAATTAAAAAAAATACAATTCTGCGAATTGTTGCATAACTTTGAACACAATGTTAAATGTAGTATAAACAATGATCAGCAAACACTGATGGAAGTTAAAACGTTTGCTAATTATTACGTTTCTACTAGATCTACAATAATGTTGTTACGCAATACATTAAATAAATAAATAAATAAATAAATAAATAAAATAAACACATGATATTCCACAACACAGTTGTCATAGCATCAGAAACATATGACCAATATTTAATTTTTCAAACACTCGCTCCTGTAATAAATATATCTAAAAGTTGGGAAGCTAGCAATGAGCTACCAAAAATACTTTAGCATAATGACCTTCTACTCTCTGTGTATGAAGCCAGAAATTTCATCACTTTCATGTACTGCCTCTATTTTCTGACTGTTAAGCCCTGACCGCTCTTACCCTGTCACGCGTCTTTCTCTGATATGTGTCTCCAGGTAAGGCCATTGTTTCTTTACTTCCTCAACTACAATTGAAATAAAGAGTATATGCTTGTAAAAACCTATACTGCACAAAGTTAATGTATGCTATCAGTTCAGAATGTCATGTTTTATAATACATATCATTCATGCTCAAGTCCATGGCAATTTCTTTCCATATGTTTTCTTTTTTTTTCAAAGTCTTTGTTGGATTTATCATAAAGTAACTTTTGTTTGGCGACACACATAATTCGTTTTTCCATTTTGTTCAGGGAACTGCAAGAATCCACGTGTCTTCCTAGTCGTTTTTCATTGGTCAATGTATTTTTTAACGCACGTCAAATTGGATCAAATCGAACTTGTTTCGATTCCAAAATTGACGCATCACCGTCATTCGACAGTTACGGACTCAGTGTGCAAGGTGCAATAGGGAATGCATATGATCATTTTTTTCTGTTTAGACGCACGTTAAATTTAGATGTGTTATTGGATCCAGTGTGCAATGGCCTTAAGTCTCAATATTTAAGTTATATTCCAAAATATAACATTTTTAACAGCACTAAAAAAAAATATGTATAATAACAAGCTGTGAAAATGCAAAATAGTAAACAGTACCACTTTGAAATGTACCTTTTTATGACTTCTGTCAGGACACTTGACTTTTTTTTCTCGCACACTTGATAACAATGATCATTACATGTTCTAATTTTGCAACATTTCCACATAATGCCTCTTGATGCAGAATCTACTGTAAGAAAATTGGGTACTTCTGCATTTCTTTCTTTATTTTTTTCCAGCACGCTCTGTTGTAATCCCACCAGTTAGCTTCTTCCAAGGTAATTCTGCACTTCTTGAAGCTTCTTGAAGTTTAAAAAGCCCTTTCCTTTCGTTGAGACTCCATAGCTTCTTTAATTTCCAGTAAACTCAAAATGTGTTGCTTTGTGCAGCGTATCATAGTGACGTTGTATGGTGGTATAATTTCATAACTGCAAACGTTTCACTGCAAATCAGACATGTTGCCTTGTCATCAAAATTATTCAGTGAAAAAATAATCATCTGGCAACGATTTTGGAATCTTCTGTGTTCTGCCTCCACCCTTTCACCTTTTTGTGACATCTCCAATTACTTTTTCGCTATTGATTTTAAATTTTACACAAAGTAAAATAAATAGTTTTAACAAGCCTTCGCTTCTCTATCCTAATCAAAATGATGTGTGTGAGGCAACGGATCCTGTGTGCTATTTGATCGGCTATTTTATGCCTCTGTGAGCTGTGAGTATTTGAAAAAAAAAAAAAAGTTAACTTCGTAACTTGTTCAATAAATTCCAAGATTAATAATATCGGGGAGCTCTCATTATATTTCTTTATTGTACAGCACTTTATGATGGCAATGCCATGGAAGGCTCTTTATAAAACTGTTGTTGTTGCATTGCAGTCTTGTCTCCATAGTGCATAATGCTGTGTTTTAATCCTTTGACGTACAGATTCAGTTAACCGCTTAATTACCTGTTCAGCCTGCCTGGTCCCATAGATCTGCCAGGCAGCTTTGCACAGAACTGCAGCTTCAGTGTACCGCACCTCATTACTCTGTGCTGTCTGCTCTGATGCTGCTGTCCCTGCTTCACAGTGGGAACTGAACATGCTAAAAATAGTGTGAAGTGCTACAGAGCTGAAGCCCCCCTGCTTATCTGTTTATTGCTACCCTGTGGTGATTTGTGTGATGTGTGTGAGGCTGTATGCCTTTGATCTTGCTATTCCAAAAAAAAGATTGGGCCAGATTTACTTAACTGACATTTTTAATCCCTCCCAAAGAATACACAGGACTTTTACAAAAAGGTTTTATCAGCTCCACCAAGGCTGAGATGAAATGTTCATGTATTGCAACCAGATACAACAGGGTTATATGTCATCTGGGAGAACTGTTTCCCATTGTCTAAGGCTTTTAGCATCTTTTTGTAGCAGCTGAGTTTATTATAACTTTATACCTCATCGCATTAAAAACCCATTTCCTTTTAGATACAAATTTGCTGAAATTTAACTGAGAAACAACACGAAGGTTAATTAAGTTAGACAGTTGGGATGTAAAAGCTTCTCGATTTAAAGTTATTCTTAATAATAAATCTGTCATTGCCGTCACAATCCTTCAATAGCGTTAGTAATATCAGCTGGGGGAGGTCGGTGGGTAAGTGGAGGGGGGGGGGATTGCTAGCGTTATAGATCAGCAACAGTATACGCTTTCAAAGTTTTCATTTCTGAAATATGGTATAAAAAATGTAATTAATACAGGAATTATTAAAACATTATACAGTGCCAGTTCATCTGACATATTAAACCTGCTTTGCATACTGCTATCGCACTTGGAGTAAAGTGCACATCATTTTTTTTTTTTGGTCTCATTTCTTGTGTGGATTTGGGAGAGTGACAGTTTTGACTGTCGTATCCATGAGGACATATTTTTCAGGGTGTTAGTGGGTGAAGACCCCAACCTCTAATGAAAATCAGTAGTAATTATATTTTACAATTGTTGATCTCCAGAACTGTTTTTCTGCATGGCTGTCAGAGGGAATTGGAAAAGTATATGTTTGTTCATGAACTGAGTTGAGTAATATAAAGGCATAGACAGACAGACAGATGGCACTTTTTTTCTCTGAACCTGGATTCCTGGCTGCAGTCCTCAGTTGTGTCCTCTACTATGTTTAGGATGCAGATGAGTCCTCCCAACAATTCATCAATTAAGAAAAAGGGAGGCGGTTGAGAGGAGGCCTACAGATCACAGTTTCTTAGAAAGTGACAACATCTGGAAGTATATTCATAAGGACTGATGTGATGGAGTGAAAGGCCAGGGGGTTGGGTCCGAGGTTACGCTTCACAATCAAGGAAAGGCGTATATCCTTCAGTGACCTGGAACAACAACATTGCTTTTGTCCAAGGCTGCTCCCCGGAAAGATACTGGGTATCCCCATAGAAAGAAGACAGGAGCCACATCACTGACAGCAGAACAGGTTCTGAATGTATAAGTAGGATGGACAATTGACTTTAGTCTTCTATTGTTGCCTTGTGAAGAACTTTGAATATAATTGTTGCCTTGTAAATCGTCATGATTTTATTACTTAAACTTTGTTAGGACTTTCTTCTTCTTCTTCTTCTTCTTCTTCTTCTTCTTCTTCTTCTTCTTCTTCTTCTTATGTTGTATTTAAATACTAAAATCAGCAGTTAAAAAAGAGGCCAGTGTCAGGCAAGAGCTTCATAGTTGTTTTTCAGTGATATGGATTGGGTTGAGGCGATGCAGCTTGTGGGAACACTTGCCCAGCGTGGTGTATCGCGGGTGACAGGAATCAGATGCAGCTGGCAGCCCTGGCTGGAGTGTGTCTGAGTCCCCAGAATGACCTGGGAGGGTGCAGCTGGCCAGCTGGCTTGAGGAGAGAGATTTGTGAAGGAAAAGAGAAATGAAGCTATCAGCAGTTTAACAAAATAAATAAAAGTAAAAATTTCAAGCAGAAAGTAACGGAAGAGGAGACTGGATAGATTCATACAGCATTTGTATTTGTACAAGTATGTGCTTATATGAAGTGAAGGACAATAAATCTCATGTGACGTACAGTACATCTACCACATAACTACATCTGTGTGCTATCCCAAGATTTGTGCTATTGAAAGGGACTTCCCTCATTGGTAATAATTATTGAAGTAGTGGCTGTAATCATTTACAGATTAAAGTGGATCTGGATGCTTTGAACAGGGCTATACAAATACATACACATTTTCAGCAAGATCTATCCCAAAGAAGTGCCCATAAAAGGACCGTTAATAAAAAATGTTAGGACTGAAACACTGATGACTAGAGCCACATATACTTAATCAATCATACAACAGTCTAACACCACTATGGCATGATTTAAAGCAAACCAACACAGTCTGTGTTGAGTGTAACTGAGCACTGCACACCGAGCCTCGTTCTGTCTGACATGAATGGAGTTTAGAACTGGACTCCATACACATAATCCCAGATACTGCTAATGGGCTATTGTACAGGCTCTAAGGGGAACGGGAGAATACCCCACAGTATACACTGATTTATCAGTGTGAGCTGATCCAATCACTGTACCGCAGGTGACACCCGTGACCATGGTGACCGTGGAACTGTTCGTGCATCAGCTGCCCTAATCTTTTGCACATAATAGTCATATCAGTCATGTACAGAGGATTACGTATCCAACAGTCAGTAAACACAATACAGGAGCTCAAAATCCATCTGCAAACAAGTTTGAATCTTCTGCACTTCATTACCAGCACAAAGTACCTCAGCATTGTTAATGTGCACTTTGTAATTGTATTGAGCTTTGACTGCGACAATAGTCAGTCCCAAGATGCAACTCTGCCGCTCTTCCTGCCAGCAGACTGAGTAACTAGGAAGTGAATCCCTTGTTCAGAATGGCTGGAGGCTGGATACACTTTCTTGGGGTTTAGGAGTACATGCTTGGCCCGATTTTAATGCAGGTTTAATTTCATTCCAGGGGTCATAGCCTTAAGCAAGATAATGCAGTCCTTATTGTTTATGTGAAAACGTTATCTCCAAATATGTAAATCGTTACTCTGGTTTGCTGTGAATGCTTGTAGTTTTTAGGTTGTCTGCTGATGCTCTGGTACTGTGTATTCTATTTGAAGGTCGGCAGCTCATTCCAGTTCCCAGAATCCTTGGAGTAATGTTCTAATGTCCACTCCATTAATATTGCAAGGCATTGTTCTTGTGGGGCTTTCCAGGAATGCCAACACTCTATCAACGATTCCCAAAACAGCTGTATGCAAGAAGATGATGCCGATCATGTCAGTTACAAGTGGGAGATTTATTTTTGCAACATAAAATCCAAGACTTTTGGCTTTTAAGCTTTATTGCTATTTTAGATTGCAGGTCCTTTTTTTTTAATGTATAGCCCTTCATGTTTTGGTAATATTTTTTCACTTCAATAGGATTTAATTTATTAATTAAGATGCAGCTATACTTGCTGTAGGACTGCTTTTTAAAATGAAGATACTTTAACAGTTTTACTCTTATAAAAGTTTATTATAGCAAAGTGTAATAAAGCATAGGTAAGCATTGTAAAGAATTGCAAAAGATGGTAAAGTATATTCATAAATATGGTAAACTACGGTAAGTGCATAGTATAAACATGGGAAAACTGCACAAATAAAAGTTTTTATTATTTTGTAATTTTGAAAGTCATTATGAGGGTAGCTGCGTCATAATTAAAATGAAAATCCAAAGACTAAAGTGATGATTGTGGTGCAGTGTTATCTAGCAGTGGGTCGAAGGGAGCAGTGTGTGTATTTCCCCAGAGTAACCATCAGTGAGTGAAGGGCATGATCAGAGTCTGAACTAACTGGGAAAGTTGTTGTAGCCTGGTTGCTAGAAATTGGTCTCCCTGTTGTCTACAGCAGTGTGGTTACATGGTAGCTCAGATGTAGAGTCATTCTTCAGGGTATTAAGTCGCTCTCTAATTAATAAAGCTCATCTGTTAGCATGTGCAACCAGATCACTTTACTTCACATTTCAAAGATTAAATAGATTTGTAGTTACTACACAAGGAGGTGAATTATCAAAATGGAAAGACAAGACAACTATTTAACTGTACCTTCCTATAAATACATTTTTTTAAATTCTAGTCTTAAAGGGTACATCAGCACTGCATGAAAGATAAAACATAAACCATCCCACCTTACTGTTCAAACATTCCGAATCAGCTGGAGCTATATCTAAGCCTTTGGGAACATATATTGAAACAACAGTGCAATTGTTGGTAGGTTCCTTCATTAGTTGGAAATGAGAACAACTCTGTCTTGTTCCCACCCCCACCCCCCCGCAACCACTTACACAGCACAGACATGCTTTTTTTATTGAATGCAACATTAAACATAATAATATATCAAAATACAACATGTGAAGGAAACATATACAGTGTGAAAGATGTCTACTATACAAAACGAAAGCAGGTACAAGTTCCTTCCTTATGGAAAATTAGACGGACCATGTTTGTCACACAGACTAGTGTGTTTCCACACGGAGGTAATATAGCTTACACAACGCTTCATTGGGAATGCGCCGGTATGTTTCAGAGCACATGTGAGGGTGCATGCGTAAGTCATGTTTTTTGGCTCAGAAGAGATGCTCGAGAACAGTCATTTTGGACATTAGATGTTTGGGTGCATACAGATTATTTTACAATGATCAAATACATTTGGAACAGCAAGGTGGGATAGTTTATGTTTGATCTTTCATGCAGTACTGATATACACTTTAAAGAGTAAGTAGCGAGGTTCTAGTGCACTGATCGGATTATCTAGTGCACAGATTATTGCCCACATTATGAAACAGGTAACACAGCAATAACGATCCATGACGTGGTACGGAACAGAAAAGCCAGAACACCTGTTATGGGTTTTTTTGTTTTTTTTAAGCACTTTCCTGCAGTGATTTTAGAGGACAGATCTCAAACCCAAGTGCACTAGACCGGCCACAATGGAAAGAGAAATTACAGGTACGTTATTTGAACACTTTTAGCAACACGTGGTGACATATAACGCTATATTTTTCGGAGCCCCACTACTTACTATTTAAAGCATTGCATTACTATGGCTTTGTTCCTCCTAAGTTTTTTTTTTTTTTTGCACTTTAATTAGAAAGGCCCATAGAGACCTTTCATTATCAGGATTAGGGGGGATTATCCTTGGTTAATTACACAGTCGTGCAGAGATGAGATTACATTAAAGATGAATAGTTATTGAATTAAGACTCCTTTTAAAAGAAGCCCCATTTGTAGTGACACCAATGGTGAATGGCAGGGTCCTGGCCATTATTAGTGGGACCCCAACCCTAATGCTGTTCTGGAGTGCTGTAAGTTAATAGAAATTAAATTTAACAAAAGAAAGGTGGCAAGACAAAAAAAAAAACTTTGCATCCAGAACTTTGCTGGTGAGCCGACATTGTAATCAGAGAATGTATAAAAAAATTATATATATATATATATATATATATATATATATATATATATATATATATATATATATATTAGCTCAAAGAGCCAGCTGCCCAGCGTTTCGATATCTTGTACATATCTTTCTCAAGGGAGCCTTATATATATATATATATATATATATATATATATATATATATATATATATATATATATATATATATTAGACCAGAGACTGAACCAGCCAGGAGTGTTTTGTTCTTGTAAGTTAACATTAATGAAAAGAAATGGATGGGTAAGGCAAGTGATGGATGAAGTTAACCTCAATAAAAAGGAATGGATGGCTAAGGTAAGTAAACTGGGCTGGGTCGGTTGGGGGGGGTGGACGGGAGTGGTGCTGGAACACCAGCATCACTGTCGAGTCTTCCTGAGGTGTTTTGGGCTAGTCACCGAAACGGGACGTGCCCACCTGATGACCCCTGCATAGTGCCCCACCCATCCCATTCCAGGCGGTTGCCATGCTGAGGCGCGAGGGAGGCTGCACTTTGGTTGATTCCTGGAGCCAGCATCGCTGCCGACCAATAGGAAATCCATGTTACCTGGCTTATATTACAGGGAAGCTACGTCTTGGTTGATCCCCACCACTACTGTCTCATTTTATCTCTGTGAAAGCCGAGTCCAGTATTAGAATGAATTCAATAACAGCTAGTCTGATGTGATACAAATCTGTGGATATTAATAACAGAGCTACAGTAACTAGACATGGGAAGTTTGTCCTTGTTCATGGCAAATCTGTGGATATTAATAACAGAGCTGCAGTAACTAGACATGGGAAGTTTGTCCTTGTTCATGGCAAATCTGTGAGGCAAATCTTCTCTACCACAGGGCTTATGGAGCTTAGCGACCTCCTACAGATTCTGATTCAATGGGAAAAAAAGGGGACAAAAATTTATTAACCAGCAGCTGTGTGTCTGAGCTCCTGGCTGTGTGTTTGTGTATCTGTGTGAAAGAAAGATTTAAATATTTACTCTGAGCTTAGATTTAATAATCAAACGATTTATTTATTTAATATATTTTCTCAGAACGTGGTCAGTTACCAGTATTTTACTTGCCCATATTAATAAAGCAATGTTGTGTTTGTAATTGCATTTACCGGTGTGTTCATATTTTCTGAATTGGAACGTTGCCCAGCCAAAGGTATTTGGACAGCTGCCTTGAAACAGAATGACTGTGAGGGAGGCTTTTATTGCCCCTTTCACCTCACCTCAGATACCTTACTTATAGTGTGATCATCTCTTTAAAAGTTATTGTAGGTAACAAAATAAAACCTAATAACGTTTTCCCCGCCACACACATCAGATGTGTCTTAAACATGTATTTTCATTTCAAACTTATCTGGCAAAAGCCCCCTCCCCCAGTCCTCCTATTTCCCAATACTTTTGGCAGTGCAGTGAATAGTCATACAGAAAGCACCACTGACTAATGGGGAACTGTATCTTCTGGGGGGTTGTAAATGGAGTTGGCTGATGAGGAGAGAAATGTATCATTAACACAGTGCTTTTTTAACATACACAGGTAGACAGGCAGAGTAATTTGAAGGGGATCTGACGTAGGCTTGGACTAATGGCAAATTCCCCACTGTGTAGAGCAGATGGCAGCCTTGTATCTGCCTCAGAGGGCCCCTGATAAGAGGGCTGGTGCATTCTTGAATTATTTAGGAGGAGAGACAGTTGAGGGAGCTCACAGTGCATGTCACCTGATTACCATCATTACTGCTGTTGTCATTAGATTCCACCTTAACCCTTTACACACCAGTGGATTCTGAGTAAATTCACTCACTTTCATCTAATTCAAAAGGAATGCTTTGCTTTTGCATTTAAATGCAGTACTCTCTTGTGCTCTGAAGTTATGTTGTTGAATTTAATGTTACTTGCTTATTTAGTTTCAGAGCCTGTGTGTTATGTATAGCAGATGCATCACTCATAGCACTGCCACTGCTAACATAACAATACCGCTCCGGAGAACATAAAGAGGAATACAGTTCAACAAACCGAGTTGTGGAAGGGTTTATTGAGTGGTTTTTTGTAAAATGTGCAGTATTTGTATATAAAGTTCATTAAGTGACTAATCACTGGGGCTTCTGTAATATATAATTGTATTGTTCCATGAACACTACTAGTTAGTAACTGCATATTTTGGCCTCTGTAGACGCATGCAATCTAGAGAGAGCCCACCAACCTGTTTGCACCAATTAACTGCAGCATAGTTGTTTTTCCTATACATTTGTTAAACCATCTATAGAGTATTATGTTCAACTGATAAATCAGCAACTGTACATTTACTTTTGAAATAATCATAAAACCATCAATACCTGTACAAGATTAGAACCTACAACTTAGAACTAAAACAAAATACAGGTCTAGATGCATTCAAAAGTTGGCTTCTGGCCTTATGCTGTGCTTTTACCATGTGCTTTTGTATTACACAAATATCGAGGCATAACATGGAAAAGAGACAGACAGTGGGTTACTAAAAGCACATAATATGCAAAACAATTACTCTTCAGTGTCAAATATGAGACGCACTCACCATAGAAGCCAGCATCTCAATGACACTTGCTCACTCAAACTATTCAGCCTACACAGATTAATTTACAATTAGAAACTGTTTGAACTATTGTTTTATTTACCTGCAATCCATCCATATCCTAGATCTAATTATCCTCCAGTATTGCTTAGAATACAATACTTCTGTGCATGTTTTCACAGCACATTTTTTTGGATTTTCATCACAAACAGCTTGCTTTAGCCCAGTCCCGCACTAGTGTTCAATGTCTGAGTGCCACATAAGTTGTTCTCATTACATCTTGCACAAAGAAAAGAACATTTGTAACAAGGCTTCAATAATAGACATGTAACATGGAACTATTGGAGGATTATACTTCTAGAACAAGTTGAAATGCTAAAAGAAATTCTAAATTCTTTGAGAACTAGAACATGTTCAGCACCTTAAAACAGCATAGAACTTAATCTGCAAAACTACACAGCCCTTGCACTTGAGTCCAGTATTTATGAATTTGCACATTTATGTCAGCAATTACCACAGAGAAATATGCTTTCTTGCAGCTGCACTTACATTAACAATTTAATATGCATTTATATATAAAAACAAGTTGTAAAACTTGCTTTGCAAACAGTCTATTCCATTATTAGTATAAAATACATTGTCAATCACATTTATGTGGGGTTTTGTAAAATGAGCTAAAGCTTGTTTCCTTTGCAGATTCATGTATATCTGCATATTTTACAGAATAGCTGTTTTCACCTTTGCAAATTAGTTATTGAACTAGCCTATTATGTGGAATATGTAATTTGTCAAATTAGGCATAACAATGTATTCAGCTGCATTAAATCCTCATTGGTGACTCAACAGGGAATGTAACGTATAATGTTGAATAGTCTCCATGATTCGTTCACTATTTTGGAAATGTCTGTCTTTATACTGCTTCATGCACTGCGTGGCTCCATAATGCTGTTCTGAAAAATAACAAAAAGATCAAAAGTTTGCCCCCCTTTACGTGTCCCTTGCACAATGACCTGTGCAATTACACGTTTGAACACAATCCTTCCACAGATTAAGAAAAATAAATATATATTTACAAAACACGTTTTTAAAAAGTAATAAATAAATTACATTTCTTTTCCCGTCCTCTTCATTTTAAGTGTACCGCTGCAAACCTGCCCCCACAGACATATTGATAAGGTATACCTCAACTAGGGCAATATTAACAAACCTAATTTCTAGCAGTGAGGACAGTTCTATGTTATACGGTGCCAGTAAAGGGCACAAAGCTTTGAGTCCTGCTTTAGTATTCTGTGGTATACTGCTTCTCACTCTCTGTGTCTGATAACCCCCGAGCCAGACTGCATACAGTATATTCATACCACTCCCCAATCCAGACTATTTCAGTGTGGTCACTGAGGAGCAGCGTGACAGTGCTGCAGAGCTGAGGACGAGTGCCTTAGTGCTCCTCTATTTAAACACACAGAAGTATTTTGGAAAGCAGTGATGCGTGTCTTATCTCTGTCCTAGAATTAGGAGGGCTGTCTCAGCACTTTCTTCTCCCTTGGGGATGCCAGCTCAGCTGGGGCACTCCCACACATCTGTCCTGCTCATGCAGATCAATGAATCAATCTCAAAACCTGACCTTTCCTAGCTGGTATTTGTGGCACAGGGTGAAAAATATCTGGTTTACTGCAGCAGTAGTGTTTAGGAAACCACTCATTGCACGCACAAACTTTTTAAACTTTAAATCCAACTTGGTAGATTGGGGGCTAATTTGAGACCACCGAACTGCTTTCCCTTGTTTGATTTAAACCTAGATGTCTGCTGTTCCACCTCCTGTCGCCCCCTAACTGGACGAGGGATGTTTAAAGACAGTACATAAAACAATACGATATACATGAGGGTCATTCCACACCAACTCAACCAGAAAAGGGACATTTCGTTGCCCGTCCGTCTCAGATTTTCCTAGAAAAATTCACCTGGGGGTGAATTTTAAATACACCTGTCTCTGTCATCGAAGACCTCCTAAACCAAAGACTTTCAGTTGTGCCTGACACTGGCAATCATAAGAATGCAGCAAATGGCTTTTTCACAAATGGTTGGTCAGTCAATCAGTTATCCCTCTCGGCAGGCACCACAACTTAAAAAAAAAACTTTACTATCACTTTTTGTTTTTTAAAATCCAACTAAGTAAGGTTTAAAAACAACAAAAAAATAACTCTTCCTCTGCAGGAGCTCTGCACAGCTGTGTAACATTGTTGGTTTGTTTTTCCTTTGCACTCCAGTATAGGCCCATGTTTGACTCTGGCCCAATGATGCTTGTGATTTGTTTTATTAACCTCAGAGTGACTCATGGTTGAATGCATTGGCTTTTTTAGTATAGTTATACGTTATTCTGGTACATTTTTATCAGTGCTGGGTGACAGTCTTGTAGAAAAAAGCCAAATGTAACGCAGTACTCTTCTCATAGATTCAGCTTTACAAATTCAGTGTTCGAACGTCACATAGATTAATTGAACAAAATTAATGTACAATTGCAGTGTCAAGAATAAGTTATGGAAAATATGCTAAGAGTTATGCTTTGGTGCCTAAAAAGGAAATCTCAATTTGTAAGGGGGAAAAAACATGGTAACCAATGGGCATCAACTGTATTCTCTAAGGAAAATCAGCATAAATAGCAGTTCAAAATACTTGTCAGAAGCGTTCGTTTTCTATAAGAAACTTCATTTTGAAGCAAATGAAAAGGCAAAGATAAATGTATATTTACCAAAATATATTTAATTATTTTTTGTGAAATAACCATCGCTTTAGATTTATTACTACTGCATAATAACATTTAAAAAATACAAACTTTAGGGATGGTGTTCATCTTAAACCTGTTCATGGTCAAACAAGAATATTAACTTGCTAACTTCCCAATTCTTATAAATATAAACGGTCTGATTTCTCTTACATTTTTTCAATTAATATAATTGAATTAATAGAGAATAAAAACAAACTAAACTACCAACTTCCTAGTCTATATTTAACTGTTATTTTTTGTAATCCCTGCTTAACTGGAGGCAGCTTCTTTCAGTCGTTCCATTCTAAACATTAGCGGTTGTAATGTTGTAATACAATGCGAACCATGGGTCAAATTAATGTTTAGTATGGTGTGTTTTATTGTGGTTTTCTACCAATGTGGCCCTTATGGCATCCTCTGAATGCCTTTCTATTTTAAGTCAAAACCAAACAAAAACATAGAATAAGTGTGTAAGACAAGGACAAACAACAAAGTGCTGGTGAAATGATGGTTTGAAATGATGACAACAATGGTGATAACAGGCAATACACAGTGTGGCGTATTGCTCTGTTTAATCCACGGGTTCAGTCCTGATATATAGTGACCAACAAAAAACACAAACACGATCACAAGTCCGTAGTGCTGCACTGCTTGTGGTGCAGTGTTGTCCGGGTATGTGCTGGCCTGTAGCGACAGCTCCGGATCGTGTTAGCCGTCTAATAACAACAAACAAGTATTTTAGACACGACAAAACAAACAAAACACTCACGATAACAATACAGGTTCTCCTTCCGGTTCAGCATTATCCATAACAAAGGAAAAGATCACCTTGCTACCTCCCCTTATATACCGTCAATCACACCCCCTTGGTTAACGATTGCAACCGCTCCCCAATCTGGGCTGCCACATGGTTTCCTTTCCGGGTCGATGATTTAGTGTACCATAGCTCTGCCCCCTTTCTAGATGTCTGACTTCCGCTAAACCCTGGGAATGAATTGTCTGGCCATCCAGTCCAGGGCACTTTGTGCCCTTTACACAGTGCCCTCACAGGTCGGGAGGTTGATTTATCACCAAGAATCATTCTATCTCTGTCACACCCAAATATACAGTTTACCCCTCCAGTAATCAAAGTATATGAAAGAGTAATAAAGCATGGTAAACCATAGGTAAGCACTGTAAAGCCCAGAGGGGTATGGTAAGGAATATTAAAAAGGTAAATGCATGGTATAACCATGGGAAACCTGCAAAATTACTCTGCAATTTTATTGTGGTACAGTTTGAAAAGGGTAAAAACCAGCAGCTCAGACATCCAGTATCATTTACTATGTTGGTCACTGTAGTCTTAGATACCAGTGCCAATAGGTTAGCAGAGTCATTGGTTTCTCTGTGTTGTTTGCCAGTACAGGGTTACCAAAACCCTTGATTGCAGGTCCTTGGTTACGAGTCTCATGGTTACAGTCTCCTTGACAACATGCTCCTGAGCCCCTGGGTGATGCTGCCGCCTCTCAGAGGCCCCGGCTGTGTGTTTATGAAACTCCCAAAGTGGTTGCGGTAACCCAGAGACTGAGCAGAAAAACAGAAACACTGGAATGTCTCATTAATCACTGCCTTCAGCCCTGGCTCTCAGTACTAATGTTAACAAAGCAGCCAGATGCAAGCCAGGCAGGGTTAGGACTGGAGCAGGGAAGCGATAATAAGTCCTGTTCTCTGTAGAGCTGAGGACATGCAACCTGGAGAAACTATGGGCCGTTAGGAGACACTGCTACACAGCCAGCCTCGATCCCAGAGACACTACATGGAATGAGGGGACACAGCTACACAACTACACAGCTAGCCTCTCTCCAATAGATACTACAGGGCATTAGGGGACTCGGCTACACAGCCAGCCTCCATCTAAATGACACAACAGGGTAGCAGGCATTCAGACTAGCCAGCATTGTCCATAAGAGACCTGGTGGTCAGAGGGAGATACAGGGGCTGATTCCACACTTCAGCCCTTGGACACTAAGGTCCAGAGACATGGACACAAGTCCCCGCTCTGCTACACAGCTAGCATTCAACAAGGAGACATTGGGTTGGGCCCCAAACTGTTACAGTAAGGAGACTGTGAGCACCACAGACTGATACCCAGACCTGTTCCACTCTGCATAGTAAAAAGCATGCACCCACACAAACTGACTTGCCTGCAGTTCAGTGCTATAGCCTTCAGATTTCCATAACCAAACAAGGACTCCACTTAAAATTATCAAAATAATAATTAAGTTATTAACACATTAACTATTGTCTGCTGACAGACTTAAAAATCAAGTGTATTTACATTAAAAGTTTACTTAAGAGTGTAGGGGCCGCCTGCACTACTCTGTTTCATCAGGAGCCATCACACTCCGGGTTAACGCAATCACTTTGGGAGTGTCTGTGAACTCGCATTACAGCAGCCCAACAAACCCCTGAAAATGGCACATTGATTGTTTGTAGTGTTCCTATCAGCGCATGTAAGATGCCTGCGTGTGGTGCAGAGTCTCAATTTCTTGACCAGCCCCAGGTACGGCTCCTGCAGAGCTTGGAATGACCGGTGACAGGCTGCTCTTGGCAGCAGATAGCGCTGTCTCTGTATTGAGATGCCCGGGGTGGAGACAGGTTTGAGATGTTTGCTGTGTGTGAGAATGTATGAGTATGGGTAGGGTGTTTAGTGTTTGTTTTGTAACATTTCGGTGTTTATTTTTAACCAATTTCAGTCTTAACAAAATTCGGGCTTTATCGGGTATGGCATTTTTATTTTTTAGCAAAATGATTCGTAGTTTTTACAAAAATAAATAAATCTGTTAAAATCTATTTTTTGTGTTAATTTGAATAGTTATATCCTGTACTGCATCTCTTTTTACAGCTTAGATATGTTTAAGGGGGAAAAAAATCAACGCCAAATATTAAGAAACAGACTATATATGAAAATAAAAAAATGTTACACATTATATAACTAAATAAAATGTTATACATGTAAGGCACTCTTTTACAATATTGATTCACCCCCTTTGTATCAGTGTAGTGACTACACAAATGTCAATGCCACACACTCCTTACATTTATACTGCTTAGCATTTCTTGTGCAAGTATCTGATGAAGCACAATGAAAAAATGTCAACAAACTGGTTTGAAGATCACCAAACAAAGCCTTTGTGGTTTTTTTACCGGTGTTTATAACGTAAAGCCCAATTCATCTTTTTTGGTGCCCTTGGAGTTTTATTGGTTAAAACCGAAAACCGGGAACCCTAAGTATGGGTAAATGTCCATTTATCCTAGAATGCATTACTTTACCTTTGCTGTACGTGAAACATTTTTAAACATATATTCGCACATCACGAGGAGCGTTTGTCACGAGGATGAGCATATTGGAAAGAGGCTCTTGTGAGAATCATGATCAGGTATAATTGTATTGTTTAGCTGGTTCTCTAAGAACACCTAGTTGCAATAACAAAAAAACAAAAAACAGAAAAATGTAGGCACTGTCACCGTGAGCATTGATAGTGAATACTAAAACACAACATTCTCAGCTCTACTGCACTGCCCTTCTACAATTAATAATACCTTCATCTCTCTGGCACGATTGGCTTGATGAAGATTATTATTGAGCATTAAATTAATCATTCTCAGCACTCCATCTCTGTCACCCTGTATTAAATGTTTGTAAGTACAGGACCACTCCACCTAATGCTGTCACCCTGTATTAATGAGAAAGAAAACACAGCAGCAAGTGTAGGCAGGCGAAAAGCTTAAATAGCGCTGTATCCAGATAGCTGCAATCACCCTACACATCAGTGAGGGTCTCTTAGCTCAGGCTGTTCGGACAACAGTATTCTGTCTTATTGTCTCACTGATACCTCTTCCATTCGGGTCAGCTCTGGCTCCCCATCCCGAAGGACCTGCCTTCCCTGCTTCCCTGCGCTGGCAAGGGAAAAGTGTCAATGCAGCTCCATTGTTGGAGAAATATCATCCGTTCTAGTCTATTCATCATAAAGACAAAGGCTGCCTTTTAAAGATGATTACCATCTCATAAATCTGTTTCTGTCTGCTGACAGTAAAACACTGGAACACTGAAATTCTAGGTGATGCAAAACATTTAGCTTAGCTGCACATAATAATGCTAATAATCCTGATGCAACATAGACATTTTCATTTAAGTTTTAAAATAAATGCTTGTGAGGGGGCAGCTTGCAGACATGCTTTCCAGGAATATCAAACATCCTCTTAAGGCTGTAACATTCAGAGATAACTGGATCCAGATGAAGGAAACATTCTATGATTAGGACAGTGGTTCCACTATTTCATTGTACTCTTCAATCTGTTACCTTGATAATGGAATCACATATTAGCTCACATACATGCCCAGTGCATAGTAGCTCAATCAACAATGTGGTGGCAGGATAAATGGGCTTCACCCAATTCAGAGTAACACAAATGTTTGGAAAAATAAGTTTTATAAAGACTTGGTAATTAATACTTTGAATAATATCGTTAGTTGAGCAAGGCGGAGGAAAGGGTCTAGCAGAAGGAACTAGGATGTAATGAAAGATAAGCCATCCAGTGTAATAGTCTCTCTCCGTCTTTGCACAGATGCTCTGATGCTCCTATGCTACAACAGTAGAACTGCATTAGGCTTACAATATAGTTGAAGTAAAGCAATGTGCAGCAGGCATTGCCTTGGTACTAGTTGTTCGTCGTCTATGCTGGGCACCAATCGTCACCTACAGCTCTTGCTGTACCTTTTATGATGTGGTTCACTGCTAGACAGTAGCCCTTTACCATGGCTCTATACCAGGGATTCCCAAAGTTTTGTTCAAAGAGGGCCGCTTAACAGGTGGAACATTGGGTGGTGGGCCGCATAATAAAATTCACCTATAATTAAACACCAATATATGCAATAAATATAACATACCGTTATATATAGTCCCAAGACGTACATCTTTTCGGCTGCCTTTTCTTTTTTGGTTTCTGAAATACGATGTGTGTTTTTTTTCCCGTTTTTTTTAAGATTTGATTTTATCATGTTTGTATTTATACTTTATTGGCTAGCGCACCTTTCTCTGCCGAGCCTTGGTTTCATACGGCGCTCCAGCAGTGAACTGTATTTCACTGTACTAATGTATGCAAATGATATATTAAGAGTATAGCGTGTCCCACAATGCAACACCGATCACCTGTTACCGTCAGTCTCAATCATGGCAGCGCCCAGAGAGGAGCAACCAGTTCCAATAGGGTAAAGCTGCAAGAGGTACACGTCTCATCTGGTACATCCAGTCTGGTACAGTTGCACGCGCACACTAACTCCACCCCTACAATGACGCAATCGCCAAGGTCTCACACTGATCCCACCCATAGCAAGTTAATGATCATTAGGGGGAGAAAAAGGTAATCGTTAGCTGTCTTCAATATCTTTATTTTCTGATAAAAACAATTGATAGACCATTGTTGAAAATCATGTAAATGGCTCATCTTTTTCAGTGGTCTTGATTTAAACGTACAGTACTTCACAAGATTGCTGTCCTCTCATCTATAGATCGCCCTCTGCTTCTTTGAAAACAATTCAATTATCTGTGTTTGTGCCCATTGCAACAATACCTTTAACTGATAGCTTCACACAACCTAGATCTGCCAAATGTTATCAAACAAAAATAAGCATTATGTGTCCCACTCCTCATTTCATTCACATGCTGACACGTCTCTGTGGGTTAGCATGTATAGGTATATACACATGTCTGATATATCCCCTTAAACGTTTAAAGAAAACGGCTCATAGACTTGTTTGCAAAGGCCTTGAATCAGATTTGTAATCGGATCCCATTTGTCACTTTGCTGTCACAAACAACATGTTTGCCTCCCAGCGAAACAACCTGTATAAGTAATAAACACAAATATAAACTAGAGTTGCGAGCAACTTTACGGCTTCCAAGCAGTTAGTGTGAAATTTAAGCATTTAAGCGCATCGGTTGTTATAGATGAAACTTTATCACGAATCACTTTGGACACAGCTGACTGTGTCAGTTTTGGCCAAAATATTGGAATCACTGGTTAGATGATCAATGCTGAAATCTCATTGGCCCACAGCAGCTATGTTTTCTACTGTAGCAACTTCCCTTTAACAACCGTAAAAGATAATCATACTTAGATCATTTATGCTCATTTTGGCTTCAATCATCCATCTGCAGTCAATAAGAAATTATGGGAAGTTTTACAGCCAGCTTTAAATTTGACCTTTAGCAGAACTTAACCATACTATATAAAACTATTTATGCATTACACATTACACTACGTGCATTACCTATAGTGCTCATATAAACACAGCACTTTTGTAAAACAACAAAAGTCACATCTAATAAATTGCAAACATACTTTTTTCTATACCTTGCTATATTTTTTCCATACCTTGCAGACTTTTCCATGTTAGCAGCTATCCCCAGTGGTGGGAATGTGTCATTTCAGGATGAAAAATTGGCAAAACTGTCATGTCACCCATATTGATTGGCTCATGGCGGTCATGTTTGTTGATGTAGGAACTTTTCCTGACTAACTTTTTTAGAGGACAGTACAAAGATAACGTATACCCAAGATTCATGTCAATCAGCCAAAGGGTTCATGAGCAGCTGTTGTTTAAGTGTTTTACGCAAAATCCAACATAGCTACCACACCATGTGACTGATCCATTTTTCCTTAACTAGAATCATTCGTGGACATGAGCGCACTATGTACAACATTTTTCACAGCTGTACTATTTACCGTTCATGAGAAGAAGACTTTTGAATATTGTCCAAACTTTTCATTAAATCCAAGATGGCTGCCACACCATGTGACCAAAGGCCGCCATATTGACCACTACACAACATCCCATAGCCCTCTACATCCGTATCAAATTTCGTGCGTTTTGGTGCAGCCAATAAGAAGTTATAGGCAGTTTTATAGCCAGTTGCGTATGTTGATGATGTCATGCTGCGTGGACGCCATGATTTTCACAGTAGCAGCTTCCCTTGAACAAGCGTAACAGATGACCATACTGAGATGTTTTATTCCAATTTTTGGTTCAATCGGATAAGCGGTTTCAGAGAAGAAGATGTTTGAATTTTGATGATTTTATATTTTTATGGTAATTTTATGTCATTAATCAATGTGGTTGCCAAACCACAGAACCAATCAGCTTCATATTAACAACAGTTAATCGTGGACTATCCCTCAACATGTATAGCAATTTTCAGAACTCTGCAGTAAGTGGTTTTCGATACATAGGCGTTTTAACAAATTCCGCAAAATCCAATATGGCTGCCGAACCATGTGACTTGCGCAAATTTGCTGAATATCACCGACTATCATCCATAGGCATCTACCAGTGTACAATTTCATGAGTTTTTGAGCACGTTTTGGCAGAACAAAAATAAATAAATAAATAATAATAATAATAATAATCCTAACAAAAACAATAGGCTTCCCCAGCCTATGGCTTGGAAGCCTAATAATTAACTCCTAACTAACTTCACAATTTAACAGAACATCTGGATTTTCTACTTTCTCTGCTCAAAGCAGATCATTTCACTGACGGTTATCAAACCTCTCTCTCTCTCTCTCTCTCTCTCTCTCTGTGACGTTTTGACTTTGATCAAACTCCTTGTATTCCTGAACTCTGCCCTGGGTAATTGAGAGATTATAATGAACAGCACCCACATGTGGAGATTAGGTTGTCTTTCCAACAGCAGCAGATTCAATGAGATCAGGACAAGTCTAACAGGATCTGAAATGACCCAGATACCATGGTTTATCTCACAAGGCTGTGGCTGATCAGAAGATAATACCTTCCTCTGTGTGAGTAATCCCATTGCGAGGAGAAGTGGCTCTCTGCCAAAAGGATTCTGGAACTCTTCAGGAATAGAAATATACCTGAAGTGCAACATATCCTTATCCAGGGTAAAAAAACAACACATAAAAGTAGGCATACATCAATTTTAAAACTGTTAATCATCATTGCATCTTGCATCATTTATATGGGATGCAGTGTGATCTTATGGTTTGAGCTGAGGGACTGGGAGGGAGGCAATGTGGTCCATTGGTTAGAACTAGTGATTTGTGGGATATGACCCCTGCATAATTTGATAAGAAAAACTCTTCTGTGACAATGGAAGTGAACATTGTTGTTTCTGTTTGCTCAGCAACATGAGCAGGGGAGGGGGGAACCCTTCAGCACCTGCTACCTGCTACCTGCCAAGGAAGACTTATTGCTGTGTATTTTTAACATTTATTTATTTCATATTGGTTTTGCAAGCTCAGGCTTTTTCCGTGTGTATAAGAGTGTGTGCATGTGCTGTAGGATCTTTAGGATCCCACACCTTCTAGACTAGGAGTGGAGCAGGAGACACTGCCATGGCCAGTTTGAACAGTAGAGCTATCACACATGCTGCACCTCAAGGCACAGCTTTGGACATTCTATCAAATCAGAAGGGGAGATGTACAGTAGGGGGAGATACCACTACATTGCCAATACAAGCTTTGAAGCAACTACAACATTTACAGAGACTTTAAATTATAGATCTACTGCACAAGTATTGGAGATACCAACTGGATAGCTCATTGGATGTGTGTCCATCTGGCTGGGAGTTAGGGAAGCCCAGGTCATGGGTATGGACTCTACAGAATCTGTTTCAGAGACAGTAGAGCTGGAGTGTCAGTGACTGAGGCTGCCATGATGGAGGATAAACCATCAGGCAGGAGGATTGGAGTCAGTGAAGACACAAGGAAGACTAAATAGCAGCAACAGGAGATTCTTAAACTGTCTCTCAGCTGCCTTTAAGGGGTCAATGCTAGTCATAGAGGAGTTGCTGAGGACAGTCGACAGAGGGGCGGTAAGACAGGCATGCCTTTGACATGGATACTAGTGGAGTCTATCCAATTGATCTAAACAGTGAAGGATCGAAATATGACCCCAGTTTGGATATTACGAGGGGTGATGTGTTTACCAAGGTTATACCAAGGTCTCTTCAGTGCATTACTGTCTCTGAAAATATTAAAAAAAACACCAGGGAGGGTAATATTTAAATGATTTAAATGATGGCAGTATTTAGACCCTAGGATTTATAACAGTCAGAACATGCATGTCTCATCTGCACATGAAGTGAACACGGTCAGTATTTAAACTGCCTGCTCTGGGAGCGTTTGCACCCCTCCAGCTAAGATAAACTGATCATGTCATGTCAGCCCCAATATCAAAACATCTCTATCCCTGTGGTGCTTTTGGAATAGCCCATCTTTAACTAAAACAATATTGGCAGGTTTACTGGTGTTATGTATGTGAATTGTTTATGTGAATTGTTAATATAACTACCATCTTTTTTTTTACTTTGTCTATAATGAAGGGCAATAACAATTTATATACCGTTGATGACGGCATTTGGTCAAACCTTAAAATGGAGTTATATTTTTAATTTCCATTTATTTATTTTCTTTTTTAAATATCATATTCCTTACCCAGAATGCCCATGAATCTACCCTCTGCACCATTCAAAGGTTTACAGCAACAACAAGAACATCAACTTAAAGCTATGTTTCTCCACCTTGGTGCTGGAAAGATGCTACCGCATCATTTTTCACTGGACTTTTCAATTATTTGTGCCCCAGTAATGTATCTGAGTTTGCTACCACAAATACAGGGGATGACAATTTAAAAGAATAATACACATTCTGTTGAGTTGCACATGCATATGGCTAGTAGTTGACAGGTGCAAGGTTATGAGTCGTATGCAAGGGAAGTGTTGTACCAGCTCTTTTGTTATGCTCATTACCACATGGACCACTGGCTGTGTCACAGTGTAGCCATGCAGACTGATGACGGTGAGAATTCTGTGGCGGGCTCTGTTGCCCCGTTGCCCTGGACAGTGTCATTAATTCACCAGCTCTGTCCCACCAGCACTGAGAGGCCTGCTTAGGGTTTGATTAATTGACTTTGACTTGCATCTCAGTCTCCCAGCATCTCACTTTAGGGATACCTAACTCTTCTTAAGCCACTTTCCTAAAACAAGTGCTGCTGTATACAATACAGTACAACACAACATCCTTTTGATATAAAACCTTTCAGAACATCATCAAGGACATCATAATGAACCTTCCATTTGGAACAAATGAATTGACCTTACTTCTGAGACCAGTACACATGGTCAATGTCCCATTAATAATAAAATAGTGTGACCAGGTCAGACCTACAAGGAGAGCTCTCGTAGAGACTATAAAAAAATAATAAAACAATAAATCAGAGATGCCTTATTATCTCACAGGTTGCTTGTGAGTTGCAGAGTGTTGGGCACAACCCCATTGTCTCACAATAACCTAGAAATATCTTGCACACTGCATATGTGTGTAGGTACCCCCTCATTGCCTTATTTCTAGAGCTGTTACCTCTCAGTTTATGTATTTATCTATTTATTTATCTATTTATTTATATGCTTGCTGCTCGCTTCTTGTTTGTTTTGTCACTTACTGAAGTGAATCTGTTTCATTAGCAGAGGGTCTAGCAGAAAGATTCCTGGCACACTGTAATGCAGAGCAATGACAAACTGATACCAGACATCTGTACAGCATCAATAATAACATCAACACACACACACAGCCATACAGCCGGGTCTCCGATAACACCACAGCAGTTTACACAGACCATAGGCATGCGGGGGTGGGGGCCTGAAGTTGTTAGGTAATATTGGTAATGCATTTCCTGTCGAGGAACCCCCTGTGGCTGGCGGTAGTGTACTGAGGCAACTGTAAGGGCTTGATGACAGGGAGAATGCTGTGAAGGGGAGCTTGGTTTTGTGAATATTTAAAAGCCAGGGTTAACTGGTGGGGCACATTTTTGAAACCCTCTTTTCCAAGAGCCCTCAATCTGTCGCTGGTCCAGACTGAAAACAACCAGAGTACATGTTCAGATTGACGTATCCCTCGTGTTTCTGGCTCGGGATCCAGTCTGCTGTCTGCCCTGCCTTGGTGTCCGTGCTTTGTAACCTTCTTGTAGCTCTTACTGTACAGCACCTTAAGATGCAGTGGTGACTGTAGGTGCCTCTGAAATCAATTACAATGATAAACTATAGTTACATATTGATTGCATGCACTTATCACAAAATACATTATATGCGGGTCACCTGTGCTACTTAAAAGAAGCTACTGGACAGCTACTACCTACCAGTTGAGGACATTGGCCTAAAAGAAGTGGTAGATCTTCCCTCCCAATCCCCCCACCCACCACCAGCCAGTCATCTTTCTTTCAATCACATCATGGCTTTACCCTCTATGATCAGAACAGGTGAATTTGCACTAGAATGACATGAAGGCACATCTGTAACAGAGTGGGCATGTGCTTCCCCCTAGTGGAGGTAAAACGCAATAACATTTATTGTGGTGCTTTTTCACACACTGCAGCTTTTTGACATGCTTTAGAGCCAGTTCCTCATTTACACTAACCTTTGTAGGGGTTGTTTATAGGGGTACTCATCTGAGATATAAATTAACCCTTAAAGGTACTGCCCTGAGAAATGCAGCAGCATTTAATCAGCTATTCTTTCAAGATTAAGTAGCTGCTGTGTAGGTCACTGTTTGATCATTCTGTGACAAATCACCCCGTTGACTCAAATTTACACAAAACAAGCTGTTCTGTTGGTTTGGTCTTGCCTGTTGAAAAGTGCCAAATTAGCAAGGGTGTTGAGTTGATAAGAAACACTGCACTTAAGAAATGAAACATTTTATGTGTATACATGTGTCAGACCTAATTTTTTTTTTTTTGGAGAACTCAAAAAGACTTTTCATCGCCCTTCAGTGGTCACTAACAAACACCTGCAGTTTGATAGATTGTTAATGTCCAGCCACAGACTGGGTGCTTCCCGAGTAATACCACTGTGGGTGTATGAAATAGGCATGATGTGTTGAATTAGGCAGACTGTAAGCAGCAGTGGTTCAAAGTGTTGTGTAAGTGGAGTCTGGAATGCAGCTCTGAAATGAGATGATGCACCACAGTGGGCCTGTGCTGTTATAATAGTTGGACTCTGGGAGGGCAGGCTGGACAGTAACAGGGAATGTTGGGTTTCAGCCTCGATGTTCTGAACCTCTGGATGCTCTGTTGTTTATGTATCATTCTTGACTAATGTACCTAGG
Source organism: Acipenser oxyrinchus oxyrinchus (assembly GCA_030684275.1). NCBI lineage: Eukaryota > Metazoa > Chordata > Actinopteri > Acipenseriformes > Acipenseridae > Acipenser > Acipenser oxyrinchus. Next base: position 83,243,974 of record CM060249.1, read on the forward strand.
AAATGCAAAGGTAATGGAGCACTTAGAAGCAGCTTTGTATCCTCTCTCGATGAGGTCTGGTGTTATTACAGTCCATCAGCATGGCTTTTATTGTTCGTGAAATTGTTCAAGTAGTTGTTGGAGTATGAACTTCACCATTGCTTGCATTTAAAGAGGGATACTTAAATCCTATTGTTTGAAACCAAACATCCGATAGATGGTATAATACACAGTGCAGAGGGTTGCCTTGTTATTGATTTAATACAGCGCTGCATTTTTGAAGTGGGGCCTCGTTCCACTAGAGCCTTAATGGTAAAGTAAGCCATTTACAGTATAGTTTAACTGGGCGAGCGGTACTGCAGTGAATGCTGTCGTGTCAATTACAGAGAACTATTTACTGGAAGTCACTGCTGTGGATCTGAGCCTGAGAGCAGATCAGACAGCAGCTTGTTCCTATCTGACTGTGCAGCTGCACTCTTCAGCCTCTGTTACAGATAGTGTAAACACGGTAATTGCAAAGTGCTACCCAGCAGAGTCGAGAGTATCAGATCCCTGCAATTAACCAGTCTGAAGTCCGGGGGGGGGACAAGGGGCTGCCTGTCGGCTGTACAGCTGCAGCGTGTACTGTATCTCTTCTACAGAAACAATTAGCACAGCACTGTAAATAAGTAAGGATTTGCCCGCGTTGCTGTGAGGGGGGAGCTCTGTCCATGCTGCTCCCTGATGCGATGTGAGAACACAGTGTAGCACTTCTCCCTGTCCGCTAGTCATTCCCATATTTAGATATGAATACCAGAAGTGCTCGCAGCCTGCTCTTAACCCCAGCGCAGCCAGGCTGGTCCTCATTAGAGTAACTGCCTGGGGCCGGAGCTCATTGCACTTACAGGTTCTGCGTTGAAAGATAATTCAGCAAGGAGGCACTGCTGGAGTTTAGAATGGAATGTCAGAGATGTTCAGGTTACAGAGTTGGTGAAAGTTAGAGATGACTGTTCAGCTAACAGCACTGGTGAGCTCAGGGGATGGGTGATAGAGTGTTAAAGATCATTGACAGATCATTGGGAGTTTCTGAAAACCAGCGACATGCCATTTAAAAAAAAAAGATGTGATTAAAAAATCAAGTCGCAAGTTTAACATCTATGGTAAATTGATATTTTATAAAAAATAGTTGACGATTAGGGATTTGTAAGCATAATCAAAGCAGTAGTCAGTCAGGTCTGTTTTTAGTTATACTTTACACAGCGTTTAATTACACTTCCACTCCACATATCTGTATAAATGTTGTAAATCTAAGACCTAAAGCCAGTTTTGTGAGTTTCTGAGCTGAAAACCCACAAAGCCCCCTTGTGTCTATAGATTTGCATTTCATGACTTGGGCTGGAGTAATACACAGGGCTAACACTCCGGCCACTACATGGAGTAATACACAGGCTAACATGTATTGTTCGAGTGACATTGTTAAAATCCACATTGTACTGTGTGCATTTGAAATGTTACAGGGCTTTGTGAAACAGTGATGTAATTAACAGCAGCTAATCTTCACAGGGATCTATGTTCTTCACGTGGCTTGCATTGTCCTGTTTCTCCAGGGGGTTATGTCACGCATGTCTGGCCATTGAAACCTTTCTGGAGTGATCTAAACATTTGGTATGGCCATTAGTATACATAACACCAGATTGGTACTTACGTTCTCAACGCCGTCTGTTACAGTTTACTGGTTAAGTTTTTTTTAAATCTTTTTTTTAATTTTAAGCCTCAACAAGGTGTACTTTCTATTTAATTGGATGGCACCCCTCTGTCTGAGTGGAAGAGAGAGGGAGAGAGAGAAAAACTGGTTCTGCTTTATTGGGCTTTCCGTTCTATTTGTAATTACTCAGGGGCGCAACCATAATCCCTCTTCTGCCTTCTCCAGTAAAACAAACAAAAAAAGCATTTAGTTTCCTCGGTGGGAGGCAGTGCAAGCAGGACGGATCGCAGTTTAGTTTATGTACAGCACCTTCCCTGTCTCATTTTCAACGCAGTCAGGAGTGAACCGGAGAGTCACACACTAAAGCAGTGGCAGGTGAGGAGTTGAGAGGTGGAGGGAGTGCATGAACATGTGAGGAGGTGAGGGGTTGATGGCATGACCTTTATCAAAGTTTATCACTATTTTTGCAAGGTATTTTTGGCAGTTTTACCTTGGCTTTCCCATGGTTACACTATGGTTTGCCATGTTTATTAATATGCTTTACCATACCTCTCTATTCATTACAAAGCTTAATCTATGATTTAATACACTATGCTATGCTTTTGTTACAGTAAACATTTAGAAGGAAAAGGTTGAGTGTTGTCTGTGGCAAAGTAACACACTGAATCTATTTGGCTTAAATAATAGAGCTTGATTGAAGTATTTAAAATCTTAAAAGGAGATGACAAAGTTAACGCAGCTGGAAACTAAGTGGAGTGTTTTTTAAACAGAATGTGGTGAGGGTATGGAATGGGTTACCTAGCTATGTTCTTGATGCTGAATCATTGGGATTCTAATGATTGAACAGTAAACATGAATGATAACCCACCGTATTTTCTGTTTCCCAATTGGATTCTCAGATAGGGTGATATATAAATGTACAGTATGTTGTGTTGCATGCTATGACAGTGGAATCTGAGATTGAGCGCTATATACAGTGCCTATAGAAAGTCTACACCACCTCGAACTTTTTTCACATTTTGTTGTGTCAGTGCCTCAGAGTTTCATGCATTTAAATGAGGATTTTTCCACTTATCTACACACCATACTCCACACTGTTAAGGGGAAAAAAGTTTTTATTGAGAAAAAAAATTATTTATTAAAAATGCAAAACTGAAAGATCATAATTGGATAAGGATCCACCCTCCTGAGTTAATACTTGGTGGAAGTACCTTTGACAGCAATTACAGCTGTGAGTTGTTGGGATAGGTCTCTACCAACTTTGCACACCTAGATTTGACAATATTTGACCATTCTTCTTTACAAAACTGTTTAAGCTCTGTCAAGTTCCTTGCGGAGCGTTGATGGACAGCAATCTTCAAGTAATGCCACAAATTTTCGATTGGATTTAGGTCAGGGCTCTGACTGGGCCACTCAAGGACATTTACCTTTTTGTTCCTTAGGCACTCCAGTGAAGATTTGACTGTGTGCTTTGGGTCGTTGTCATGCTGAGAGGTGAACTTCCGTCCCAGTTCCAGCTTTCTTGCAGAGGGCAGCGGGTTTTCCTCAAGGACATCGCTGTACTTTGCTCCATTCATTTTCCCTTCTATCCTGACAAGTGCCCCAGTCCCTGCCAATGAGAAACATCCCCATAACATGATGCTGCCACCACCATCCTTCACAGTAGGGATGGTGTTCTTTGGGTGATGCGCTGTGTTGAGTTTGTGCCAAACATAACGCTTTGAATTTAGGCCAAAAGTTCAATTTTAGTTTCGTCAGACCACAAAAGTTTTTTGCCACATGGCTACAGAATCTCCTGAGTGTTTTTTTGCTTACTTCAAACAGGATTCAAGGTGGGCTTTCTTGAGTAATGACTTCCTTCTTGCCACTCTACCATACAGGCCAGATTTGTGGAGTGCTTGGGATATTGTTGTCACATGCACACTTTGACCAGTCTTGGCCATAAAAGTCTGTAGCTCTTTCAATGTTGCCATTGACCTCTTGGTAGCCTCTCTGATCAGTCCCCTTCTTGCTCGGTCATCCAGTTTGGAGGGACGGCCTGATCTAGGCAGGTTCTTGGTGGTGCCATACACCTTCCACTTCTTAATAATCATCTTGACCATGCTCCAAGGGATATTCAAGGCCTTTGATATTTTTTTTATACCCATCCCCTGATCTGTGCCTTTCAATAACTTTGTCCTGGAGTTCTTTTGAAAGCTCCTTGGTGCTCATGGTTGAGTCTTTGCTTTGAAATGCACTACCCAGCAGAGGGAACCTACAGGAACTGCTGAATTTATCCTGAAATTATGTGAATCAGTACAATTTAACACAGGTGGAGGCCACTTAACTCGGTGTGTGATTTTGAAGGCGTTTGGTTACACCTGAACTAATTTAGGATTGCTATTACAAGGGGGGTGGACACTTATCCAACCAAGCTATTTCAGTTTTTATTTTTAATTAATTTTCTACAAATTTCTAGAATATTTTTTTCACTTGGAAGTTGTGGGGTGGGGTGTGTAGATCAATGAAAAAAAAACAATTTTAATGCATTTTAATTCCAGGCTATAAGGCAACAAAAGGTGCACATTTTGAAAGGGGGTTTAGACTTTCTATAGGCACTGTAAATGCATAGGGTATAAGATCCTAGTGCAGTAGAATATCGTAGTGGGCGCTATATAGATGTATGGGCTATGGCATGCTATGGGAGTAGAATCTGAGATCTGGATGGCAGTGAGAGTTCAGAAGACATGGTGCTGGACACTCTTTTTTTCAGGGATTGAGATTATCTCATTCAGACAAATCCGCTTTAACCGATCTTTCCGTCTTGGGAAGTGGCATTTAGTTTCCAGCAATTGATTGATTTATATGCCTGAGAACGAAAATGGTGCAAGGGTAGGGTGACCAGATTTTCAAAGCTCAAAACCAGGACACATTGTTAAATAACTGATAAGACTTATTAAACTATTTAAATATAGGCAATTTAACGGCTATTTAAATAGTAATTCACTCTTAATATTTTCTTCTTTTTTTTTAAGAAGCTAGCTAATTTCAGTATATTTTGTGGTTAATTGTGGTTAATAACTCATATTGTGTTATATAAGTATTGCTACTTTATTATTATTGTTATTAATAATAATAATAATAATAATAATAATAATAATAATAATAATAATAATAATAGCAGGTTAGTTAGACACAATCTCCCTTTCCTAAAACCATGCGGGCTGTCTCCCAGGATACTGTTACCATATAGGTAATTTTCCATTTTGGATCTTATTATAGTTTCCATAAGTTTACATATAATAGAAGTCAGGCTTATTGGTCTGTAGTTACCTGGTTTGGTTTTGTCTCCCTTTTTGCGGATCGGTATTACGTTTGCAATTTTCCAGTCTGTCGGTACAACCCCTGTGTCAAAAGACTGTTGCATGATCTTGGTTAGCGGTTTGTAAATAACTTCTTTCATTTCTTTGAGTACTATTGGGAGGATCTCATCCGGCCCAGGGGATTTGTTTATTTTAAGAGCTCCGAGTCCCTTTAACACTTCTGCCTCGGTTATGCTAAAGTTATATATGGATAGGAACAGGTCGACATCAGAGGATGTCCAGTGCCGGTATAGAAGATACAGTCTGGCTTTTAGACTCTACACTCTTTTAACTGAAAGAAAAGTGACAGCAGGGCTCTCTTAAACCGTTTTTTTTTTTAAACTGTAGAAAAGTCTGCAGTGATGAATACAAAATATACAATTTGCATACAGTTGTACCATACATCTGTACAGACACAAACTTGATTTTCTAAACTACTGAGTTTTGTTATTTGATCTTGAAGTTTTTTTTTAATTTTTTTTATTGAAAGGACCAAAATGACCATATACAACATTATGCATATAAACTACAGCCATTCATATAATAAAAGAAAGATGTAAAGCAAGGACGAGCTCACAGCAGTTGTGCTGCCACTGTTGGTACCTATTGATGTCGCTGGTTACCAGACACAATAGTCCAAGCAGCAGGCTACAGTTTCCAGGATTATAGGACTGTGCAGAGTAAGAAGGTTGGAAGCTCTTGTGATCCGTGGTTCCTACTGCTGTCTGACATGCTGTAACGTGGTACCCTTGCTGTTATTTTGTTCTCTGATGGCGTTGTCGTTCTCGCCCCTCAGGTGTGTGGTTCCTGTGTCAGGTAGACGTGGCCCCAGTGAAGAATGAAGATGGCACAGTGATAATGTTCATCCTGAACTTTGAAGCCATGACAGAGAATGAGCTGCTGCACTCTCCTGAGAGGGATGTCAACCACAAGGTCCCCTCTAACTGGTTCCCAGCAGGTAACATTATTATTGTAGTTTCTCCAGTGGGCAGTGTACAGTACAAAAGGTACCAGATACAGTATACTGGTCTTCCTAAATAACAGGAAAGCAACTCCTCTCTCTCTCTCTCTCTCTCTCTCTCTCTCTCTCTCTCTCTCTCTCTCTCTCTCTCTCTCTCTCTCTCTCTCTCTCTCTCTCTCTCTCTCTCTCTCTCTCTCTCTCTCTCTCTCTGTGCAAGTACCCAGATTCATACTGAACTGTTGTGTATTTCTACTGTACCAACTCCCAAATTAGCATTTAGAACTACATAAGGAAACACACCATCATGACAGTAGACAAAACCGTGCACAGCCAGATGGCTGCTGTGTGCTGCTAGAATGCTTATAAAATATAACTTTTAATTAAGTAAACTGACGTTTTTATACCAGGCATTTTTTTGTTTGTGTGTGTGTTAACTACTTTATGATGTAAAAATAAAGATGAGCAGTTCTTTTTTTTTTAAACTGCATGCCGATATTTATTTCATTCAAATTATTTAAAGGTTGATTTAACAGTACACTGTCATCCGTGTTGCGCTGAGCCAGTACACGCGTTGTAGAGCTTATGTAAAGAGCTTGCTTTCCTGGCAGAGGGGTTTCACCTAAGATTATCTATAAAAAGAGAAACATTACATTGGTACTGTGTATTATAGCCATTATGCAGCACTTTTCTTTTTAAGCATCAGACTCTGACTTGCCTTCGCCTGTCTCCTGTGTCCAGGCAGGGCGCGAGGCTTCAAGCTGCGTTTTCCGATGCTGCGCTCCCTGACAGCCAGTAAGCAGTCCCTGCCGCAGGAGGACCCAGACACAGTGGTGGTGGACTTGTCCAAGCCTAGCAGTGAGTCTCTGGCCATGGGGGAGCTGCTGTCCACTCCGGAGAGGAACTGCCTGGTGAGCTCCGAGCTGCAGCAGCCGGATGACCAGCGAGCGCTCATTGACGGGGTGCTGGACTCCCTGAACCACTCCTGCTCCCAGCCACACCGTCTCAACCCCGACACGTCCTTCTCCAACTACAGCCTGACCTGCAGCCGCTCCCGTGAGAGCTTCTACAGCGTGCGCCGAGCCTCCTCCGTCGACGACATTGAGGCGCTGAAGACCGACTTTGACAAGAAATTCTGCAATCGCCATGCCAGCACAGGTACAGAGGGAGGGGGCAGGGGGCAGGGGATAACAGGAGGGGGAAGGGGGTCTGCAGATGGTGGGACTTAAGGGTGGGGGGCTCTTAAAAGGTGTTGACAAAGTTAACTCAAGCCAATACTTTAAGAGAAACATAGAAACTAAGACCAGAGAACATTAAGTGGAGATAAACTTTGGACAGAGATGGTAGAAGAGACTTCTTTACATAGAGAATGGTGAGGGTATGGAATGGGTTACCTAGCCAAGTTGTTGATGCTGAATCATTGAGATCCTTTAAGTCTTGAGATCAGTCTGCTACTAGGAACTAGATGATCCTGATGGTCTGAATGCCCTCCTCTCGTTCATAAAGTTCTTCTGTTCTTATGTGGTCAGGTGTGAGGGATTTAAGAGATCTGCTTCTCCACAGGTGGAATGAATCACATCAAAACCACCCTTTTGAACTCCACCTCGGACTCTGACCTGATGCGCTACCGCACCATCAGCAAGATACCGCAGATCACCCTGAACATCGTGGATTTCAAGGGGGATCCATTCATAGCCTCCACGTCCACGGACAAGGAGATCATCGCACCGTGCAAGCTGAAGGACCGCACACACAACGTCACTGAGAAGGTCACACAGGTACAGGCCTCGTGGGCAGCTTACTGCTGTTGTTGGTATGAGGTAGAATATAAAACAGGAAGCTGATTGAGGCTGTTTATCACCAAATGTGCACTGCAGTGATGCTGGGGTATGTCATTAAATAATTGGACCTACTGTTGCAGCAGCAGTAGAACTTCAGTGATAACTATGTTGTGCCAAATCAATGTTGTCAATGCCAGAAAACTTTCAGACATGATGAGGTTACTGCTGTTATAAAAGTTTGTTCCCCCTTGTTCATAAAAAAAAGTGAAACCAAGAAGACAAATGTTTTTGCACCTAGTTATGTTTCACATTGAGAGGTTGTGCAGCTTCTAGGAGTTCTGCTTCAGTGGATCTGTGGATACACAGGAGGTACATCACAAAGCTTGCGCTTGAGGGTGGCTGAATGGATTCTTTCTGCTGTGCTGATCAGGTTTAGAGAGGATTGGATGAAAATGGCTCAATGGTAGTTTTTTTTTTTTTTTTTTTTACAACAAACTTATTGGTTTTTTTTTTACACTAAAGTCCTGCAAATATATTTTCAAATTATAGAAAAAAAAAGATTTAGGACGGCTGGATCAAAGGCGGCTGCGTTTACACAAAAAACAACAACCCTGAAGCTGCAAATGGGTAAATGGGTAGAAAGTCTTAAGCACGTACTAAACAGTATGTTTCGATTGCTAGTGTCTACATTAGACTACAAAACAGCTATTAGTTTGCCTTGCTTAGTCTGTTGATGGTCTTAACTTACCAATGACTTTGTAACAAGCCGGTCTGTCTTCAGGGGGTGAATGCTTTGGTTTTGTTCTCAGGGTTTTAGTGTTTTCATCTTTGTTTTTCACTCTGGGTTGCCAATTACCATAGTGAATTACTGGGTGTTCATTCAAAATAGATTTAGCAGCCATGTGGAAAAAAAGTTAGGTGATGTATTAAAATAGCATAAGCATACACTCTGTTATATAAAATATTATCAACGTAACAATAGAACACAGACAACAATATGCTTCCATTGTAAGAACTGCAAGAGCTTTACAGAAGGTTCAGAGGTACATTTCATGCATACAGGGGGATATAAGACCATGAGCAAGGACCATCTTGTGATGAAAACAGCAGCTTTTAATCTCCTCTGTTCGTAGTATATAATGGTGGCATGCCCTTTATGAAGGTGTAGGAAAGCTTAGTGAAAGCATGGTAAAAAAAACAACAACATGGCAAACAGGGCAAATGTACAAATTGTGGAAAAAACAAACATCATGGTAAATGTTATCATTACTGGGCAATGTTACCATAGTATACGGTGATAAGGTTGTTGCACACAGTTGCAGTATTTATTTGGGGTCTAAAGTACATCATCGTTATTATGATAATGGAGACTTTACTCACTGATCTTTTTACTGCAACTAGGGTGACCAGATAGCAAGAGTGAAAAATTGGGACACTTTCAGTTGGTGAGGGGAGGAAAGAAACCTCATGAACTACTGCACAACGCAAGAGACACAAATGACGTATCTTCTGTAGATAGGCTTTTTTTATTCCTTCGCCTTCCTGTGTGCATTGCACTTAGGCAAAAACAAAAACTTAGAGAAATATAATTTCAAAAAAAATAATCCAAAGCGGTTAACTTTCTTGTTTACTGTTCAGATGGCAACGATGTTTTAATCAGCCTATCAGTGCGTCTGTACTGGCTTTTCTGTGACCTGCTGTACTGTACGCAGCAGGTGGGACAAAGTCTTTGCTGCATTGTTTTGATTTAGGTTGCTAAAATCTAGTTTTCAGCTTTAGACCAACAATGGAAGACAAAACAAGTATATTTCGGCTGAGGATCGTGTCAAGACATTTCCCAAATAAACTGTACATGCAGGTGGAGGTAATTGTTTTGCACATCTTTTAATGTGACTTAAAGAAAATACGATCGATCGCTATAACGTCAGAATCATTCATCAAACAAAAGGCTACTACAGGCTGTTGAACAGAACGTAGAACAAACAACAGCTTTCAGAAAACAAACTGGAAAGTCGGCGCAGACAAAAAAAGTATTCCTGTGTCGGTTGTACCCAAGTTAAATCAGCACTACAGGTACAATCAAGCAAAGCTACCTCGGCACAAACAACCTGCTATTTACTTTTTAAACGCAGTTAGAATTTTAGACCCGAATAGGCACGTTTTTTTGTTTTGACTCGGTACTGATAAAATAAATTCCTGGATGGGACAAATAACGTGACAACGAACGTGCTGCATATGGACTTTATTAAAGAATGCCAGACACCTTTGAGGCTGTGTGGTCCAGTGGTTAAAGAAAAGGGCTTGTAATCAGGAGGTCCCCGGTTCAAATCCCGCCTTAGCCACTGACTCATTGTGTGACCTTGAGCAAGTCACTTAACCTCCTTGTGCTCCGTCTTTCGGGTGAGACGTAATTGTAAGTGACTCTGCAGCTGATGCATAGTTTACACACGTAAGTCTCTATAAATGTATGGGCAAATCCAGACAGAAAATGTCGGCAGCAACTGCTGGGAGATGTTGCATGCTTGCCTTTTAACAAATGACAGTACTCTGTTTTAGTAAGGAAGCAAGTACCACTATTTTTAGGCTTTTATATTGCTCTGAAATATTAGGTGTATTTAATGTTTAAACAGGTCCACGAAATGTCCGTGAAATCCTATTTATAACCCTAATCCTAATTGGATGACTTGATCATGGGCATATGATTAAATCCATTTTTCCCCCCACTGCGTTCGGTACTTGCACTTGTCTTTTTTGCTTTTTAGTGACAGGCTCGTCAACAACACCAGCCATCATGACACTTCGTCAGTAAAACGGGACGCACAGGCGCACGCACCAAGAAAAACACATGACGCATACCGCATCATATGACTGCAGGTTAACATGATTGGATAGCTGCATAGATGCAGTGCAAACAGCTCACTCAAGCAACACGTCCTAAACCAGTAGAGTATGCTGTTGCACCGCAAGATAGTGCAGCAGACACATAGATGAAATTTCCTAACATGAAAATAAAAACTTCACATTTTACACCTGGGTTTTCAACGTTTTCTCTAAAAAGCGGTCCTGACAGTACCTCGATCGGGACGCGGGACAAAGCCCCTAATATTGGGACGATCCCGATTTTATCGGGACGTCTGGTCACCCTAACTGCAACTGAAGAGAGGTCTTGTCATTCAAGTATTCTTTAACATAAATACTGAAAAAATGTGCAGCCTACAAAAAAATCAGTTCACAATATAGGTCTGAAATGTGCAGTTTTAATCACTTTAAGAAAATACCTAAAACAGTAAACTTAAAAAACACACATTTGAAACCTTATTTCTGTGTAAGTGATCAGAATTTGACAGGTACTGTTTCTGAAACTTACTGAAACACACACAGTCTCCAGTTGTGCAGATCTGGATGTTGTCACTGCACTGGAATGTTTTCTCTTAGATTATAATATCAGTTTGGTGTTGTGTGTTTGTTAAAGGCTTGATCAAAGATCTTAATAGAACAATGTAAAATGCTTGTTTTTACCATGGTACAAACAGGAACACAGACATCCTATCTGCGGTACATTTTGCTGGTGTCACACATATTTGAACATAGAAGCTTTTCATATGGCCACTGTGTGTTTTCTACCATAACAAGCACAGTGGAGCCACTAGACAACCACTAATTTTGGTGATACAGTGGCTCCCTAAACTGGTTACGGCTTATGACCTAGGCAAAATGTTTAGCATTTCACAATTTCCTTGCAAAGAAAATATAATCTTTTGGCTTTGCTGGCAGAGTAAGGGTTAATTATTATAAAGAAATAATCTGGTTTCCAGGCCGACTGGTCGCAACAACAAGAGTAAACAGAATGCTGAAAAATACATAGAACATGAAGCCTAAACTGATGCTCAGCCATGCAAAGATCTATTAATAACATTTGTGTAAATATGCTGTGGTTACTAAGTCACTGGCCATTCAGTTTAAATCATTACAGTGTTTACAGAAGCAAACATTTCAAAGTCCGCTTTGAGAATAGCACAGACTTGCATTGCTCTGGGACAGTGCCTCACAGGAGTCAAGTCTTTAATGGTCTCATTCTGCCTCCTTGTTCTACATTAGTTTCAATGCTACTCATTTCTTTCTTGTTATGCTGCATTTTTTAATGGCTTGGCATCTCAGCCCATTACATTGAATTGAGAGGCAAGGGCTGGATGCAAACCACTAAGTTCTCAGTTCAAGAGCGAACATCTCACTATTCAACTAAAGAGCAAACTCTGTAGTCAAGAGCCTCTAATTACCTGTCTTATGCTCTCCGTTTACAATGTCCTTTTTATAGGAAGAAACAGCCAAGATATCATTTTGGATCTTAATTCTACAAAACCTCTGTTATACAAAAATTCACAGAGCAATTAAGGAGTTCTGTTTTTACATTACAGGTTTTCAACTGTGGGCATATTGCCCGTACTATGTATTTACTTGCAAGGTACATTTTCCTCTGATTTGCCCATAGGGGAATGTGTAGGATAAATGGCTGGTTTCACTGTTGTACATGAACAATGTTTTGAGCAGATAGCACTACATTTGTGGTGTTTTGTTATTTTGTATGTTCTTGTGTTTTATAACTTTGGGAGCCCACTCTTTTTGAACAATGCACCCCCAAAGGCCATGAACGTATTTAAAGGTCGTTGCACTCCCAGTGGCAATGGGGGGCATTAATAACCTCAGGGGAACCATAATTCAAACCAACTGCAAATCAATTGAAGAAGGAGAAGTTTTGTTCACCCTTTATCTTGGATGAAGTCTACCAGTGGCAGCTGGTAGACAAAAAAATGGGGAAGCAGAAAAAAGATAGAGGGTTTGAGGTTCCATTAAGCCCCCAGCAACAGTAGAATCTTATTATTGTATTCTGACTGACAACAATGTTCATATTATTATTATTATTATTATTATTATTATTATTATTATTATTATTATTATTATTATTATTATTATTATTATTATTATTTGTTTATTTGGCAGCCACCTTTTCCATGGTGATTTGCAGGTGTTACAGGGCAGTACTATACAGGGTTACAATGTACGATTAATATTTAAATACAGTATAGTTTACAGTAAGTGCAAATTATTCTGCTAAAATACAATATGAACTAGGATGCAACAAGTTAGGATTAAAATGAGCGATATCTATGATTACATATTAGTAGTGCAATAGTGCAAGGACAGTGCAGCAGCTGATACATAACACTGAAATCTACTGCACTGGTGTTTAAATACATTTCAAGCTTTTCATTAGTACCCTGTCATAAATTTTATAACACCATCTTGGACTTTCATGTGGTGTTCTCCAGTTCCAGTCATGGCATAAGAGATAAGAAACAATTGCCATCTCCGACAATACGCCGCATTTTCTTTGGGTTGACCACAGGGTTACTAGTCTGCAGTAAAACAGTGGTCTGGGGCTTCTGGAGATTCTTGTGGACCTTGACATCAAACTTAGCCTTCTGTTTGGATTGCCATTGCTTGTCTATTTTCTGGAAGTACAGATTCTCCTGTACTAAACAGCTTATTGTAGGGATGTCATCTGGTACTGCTTCTTGTGTAGCAGTAGTTTCACTTAAAACAGCAACACCCAATGGTGGTTTTCTCTTTGACTCTATCATGTTCTAAATAACATTTCAGTAGAGGAATTCACTACTTGCTTCAGTGCTGTACCGTCAATCTTTTCCAGTCTGTAGATTCCTTTTCCTGTGATTTCCTTTATTTTGTAAGGACCTGTATAGCTAGCATCCAGTTTGTCTCCTTTCCTTCCCCCCTTCGAAAGGTTCTTCAGCAACACCTTTTCATCAGCTTCATCATAGCAGATCCACCGTGTTTCAAATCATCTTTTCTTGTACTTTCTCTTAGTTCCTCAACTTTATCTTGAAGGTCCTTTCATGACTTTCACATTATGAGGAATAGCATTTTCTTCACCCTGTCCAATTATGCAATCTATAATTCCTAAATAACGGGAAAGCAACACCGCTGCATATTCCATGCAAACACAGTCACATCCAAGAAGACTGCAAGTTCATTCATATAGGGGATGTGAAAGGGGATATCAAATTGCAAAAGAAATATACAACAAAATAAGTTTAATACTGTCCAGAGCACTCTCTCTCTCTCTCTCTCTCTCTCTCTCTCTCTCTCTCTCTCTCTCTCTCTCTCTCTCTCTCTCTCATATATATATATATATATATATATATATATATATATATATATATATATATATATATATATACTGTGCTACTCATTAAAATATAACACAATTTAAATGTAACTATCAATAAAACAAATAACACACACATACAAGCGTGAATCTCACTACGTGAATAAAACCATATTTAGGATACTAAAGGGTAGATGTACTAAAGTGTTGCGTCTGTCTCAATCGTTGCAAACCACATGCAAACCAGAAGGAAGTGTAGTGTGAAATGTATTAAACAAGCATAGCAGCTGTTAGCATCATTTTAACAATGCTTTGCAGCCAGAGTTCTTATTTGCATTTTAGCCTTAAACGAATATGTAATTCTGGGCTTTCCTGCAGGAATTAGCAAAAACAGGGTGGAGATGCAAATGAGGGATCAACAATATTGTAATGAGATGTATTAAAGATGTGGGCAATTGCAACACTTACAATTGCATCAATGTGTTTTAGAACTTTTGAAAGCACATTTTAAACAGTTGCAATTGATGTATTTTTGAGATGAACACCCAAGTACCTAATTTTCACTAAAGTCAGGGTGTACTTACAAGCCTTGAAAACACATTTCTGTGACATTTCTTGTTTTCCCAGCGTGTTGGGAGCAATAGACTGCACACATGTGCCACTAACCCCCAGCTCTTTTGAAGAAGCACAAAGAAACGGGCAACGTGGAGGACCGTAGACGCAGTGGTCAGCCAAGGAAACACTGCAGCAGATGAAAGACACATCATGCTTACTTCCCTTTGCAATCGGGAAGATGTCCAGCAGTGCCATCAGCTCAGAATTGGCAGAAACAGTGGGACCCTGGTACACCCATCTACTGTCCGGGAGAAGTCTGGTCAGAAGTGGCCTTCATGGAAGACTTACGTCAAAAGCCATACCTCGGCGTGGAAACAAGGCCAAGCGTCTCAACTATGCGCGAAAACACAGGAACTGGGGTGCAGAAAAATGGCAGCAGGTGATCTGGACTGATGAGTCAAAATTTGAAATATTTGGCTGTAGCAGAAGGCAGTTTGTTCGCCCGAAGGGCTGGAGAGCAGTACGAATGAGTGTCTGCAGGCAACAGTGAAGCACTGTGGAGGTTCCTTGCAAGTTTGGGGCTGCATTTCTGCAAATGGAGTTGGGGATTTGGTCAGAATTAATGGTCTCCTCAATGCTGAGAAGTACAGGCAGATACTTATCCATCATGCAATACCATCAGGAGGCATCTGATTGGTCTCAAATTTATTCTGCAGCATGACAATGGCCCCAAACATACAGCGAAAGTCATTAAGAACTATCTTTAGCGTGAAGAAGAACAAGGAGTCCTGGAAGTGATGGTATGGCCCCACAGAGCCCTGATCTCAACATCATCGAGTCTGTCTGGGATTACATGAAGAGAGAAAGCAACTGAGGCTGCCTAAATCCACAGAAGAACTGTGGTTAGTTCTCCAAGACGTTTGGGCCAACCTACCTGCGAGTTCCTTCAAAAACTGTGTGCAAGTGTACCTAGAAGAATTGATGCTTGATGCTGTTTTGAAGGCAAAGGGTGGTCACACCAAATATGGATTTTTCTTCTGTTCACTCACTTTGCATTTAGTTAATTGATAAATATAATCTATTAACATGTCTATTTTGAAAGCATTCTTACTTTACAGCATTTTTCACACTCTCCTCTAAAACTTTGCACAGTACTTATATATATATATATATATATATATATATATATATATATATATATATATATATATATATATATATATATATATATATATATATATACTGTGCTACTCATTAAAATATAACACAATTTAAATGTAACTATCAATAAAACAAATAACACACACATACAAACGTGAATCTCACTACGTGAATAAAACCATATTTAGGATACTAAAGGGTAGATGTACTAAAGTGTTGCGTCTGTCTCAATCGTTGCAAACCACATGCAAACCAGAAGGAAGTGTAGTGTGAAATGTATTAAACAAAGCATAGCAGCTGTTAGCATCATTTTAACAATGCTTTGCAGCCGCAGTTCTTATTTGCATTTTAGCCTTAAACGAATATGTAATTCTGGGCTTTCCTGCAGGAATTCGCAAAAACAGGGTGGAGATGCAAATGAGGGATCAACAATATTGTAATGAGATGTATTAAAGATGTGGGCAATTGCAACACTTACAATTGCATCAATGTGTTTAGAACTTTTGAAAGCACATTTTAAACAGTTGCAATTGATGTATTTTTGAGATGAACACCCAAGTACCTAATTTTCACTAAAGTCAGGGTGTACTTACAAGCCTTGAAAACACATTTCTGTGACATTTCTTGTTTTCCCAGCGTGTTGGGAGCAATAGACTGCACACATGTGCCACTAACCCCCCCAGCTCTTTCTGAACATCTGTATAGGACCATGATCTATTGTGTGTTAATTGTCTAGGTTTAAGTAGACCAAATTAAAAATAATAATAAATTTAAAAAAAACCTAAAATCATTAGTTTCAATTCAAAATAATCTTTTATTCACCTTGTACACCAGTGTGTACAATGCAGTAGCATGATTTTTTTTGAGTTACCAGTAGGCTAAAGTACAAAAAAGGTGTGCAAGGTATTCATTTGATTTTACTATTGTACTGTATACTGTATAGGCCTACTGTACAGCTTTATATTTTTACATAATGTAATGTGTAGTGTACCCAAAAGACATTAGTGTTATATCAGTGCAATGATTTATATTTAAAATGCATCGAGAACTGTAAATGTATGTGTGTGCAATTTTATTGTATTGTTTTTAAACATGACACCTCCTTATGTCGGAAAAACATGTCTGGTTCAGCGAGTGGCTACTGTATGATTATGAAAAGCTTTTTGGGGTGAAGGTTGGGGCCTCACTATAGAATCTTACGGGATTAAACTGCCTTTCATTATATATATATATATATATATATATATATATATATATATATATATATATATATATATATATGTAAAATGAAGACAGAACAGAATGCATTATACAGATGACGTGTTATTTTGATTCTTGCACCCTTGCATGTATAGATGTTATCCTTCGGGCACCCTCTGCTGCAGCAAACCACAACTCAACTCCTGCTATTTTATTTGAAAAAATGTCACACAACTCTCGCGAGAGATCTTGCTAAGATGATGCAAATAATATTTAAATTAGTATATTATTATGTGTTTATTTATTTGTTTATTTAGCAGACGCCTTTATCCAAGGCGACTTACAGAGACTAGGGTGTGTGAACTATGCATCAGCTGCAGAGTCACTTACAACTACATCTTACCTGAAAGACGGAGCACAAGGAGGTTAAGTGACTTGCTCAGGGTCACACAATGAGTCAGTGGCTGAGGTGGGATTTGAACCGGGGACCTCCTGGTTACAGTAGGGCTGGTAAGTGACGTAATCTCACACAAAGACATAAACCCGATATACGCTCCTTGCAATTGAGCCGGTTCTTTTGTGCAGCGGTATTGGTGCTATGCTTTAGTGCGAAAGGTCCCGGGTTCGCGCCCGCCCTTCGCCTGTGTGTGGATTGTTTCGTTCTGTGTGATGCGCCTGCCTGCCTGCATAACTGAGATCGCTACAATGTTTCTTTTTAGGACATACCACCAAATGTGCACTTTGCTAACTGTCGTAACGAAAATGCAAACTGCGGTATGTTTGCACTGCAACTGGCCCATCTACATCTACTCCTAAGTAAATTAAATTAAAGTAATAAAAATAACAAATATTAATTTAATTAACATAACAAAAAGGTTACATCACACTAAAGACAAATATCCTCTCAGTACCTGTAGCCCATTGCTCAATTATCTCCCCCTGCTTATGGCAGACTGGCTCCAGAGCTGCCAGCAATTTCACCCAGTGGTGTATCTCGGGTCTTGCATGCCTGATTTTAGCCCACCATCAGTGTGCCCTGTCGTCAGTTCTGTGATCTGGTTCACAGTATGTATTATATTATTTATATCTATATATATATATTTTTTCACTTTTAAATTTTGAGGAGGCACTGCCTTCTTTGCCCCCTCTAAGGAGCATCAACTGCCACTGATGCTATATCTAAATATACTTTTCAGGGTCATAAGTGCTGTGTCATTTTCTGGCCTCCGCCCTCAAGACTAAGGAGTTTCCAGCACCATTCTAGCACCATTCTGAGCTGCAGGAGAACAGCAATACAATTCCAAGTTTGCCCTGCCGGTGGCAGTAGCGCTATTCTCATGCTACAGCAGCGCTCAAAGGTTTTAAAATTTCAATACAATACAATTTGGTTTCACATGATTCCTTTCATGACAAAAGTGATCCTAAAAACAGTAAAGGAGATCAAAGAAGCATCATCATCACTGGTCCCCTTTTTGTGTTGCAGCTCGTTTTTGTTTCTTTGGGGTTTTTTATATTCTTTTCTATGATATACAGATTCATTAAGTACATGTCCTAGTTGTTAGTAGAGCATTGGAGTGAAACTGACTTACCACCCAGAAAGGGGTTTGCAGTAACTTGCATATCTATAGCACTGCATTTGAAATATCTACATATGTCAAGTATAAAATACAAAAAACCCTATCTGTGACAGAAGAAAAGGTGGGACCAGTGATAATATTGCTGTACTGATAAAACGAGTGCTAATCTAATTTCAAGATCCTTGAAAATCTGGAAAAAAGAGAATGTGTAAATAAAGTGGTTTACAGAAATATGCTAGCGAGCACTGACTGTCAGTGTGTCCCTTTCTACCTGTGATGCTTGAATCGGACGGTGATTAAGCTCTGTCAGGTTATGTTTTCCCCTTAACCAAAACAAAGGAAAACTTACAGAACAAGTGTCTGCTGAACCATATAGTACAAATATCAAAATCCTGTAATTGTTTTAAGGTTGAGTCGACTTTCTTGTTACTAAATCATTTCCTTATAGTAAATAACATCTTAATGTAACACCCTCTCAGACAGGGGGCTTACAAAAATGGGTTAAATGATTTAAGACACAAAGGAGTTATTTTTAATATGTAGCTAGACTATGCCAGTTCAGTGCGATAAGGCACAGAACTAAATATTATATAATCATTTTTCAGGTTCTTTTTATATGGATAGCAGATCTAAAATACAGGGAACAGTGTCACCAAGAAAAACACACAGGCGATACATACGAAATCAATGGAATTTACTGAGCAGCATGTTTAAAAGTAGCAGCAACACATTGATCAAGATCCTTACAGAAGATCACAACTATTCAATTCACCAGCAAATAGTCAGTACACATTTGCTATTGACAGGTAGTCAGGATTAAAATTAGTTGAAATAATTATTTTAATCAACAAAGTGCAAACTGCAGTATTTCACATGATTTCCATTACATTAGAGTAGATGTTAAAACCTCATGCTGATTTGAACTCGGCTCTCACCAAGATAAGCACCAACTAAGACGTAGCTTTACAGTAAACTAATGTGATCCATCTGCATCTGCGTTTCCATTTCCATTTGCGTTTCTTTCCATCTGATGATGTAGATATCCTTCTGCCTGGTGTTGATGGCTGAAGTGTAATGCTGGCTCAAGGGATCAGCTTATTTTGCCTCCCCAGCATATCAGTACACACAACGGCTGCGATGCTGGCTTCGGGGATCAATCACAGTGCGGTCTCCCCAGCGCATCAGCATGACAGCCGTCTGGATTGAGCTAAGTAAGGTACATCTCCGGGGTCTTCAAGTGGGCACCTTCCATCCTCGGTGTTTCATTGACTAGCCCACAACACCTCAAGAGGGATCAACAGTGATTCTGGCTTCCCAGCATCACCCCCCTCTGTCTCCCACTCAACTCAGCCCAGCTTACTTACCCGTAAATCAGCGTTTCTTTCTTTCTATTGTGCTTGAGATCCTCAGCCAGAATCTTTCTGTCTCAACCACAACCAGTTGCTGCTGCTTCAGATAACTACTTCACTGTTCTTCACATCCTCGCTGTTCCGCTTCAGCAGCTAGTTGAGCATACCAAAGTTTCTTCCTCTCGTACGCCTCATCCACAGCATCCTCCCATGGCACTGTTAACTCTACCAGTTGAACAAGGCGTGCTGATCCAGACCACAAGACAATATCTGGTCGAAGGTTTGTGGTGGCAATCTCAGGTGGAAAAATAAGCCGTTGACCAACATCCGCCAGCATTTTCCAGTCTCTAGCAGCTTCCAGTTGTCCTGGGCGAGGATTGGTTTTAACACCTTTTCTTGGTGGTTGCTCTCCTGGGCGGAGGAATGTTGTCTTTTGTGTGTAATGTTTTGATGGAACAGGTGGCAACTTATTGGTCATGTTACGCTTGTCTTCCAATGCTAAGGCCAAACATCGCAGCACCTGGTCATGGCCAAGTAAACCGTCCTTGGCTAAGAGCCACCTTACATCCTGTCAAAATGTGCCTTAATGTTGCAGGTGATGAACACAAAGGACATGAGGGATCCTCTCCTACCCAGAGGTTTAGGTTCTGTGGTGATGGGAGAACATCATATGTTGACCTTATAAGGAAACTGATCCTGCTCTGTTCCATTGACCATAGGTCTTGCCAGCCAATCTTGCGTTGTTCCACACTCTCCCATCTCATCCATTCTCCTGCTTGCCCTGGGAAATGGCCTTTATACACCTCATCCTCTCCTCCTGCTTTTGCACCTCGTTGACAACAAGCTTCCTCCGTTGCGCTGGGGCTGCCTTGTGCCATGTAGGAGGAGCTGAACTGAGACCAAGACCCCCTCTTCCATGCTGAACTTGCCCCATGATATGACCAATTCGAAGGGCAGCCTTTGCATCCTCCACAGCTTTCTTTGCCACCCACTTTCTTCCAGTTTTCAACACAGGTGCTGCCTCCCCTACGAATTTTTCGCATGACTCTACTAATGTCATTTCCAGTCGTACCTTGGCGCACTTAAACACCTCGCTTAGAGCAGAGACTGGTAGTTGCAGTATCCTTTTACCATAAACCATGAACTCCCAACCATTTCCTGACATATGAACTGATTAAAGCTTCCAGCTTCTCAACTGTTGTCAAAGAAACCTCATACACAGTCATTGGCCACAGCAGCCTTGGTAGTAGACCAAACTGAAAGCACCAGAGTTTCAGTTTGCCTGGTAAAGCGCTGCTGTCTATGCTGTTCAACCTTTCCACTGCTTGTTGTCTAACTTCTCCCACACGAACTGTGTCCTTTAGATCTCTGTCGTACCATCTCCCAAAACTTTTCACTGGCTTCTCAAACATTGTTGGTATTGCCTCACCATTAATGTATAATCTTTTGTCTACTACTTTACCTTTAATTATAGATATGCTCCTTGATTTAGTGGGCTTGAATTGCATTCATGCCCATTCGATGTTATTGGTTAATTTGCCCAATAACCGATTAGTGCAGGCTACTGTTGTAGTCAAGTATTTAATGTCATCCATGTATGCTCGAATTGGTGGTAGTCGCATTCCAGAAGCCAAGCGCTCTCCTCCCATTACCCATTTTGATGCCCAAATAATTACTTCCATTGCCATAATAAAAGCCAGTGGAGAAATTGTGCATCCTGCCATTATTCCAACTTCTAGGCATTGCCATGTAGTGCTGAATTCTGAAGCTGAAAAACAAAATTGCAAATCTTCAAAGTAGATTTTCACTAAATTTGAAAAAATCAAATGCTGCCCAAAGAAGTCCATGTGGCACTGAATCATATGCATTAGCCAAATCCAGGAATGTCACATGGAGCTCCTTCCTCTCCTTTTTAGCTGATAGAATATGTTGCCAGATCACGCTGATGTGTTCTAAGCATCCTGGGAAACCTGGAATGCCTGCATTTTGTACTGAAGTGTCAATAAAGCAGTTCTTTAATAGGTAAGTTGACAATCTCTGAGCAATAGTGCTGAAGAAAATCTTCTATGTTTCTACCTTTTTCTATTGGTATAAAGACTCCACCTGCTCAGTGCCATGCTCTTGGTACAACCTGTTTTTCCCATGCCCCTTTCATCAATTTCCACAGGAGTCAGAGAACTCCTGAAGCACTCTTGTATACTCTTAGGCCCTGGAGATGATGTTGCCCTTGCTTTTTTTCACAGCTTGCTCTACTTCTTTCCACTTAAGTGCACAGTCCTCCATTTGGTATTCTGGTGGATTGATAGGTGGGGTGTCTGAAGGAATTGACATAGGCTACTGCCTTTTTGAATCTGTATGTGTTTCCTCCAAATATCTCTCCAGCTCAAACTTAGATGATTTTAGTGTGCCATTTTTCTCACTGGTGAATAACTTCTTTACACATTTGAATGGATCTTTATAAAAGTTAGTTCTCACACACTCCTTCTTTTTGTAGCGTTTCCGTAGGCGCTCAGCTCTGTGCAATGTTGCAAGCTTATATTTTATGACCCTTTGTAACAGATTGAGTCCCTCCTTCTGACTTTGTTCTGCTCTTCTCCATTGCTTCCTCAGCTGTCTCCTTTCTCTAACTAAGTGTTCAATCTCCTGCTGCCGTCTAGACTTTCCAGGAGTAGTTTGTACTTTTTCCTTCCTTTTTTCAACTCCAAACCTCCCGCTTCCATATGCGTAGATGATGTCCCCCAATTTATCCAGCTTCTTTTCAACTGTTCCACTTAACCTTTCCAACACAAAACAGAGATCCGTGTTTACTGTGTCCCACACAGTTTACTCACAAATTCTTGGCCATTTAACTCCAGGCTTGTGTCACTAACAAAGTGCTTTGTACAACTAGTAAGGATAGAGGGTTTCGTCTCATAATCAAAACACAATAGAGAATAATAATAAAACAAACACTGACCAGTGTAAGTGCAAAAAACACACACACAATGGGGGAGTTTCCATGTGTGGTTATTTACACATGGAGTGGCGATGCACGTGCATGTCTGAGAGAACAGCTCGAGAGGCCAAAAACGCTTAATTCGCTCACATTTGTTATTCAAACCGGCATACAATCAGACAGAGAGACACAACCCAAGTGATGTGGGCTATTTATATTCAGGTGCGTAAAACTATCAATAATTCAATTAGTCAGTACTCAATAAGGCATATCAAGAGGACTGAACGAAGAAGCTTCTAAGAAGTGGTACAAATTAATTACAAAGTGACAGCCAATAACATATAAAATGTGCACTAATCAAATCAGTGTGTCAAATTATAATAATAAAACAGACAAGTGACCAATAAACATTTGAAAGATAACATTGTTGACCCTGTTACATTAAGACTAAGTAAAGGCAATTTCAGATGCTAACAAAACCCACAGCGGATAAGCTCCAGACTGTAATAATGAAATATGTGGCAATCTGTATTGTTATGCTGCTGTCCCAAACCAGGCCTGCTTCATTATCCTGGTGGACAGGTGGTTCAGGGTCAGCCCTTGAGGTGAGGTGACCTTTTATATAAACATGTTTTTCCATGCAGGAGAGTGGGATGTTTTCAGACAGCAGCTGGTTAACTTTCTGATTTACGCTCCGGTGTGAAGCTTGTTTCTAGTAATTGCTTTTATGCTGGCTGTGCATCGCAGCACACAGCACAGTGAGGGATGAGCTGGGAGGGTGCATGGACGTCATCACCAGTACTAAAGGGCAGGATTGATGTGAACTCTCTGATGAGCACAGTCCCACACCCTCCTCGGCCCCGATTTACTGATGTTAACCCATTTTTCAATCCTAGGAGACAGGATTGGTGAGGCTCCAGTTCATTAACTTATTTTTGTACAAAAAGCATTTTGGTACTTGATAAGGGAAGATGACAGCTGGAGAGGCTTGTGATATCTGAAATCCCCCATTCAATGGATACATACCGCAATAACTCAAACACTGGATGCAGGTCATGAGCAGCAGGTTGGATGTGGACACTTAGGAACCCTGCAGATTCAGAGAGAGAAATGACTGTGCTGAGCTCTCTGTGAGGTAGTGTATGGGGTTCCTGCAGTGGTATCTATCTTATCTTCAGGACCTGCTGATTCCTGACTGGGGCAAAGAGGGGCTTTTACAGTAGTTGCTATTCCCCCCTCCCCCCACTTACAACATTGAAGTTGGTATCAGTAAAACCAGCTGAATCGAATCTCTCAAGTCTAGATTGAAAACGTATCTGTTTGAGTGTGCTTTTTCCATAGTTGGAGGGGATTGAAGTTGGTATCAGTAACACCAGCTGAATCTCTCAAGTCTAGATTGAAAACATATCTGTTTGAGTGTGCTTTTTCCATAGTTGGAGGGGATTGAAGTTGCTATCAGTAAAACCAGCTGAATCTCTCAAGTCTAGATCGAAAACGGATCTGTTTCTGAGGACAGCACTGCTAAGGAAGGGAATAGAAGGGCAGGAGGTTGTCATTCATTTTCGAGACCGAACCGTTTCTCTCCCCCTGGTGCAGCGTACTCACGGCTATGTTACTCTCCTGACATCCAGATTTGAACACACTCACACACACGGATGTGTGTCTCCAACTGTATCTGTACATCTTGCTCAAACATACCACACAGAACTTATATACACCTTAGAATCTCAACACTGGAGATCATCAGTCAATCAACTGCAGATTAATGCACGTTATGTAGTCTTGTACCAAACTAAGTTATTTTTACATTTTTTTAATAATGTATTATATTACAATAATCCCCAAGAAAGACTTATTCTCACTGCCAGTGTCATTGATAAGAGGTTAATAGAGTTAAATTACTAAAAGTGATATCTACACTATACCTGTAACTGCCTGAAGGAATATGCTACAGCACTGGGACAATAACACAATGGAGATTCTGGTAATATTAATGTATTTAAACATCCATGGGACTCCGCAATTAAAATAAACACACATTTATACACTCACAAACATGCGCATTCACAGACACTCTCCCACACGCACACGCACACAAACCATGACACGTAACTCAGTCATGCACACTTAAACCATCACACACTATAACACAATTGCACTCCTGCACTCGCACACGCTAATGCACAATCAGACACACACCAATCGACACAATGGTCTATATGTATCGCAGTCACTCACACAATGGACCAGCTGACCCCACCCCTTGTTAGTGGAACGAGACAGAGCAGAGAGCAAGCAGGAGTGTATCAATCTGCAGTATCTCCAGGGCATGTTGAATGAACAGCCTCATCTGAGAACAGTGAAATGAAGGTGCTTCATCATCGGATATTAGCAGCACCATCCCTCCCCTGGTGTCTGCTTTCTCTCACCTTCCTTCACATGAGTTTCGAAAGGTGACTTTTACTTTGTACCTCTAACTGGCTCATTTGTTATTCTTAAGAGCTTATTGTGGAGCATTAATGCCACAGCTCTACTGGCAAAAGTCCATTCTGAGAATAGATACCAGTGAGCGAGCGACCAGTCGAGTGTGCTTTTACCATGCTCATGCAATGCATTCCTCATCATGTTTTTATAATGCTTTGTCATCATTTTCAGTGATTCACCATGATTCCATGTGCTTTACCATGTTTCAACTGTGCTGTATTCGGTGGCAACCTCTAATCATGCTGAGTGTATTTCTCACACGAAGTTTTGTCAAGCTCAAGTCATAAAAAAAGGCGCAGGGCAAGTGAGCTCTCAACATGATTAGAGGTAGCCACCAAACACTTACTACCGAATAAACTTACTGTACTGTTGGTCACTAAATCCAAATAGAAAACCAATGAAAAGCTGATATACAATAAAAATAATGGTGTTTTTTTATAGACTGTGTTGTGGTTTCAACTTTTAAATGTTTTGTCATTGACATTCTGAGTGTGAGTCCTACAACTGTAGTTGCTGCTAATATGTTCTAATAGGGACATGATTTAATTTACCAGAAAGAAAGTTTTAGTACCAACACTGATGTAATAACAAGCCTGTGAGCACGAACAACAAGAAATGTGTTAGAAGTGTCAAAGCACACTTTTTTATTCACACAAAAAAAACTTTTTTTTTAAGCAAATCATTGTTTGGTTTCTTTGATCAGCAAATGCCTGCATCTCCTGTGCACGCTCCAGCCTCCACCCCTCCCTGTAACAAAGGCTTCTTGTTGTGATGGGACTGAAGCCTCAGCTGATTCGACCACACATGAACCAACTGAAGCAAACAGTGTTACGAAGCAAAGGGTCATGTGGTTCATCGAACCACTGGCTCATGTGACCCATGAACGGGGTTTAGCAGTAGCTGATAGGAAGGAAATTAATTTTAACACAATACGTACTCTTTTTGTCAACAGTGCTCACAGTGTGGTGTTTCAGTCAAGCTGAAAGGAACTTTTTTTTTTAAATAAAGATGCTGTTTTTTGTTTTATATTTCATAAACATTTACATATTTTTTCAAATGAGCAAAAAGCAAAAAAGCATTTAGTGTGTACAAACAGAACTTAATGAACATTATTGGTAAAAAAAATCCTCTGCTCTGTTATAAGTGCATAAAGGAAACACAATTTCTTTAAAAATGGAAACGACACAGATTCGAACCCACTATTTTCCACCTCTCTACTTCATAGCTAGAGCTAGAATCAAAATATCCTACTTAAGAACATAAGAAAGTTTACAAACGAGAGGAGGCCATTCGGCCCATCTTGCTCGTTTGGTTGTTAGTAGCTTATTGATCCCAGAATCTCATCAAGCAGCTTCTTGAAGGATCCCAGGGTGTCAGCTTCAACAACATTACTGGGGAGTTGGTTCCAGACTCCCACAATTCCCACAATTCTCTGGGTAAAAAAGTGCCTCCTATTTTCTGTTCTGAATGCCCCTTTATCACATCATCTTTTACACTACTGTTGCTGAAGCCTCATCAAATTACACTGTCTCATTTCAAGCAACAAGAGCTTGTTTCTGATTGGACGACACTTTTATATTTCTAGTATGATTATTTAAGAAGGTTTTATTGGTTAATCGCATGTGTGGTTGATATGTAAAATAAATATTCCAGGCAATTTCGAAGAAAGCAACGGCCGAGCTGTCTAGAAAAAGCACTGAAATGTCCCTTTATACTGAAACAATAATTTAAATTATAGATGCCCAATTAACCGAGAAAATTAAAAATGCAATTGCTTGATGTTGTATGTCAAAAGTGTATGAAATGTCACTATATAACACATTGCCTTCTCTGAGCATTAGTGCAATTGTCCACTTTACTAAATGCCTCGTCTCTGGAGATAGGGGGCTGTCTTTGCTCTCAATGTATTGAGTTGTGCAGATCTACCAAGAGATGGCACTAAAGAGCATGAAGTGCTGCGGCTCAGTGAATCTTTTTGCAAACCAAATGATTCAGAGGGTTCAGTGGTTCAGGAGGCTTCACTTTCCCCATCACTAGCTGATTGCAGCCTTTTATACACCTGCTTTCCAGGTGAATTAGTTTAATTAACTAATTGGACAATTGGCTATCTAATCAGCTCAGGCAGCTTATCAAGCTGGAGAATCAAGAGATCCCCAGCAGAACGGATGGGAAAAGTGAAGCCTCATGAATCACTGAGGCCTTTGAACTGTTGCAGGGCTTCTCAAACTCGGTCCTGGGGACCCCCTGTGTCTGCTGGTTTTCATTCCAACCGAGCTCTCAATTACTTAACTAGACCCTTAATTAAACTGATAATTTGCTTAATTAGACCTTTTTACTTGTTTTCAGCTCTTGAACAGTTGCATATTTCAAGTTAGCTGTAATATTTGATAAGTAACTTGAACTGCAACTGTTTAAGAACTGAAAAAAGGTAAAAAAAAGTCTAATTAAATTAAATTAAGGGTATATTTAAGTAACTGAGAGCTTGGTTGGAATGAAAACCAGCAGCCACAGGGGGTCCCTAGGACCGAGTTTGAGAAGCCCTGAACTATTGGTTTGCGCAAAGGTTCACTGATGTGAGTCACATGAAGCATTTCTTGCTCTTTAGTGCCATCTAATAGTAGATCTGCACAACCCAATGTCTTTAAAAGCAAGGCATTACTTGCCGACTTAAAGGTGGTGCTATCTCTAAAGCAGGTTGCAATTTACCCCTCCACCAACTAGACAGACAGGCAATTCTTTCTTGTACTTCGTTTCCATGGACAGCCAACTCAACTCGACTCAAGTGCGCTTGAATTGGCCTGAATTCTCCCAGAACTCAAGTTGATGGGCAACTTGACTTGGTGAAAAAGGTGGCGTTTCCATTATTTTTCTAAGTTATCCGAGTTATCACTTTAGTTGGGCTGGAAATACTACCAATTTTCCCCACAAATACTTGCGAGAAAGGTCAAGATGTGAATTCGTTGCAGACGGTATTATAGTCAAATTATCAACGATTTAAAAGATAAATCCATCTAGATATTTTTGCGCATTAGTTTCATGCAGTACTTATACATTATACATGCATTGCTCTGTGTCACTACATAATATATATATATATATATATATATATATATATATATATATATATATATATATATATATATATATATATATATGCAATAGCAGGTTTCTTTTCCTCTCCTCTCTCAGAGAAGCCGGGCAGGCACACTTTACTCTGTGAGGCTGCCTGTGCTCTCAGTCTCCCTATATAAAGGCATTCCCTGCCAGAAGGAGCTCTACAGTCATGATGCTGGAGCACATACTCAGGGAATAACTTGGGAAGCTGCCATATAAACAGGCATTCATTACCGCAGGGAGAGACTGTGTATCATCTCTGTGTATAAATATCAATATCACTGCCTGGTGCTTTATAATTGGAAAACAGTTTCAGTAGCAGTGCATGTAAAGCATATTGGATCCATTCAATTTCCAGGAAACTGGACGCTTTCACTATCCGGTCCTGTACAGGCATAAGGAATTTGATAATAACGGTACTTTTTAAAACATCTTAAAGAGCATTATTATGGCAGTGTTTACTATTTATCAAATTAAACTCGCCACCACTTTCATAACCTAGGTTGTATGTCTCTCTCTCTCTGATGCTGTTGGTAGCTTTGTGTTAGGTGGGTAGCATTGACCAAACAAAACCTTTCCTTTTTACTGAAAAAGTCCTAGTTCATGTTGCCTATAAAATTTGACTGATGTAAAAAAAGCCAGTATGCTACAAAGTCATGGTACAGTATCATAAGAAACTCGTCTAATGATCATGGAAAAAACTGCTGAGGACGTACTTTTATTGTTGCTCACTTTGAGTTAAAACTTAATTCATGTTTTGATAATCCCTAAATTGATACTGGCTGAAAATGTTATTGGTTTATGCAAATAGGTTAATAAATTAATAAAGCATGACCACATTGGGTCACGATACTTTTGTTGCTTTTTTTTTATTGGCAGGAGCAAGCTTATCAATGCCCACCCTTGCCCTTGTTGTTCAATGATATCTTTTCACTGACATGTGTGGATTGCAGAGGTACGATCATGTAAAATGTATTTGGCTCAGTGGTGAAACTGGTCACAGCTTCTTCCAGTGTGTGGTTCATTAACAGTGAGAGCTGCACCGCATGTGCTTATGTGGTTTTGTTGGGTGTGAGATCTTATGTAGGTCAGGACATGTACAGACACATATAAACTACAGTCGCTCTTTAGCATTTTACTCACAGGTGTTTCGCTTTTATTTTTGATTTTTTGTTTGTTTTTATAGCTTCTTGGTTATTTTTATAGGTCACCCAATGCCCACCCATGACACAATCTGTGATGTGAAATTGTTTTATAAATGTGATTTGTTGTTGCCTGGGGTCTGGTATAACTGTCAATAACCTATTTGCAGTCTGGTGTGACAGATAAATAACCATCCTCTCCCATTCCCTACAGCTCAGATCCTTCTGATACCAGATAGCTTCTGATCACAGAGAGATAGATACAGGCAGGATCAAACTGTGACTCCAGGTAGTCTGTGTCTCTCTTCATTAGGCCTTCCGTCCTACTAATCTCTCCAATAGCGTCAGTGTTGACTTTAAATAACATTGCCATAGTGGACTTACTGTTACTACCTTGATACTGTCATCTGTTGGTATGTACTGTACATTTTATGGTTCTGTATGAGGGTTTTTAAAGCTGTAGTAATACAGTATACCTACTGTTTGAGTAGTATGTTGCCACAGAAAAGACATCTAAGCACTTCCTTGTACTATAAATGCAATGCAGAAATTTGGTCTGACAGGAAGTCTTGCATCCTTCTACAGTAGCTTTCAATAACAACAAAACAAATAATTTAGGTGTGTGACAGGACGGCTGTAGTGGGTGACGTCACGGCAGAAGCAGGGACGGACAAACACTGACACCACCAGGCAAGTACTGCAGTTTAAAGTTGGCGTTTGCCGTTTTATTTCAAAATACAATAAAAAATAAACCAAAAGAGAAAACTGTGCTCACCGAGCAAAATAAACAGTTAAACAAAAAACAAGTCACGAACACAAAAAAGAAATACAACAACTGGTCCAGGTCAGGCTGAGCTGTAGCCGTCACTGTTCCTGGACTTATTCTTAAACTTAAAGCTGTTTCGCTCTCTCTCTCTCTCTCTCTCTCTCTCTCTCTCTCTCTCTCTCTCTCTCTCTCTCTCTCTCTCTTTGCTCTTCTCGCTCCTACTACACCACTACACTAATTAATTCGGGAGATGGCCACCTTCTGCACGAGTTTTCTAATCAACGGCTACGCCGTCACAAATACATAAATAATAATATACGCGGCGCTTCGCCGTCCTAAAACACAATAAATAAACACACAAGCAAACAAACACAAAATAACACAGGCGGAGGGGGACCCCGTTCTAAAATAAAACAAACAAATACTGTACAGGGCTGCTCGCCCTGTTACAGTGACACTTCATTGAATTAAACATACAGGCAATTTTATATATGTATGTATGTGTGTATGTACGAACATACGTATGTATGTATTTATTTATATACTGTAACTATACTTGTGTGTATGAACTATATGTATGCATTTTAATATTTTGTTCTTTATCCAGTGTCCCATTGTGTTGGGAAGCAGACAGCAGCACTTCAGACTGGCTCCAGTTATAGTGTAATAATGACGCACAATAAGATTATAGAGGGAAAAAAAACAATAAGATAAAGACCCTTAAAGGCTGGATGTATTGTAGGGTAGAACCATACAGATTAATTTGCTTTAGCTCTATCATTTGATTTCCACACTCATTACACCAGCTGTGCAAGGGGTCTGTGCAAAGTACAAGGGGTCTGTGTGGGTTAGCACTGTTCTTGGGAGATGGCTTGAGTACTGTCTGCTGAATGTCACTGTATCCTCCTCCTCCTTACTTCACTGGGGAGATACTCTCCGTGCAATCGAGATAGCCCAATAGAAAGATGGTTTTGGGGTTTACAAAGATTTTGAATCACCCAGAACAGGGTTTCCAAATCCTGGTCCTGGGGACCCACTGTGTTCTGGTTTTCATTCCAACAGAGTTCTCAATTACTTAATTAAACCCTTAATTGAACTATTAATGTGCTTAATTAGACCTTTTTAATTGTTCTGAGCTCCTAAAAAGTTGCCGATATTGTGATGTATCGAATGTGCTGTGACGGGGGTGGGGGGTTATGTTCATATTCAACAGCTGCGTGATATAGTTACACACACACCACAAGGTTTGAGAGTTAGTCAGAGCTGTGGCTGAGTTGAGAGAACGTGTTCTTGTTTCCTTAATAAGCCTGTGATTAAAATACAAGTTTAATTCAATACTGGATTTGTGTCAGTTATTCAAGGACGAACTACATACACTGGAGGGATCTAATACTGGCGACGAGACAGAATCTTTTTTTTCTATAAAAAAAAACCTTTCCCCGCTGAGACTGCTGTGCGAGCGGTGAGTGTACATGAAGTGAAGGCGACTGAGGAAATAAACAAACCAGAAACCGAAAAACAACCACCAGCCACGTCTGAATCCAGATCACCTGTGGGATACCAAAGAACTGTGAGTTAAATAAACTCATTACATATAATGTGTAACTCAGGTGGGACTTTTATATATACAATTTTCTTTTCTCCTCTCCTTGTTCTCTCGATAGAGTGCAGTAGCTTATTTTTTGTTAAATTTACAACACATGCCGTATTAACCGTAAACATGGAAACACTAGACCATATAGAAGAGTTTAATATGGACACAAAAAGCTCATGGCAGGAATATGCTGAGAGACTGGGATTTTTTTTGATGCAAACGGTATTGAAGATGCAGGTAAGAAACACTCTGTGCTGCTGTGTGTGTGTGGCCCTGCCACCTACTCAGTGATATGTTCACTGGCAGCGCCCAAGTTGCCTACTTGGGTGTCCTGTGAAGAGTTAGTGAGGTGCTTGCAGTGCCACTTAAACCCTTAGCCATCTGCAACTGTGCAGCGATTTCATTTTCATAAATGCTCCCAGCCACCAAACCAAAACATTGCAAGTTATATTGCGGAGTTGCGCCGATTGTCAGCGCATTGTGAATTTGGAGACCAGTTGGAGATCATGCTGCATGACAGAATAGTTTGTGGCGTGCAAGATGCAGCCCTACAACGTTGGCTGTTGTCCGAACCTGACTTGACATTAAAAATGTCTGAAGAAAAAGTGCTGGCAGCTGAAACCGCGTCGATAAATGCACATATGCTGCGCCCTGCATCAGTATCTGATTTATCTGCATCAGCCGAGGTTTACCAAACAAGGCAAAGCAAGGGGACAACAAAAATTTCAGAGGCCTGAAGAGACATGGGAAGCCAGCAAGCCTTGTTTTCGCTCATGCTGACAAGAGTATGTAATTCACAGTTTGAACAAGGGCAGAAATCTACACTGTCCACGCTGAAGTGATCTTAAATGGAGTGAAACACAGGATGGAAATCGACTCTGGTTCATCGTGTTTACTTATTAGTGATGATACATATCGGCAGTTATGGTCAGGCAAACCACCAAAACTGAGCCAGAACAACTCTACTCTGCGACAGTGGTCACAGACACCACTCAAAGTAATAGGTAGCATTCATGTGGCTGTTCAATACAATGAAGCAAGAAACCGCATGCCCCTATTGGTGATGGAACAAGTCTGCTGGGCCGCTATTGGTTTGATGATCTGGGCATTACTGTTAGTGGAGTACACCAGGTACAACAACAGTCTGTGTCAGAGATTTTGGATAGCAGCATTTTCAAGGAGGAACTGGGAGTCTGCCATGGCCCGCCAGTCACGATTGAAGTGGACCCTGCTGTCGCTCCAAATTTCTTGAAAGCACGCCCTGTCCCATTCGCACTGCATTCCAAATAGATGAGGCTCTAGAACAACTTTTGGAGCAAGGAATTTTCCAGTCAGTGAAGCATTCCAGATGGGCCACACCCATAGTGCCCGTCATGAAGAAAGACGGTAGCTTGCGTCTCTGTGGGGATTATCGTTGCGCTGTCAACACAGCGGTTAAATCTGATACCTATCCCCTGCTGCCACTAGCTGAACTGTTCTCTTAACTTGCTGCTGGAGCACTTTTTACAAAATTGGACCTCAAACAAGCGTATCAGCAGCTAGTTCTTGATGAGACATCAGCTGAGTTGTTAACTGTAAACACACATATGGAACTTTTTCGCTCACTGCGGTTGTAGTTTGGCGTTTCAACTGCAGTAGCCATATTTCAGTGTTTCATGGACACTCTGTTGGCTGAGATTCCAGGTGTAAAACCTTATCTTGATGACATACTTGTCTGGCAGAATACAAGCATGGGGAAATGCTATTTTGCAGTAAAACGAGAGGAGTTTCTAGGATTTTGTGTCGATCAGCACGGAATCCAGCCAACCAATGAAAAGGTGAGGGCTATTCAGGACGCTCCAATACCCAGAAACAAGATGAAACTCCAAGCATTTCTGGGACTTTTGAATTTTTATAATTGCCTTTTGTGTAACAAGACTACCATTCTGGAACCATTGCATCGGTTCCTTGACCAGTCTGTTAAATAGGAATGGAAAGCTAAACATGAAGAGGCTTATGCAAAGGCAAAGCAGTTGCTACTGGCCAATGACGTCCTGGCCCACTATGACGAAAAGAAGCCTCTGGTGTTTGTGTGTGATGCTTCGCCATATGGAGTTGGGGCATTGCTGAGTCATGCGGTCCCTGATGGGAAGGAAGCACCAATTAGCTTTGCTTCCAAAACAATAACCTCCACTGAAAGAAATTATGCCCAAATCGACAAGGAGGCACTTGCTGTGGTTTTTGCTGTTAAAAAATTCAACCAGAACCTGTTTGGCCGTCATTTCGTGATCTACACAGATCATAAGCCACTACTTGGACTGTTGCACCACACAAAGCCTATACTACAGGTTCTGTCACCACGCATGCTAAGATGGAGTCTGATACTGGGAGCTTGTGACTATGAGTTATGTTACAGGCCAGGAAAACAATTGGCCAACTCTGATGCGCTTAGCCGCCTACCATTGCACACTGCAGAGTCCCACCTCCACTGGAAGTGTTATTCTTGGAGATGGTTCCTGAGGCACCATTGCATGCTGCACAAATTGCTGCACTAACAGTGAAGGACCCTGTCTTTCATTCGACGCAGAAATGAATTTTCCGCCCATAAGAACTGTGTCCTATGGGGGAGTCGTGTTGTAATTCTTGAGCTAGCAAGGGAGGAGGTTCTCACTATGCTGCACGCTGCTCACCCAGAAATCGTGCACATGAAGGCACTTGCAAGAAGCTACGTGTGGTGCCCAGGTGGAAACGGTAAAATGTTGCGCAACATATCAAGAGACATGTCTTGCCCCACCAAAAGCTCCATTGCATCCATGGGAATGGACAGCTAATCCATGGTCACGACTGCATATTGATTTTGCTGGACCATTTCAAGGGAAGACGTTCCTGATTGTGGTGGACTCCCACTCTAAATGGTTAGAAGTCAGAATTTTGAGCTCCATGTCATCACGTGCTGTAATTTGTAGTTTGAGACAACTATTCGCAACACACGGCCTGCCTGATGTACTAGTGTTTGACAATGGCACTGCCTTTACGTCAGCTGAATTCAAGGAGTATGTCCAACACAACTTAATCTGACATGTAACGGTGGGACCATATCAACCCTTATCAAATGTGCAAGCTGAGCATATGGTACAGACAACAAAAGAGGCACTGAAGAGAATCTCAGTGGGGGATTGGCCAACACGCTTAGCCAGATTCTTACTGGCGCAACACACCACACCTCTCTCAACAACTGGGAAGAGTCCTGCTGAGTTGTTGATGAATAGGAAGCTGAAAACTGCCTTGGATTGGCTACATTCTGATTTGTGTACGGATATGCAACACAAGCAAGATGGAGCTGTACAGCAGAGCCTCAGGACTCATTTCACCCTCAGACTATGTTCACATGAGAAATTATTCTGCTGGTCCGAAGTGGATCCCTGCAACTGTTATGGGGATTACCGGAACAGTGTCCTACAAGGCTCAGACACCAGATGGCCAGATTCATCGGCGCCAGTGGGCCAGCTGAAAGTCTGGACACCTGTCGCTGTTGGTTCATCACCGCTAACCCAGGCAGTTCCTGAGTCGTTAAGCCAGGAGTCTCAGGTGATGCAAGAACCCTCACCAGTTACTGGTTTTAACCCAATAATGTTTAATGAAGCTAAATTAGTTAGCTCTATAGGGTGATGCAAAACTTTTGTCCATAGCTGTAGATCCATCAGGTGTTGCATTACTGTGTCCCCCTCAAAAACGTGATGTATCTTAGTATACTGTTGCATCTCACATTACTCGGCAGACAGGCTTGTGTTTCCATACAGATGTTTCTTAAATAGATATATACAAACCAATTGATGTAAGACTGGGCTGATAGAGTGTTACAGTTCAGGAACCACAAAAATATGCTCTCTCTCTCTCTCTCTCTCTCTCTCTCTCTCTCTCATTGTTATTTGACTTAATCCAATAATTCGGTCATTTTGAACAAATCTAATGAATTGTTTACACAAGAAATGCATGACAGTGTAATATGTTTCAGCTGTTTGTTGCTTCCTCTTCAGTGTAATTGAGTTTCCTTTCTGAATGGAGTGTAAGTGAATGGGGTTCATGAGAGAGCAGAGGTACAGTGGTAAAAAAGAAGTAGGCAAACTAACCTCTTTGTTGTTCTAGGCTGGGCAGTGGCATGGTAGACACTAAGGTTGTACAGGAAGGCACAGTTCATTCCGTGAATATCAGTTGTGGTGGTCTTGCAGAATTGTGGGTTAAAGGTTAATCGGAAGGGATTGCCCATCATTAAATGCACCGAGTCACTTTATATAATACATTGGAATATGCCTTGGCAAAGCCACGATTTGCTTATCACAGGAGAGTAGCAGTAATTAATGTATTAAGATGGGCCAGTCGCAGCGCAAACATACCACAATTTGCATTTACTTTGAGACAATTTGCAAAGTATACATTTTGTCGTATGTACTAAGAGAAAATATGTTAATGAAAAGAGCCACAATATACTAATTTAAGTATTTGTTGCGTCTCTAGCATACATTGCGAGAGTTGTGCGATATTGTTCAAATAAATAGCAGGAGTTGAGTTGTGGTTTGCTGCAGCAGAGGGTGCCCGAAAGGTAACATGTATACATGCAATGGTGCAAGAATCAAAATGACATAGTTTTTGTTAATTGTAAACGTCATCTATACAATGCATTCTGCAGTGAAAAAGTATTTGACCCCTGTCTGATTTGTGGCATTTTTGCATATTTTTCACATTGTATTTGGTCAGATTTTTTTGTGGGCTGTAGTAATAATTAGAGGGAGTCTGAGAGAAAAAAATTACACCAAAGTTTGGTGCTTGTTTCATTTGTTTGGTGTGCAAGGTAATCAAACATGCAATCTTCAGGTGTGAAAAAGTTATTGCCCCCCCTAGTTAACTCAGCCCAATTAAAGGGATAATTAGGGTCAGCTTTTTGAGTACTTTGGTTAACAACCAGGCTTGATTTGGGCCAGCCCTGCCCAATATAAATCTGACTAACTTTGGCCCTTACCATCAGAGTGAAGTTGTCAGCACACAGGTTCTAGAGGCACATCATGCCACGAACAAAAGAAATCCTGAAGACCTCTGGAAAAAAGTTGTTGATGCCTATCAATTTGGAAAGGGTTACAAAGCCATTTCTAAGGCTCTGGGGCACCGAACTACAGTCAGAGCCATATTGTCCAAATGGAGAAAGTTTGGGACAGTAGTGAATCTTCCCAGGAGGGGCCGTCCTGCCAAAATCTCTCCAAGAGCAAGGCGGAAAATCATCCAGGAAGTCACAAAGAACCCTAGAACAACATCCAGGGATCTGCAGGCCTCTCTCGCCTCGGCTAAGGTCAGTGTTCATGACTCCACCATCAGAAAGACACTGGGCAAAAATGGGATTCATGGCAGAGTAGCAAGGCGGAAACCATTGCTCACTAAGAAGAACACGAATGCTCGTCTCAAGTTTGCCAAAAAGCACCCGTATGATCCTCAAGAGTTCTGGAACAATGTTCTATGGACAGATGAGTTATGTCTGGCGAAAACCAAACACGCATTCCACAGTAAGAACCTCATACCAACGGTCAAGCATGGTGGTGGTAGTGTCATGGTTTGGGGATGCTTTGCTGCATCAGGACCTGGACGCCTTGACATCATTGAAGGAAACATGAATTCTGCTCTGTATCAGAGAATTCTACAGGAGAATGTCAGGCCATCCATCCGTGATCTGAAGCTGAAGCTGAAGGTAAAGCTTATTAATAAACATGGCAAACCAGGGTAAACTATGGTACATGCATATTATAACCATGAGAAAAGCATGGGAAAACTGCAAAAAATACTTTGGCAAACTTTTATAAGGGACCTTTACTAGTAACGCTGAACACTTTCAAAATGTTACAAAGGAATAGGTGAGGATGAGCCGACAGTTTTGCACGAAGCACAGTGGTTATGATAGTACGAGATGCATTGCAACAACTGCAGCTCCCCTGAGAACTCCGCAGTGCAGGGTACACACAAACACCTGGGAACAAAGTGCTGTTGGAAATTAATCAAGTTATTTATTGCTTTCTTACCTGAAAACTGTAGCTATAAATCAGTAAATTCCACAACAATTCCAAATGTTGGAATTACTTTCTTATTATATATATTTTTTCACATTTTAATATTTGCCATTATTTATGTTCTTTTCTTCAGAATAGTTTACAAGAGAAAGTGACTTTGTTTGCCGTTTGCAAAATCCATCATTTTATCTCCACCACTGTGAAGTATTTGAAAGGAAAATGGTTACTTCCAGCAAAAAAAAAATAGTACATTTTAACAAATAGTACATTTTAAGAAAGATAATTGTTTTAAGCTTTGCCCTTTTGTGTGCACCTAATCTTCCTCTGGCTGACCTCTTTGTTCTTACTTGCCTGTGTAAAATGATTTGCTCACATTACTACTGTGGCGTAACGCAATTTCACTTATCCCTAGAGGGATTATAGTTTGTGTCACACAAAGCATCTAGGCTTAGTTTGGGAAGAAAAAAGTGTCCTTCCTGTCTATCTGAGCTCTGCTCCAGATTCTGAATGATGCTTCAGCTAGACATTCCCCTACAATGTTTAATAACTGCACTTCAAGCACAGTGAAGAAGCTTTTCAGACCATCATTGCTTGTTCTGCAGCTGGATTGTCAGTGAACCAGTAAACCGGCACCTATTGAGATTTGTTTAGACAGATTACTGCCTCAGCTACTTGTACTAAAGACCAGCTGGTGTGTGGAATTGGGTTGTATACATAACTTTGGAAACTAATAAATAATGTCTTATACATGCATTAATCTGGAAGGGGTTGATTACATTAACCTCTTGGTTACATTTTATGGGACTAACATTGAATAAAAACCCAGCATGAGGATGATTGATAGCAGAATAAGGGGTGCCTGATACAGATTAACCCCCCCTGGGTTACATGATGGGACCTCAACTGTAGGTGAAGCAGCCTGCTGTCTATAAATGCTGGCTGGTGCTAGGTTACTTTACTGAGATGAAAGCAGCACCAACTTACTGTACACTAGCCAGTCCTGGGGGACTTTAAGAAATATACGAGCACAATCGCAGCATTGCATCTATTGCCTCATCATAACCTCTTCATAAGGTCATATCGAATACAGTATCATCACATGGTACAGAACATAAGACATTTTACATAACAAAAGGAGGTCATTGAGCTAAACTGGGATTCGTTGCTTGTACCTTTAATTGACCCTCTCTTCCGAATGCTCTCGGATCACAAGTTGACCTTCTTGTGCAATGTGTGAATCTGGTATGTAGGCTTCTCTGTGGATCTTTATAGGGACATCCCAGCCAAGTGTACAGTATGAAAAAAACAGCTTAAAACGCTGAGCTAAGGAACTGAATAGGAGCCAATAGGGGCTGGTGGATGGCTAGATGGGTAGTGAGAGAGAGAAAGATAGACAGGCATACTGTACAAGTAGAATGGAGATGTTGCAAGACTGACTGTATGAAGAATGTCTGGGTTATTGTCATTGCACTAGTAATTTGAGTACACAGGTCATGCACTGTAAATGATGTTGTTTCATTTGAAATATTGATTTAAACTAGTCATTCTGTTTGATAAGCATTTGCTCCTCAGTCCTATCTATTACAGTTCTGGAGGGAGCTCCCCAGGGTCTCATTGCTGTGTGGTTTAGGCTCCTCGACCAAATCTCTCTAATCACTTTCAAACAGAGCCAATCAGAGAGTGTCCTTTCCTCTTAAAGGACAACACAGATTATTTGGGCTGTTTTACATAAATCAGTCTTATATTTCTTATAACATGTTTATCAGGCTTTCAGGCATAAAAAACGCATATTTCTCAAGCCTAAAACATGCAAACATCCACACTGTAAACAGAGCACAGTGATATTTAGGACTACAATGTTAGTCAAATATAATGTTAGGCCATTTGTCTCTGCAGTACAGATGTAGCACTCTCAGTTAGAAAGCCCTGCTTGAGGGTGCCTAAACAAGGATATAAATAAGACTCCTGTTTCATAGCAGTTTCACCCATTCCAGGTTTTACTTCGAGCTGGATTAGATAACAATCTCAGGTGTCTTATTAAACTACTAGTAATAAAACAGAATTGGATCAAACTGCTATGCAATGGCAGTGTTATTTCCATGCTGAACCAGTGCAATGACCCAGAGTTTTCTGAAGCAGTCAGCCTGCCTCTCTGGTCTGTGTATTACAAGACTCGGCAGCAAGGAGTGCCGTACTCTCTGATGAGAAGGGAGTTGAATTTATCAGGGTAATTAGGCAGCAGAGACACCATTCCTTCACTTTGAGTGAGATTAAAGGTACTCTGTTCTACAGCAGCATCACTCCACTTCCTCAGTTGCCAACGCAAAGAGAACAGGCTGTTCATGGGAGATAATTGAAATAATACATGATATGCTCGCCATCCATTATCCATTCATTATGGGGTATTGTGGCAAAGTGCCCCCCCTGTGTATATTGTATGTTACGTGTTGTGTGTAAATGTTGGTGTATAGGTATTGGTACACAGGATATAAGCGGTCTGTGTTTCCGCGTGTGTTTAAAATGTATAATTGTAGTTAGGCACGAGGATTGCACATCACTTCACGTGCAGATAAAATGTGTATAATGTGTGTCACGGGATTGCACTTAGTTAATTCACGTGCAGTTGTACCGAGACTCCGATTGAATGATTGATTAGCAATCGAGTCTCAGTACAACTGCATAAAAACAGCATGTTTTCACTCACTCGGGGTTGGGTGTTCGGTGAGTGGAGAACAGGTTTGGAGACGGAGGTGATCATTGTAAAAGTATTAGTGAAAGTATCTGCTCACCGTGTTTGTCTGTATAGTTCGTTTTGTTTGTCTCTTTATTTTGGCTCAAGTGCCGTGTCCTGTTTTGTGTTCTGTTTAAATCTTTTATTTTTATTATTAAATGCTGAGCGTGATCACGCGCTCAGCTTCATCAAAACCCCAAGTCTCTCGTTTATTTCCTGGCTCTGGTCTGACGCCACCCACTCCGGCCGTCTTTGTGACAGGTATCTATAACTATTAAAATGAAAAATGACAACAAAGTATTAAAAAAAAAAACTCTCTATGCATTCTGTACTGAAATGCATCTAAAATGTGTAAAAGGCTGCATGTAATATTGTGTACTTTATGCTCAGAAGAAGAATTTTACAAAATGTTACAACAATTTAGTCATAATCTTGATTTTTATTAGAGTTTTAAAATAATTACTTAATTTTATATGTGTATTTCAGATAACAGCTGAGTTATCTGAAATGCTTATTATACACAATTGGCAAAACTGTTTAATATTTGTGCCAGTTTTATGTGGGGGCTTTCTAGAGAAGAAACTACATGCTAACTAACTGTAAGCCAAACAAATACATTATTATTATTATTATTATTATTATTATTATTATTATTATTATTATTATTATGTGAGCAGAGTGTTGCTGTTTGCATGCTTTTTCTTGTTTGGTTGTTTCTGTGACCTTTATAACTTGCTGGATTCATCTGGAATGTTGTCTATGGGTTCATAATGGTGGGAGAACCAAACAGGTACAGTTTCAGGTTTTTTTAGCAAAGCTTTCCCCTAACACACCCCAAAAACATAACCCCTTAATACTTCTGGATCTATGAGAATAATCATTGGCAAGAGAAGCCTTCATGTAGTTATCCTGTTTTATTTTTTTGCAAGAGTGTCAGGGATATTCCCACAGAAATCAGCTTAGATCACACGTTTCCTGTAGTATCTGAAGGCAGGCTTTATTCTAGGTACTTCTCTCTTTTCAGTTATGATGAACCTTATTCTCGTACACATTCATATGTTTTTTTCAACGTCTTCTTTTATTAAAAAAAATTTGATACCTGTCCTTGTCTCTCGGTGTGGGTTTTGGGATGAAACCTCAGGTCTGCTTCTGGTTGGAGCTGTGCCTGAGATGGGTGATCTGCACAAGTTCCCATCATGGTAACTCTTGCTGTGTGATTTGTAATGTTAGCAGTGGTGTATGGTTGGTTCTGTTTATTGTTGTGTCTACTGTGTAGGTTTCTGCAATGTTCTTTTCAAGGTTTCTGTGTTGATGGTAGTCTGCTTTGAATACAAGATTGTGTTGCTGTATTATTACTTGTTGTTGTGCACAGTCTCATAGGAATATAACCAACTGTGATTGTACTAAAGAAACCATTCCTAATTTTAAACTCTCAATCATGAATATGCCAAGCAGACTGTTGCCTTAATTAATTTTAACTGTTTAGTTGAGTACGGTATTGGAAATAAAAGTAGGGAGATCACTGTACATCTATCGCCACCCTATAGAACTAGCACATTTTGCTGCATAACGTTGAATGAAACCTGCTGAATAATGTTACGGTAACATGTTGAATTTCATATCGCTTTGTAGTTTTTGTTCTACTTAACAAAAAACTGACAAAAATGGAAAGATGTGACATTTCGAAATCTAACATGAAATACTGTACTACTGTTATGGCTTCTGTAAGACTTGCAATATCATTTTGTAGTTATTTAAAATATCTAAATTTATGTTATTATAAAATTTCCCTTGGACAATAACCGACATTCACACAACGTGTCAGAAATATAAAACAGTAGTTTACTTAAGAATAAACAGGTGTGCACAACTTATCTAATATTACAGAAAGGAAAGGCTGATGGTTAGAATTATGCATGAATAGTATACGGTTCATTGATTGCATAGTCAAGCGATTACAATGACCATAACATCATTAGCATACATGATTAATATACTAATATTAAACATGGCTTATCACACAAAGTGTCTACTTTGCATTAGTATTTTCAATACCCGTTTCTCGTTGTAATCGATCTAGTCAATATGCACAAGAATTAATTCAACTTCCCATTCAGAACGGAATCCAACTTTCCAGTACCTAATTTAGCAAATTAGTTTTACCGTGTTAATTTAGTTTAGATGTGATGTACCAAACTAATATGTTAATAACCTCAGTTGATTATATATTCAAATTAACTCAGAAATGGGGCAATGATCAAATTCTTTGCATTTACGAGGCAACTCCTTTGAGTTGCACATTTCAACAAACAAAATACATTTCTTACACACTCTAAAACAGGAAGTTATATTCTATTCCTAGAACAGTGTATCCACTAACTTGATAGCATTTACTACAGTTACTTTCTCGAGTCATAAAGTATTTAATATTAGATATGTTGAATACTTATTGATTTCCATATAAAGAAGTGTATGAACACTGCAGCTCTATGGATCTGAAGTTCCAAAGAAGACGGTACTTTGCTGTATGCATTGTATTGCATTTCTCAATATGACAATTTACAGGGATGAAAGTAACTCCCATTGCATGGCAGTTTGAGCCGTTTCTGGTTTTTACTAATAGTTTGACACACCAGAGTTTGTTTGCTATGCACTGGGGCTAATTAAGCTCCGTGGGTGAAACTGCTATGCAGTAGGAGTCTAATTTACATCCCTGAATGAATATATCCTGTGTTTTTGAAAGAGGCCAAGAAGTGTAGAGACCGCACTCCTTCATAGGCACTGAACTTCAAACGCTCAATGGTCAGTACAGAATATCCATCTGTCACTCTATCGCAGTCTGAAAAACTAGTAAACAGATATTTGTCACAACTTTACCAGAATTGAGATTTGGAGTAGTGGTTAGGGCTCTGGACTCTTGACCGGAGGGTCGTGGGTTAAATCCCAGGTGGGGGACACTACTGCTGTACCCTTGAGCAAGGTACTTTACCTAGATTGCTCCAGTAAAAACCCAACTGTATAAATGGGTAATTGTATGTAAAAATAACGTGATATCTTGTAACAATTGTAAGTCGACCTGGATAAGGGTGTCTGCTGAGAATGTAATAATAATAATAATAATAATAATAATAATAATAAATTGCGTAGGCTTGCAATAAACAAATAGTTATTTTAAGTCTTGCAACATTATCTTTGTTGTCGACAGTTTTCCAACTAGGAATAGTTCCGTTGATCAGACGTAACTCAGTTCAGAAATTGAAATTGAAAAGTTATATAGTTTGGAGAAGTGTTCTTGATGTAATTCTCTCGGGATCTTCCAAAAGCATAACTGATGGCTTCACTTCAGTTTCGTTTCGTGCATCTACGTGGAAACAAAGACCCGCTTTCTGATTAATGCAGTATCCCGTTTACTGATTCAGTCTCTCGTAGGACAGATGG
The DNA here is from genome assembly GCA_030684275.1 of Acipenser oxyrinchus oxyrinchus. NCBI lineage: Eukaryota > Metazoa > Chordata > Actinopteri > Acipenseriformes > Acipenseridae > Acipenser > Acipenser oxyrinchus. Next base: position 83,287,976 of record CM060249.1, read on the forward strand.
CAGGGCCCTTCCTCAGAAGATGATTTTAGATATTATTCAGAACATTGGTTCTTCCTTGCCTTCCGTGAATTCGAGCAATTATGCTCCCATGACTTCAGTAACTTTCTTCAGAACAGATTCCATTTCTCCCTCAGCACTCCGTCTCATTGTCAAAGTTCAGAGACTTGTCCCTTGTGTGGAGAGAGCTCTCTCTTGCCTGGAGTGCTGTTCCTTCTGTGGGGCACACTTCTAGTGTGTGGAGCTCATGGGCAGCACTCAGTGTGGGGAGCTCTCTCTCTTGGCTGGAGTGCTGTTCCTTCTGCAGGGACTTTGCTTAGTGTGGAAAAACTCTTCATTTGTGGAGAGTGCGCTCCGTTTGAAAGTCGCGCGGCTGGTTTTGTGATTCTCACTTCCAACGTGTGATTGGTTATTTTGGGCTGTGCCAAAGTCCACATGGGGTGTTTCTCATTGGTTGTTCTCGTTCAGAGACAGCCCATTGTTCTCAATTGGTCTGTGGTTTCGACCCCTGTCGGCTGTATTTATGAGGGGTACTGTTCTCTGTCCAAGGTGTCAAAGCACCCAAAACTGTCTGGCTTGTTTTGTGCAAGATGCTGCTGGCACCAAATGAATCATTCAGCGGTGGGGGAAGATAAGACATTTAGTTTATGACTCTTTTTAAAAGCATTCTTTGTCAGTGGGGGTTTGTGAGCAGAAACCAAGTAGACAAAGAGAATGGCTTAGGAGTCCCCTCTATATATTTCGATTTCTGTTAATTTCATACACAGAATGATATTATGAACCTACTCTGACGCTACAGTCCTGATTATTAATCGATACAGATGTAAGCATTGTGCTGATGAACAGTCATCCTGAGAGCTTGGTGATCGAGATGAATACCTCAAAACTGTGTCAGGCTTTTGGACAGGTGTGCATGTGAATGAATATATGTTTATGTGAGTGTGTTTGTGTTTGTCTGGGAGATTAATCAAGTCCTGCAGCCAGGAGGGGATGAGAAGCGGATCAGGCAGCAGCAAGCAATTACAGCTGATCCATTGGGTCAAAATTGACAGGGAGAGGAGGGGGTGGAGATAGGGTTGCTGTTTTTCACTTTGTAACTGCTCAGAAGAGGGTATGAATGAGAAAGAGAGAGAGACTTTTTGACTTATAACACAACTTTATTTAGTCTTTTTAGAAATTAACAAAAAGCGGAAAACAGATAATTTTCTCAAAGCAAAATATTCTATACCCTACAACATATCATATGAATAAGTACAACCACAACTAAAAAAAAAGCAAAAACTGCCATTTAAAACCATTAAAACAGAAGGACTAGCTCATTATTTTGTAGCTCATACAGAGCATTATCTACACACCACACATATTCAAATGTGTCTGTATTATTCATCATTTTAAAGAAACTGTGTTCCAGCCTAAGCCTAGTGGCCAGTAATAATCTAAAATTACTGAGCAAGTTAATGTTATCATTGCCAGCAACTTTACTTTTTCTGATCTTTAAAATTGACAATTTGGCCTGTCCCCAAAATAAAATTTGCAAGCTGACATGCACCTCTCCTTCTCTGCCTGTACTACACTCCCATGATAAAAATTGCTTCACTGAAACTCATGGAGAGTCTTTGAAAGTAAGTGTCTAGCAGTGTGAACAGAGGCTGTAGGCAGGGACTGGCCAAATAGGCATGGAAACCAGTCTCCCTCACCCCACAAAAAGGACAAGTGTATGATGCTCCAGGGGTTATTATACTGATAAAAGAATTGACGGCAATGATGGTGTGGAGTACAGAGCCCTCCATGCTGGCCGCACATCCTCCCCCACCCCCAGCTGCTCCCTCCAATATGTATCCGGGAGCCCCTGCAAGGTCGGAGCATGCCTCACCTTCACATACAGGCTTTTCTTCTCAACCACAGAGGAGGAGAAACTGCTGAGCGTGGCAGGGTCCAGCAGCATCCCTGGTCTAAAGTGGGAGTCACCATCAACGAGGGAAAGGGTTCCTCTGAATCAGTAAAGCACAACACCCTGTCCAGTTTATGCACAGCTTGGGCTCTCAGTGCTGAGCGAAGCTGATCCAAGAATATCCCCACCACTCTCACCGAGCGCAGCCCCAACTGAGCTGCCACGTTCTCAGGGCTGCTCCAGCCAAACATCCCCGGGCTCTCAGTTCGGTCACTCCTGCTCTCACCAGCACAGCGATGAAGCTAGGCGAGTCCAGCACTTCCAACCCTCAGGGCTGGATTATTAACCAGGGGTTCCTCCAAGCACCAGTACACACTGTACTCCTCCACAGTCCGCTCCACATTAAACAGGCTCCAGGCAAATAACAAGCCACTGTAGAACTGCTTGAGCTGGGAGAGGTCCAGTTTTGCGGTGTCCAGCAGGAACATGTGTCTGTCATACCCCAGCTCCCCCACTTGTCTCAAGAAAGCAAAGGCCCAGGGCCTCCAACTCACTGACTCTGTGGAATACAGTAACTTCTGCAGGGCCTGCAGCCGAAAAACTGCCCCACTGCTGGCCAGATCAATCAGGCCCTGCCCCACCTCATCCCGGGGCAGGTACAGTACACCCTGCCAGAGCCAGTGCAGCCTGTCCCAAAAGATCCGCACCAACTCACTGTTGTTCTATCTGTCCCCATGAACACACCTAGACACTTCTGCCCCGTCGCCACTGCAGTCCCCGGCATTACAGGGGGCCCGTACTGCCAGCGACCCAGCAGAGTGGCGCTCTTCTTGGCTGAGGATGCTCTCTCAAAAGCCTTTTTACATTGGTGCAGGTTCTGCACGTCCTGCTGTCCTATAATGAAGACAGTGATGTCATCTGCGTACACCGTCACCCTCACTGATTCCATGGGGCAATGGGGTACCGCCACTCAGGTCAGTAACAACCGCAGTCTATAAACCCACTCAGGTCAGTAACAACCGCAGTCTATAAACCATGGGTTTGATTGCCAGAGAGTAAAGCATGCCCGACAGGGGACATCCCTGACGCACTCCCCTGCATACCGGAAAAGGACAGCTCAATACCCCATTTATCTTCAGGACACTAAAAATTTGCTGTAAAAGAGCACAATTTGAGATGTAAAAACAGGCTCAAAACCGAAAGCTTCTAAAGTTTTTAGGGGATAGCCATGATCAACCCGATCAAAAGCTTTCTCCTGGTCCAGTGAAATCATTCCTGCTTCAGAACCAAACAGCCTAACAAGGAAAATGTTGTCAAAAATAGACCTATTTGGCACACAGTATGTCTGGTCATGGTGCACTATTTCCCCCATCACGGTCCTCAGCCTGTTAGCTGTTGCTTTTGGCCAGATTTTATAGTCCATGCACAATAGGCTAACTGGCCTCCAGTTCTTGATGCAGCAGAGGTCCCCTTCTTGGGCAGCAGAGTGAGGACAGCACGACGGCAGCTAAGGGGTAGCTCCCCCTCTCTAGTACTCTCCTCCAGCACCTGCAACAGATCTTCACCTAACTGTGTCCAAAAAGCTTTAAAGAATTCCACAGGCAGGCCATCAATGCCTGGAGCTTTCCCAGTGTGCAGCACCTCCAGGGCAGCAGACAGTTCTTTTAATGTAACGGGACAGCTGAGGGCCCTCTTGTCCTCCTCAGGGACCTGCGGGAGCCCCTGGAAGAGCAGCTGTGCCTCCCTATCCTGTGAGAGAGCCTGTGCAGTGTACAGTGCAGAATAAAAGTCCAAAGCACAGCGCAGAATAGCTGATGGCTGCCACAGTTCTTCCCCTGAATCCGTCCTTTAACAATGAATGTGCTTACACTCTGCTGCTCTCTTCTGCAGACTAAAGAAGTACTGTGAGGGGGCATCGATGTTATTAATGTGTTGGAGTCGTGAGCGCACCAAACGGCCCTTGCACCCTCCGGTCCAACAACTCTTGCATCATTTTCCTTTTTAATTTAAGTTGTTCAATTTGCTGGATATTATGTTGGGATTCCAGAGCTGTAACTAGCTCTATAATGTCAGCCTCCAGCTGTTTCTTCACATCACTAGGGCTCAAAGCATGGCTCTATATGATTCCTGGCTATGGAGTCATTTATAGTGCAGTTAAAATCCCCCCACCCCCTCCGAAATAAAAACTCATCTGCTTGACACTCGGTTACAACTCTGTTTAAAATAAAAAAGCACCCTTTCTCTCCCTTCAGTGGGGGCATAAGCATTTATAAAGCAAAATATAGGCTTATTAATCTTTAATAGCCTTCCCACTACTACTTCTTGAAAAGAGAGAGAGTCATGTGCACAGCTTTTAGAAAATAAAACAGCCACCCCAGCGCTAATATTTGTTCCATGACTAAAAACAATATTCCCCCTCCACTCCTTGTGCCAGTCAATTTCATTATTTCACTGTGTGTTTCTTGGATTAAAGATATATCTATTTTTTTCTCCCTCAATGTTTCAAACACACATGTCCGTTTATGCACATCTCTAGCCCGGTTAACATTAAAGGTGCTTATTGTGAGGTTATCCATTAAGAGAAATTAAAGAAAAAAACACACCGAAAAACAGGATGAAAACAAACTCAGTAATAGAGAGAAAGAGGTGAACGTTTTTACAGCCATTACGGTTTCTGATTTTGTATCTGTCTGCATACTTTTGTGGTCAATTTCTTTAATCTATACCGCTCAGAATTTTCAAGTTCACAAAGTGAAGAATCATACAGTATAGCCTGAGCGGTACTCACAAACAGCTCAAGGTCTGGAAAAAGAAATCCTCTATTTTAGCACCTCTTCTACCCTTTGTGTTTTACTTTTAATCCAGAGCATATCCCCCCACTCCAGACTGCCTGAGAGTGGGCTCAGAAATCAACGAGGAGTCCGTGAAAGACCCCTCCCCGTCGCTCTCATACTCCAAGCTTTCTTCGTCCTCTTCTCAGCACTACAGCCATGCGAGGCCGGCGAGCTACGCTCTCACTGACCCTTCCCCCGACTCATTCTGAGCCCCTGGGTCCACCAATGGTCTCTTTGCAGCGCCTACCACTCTCTCGGCCTGCTGTGTTCTCCTTCTTTTTGGTACTTTAAATACTCCTTCATTGCTTGTCTGAATGCTGTTCTCTTCATTACTTGTGTTTGTAACCTAATTTCACTCTTTTGCGCTGGCTCTTACCTTCTCATTCTCCACATTCCCACCTGCCACTTTGCCCGCTGCTTCGGGCTCAGCCTCTCTCCCTGCACTGTCAGGGCCGGCTGCCCTCTGCTCCTCGCCTACACCAGCTGCTCTCCATCCGGCAGCAAGCTCTTGAGGAGCGGGACCTTCATCCCCACTATTCTCTCCGTCAGCTGCTTTCTCTTCATCACCAGTTTTATCTGGATATTCCCTTCTAATATGCCCCCCTTTACCACACACCAAACATTTCATGTCTTCAGATGTTACAAAAACATTATAAATGCTATCATTCAGTGCGTTTACATGAGCATAAGAATTCCGATATTTTTCGGAAAACTAATTCATATCAAAAGTCATGTAAACACAGTTTTTGGAAAATGTATCGGAATATTCTGAAAGTCAGTTTTCGGAAAACAGTACCTAGAAATTTCCGATTAAATTCTGAAAACTAACAAAGTGTATATCATGTAAACACTTTTTCGGAAAACTTATTCCGATAGCGTACTGCACATGTGCAAACTTTGACCTTCATTCCTGCAAGTGGTTTTAGAAAACAGAGAAAATAATAATAATCTGTAGTCAGTCTGCATGCATCCATTTGTCTAGTTAGGGATAAAGTAATACATTTGTTAAAGTCCGTATGTATTTGTTAATAGCCCATACTGAAGCAGCAGATGTTTTCCAGCTTTAAAATGAAGTGATAATTTAAAATAATGTCTGCAAAAGAAACTGGTAATATAGAACAGGATGAGCTGTTGGAAAGCCTGATTGCACATTTTGGGGAATCTGAATAGAGGTATAGGTATAGTATTCTTTGAATTTAAGACCTGACACTTCGATAAAGCACTTGAGTTATTGGATTGGTCTCCGATATCGCAGAAATGTCTGGTCTGTTCAAATCGTACTTAGGCTACTTTGCGTGCGAAAATACCCTCGTTTCCGAAAACTTCAATCCATGTATATAGTTGAATTCTAATTAGATTTTCTATCGTTAATCATGAAAACACAGAAAAGTGACGTTTTAAAGAAAATGAGTTTGACACTACATGCCTGATCTCTGGGTTTTTAGAACCGAGTGTAAGCCGCTTAATCGGGCACATTATCTTCCCATAGCGCATCAGCTCGCTCTCCAAACGCTCCTTTTTCATGAACGGAGAAGCATTAGAGCCCTTCATACAGGTGTATCTCAAAGCACAGGACAAAAATAGACAAACTTATAAAAATAAAACAAACATGTCAGATGAAAAAAGTTTAAGAAATCTATAATATAAACACCAGTAACTAAATAAAAAAATATATAATGCACATAAAATACAAACAGATACAACAATAAAAACTAAAACAGATATATACATACATATACATATACATATACATATACATATTATTATATTCACCAGAGTCTCGTCACTAAGAAAAGTCACCACGACTCGATTCTTACGAGAAACAGACTTTACATTATTACACCCTATTATCTTACCCACTGCCAGTACACACTCCTCCACAGACACATACTCTTCTGTCACTACCTTAATCCCATGTCTGCGGGACAGGGACTCAAAAGAAAGGGGGTCTTCTCCCGCTTTGGCCCTAAGCCTTAGAAGACCACAGAGAGTGCGTATAAAACTAATTAAGAACGGTGCACACAAAAGACTAAAACGGTGTATAAAAGATAAAACACTGAGAAATACTCACAGCGTCTCACTCAGCCACTCACCCAAAACCCACACTCCCAGCATACACTACGAGAGAGAGAGGAGAGAGAGAGAGAGAGAGAGAGAGAGAGAGAGAGAGAGAGAGAGAGAGAGAGAGAGAGAAAGAAAGCATGAGGAGGAGCACATTGCTAGGGAGGAAATAGAGATACTGTGCAGTGTCTCTGAGCTATCCTGACACAAGTACTCCTGGGCGAGTGAAAGAAAGAGCGAGAGAGCAAGGAGAGGGGTGCACTGGCTTCCCACAGAAGAGTCAACGTGTGTAAGAGAAAAAGAGAGAAAGGGAAACAGCTGCAACACTTTTGACTGAGTTCTGCAGAGAGAGAGAGAGAGGGGAGAGAAAGAGAGGTTGCAGTGCTGATCAGTGCCTGGCTTTCTCAGAAAGCAAGTGAGAGAGGGAGAGAGAGGGGAGTGAAAGAAACAGAAGGAAGCAGATTTAACCAGACTCGTCTCTCACTACTTCTCGTGCCTGTGGTTCCTGCATTTTGCTAAGAGAGACAGAGAGCAAGCAGGGAGACAGTGTAGAGTGAGCCCCTGCATATGCTACAGTCAGTCCCTCAGCCCTGGTGATGAAGTGCTGGTTTTGGAGGGAATGAGAGCTGCTGGGGTATAGAGGTGTGGAGCGGTGGGGAGGGTGTCGGAGTGATGTCGCTAGACAGGAAGGACAGTCTGCCGCAGGAAGGAGCCAGCGAGCGGAGGAACACCAGGGTGAAGCGCGCCGTGCGCATCTCCAGCATTGTTGCACAGGAGGTAGGTCCACCAGTTAACCTGCCAATGGCTTTTTTCTGTTTTGGACTAGTTACAGTGTGAAAATTGTGTTTTGGAGCTCATTTTTAATATGGTGCTGTAGAGTGAGAACAGAGTGTGTTTGTTATTAGGGTACAGGGTGACAGAGCTACGAAGTTGAACATGGAGTGTTTAGAACTTATTAATCCCATTTTTGTCATGTGGAGTGTGGGCTGCAGTTTTATTGTAAAAGGTAAGCTGTTGTCCAGAGAGAGTAGCCATGGCCAGCGCTGCTCTTGTGATTTCATCTCCACTTGCCCTCAGCGGTTTGGTGAGCGCAAGTCTCTCTGTTCACATAGCTTAAACTGCCCCTCAGCTGCAACATGTAAAACCGGCTTATTTTGAGGTGTCATGTCAGTCGCTTAAAGATAGTGCTTAAGGTTGTGAAACATGTTGCCACAGTGTCTGTAGATTCCCCCAGCTTGGTAGTACAGTGTGCAGGCTTAGCATTCTCTGATGCTCCGGCATAACAACAACAGATACATGCAGTTTCTTAGACAATGTTTTCGTTTGTATGAAAAATATTTCTACATTTGGGACAGTGTTTTTAACTGTGTCTTGCAAAATTCTTTGCGGTTGTTTTAACGACTTTTGTTAACTGTTTTGTCCTCTTCTTGTGTTTTGCTGTGCTGTCAGGATTCCATTGAGAACAAGGTGCTAACCTATATAGAGAAATCATTTCTAATCACATAAATTCTAACTATCAATGCAATATCAAAACAGAACTACAGCTGGTTCAGTCCAGCTGTTTTGAGGAGGAGATTTGTGAAAAGAAGGGAGAGGGGAGACAAGTACCAATATTGGTAAATATTTGTAAGGATGTATTGTGTAGGGTGTATGTGACAGTGTCTATTAAAATGACAGTGTCTGTCTGTTACTCTCTTTGTCGGTGTCTCTGTATGTTTGATTTGGGCTTTGTTGTAGCCCTGATCATGTGCATATGAGACAGAAAGAGACAACCCTATTGTCTCTGTTCTGTTATTGCTGGGGTTCAAGCCACTTTTCTGCTTTGTTGGAACACAGGGAGGGGGCACGGACATGTGTGTCTTAAAGTTTTCTTTAACAGCAATTAAACCAGCCTCTCTGGACGCCACAGTTGTTGGTGAGCGCATTGGCAGTACCTGGTGTTTTCTACATGAGCACTCTTGAAAAGGAAACTCTCTCTCTCTTTGCTCTAAGCCGGAGCCACCTGCTCGCTGCCATGCAGAGCAGCGCTGTGGTTTTTCAACGTGTGAAAATGTTTATCAGTCTGTTTTAGCTGAGCGGTAATTAGTCTCCAGAGCTCGTCAACACGGCTCCCAGAACACAGAGATTATTGCAACTCTTAAAGTGCTGGAGAGATTGAGAGAAAGAGAGACGGTCAGACTGGCCTTGTCAATACGTACACAACTGTCAGAAATAATGATACAGGCTTGCTGTGGAGTGGTTCTCTCGTGTAAGCTAGTCACATGAAGAGAATTTTATCAGCGTATCGTTATCTGGAGAATTGTTATGTACATTCTTTAGCAACACTAATCAAGAACAAACATTGTCTTTTTACCATAGTTTTGTTGAGTTTTTAAGGATACATTCCTACTACAACACTGCATATAAACAATGAAATAAACTAATTAAGTATCTCTCTCCCCCGCTCAAAGCCAATGGTGCTTGAGGAAACAAGGTTTAGCACATCATACTGGAACCATGAGGTTGTTAATGCTTAGTAAATAACATGTAGGTTTAACAGATTTTAAGTTCCTAATATTAGAAGAAAATAGTTTGAATTTATTCAGAACTTGAACTGCTTTCATTGCAATTTCCAGATTCATTATTAAGACGTTAATAATTTAAATTATAAAGCCACCTTTCTTTTGTACTCTCATTAAATAAAATGTAATTTTTTTAATAATAAAAAAAAGTAAAATCTCTTTTATATTAAGTTTTGTGGTGTGGTACTGTACATTTCTACAGCTTTTTTTGTGTGTCTAGACTTAGGAATTGAAACCAGGAAAGGCTGTGGCACACACTGTAACCTTTTTAATACCAAGTTTTATATAGTCCTATTAAAAAGCATTTTGCAAACACGTAACACTCAATCACAGTGTTTCATTATGGTTTTAAAAAATGATCATTGACCTATTTAATAAGAGGAATAACCCACTCAGGGTAATGCTGAAAAGACTGCACCATACCATTTTAATTCCCACACGCACCAGTGGAATCAAACACAGGCCATATGCTTTCTCACAGCAGCAGCACCCTAAATAATCCCACTGCTACTGTGGAAACTGCATAAAGTGTTTTGCATAAATGTAAGATTCAAATATGTAGTTCTAAATACTATACAGAATGGAGCCAAATGTATATTTTAGTTATATTTTAGACGCCAGTTTGTAGCAGTGAAACGTCACAATAGCAGCTTGGCCAAGCTTTTAATTCATGGCAAAATTGCATCTGTAAATTTTTTTTTTTAAAACGTAAGGAAATCCATCATCATAAGTACTGGTTAATTACACGTGGTACACAAAGAAAACATGATGGTTCTTCGTGGGTATTTCAAACAATCATTTAGTGTCGTCCCTCTATGTTTATGTCATCCCTCACTTATTGATTATTAGGACATTGGTTGACATAATAATCTAGGGTCATACTGTATGTAGGCATCTGGCTGGCCGTCAGTATGTCAAACTTACATTTGTGCATTTGGTGGAACATATTGCATCGTTACTGCAATCCTGCAATGGGGTATTATTCAATAGGGTCAATAAGGCGCCCTCCTCTCTGCAATGTCTTGTTCCCCCCTGGGCAGAGGCATCAGGTTGAAGAATGAAGGAGGCTGTAATCATATTTCATAGTCCCACCCAGAGCTTCTTACCTGGGCACTTTCATTAGCAAGCAGCAAGGACAACCACTAGGCCTAGTTTCCTCTACTTTCCCGTCACACATGCAGCTTGCTCTTATCTGAATACATCCCAGGATAGGTAGAATACAGAGAATCTTTGTGAATGGATGGTTTAGATTAACTAGATTTCTTGCTGGTGTTGGATTCAGTGTGCACATGCTTAAAATGTCAGTTCCCTCTGCAGATGTATGTGTGATTTGGCTTTCATCTGTTTTAAGTGTGAAATGTAATTACAGACAGCCTTACCAAGACACAAAATGTGATTACATGGCGTTGGAACAGGGCCTGAAATTCTGGAGGTGTTTTGGAATGAAGCCTGAGAATTGGGGATGCACAGTGAAGCAAATATGGGGCAGTGAAGAATTACAGGGGAGAGAGAGAGTGAAACGGAGAGAGAGAAGGAGCAGAGAGAAATGAGACGCAGAAGCAAGTGATGTTTTAACCTTTTACCAGCCTGTGCCAGCCCATGGGTTTCTATTTGGCTCAATTCAGAACATTCTGTCCAAATATCAGCTGACAATATTGGCAAACAAAACACAGCCTAGATATTTTCCACCAGCATGCTGACTTTGCACTAAGTCATGGTTCGGATTGTTATGGTTGGTTTGTCTCCAAAACTTTTTACTGGACTGGACGGTGCTGTCAGTCAAAAGTAGGCTGGCACTGTAAATGTGCCAGGAATATAAAGCTGCTTTATTCAAGTGTCTTCCTTCTAAAGCCTTGTTTCCATCTCAAACTGGGACTGAGTTGATAGTGAGTTGAAATTGGTCCTTCTCGCTTCCATCAGCAGCGATATCAACACAGTTAGGATAAGTAAGTGAATTAGCTCTGGCCAAGGTCTGTTAATAAGTGTCCAATTCGAAGGACACTAGAGGCGGGTTTTAAACAAGGAACACTGTGAATGTTTTATACTGTCAGGGAAACGTTGTCAGTGATTTTCGTTTTTACAGTGAATGGTAAATATACAAAAATAATCTGCAGATGGAACCAGCAGCAGCTTTGATACTGGAATAAAATGAGATTTTATAGATTGATATCATAGTGCAGATGGAACACAGTAAAATAATTTGCAAAACATGTAGGTCTACCCCGGGATTATCACAGGGGTCTGTAACAGGGCGAGGAGCCCTGTACATGATTGTTTATTTATTTTTAGAACGGGGTCTCCCCTCTGCCCCGGTGTCTCACTTGTGTTATTTTGTATTTGTGTTTTATGATTTATGTATTTATTATATAAGACGAGTGAGGTGCCATCCTTCAGGGTTTTGTATTTGTTTTGTGGTATTAGTATTATTGTTATTTATTTGTTTATAAATGTAGTGGCAGAGCCGTGTTTTATTATTTTGTATTGTTTAGTGTAGCACAAAAGTTTCACGCTTAACTTTTGACTCATGTGTCCGATCAAGCGGAAACTTGAAAAAAGTTTGTTTTGGCCAGTAAATATTTTGTATCTCTGAGACAGTGCTGTGTAACTCTGAGTGGCTTGACAAGGAATGACCCTGTAAGAGTTATGCACGATGGCAGGCATGCAGACAGGTGGCTTCAGTCCCAGTGTAGTCAGTCCTTCGCATTTCACAGAGACTGACCAAGCTAACATTGTACTTTAAGGGAGATGGTTTGGACTTTAGATGTATTATGCTATGTGTGTATGAAGGCTGGGCAGTTGCAATGCCGGTCCTGGGGAGATTAACAGAATAGCAGGGTATTACTGAGAGGGAGCAGCAATGTACCAGGTACCCGAGAGTTGCAGCCCAAGGGATCCTCACCACACCCTGCTGGTTCAAATCAAGGGAGGTGATGGGGGTGACAGATGCTGAAGAGGTGGCATTTTATGAAGGATTCCAAGCTCAAACTCTTACTTTGCGATAAGAGGTGTGTAAGGCATTTGCTGTACACAATGAGAGTATGGGATGATGCTGAATCACTGGGATCCTTAAATGTTGTTGATGGGTTTTTTTCTGCTTTCAAAACATAGGAGTTAATTAAAGAATGGATGAAATGCTTTGAAAATATAGCCCAGAGGGTGGTAAGGGTATGGAATGGGTTACCTAGCAATGTTGTTGATGTTGAATCACTGGGATCCTTTAAGACCCGACTTGACAATGTTTTGTGATCAAAGAGCTACAAGAAACCGAACAAGCACTGATGGGCCGAATGGCCTCCTCTTGTTCGGAAACGTTTGTTCTTATGTTGTTTGAAGATCGGGAAGCAGAGAGCCTGCACCTCCAGCTGTCATACATGTTTAAGACTGTATTCACTGAACAATAATTGGATTCCTTATGTATATGTGACAATTGTGTTGTTAGTGGGGTGACTTTGTCACTATTTTGGGGGTCTTTTCTCAGTTTTATAAATAAGTTGTGCATACAGCAGTTAGGACTACCTTTTCCTGTATGATCTCTGCTGCAATGGATATACAGTACACTGCGCTGTATTCCTGAGCCAATGTACCTCACTGCTACAACCTTTCCCCATATTTTACCACAATATGTTTGAAAGTTAAACAGTATGAATGCAGTTGCTGAATTGCTGGCATTATGTGTTCCACTCGTCACCTAATTGCTGACATACGGTTCACACTGATTGCAATTTGTGTGGCTATGGAGCTTTTGGAAAGAGTGGGAAAGATTGTTAATCAACAGCGGAACAAAAATACCAGTCAGCGAGTAGACAGTTTGCGTCTATTCAATGTGTCTTTAGTCTGGAATCTTTCATTTATTTATATATATATATATATATATATATATATATATATATATATATATATATATATATATATATATATATATATATATATATATATATATATATATATAATAAAATGCATTCAATTAATAAGTAAATAAATACAATAAATATACAATAAAAATTTACATCCAGTTCAATTCATATTAGTCAAATCTTTACTTGAACACATTATAATTCATAACAATACAGAGTTAATATAAATAGTCTGGAATCTTAATAAGATTTAGTCTGCCAACAGCAGTCATAATTCAGTCATAATGTTATAGAAGTAAATAATGTATATGCTTGGTTAAATACCGTAGTGAGTAGGTTACATATTTTGGCAATTAGAAGGCTTTAGCATAGGAAGTTAATTTGCTTCGTATCCCAGTGGAACATCATAATGTTCTGTTGAAATCAATACAAGAAATCACCCATCCGCTATACATACATATTTCTGTTATCTTCTGAAAACTGTTGCTTAAGTGAGCCAGATGTCCAGCGTTTCAGGATGGTTAGCATATCCTTTCTCGAGGGATTCTGCGCTTGAAAATAAACAGCGCAGTTACACTGTAACACAACTTCACTGATATGTAATAGAGCAGTTACACTGTTACACAACTTCACTGATATGTAATAGAGCAGTTACACTGTAACACAACTTCACTGATATGTAATAGAGCCGTTACACTGTAACACAACTTCAGTGATATGTAATAGAGCAGTTACACTGTAACACAACTTCACTGATATGTAATAGAGCAGTTACACTGTAACACAACTTCACTGATATGTAATAGAGCAGTTACACTGTAACACAACTTCACTGATATGTAATAGAGCAGTTACACTGTAACACAACTTCACTGATATGTAATAGAGCAGTTACACTGTAACACAACTTCACTGATATGTAATAGAGCAGTTACACTGTAACACAACTTCACTGATATGTAATAGAGCAGTTACACTGTAACACAACTTCACTGATATGTAATATAGCAGTTACACTGTAACACAACTTCACTGATATGTAATAGAGCACAGTTACACTGTAACACAAACTTCACTGATATGTAATAGAGAAGTTACACTGTAACACAACTTCACTGGCATGTAATAGAGCACAGTTACACTGTAACACAACCTCACTAGTATGTAATAGAGCACATTGCTGCCTGCAAAACAGCAAAATGTATAAAGGGCTTCTTCGTGGCACAGCACCAAAGAGCACTGTTCAGAAAAGTAATTCAGTTTAAAAATATGTAATAAATCATGTGAAATACCCCTTAATACGTAAACCATGTATGTGAGAAATCAGTCTTGAGGCTAAATTTGAAATCCTGAATGGTATTTGAAAAGACATTCGGACAATTGTGTCAGGTTCAGTATGTGTTGGGGAGTTGGAGAATTGAGGCACAGCTTGAAATGTACTCCCAGAACGAGCCTAATTATGGCTCTAGGTAAACACGGATGAAGAATAATATGAAAGTTGATTGTCCACATTGCAAATTAGTTTCTAAGCTTACTATATGTTTTTGTGAGGGTCAGTGGCATTGCTGTGGTGTGCTGGAGGATATTAATGGAACCCCTGAGTCAATAAAGCCTGAGACCACAGGGAGTTCCATTAGTAGGCTTCCAAGCTTTTTTTTTTGTTGTCTTTTTTTCCTCCCAAAACTTTAACTGCTCCTGTTCACACGCAGTGTAACCAATCAACATGAAACTTGGTAGGTATCATCCCGTGTAGATTACTGTTCAGATGCAAAAAAAATTGTGCTCCTGCGTCAACTTCTTATGCTTATGTTGAAAATAAATATAATTCGCATTCAAATCATTAGCAGTAATTATGTAAATAGCGTATTGTTTTAATACCAGTCTTCTGCTTTAAATATGAACCAAAAAAATAAAGCATAATGTGACATTTTATGTGTGGTTACTTGTGATTTTGAAAACAGTTGTTAAAATGGATGCAAAATGAAAACATGTCTCATTTTACTTGCGGCTCAAAGAAACAAAAAAACCTTGCTATTACCATCTGTAACAGGGTACTTGCTTGTGGGTGCGTGCATTCGCTGCTGAGTGACAGGCAGGAGATCAAGACAGAGGTTGAAGTTGACACGCCCCGCAGGCTCGCAGGATTTATTAACACACAAGAGAACAAAAAGTATTATTACTTGTACTATGATACTTGAAATGTATTTGCTTACGATTGTAAGTCGCCCTGGATAAGGGCGTCTGCTAAGAAATAAATAATAATAATAATAATAATAATAATAATAATAATAATAATAATAATAATAATAATAATAATAATAAACAAACAGGTCATACAGAGGACACATACAGCAAGCTGTACAAAGGTAAAATAAACACAGCACAAAAAACAGGGCCGTCACAGTTTTGCTTCTGATCCCGGGCCACTCTCACGGCGATCAGGATTACACAGCCAGGTCTCCGTGTCTTACATGGGTGACGAGGATGATCCGCGTCCTTGTGTGTCATTTGTTGTGAAGTACTGGCTCACGAAAGCTAAGGCTGTGGCATCTGAGACAGGGCATCGAGATTGCGTTGGGAAATGACACAAGTCTTTCTTGAAGAAAGCTGATCAATTAGCTAAACAGCAAGACGTCCTTAAAAAATCAGTCACTGTCTCAGAGAAGGAGATGAATGTATCCTACCTGGTTACAATGCATATTGCAAAAAACTGCACAACTGACTGTTGTCAGCATGTTTGCAGTGCTTGATGTTGAATTGAAAATGAAAACTGGTATTCATTATGTTGCAACACAATTTTAAATTGATATTGTAAAGTGGAGGTAAAGGACGCAATCAGGGTAAATACAGCTCCAAAACTAACTCTTCATCCAGCCCCTCCCCGCCAGGCTTACATTTCAGCTGTCATGCTCCCCCAATCACAGGCATGTATCCCTCCCTCCCGCTTCATCTACCATTTTTTACTAATAATTAATTTGATAAAAGCAAACATTTTAGCAAGCTGTAAAACTATCAAAGTCTGAATGCGTATCTAGTGTAATCTAGTTACAAATAAATGAAATGTGGCTTTTTGATTGTTTACGAAGCATTTCAGTTAAAATACTGGTCGAGAGGTTAGTACTAAGTGACTGGTAGACAGTGTGGTTGACAGACAATGGTTAGGGGTGTGGGACTGGGGGCAGTGTGGTCAAATGGTTAGGGGTGTGGGACTGGGGGCAGTGTGGTCTTGTGGTGAAGGCTGAGGGATCAGGAGGCAGTGTGGTCTAAGGGTTACAGCTGGTTGTTTATTTTTATAACATTTAAAAGTATATTTTTCCTTGTAGAAAACAATGGAGTAAACTGCTGAGCCCAGGGTGTTCGTGTGTCTTGTTCAGGCCCAGCATTGAGTTGAGGCAGATCTCTGAGCTTGTCCTGTCAGAGGTGTTGTTGTGGATGTCAGGCCCCTATCAGAAAATGGTAGCTGCTAAAACTGGCAAACTGTCACACAGCACGAGTGTGAATTCAGCTCAGAGAGGAGAGAGGGAAAGCTGCTGCAGATTTAACACTCACACACAAACACACACACACTCGCACAGACACACACCCAGCAGGCTGTCAGCATTCGCATATGTGTGAGCAAGGCATTTGTTAGGCAGTGCTAGTAAAAACATTGCTGCTCAGAACAGAAGCAAGAGAAGAGAGCAAAACTTGTTTTAATAAAATACTTCTAAATCAAGCTTGTATGTAATCGTCACATGTACACTCTTTGTACAATTAATTAAGTAGAAAACGCCATATTTGAGAAAAGAAAGCGATGGCTGTGGGGTGCAGATCAACCCCTACCTGGGGAAAACATCATGCTAAGTTTATGGACACATTTCTATTAAACTCTTGCCCTGTTTCAAGACTGGTAACAGGTACATAGGACTTCTCATTTTTCCACACATCCTTTTTACACCTTACATCTAAAGTGCCTTTCCCATTACACTATGCCCCTAGGGGCTCTTGTTTTTATTCACAAAAACTCTAGCTAGTCCAGTGACTGACAGAAAACCTGATTGATTTTGCATGGGGGAAAAAAACTCACATAGCTGCAGTCAAATCACATTTTGAGTGCTGATCTAATTTATCAGACCAGCACATTGGAGGCTTGGTTTAGCTAACTACTCATGGCTCAATCCAAACCACATTTCATTTTCAAAACTGGTAAACAACTGCTTATTAACCCAGGGTTAACCAAAATACTGGTGGTTTCATTATCACACTCACCCACACCTAGGTTCTCAGCTCTAACCCATAAATCACACTGCCTTCCAGTCCCTCAGCTCTTAAACCACACTGCATCCCTCCCAATCCATTAGCTCTAACCACTAGGCCACATTGTCTCCCTTTGTCTCAGTCCCTTAGCTCTAACCACTAGACCACACTGCCTCCCTCCCAGTCCCTCAGCTATATGCAGTGACTAGACCACACTACTTCACTCCCAGTTCCTCAACTATAACCACTGGACCACACTGTCTTCATTGCAGTCCCTCAGCTTTCACCACTAGAAGACACTTCCTCCCAGTCCTTCAGCTTTAACTACTAGACCACACACTTTGTGCCTGAAGCAGGCATTCTGCCTCCACATGACTAAACCCTTTTCCAGGATCTATTTCAAATCCTTCCAAACAAGACTCAATCTTATATGAAGGGTGAGCCCTTTTTAACTGCAGAGCTGTACAGTTATATCTTTATTTATTTTAAAAAAGAACCGCAAGCATAGAATAGACTGTACATGGAAGTAAGAGTAAGTCATTAAATGGAAATGTACAGTTGGAAACATTTATAAGGAGCACTTTATAACACATTATGACATAACAGGATGCTTTATGCCTACACTTCCTTGTTGTAATTGTGAGTGTACAAGTGTAATAATAGTGGGTGAGTATGTTGGTGAGGGAGCAAGTGTGTCAGTGCCCAAAGGGCAAGATTCACAATAAAACTAATTGGTAAACTGATGTTATAAACCCTATTTTATATCTCTGTTACACCTTTAACAGTTACATAACTGTATACTTATTTTATATTACTGTTGCCCCTTTAAGTGACCAGTGACCTCGGCTTTTTTATGGGAGCTCTGTATATTTGGCAGATAATGTAGACCTGACCCTGAATATGTGCAGGTGTGTTTTAACATTGCATTTTCCAATAAATAATTTAATTTGAGAACGTACTTTGAGAGCCAGGCATTTTTGAGAGTGACTTATTGAGCTTGCTGGACCAGTGAGGGTTTGTAGTGTTCCCGTTGTGTAATTCCAATCAGGGAGAAGTGTTTATCTGAAGCTAGTCACTGGATTTTCCCCTCTGCTGCTCTCCCTCTGCACTCTAGTCGTTCCGAAGCTGTGTTAATGCAGCCAGGTGGAAAAGGCTTGTGACTGACCTGACACTCGACCACTCTGCTGCACTAAGCCAGCGGGGATCAAAGGGCTCCTAACTTTCTTACTTGACTGGGCAGAAAGAACAGACCTGTGTCTCCATTTAGAGCAATCAATCTAAGAAATCTTCTTCTTCTTCTTCAGATAACTGAGTGAGACTCCATCAAACACTGTGTGAAATGCACTGTATAATTAATCAGTTGTACATTGATTCCTTTCTCTCCACTATTCTAGAGACCATTGAAGCAGCTTTCCCCTTCCTGTCTCGATGCCTTTGTCTTGTTGCAATTGCAGGCGGTTGTATTTTAGATTGTAGTAAAACGCGTTTAGAAAATATATAATGAATACACAAGCAGCAAGTTCAGGGTGTTATTTTACATATTATGTGTGTGTCAGGCAACTGGTAAAGGAAGAGTAGTCCAAAAATATATCCTGATGTAATAGCCGGTATTATTATGTAAAAAGGGAAAATCACATGACACTTGTAATTTGCTGTATAGAATATTTTGAAGAAGAAGAAGAAGAAGAAGAAGAAGAAGAAGAAGAAGAAGAAGAAGAAGAAGAAGAAGAAGAAGGTGATTATTTTCTTGGTGGATGGATAGCAAATCCTAAATGTGTTATTGGAATAGATACATTGTTGTAACAATATAATCATAAAAAGTCCTCTCACCCTGCAGCTAATGGAACAACTTCTTCTCACCCTGTAGCTGCTCAATAAAATAACGTCCTCACTCTGCAGCTAAAGGAACCCCTTCGTCACCCTGCAGCTAATGGAACCCTTTCCTCACCCTGCAGCTAAAGGAACCCCTTCCTCACCCTGCAGCTAAAGGACCCCCTTCCTCACCCTGCAGCTAATGGAACCCCTTCTTCACCCTGCAGCTAATGGAACTCCTTCCTCACCCTGCAGCTAATGGAACCCCTTCCTTACCCTGCAGCTAAAGGAACCCCTTCCTTACCCTGCAGCTAAAGGAACCCCTTCCTCACCCTGCAGCTAATGGAACCCCTTCCTCACCCTGCAGCTAATGGAACCCCTTCCTCACCCTGCAGCTAATGGAACCCCTTCCTCACCCTGCAGCTAATGGAACCCCTTCCTCACCCTGCAGCTAAAGGAACCCCTTCCTCACCTGCAGCTAAAGGAACCCCTTCTTCACCCTGCAGCTAAAGGAACCCCTTCCTCCCACTGTGAAGCTGCTTGTGTGTTGATTCCATAGCGCAGGGTTGCTATTAGAGGAATGAGAGGAAGCCGGGATGTGCTCTTCTCTCGCTCTCTGCTCTCCATCTCCTTTAACTTTGCCGGCGGGTGATGTTTCACACATCACTTCACCGAGCTCGGCACCAACACTATTATTAGAGCTTTCTCTATTGATATTCGCTCATTTGTGTTTGTGTACACTTCCTTTCTGGGAGTGTGCAGGGAGGGCCACTGTAGTTTGGAAGTGAGAAAGTTCAGCTGTTTTGTGATCGGGTTTGTTACAGTTTCTAACAGAATTTGTTGTTGTTGTTGCCAAGAGAGAAGCATTTAGCTGAAGAGTAATGTTGGGATGCTGGGAAAAATATCTGCCCCAATAATTGTGCAGCTCTGAGGCACTCTGTCTCTTCTTGCCACTCTTTCTTTTATTTAACTGTTTATTATGTCACCCATTCCATTCCTCTTTTCTTTCTGTGTTCTCTCCCCCTCTCTCTGTCTGTCAGTATCTCTTTCCCTTCCTCTGTTGTGTTCTCTCTCTCCCTCTCTCCCTTTCACTCCAATTACACTCCACAGAGCATGTCAGTGTGTGTGTGTGTGTGTGTGTGTGTGTGTGTTTTCCTGTCATGCTGATTTCTTGCCGGAGATCTCTTTCTCCGAGCAGCAACGGCAGCAGCTGTGTGTATTTTTCTCGACTGGTATATAGCCTGAGCCTCGCTGTCCTAGGAAACAGAAGAAGCCCTTGCGTCTCTCAAATGCTTTGCTGTTGTGTTTTTATCTGTTTGGGGTAATACTCGTGTAGTTCTGGTTCATGTGTTATCGGCGGTGCACCCTGGTGGCTGCGCGCCTCGAAAGCTGGAGTCTCTATGCAGTTGCTGCCTGGCCCCAGCTCTTGTGTGTGTGTGACGTGACACGGCGGCACCTTGGCGTGGTGGTGAAGACGATGATCCTGCCACTCATCCTTAAGCTGCTGAATGAGCTGAGCACGACCCCACTGCCATCTTCTCCTCCTCCTCCTTCTCCTCCTCGTGACCCCATGCCGTGCCCCCCAGGAGAAAGAGTGTAAAAAAGAGTGTGTAAGACTGTGAATGTGTGAGAGAGAGAAAGAGAGAGAATGTGTACTGTAAGTGTGTCAGTGTGAGAAGATGCGTGTGTGTGCACGTGCGTCTGTGTGAAAAAGCTGGTGTGTCAGTGTGAGAGAGGAGAATGAGTGTGGTGGTGTGAGAAAAAGAGTGTGAAAAAAGAGAATATGTGGAATGTAAGTGTGTCAGTGTGAGAGAGTGTGTGTGTGTCTCTGTGTGTTTGGGAGAGTGAGTGAAGTGATGTGAAAAAGTGTGTTGGTGTGAGAGAGAGAGAGTGTGAGGGGAAAAAACAGCTGCAGACTTGGCAGTATGGTCTAGTGTAGTGGCAAGAAATACGATTTTTGAACCCCAGCTCTGACCCTCCTGATTGTTTGCGCCAATGGAGAGGGGTTATCAGAGCCAGCTCCCCTGGACTAAGAGGGACAGTAGCGGTGAATGCGAGCTGAGCACCGGGCTTTCTGTCCTGGAGAGACACTGGGGCTTCCCATCTACAGATTCCCACTCCCCTAGAAGAGAGGGAATGAGGGAAAGAGAGAAACCCACCAGGGCTCATTGAGAAACCTGCCCTTGTTTGGTAGTCATTCACTACGGAGGACTTGAGATTGCTATCTGGGTTCTGTAATGTCAGGGAATTTTCTGAAATACTGTGCTTTCATATCACGTTATGTAACAGCATGTGATTGGAATGATCTCAGCCTCAAAGAGAATGCCAGTTTCCCACACTATGTTTTGATCCATTAATTTACAATCTTTCCATTTTCTTTCCCATTTTTTGTATCAATTTTTATTTATTTATTTATTTTTTATTTTAGTTTCTGCAAAATGGAAGTTTGTGGAGGAGCTAAAACTCTCTCTGGTGTGTCACTTCCTTTTTACACAAAGAAAACAATTAGAGGGGGATATTTTCTGAATACAGAATATGTAACTTTAAAACCAACAGTAATTGTTCAGGACATGGAATAAACATGAATGTAAGCATTGAGATGAGATAAACGTGAGCTTCTAGTCCTACTGTACCTTTCAATATGACTGCTTTATCCTTGGAAGCTGTGAAATTAAGAAGTCTTTTTAAAGAATCTGTCCCTGAGCTTTGGTGCACAATCCTGACATAAAAATAAAACAAGGGCCACAGAGAGCTTGCTATTGGAAGTGTGTATTGGATTATTTTCAGTTTAGTAAGTACTGGACAATGCAGAGTAATATCCTGCAGAAACAAACAACTTTATACGCAAAACAAGAATACATTTTATTAAAACATATGGTAGAAATACATTACCGTTTGGAATCTTGTGTTCTGTCAGTTTTATGAAACTCACGAGGAATAACCTGTAGGTATCAGGAAGTTATTTTGTCACTCATCGTCATTTGTGGCTTAAAACTGATAAAAATGCAAGAAGTAGCCATTAATGTCTGTTCAGTGCCCGGAGGTTTGGACTCTTCAAGCAAGCTCACTGCCAAAGACAGATACAGAGAAAACATACTGGAGTAACAGAACACAGAACAACTCAGAAAGACAAAAGTAAGAGAAAAATTATTTTAAAAAAAATTAAAAAATTGGAATGGGAATAGCAGTTCCAGTATGTAAAATAAAAAATAAAAATTGCATTGGCAGCTTCAAGGTCAATGGTTTCTACAAAGCAGACATGCACTGATGGAAATACTACTGTATTAATTTCATTTCTGTATACTGATTTCATTTCAAACTCACAGTTATTTGATACAAATTTAAATGATGACAATGGTTCAATTTCATTTCCAAAATGAGCTGATTTTTCTTTACCTTACCTGTCATAAAATATTACCTGTCATAATGTATACTACGGTATCTCTAAATTGTCACTGAGTGCAGTTATTTTGGTAAAACATACCTTTTGAAGACAGATTGCACACTTGGGTTTAGTAGCGTTAGAGCTTTGGAGCAATATTTTGTGTTAAGTCATTGTGTGAATTAATCTGACCTTATCAGAAATCTGACTTTTACTTCTTTTAGCTTTCTTATGTTATAACATGTTGCATTTAATGTTACTGTAGTAAAATCTGATTCCCATTATAGATTGTTTGAGATTTTAGTTCAGGACTTCATTGTGATGATTAGCCTGTCAGCTTGAATCTCTGAACTTTGCAGCCCTGTGAGGGAGTGTAACATTGACGAGGCTTTCTCTGTCCACATCGCAGTTTGTCCTCAGTCATCTTCTTTGTCCTCTGGACTGTGTTGTTAATATTTTTTTTCAGTAAAAGAGCAGAGCATCTGTGTTGCTGCATTTCTGGAGACCAGAGGGACTGTCATGAGAGACCAGAGAAACTTTCTTTAGAGACTTCCCTTATAAAGGTTTCCACAGTAAATGTGTACAGTAATTCTGCACTTTTCTCATTGTTATACTATACACTTACCATAGTTTACATGCTTTGCTATATATTTTTTGATATGCTTTGATACATTTTGCTATGCTTTTAAAGTGGTAAACTTTTATAAGGGCTCGGGCCATATTAACAAAGCATTTACCACCATACCAAGTTAGCACCTGTTCTGAAAGAAAAGAAAACAAAATGCTGCTATTACAATCCTGTAAATAGCTCCAGCATTCACCTTGGTGGGTTTTTTTCACATTTCCCCAAAATCCCCAAAAAAAAAGTTTAAATAATCTAATGGAACCGTTTGGGGAAATTCTTTCAGGAGGATTATGTTTGATGAAAATGACACTTAACATTACAGCATGCCGTGTGAAGCTGCTGTCAGATGTGCCATTTAGCAATTATTATCTCAAGCTTGATATTCATTAGTGGTATTCAGGCCTGCATTAATGCATTAATGGTATGTGCGGTTGACAGTCCACTGCTGTACAGCTGGGGGCATTCCTGAATGCTGTGTTCTCCATATTGATATTATTTAATCAAGTGTGTGATAATTTTAATAATATCTAATTGATCTGTTTCTGTACAGCTTGCTCAACCTTTACATTATAATGTGCATTGCTATTGTATTACTGTTTGTGTTTATTCTTCTTTGCTGCATCCAGATCATTTTCTCAGTACCTGTACACAAGACCTGTTCACTAGATGGCACTGATGAGCTCTTACAATTATACAAGAAACAACTGGAGCTGGAGAGCTGTTCAAATAAGCTTACATTTTGAATGGGGTCTACATTATGTGCCATATTGTGATGACAAGTACAAGATGTGTTTACCCCTGGTGTTGATGAAAAAACATTGCACAAATGGGAGCAGGCTGTCTTTGCTCTGTAATGCGATTTTGGTGACATGCTCAGTCCTTTTCTGTCTGCGATAGTGTCAGTGGTCAGCATAATTTTGGGGTGTGGCCTCATTTGAGGGATTTTGTCTCTCAAACTTGTTCAATTAATGTAAATATCTAAATACTTCATTGACAAATGGTGCTATGGCACTAAAGAACAGCCTTTTGTTCATCACAACAAAGGCAAATGCTAGGGCTATCGTTTTCTTAAAGGGAATGTCAGTTGCTCCTGATTTGCTAGCAGCTTCTGACTCCCTCTTTTTCTTCACTGGTCAGCGCTAACGGAATTCTGCCAGCACCCAGCTCAAACTCCCTTTGAAATCACAACATGAAGGGGACAGCTCCCTTTGCCCTTACATTTGTGTTTTACCAGGTTTCCTCAAAATCGGGCCCTATGTATTTTAAATGTTTCTATACAAAAAAACAAGCCAAACTGAACATGCATTCAAATTCAGTTGTTCACATGAACCATAGGAACATTTTCGAAAGGCAGTGAAAAACACTGTGGTCATTTTTTATATTTATTTACCACTCAAGGGTTATTTAGCAGCAGTGTGGAGTAGTGGTTAGGGCTCTGGACTCTTGACCGGAGGGCCGTGTGTTCAATCTCTGGTAGGGGACACTGCTGCTGTACCCTTGAGCAAGGTACTTTACCTAGATTGCTCCAGTAAAAACCCAACAGTATAAATGGGTAATTGTATGTAAAAATAATGTGATATCTTGTAACAATTGTAAGTCGCCCTGCTAATAAATGAATTTAATAATGATAATTTTGTTTGTATTGGTATTTCCAGTAATACATTTCTGGGCAGGTTATTCTTTGGCTTTAAACAGAAATGCATTTGCTTTTACAGTGATAGGCTGCAGTTTTATTGCATTCATTGTTTGCATTGGAAAGAAAAGGGAAATAAATAGATCTGCCTCCGGGAGAACTCCAACAACAACAGAGCAATAAAATAAAGCGAACACAGAAGAGGGCCATTCAATTTCAAGATGGCAGGCTTGCCTTAGGAAACTTCTGAACTGGATTGTTGTTTTTAGGTCGTAAAAACTTTCACTGTTCCTTTCCAGAGTATTTAATTATTTAATTTCAGGTATTATTAACCCTTATTACGAAGCCTAGGTCACTGTAATAACTACAGTTTAAAACTGCAGAGGTGAAGACCTGCACATTCTGCCTGACTGCTGTACACAAAGTGATAGTGAGCAGTCTTTCTCTTACATCACTGTCTTGCTTTTAAATTTGTATTTGTAAATGTTTTTATATACTGTACATAACTTTGTTTATTATAACTAGACTCACTCCTTTTCAACATTTATTCTTTGTGTCTGACCAGCAGCTGACCAGATACGTCCATTGTGCGTTAATGATCTTTCAGGTAATGTGTTTTTTTGCTCTGTAGAGAGTCCTGTTGCCAAGAAGACTAAACTGCGCTCAATATGCAGATGCAGCGATGTTAACCTTTACACACGGCTGATTAAGATCTGCACTGACACGCTAACATTCTGAATTATCATCCTCCAAATGGCCTTTTAAACACAGCAGCACACAGTTCAAATTAACCTGGAATTCAGCACTTTTTAGTGTTAAGAATAAAATTCTAAAAACCCCTGCCTATGGCTGGCAATTCTATGCACTTTGCAGACTACCTGCAATGATAAATAGTATAATGACATCTTCCAGTTTTAAACTAAAAGAAACTTTAGGGTGTTGATTCGATTAACCTATGCCCCGTTGTGATAAAAGAAGCATATTTTTTAGAGCGTGGGTGTAATTGCAAAGGTAAAAATCATAACTGAAATAGTTCTGTCAAGGTCAAACACTACAGGTACAGGAATCTGCTGAACAATTGTTTGAATAACTGAGCAGAGAAATAACTGTTTCAACTACTGTATTCCTCAATATGAATGTACAGGGTGACAGTGGTGGATAACATAATGATGTGTTTTAGTGCTTTCAGGTGCAAAGTGACAGAGCTGTAAAGCTGAGAAGTTTGTTTTGGGGAGAGCAATAGCTGTAGATATGTGAAAATGAATACTTCAGTCTTCAGGGGTACTGCACAGGTCTTTGCACAGCACCAAGGTCCACTCCACAGGTAATGAGTTTTATAGTGCCAGGTGTTTTCACTTTTAACTCTGATAAATGAGGCCATTAAAGGCAGATACACATGAGATTGTCCCCACATTAAGATCGCAACCTTGTAAGAGTGTATGTTTGTTGTAGATCATTAATCTTTTTTTACAGTCGCGCTGTGCCTTACTGAGCAAATATAGTTTGTGTTGGAGCTTGTATCTAATTCTGAAAATCAGAACCAAGCAACCAATAGTTTATACCTGTTTAAATTTGCATTACATGATACGATAGACAGATGCTTGCACTCTGTGCCTCTCTCTGCACCTCTTCTCTTGGTAAATTATTCCAGTTTGTTTGCTATGTGAGTTTACTCTGTCTGAGGAAGTGAAGAAAGATGGACTGCTGTCCATTTCCTGTTAGAAAGTGTGTCGAAAATGTGACATTTGTGGTTTCCCCAACATTTTGGAGCAATGGACTGCACACAATATAGGAACAGGAAACACACCTATTCTATTAATGTGCAGGTGGTTTGTAATTGTGCACAATGTAGCACTGCACCATTGACCTAACTTAAATAAAAACTGACAGTATACATTTGGCTTATAGGCTACTCGTGACAATACGAATTAGTGGTATAATGCAAAATTTGGTCCCTTGATAGTCGTATTTATGAGAATTGACTGTCCTCCTGTAAGTATCATAGTGTCAATGCGGCACCATGATCAATGCGGCACCATGATCTGTTTTGTGTTAATTGTCTAGGCTACTAAGCAGGTCAAGTTAATAATAATAATAATTAAAAAATGCTAAAATCATTTAGTTTCAATTTAAAATAATCTTTTATTCGCATTGTACACAAATGTGTACAATGCAGCAGCATGATTTATTTTGTGTTACCGGTAGCCTACAGGCTAAAGTAAAAAGAAAGTACACTAGGTATTCATTTGATTTTACTAATGTACTGTATTGTATAGGCATACTGTACAGATTAATATATATTTCATAATGTAATGTGTAGCTTACCCAAAACACATTAGTGTTATTTCAGTGCAATGATTTATACATTTAAAGTACATTGAGCAATGTATGTGTGTGTGTGTGATTTTATTATATTTTTTTTAAACCCGACACCTCCTTATGTCGGACAGACATATCTGGTTTAGCGAGAGGCTACTGTATGATTATGAAAAGCTTTTTATAGAAACACATTTTTTATTTGAGGGTGAAGGTGGGGACCCCACTATAGAATCTGATGGGATTAAACTGCCTTTCATTATTTGTTTGACAAAATGTCGCACGACTTTCGCAATGCTAGAGATCTCGCTAAGATGATGCAACAGATATTTAAATTAGTATACTGCGGCTCTCTTTATTAACATGTTTTGTCTTAGTGAATACGACAAAATGTGTACTTTGTGAATTGTTGCAACAGAAATGCTAATTGCGGTATGTTTGCGCAGCTACTGACCCATTTTAATACATAGTTTCTAGTTTTATTACCTAGTCAGTATCTCTCATTTCTGGAAGCTTTTCACTGGAGCAGAGGTTGTCCCTTAATACTCATTATCTTTTCCGTGACCAAGCTTTCGAGACCCTTACATGATGCATGTTGTTTTATGAGGTGCTTGGCTCTATTGCGCCTGAGCACTATGCAAGTCCCCATCTCCTAGGTACTTCATCAGGACAGTCTGCAGAGTAACAAGGGACTTCTCTGGATTCTTCAGGGCAATCCCTGAAGGGTTGGCTGTAGCAATGTGTTTAAAAAATCTACACAATCATTTGTTTTGAAACCTCATTACAGAATAGATTCACTGAATAGAGTTTCATAAATAAAGACAAACTTGTTTATCTGTGCTGCCCCTTCCAAGCCTTTTAAAGCTTCTGAAAACTATTTTTAATGAGAAACCCTCAAGAGAGCTCCAGGAATCTGGGGGTGAACTGATGCCAGCTGTTTCAAATTGAACATATGCAATTCAATGTTAAATTGTTCCCTCACTGTTAATGTGAAGAGTTATGAGGTCTGCTGATCCAGCCCCATGGTGTTATGTTAATAACTTCTCTTGATATTAATCAATAATATAAAACATTTGGAGGGGGTATGGCATAGGTTACCTAGCCATGTTGTTGATGCTGAATCATTGGGATTCTTTAAGTCACAAATTGACAAAGTTTTGAGATCAAGCAGCTACTAGCCCTTATAAATGTTTACCATAGTAAAAGCATAGCAAAGTGTAATTTTAGTGAGATATGGTAAAGCATATTAATGAACATGTCAAACCAGGGTACACTGTGCTGAATGCATAGTATAACTATGGGAAAAGCATGGTAAACCTGCAAAAAATACAGTGGTAAACTTTTATAAGGGAGGAACCAGGGGAGCATAGATTTTGTTATGTTCTTGTTTCTCCAGGACAATATTAAACCGTAGCACGTGTCTCTTCTTGTCCTCTCTGCCAGGTTTTGTCACTGGGTGCCGATGTTCTTCCCGAGTACAAGCTGCAGGCTCCCCGGATCCACAAGTGGACGATCCTGCACTACAGCCCTTTCAAGGCAGTGTGGGACTGGCTGATCCTGCTGCTGGTGATCTACACGGCCATCTTCACACCCTACTCAGCAGCCTTCCTGCTCAACGATCGGGAGGAGGTGAATCGCCGGGACTGCGGCTACTCCTGCAACCCGCTCAACGTGGTGGACCTCATTGTGGACATCATGTTCATCATCGACATCCTCATCAACTTCCGCACCACCTACGTGAACTCCAACGACGAGGTGGTGAGCCAGCCCGGCCGCATCGCGGTGCACTACTTCAAGGGCTGGTTCCTCATCGACATGGTGGCGGCCATCCCCTTCGATCTTCTCATTTTCCGCTCCGGATCTGAAGAGGTCAGAGGCTGCCTTACACTGCGCAATGGACGGGCTCTATTTGAGCTGCTTCAATACCGTTTGATCGCTAACTTCTTCCCTGTCTGACATCCCTTCACATATCTCCTGGCAGATCATACCACTTGTTTAGCTTGATAGCTTGTAAGCTAAAAATTGTATCTGATAAAAGAAAACAAGAATTATTTTAAGGAAACTTATTTTCCTTTTACACAGCAAAGAAAAACAAATCTGTATGACTGGGTTGCCTTAGCACTTGCTCCTTCTTTTGAGACTCCTTCCCGGAAACGTTCTCCCCCACCCCCAGTCCCTTGCAGTTGGCAGTTACAAGGCTACAGTTAATCAAAACAAGATACGACAAAATACGCCAAATAAATGTCATTTACATATAAATAACATGTTCAATGTATAAATATTAGATATATACTATCACTTATTAGATGAATATCGTTCCAAATAGCGTGTAATCAGCAATCCTATACTTCAACATTGTAATTTATGTTACAGTCTTTACTTACATGTTTTATAAAGTCTCTCATGTCCTGTCATTCCTTCTTTGACAGGCTGGCTCAGGTGTCTGCTAATTGCACCTTCAATAATGCTCAAGTTTTGGAAGCAACCCTATCACTCTTTTTTGTAATTTAGGAGGCTGTAGTTCATTATATTGCTTTGTGTCTGAGTTGCTGAAGTTTTACATTACCCACTGAAAGAGGGAGCGGGGAGGGAGAGAGGAAGATATAGGGGAGAGTGGGAGAAAGTGAGATGGGGGTGGGGGAGTGAGAAGGAGAGGGGGTGGAGAGGGATATGGGAATGGGGAGAAGGCTGGAAGGAGAGAGAGAGAGAGAGTGAGAGAGAGATGGAGGGATGTGCACTTTACCCAAATAACTGCATCATAGGCTTATTCAATCACCCCAGCCATGTGACACATCTGTCCACTGCTGACTTACTCAATCATTATTTTTTTAGTCTTTGCTTCTGACTGACAGCTGATCAAATGCTGCCATGCAGAGATATCCAAGCTGAGGAAAATCAATCACGATATGTCTTCAGCTCAGCTGGTCAGAAACGACTCATAAACTGAAAGCGGTGAAACCTGTTTCACAGTGTTCCAAATAAGAACCCCAGCCAAACACGTTGCTCTAAATTTGAGGGATCTATTACTGTAATTTGTGAGCCCCTGTAAAACAAACACTGAAACGGAGCAAGTCTATTTATACTTTACAATTTTCTAAGCCTTTTCACAGAAGCTTAGTCCATGATACTGCTATGAGCACTATTCAAATTAGATAGTCATTACATAGCCCCAGGGTGAACTGTGTGGATTATCTTACAGATGTGAATTGTCCTGTCTCCTTTCACCTTCCCAGACCACCACTCTGATTGGCCTCCTGAAGACGGCCCGGCTGCTGCGATTGGTGCGTGTGGCGCGGAAGCTGGACCGCTACTCCGAGTATGGCGCGGCGGTGCTCTTCCTGCTCATGTGCACCTTCGCCCTCATCGCGCACTGGCTCGCCTGCATCTGGTACGCCATTGGCAATGTGGAGCGCCAGTACCTCAGCCCACGGATAGGCTGGCTGTACTCTCTGGGAGACCAGATTGGCAAATGCTACAACGAGAGTGACCCCTCTTCTGGCCCTTCCATCAAGGACAAATACGTGACGGCGCTCTACTTCACGTTCAGCAGCCTGACCAGCGTGGGCTTCGGGAACGTCTCCCCCAACACCAACTCCGAGAAGATCTTCTCCATCTGCGTCATGCTCATCGGCTGTAAGTGAGACACCAGCCTCCTCCTGTGTTCATTATTTAGTAAAATGCTAGTGTACATTTATTACATTTTATTTTAAAACTATTAAGTTGTAAAGATGTCTGTAGCCTGGACCAGGAGAACTTCACAATTCTTATCAGACTGGAACTTACAATAAGGACCGGCCTTACAATCAGCTCGCTGAACCCAAAGCGCAGCTTTATTAGCAGGCAGGCAGAATTAGAGCATTGGCAGGTACAGTATACAGTCCAGTACAGGTATACAGTCCAGTATATTTCAACAGTCTATACTTTGGTCTGTATTCAGTCTAGACTGCAGACAGACCACATGGGATAGGTGCTAACATCAGAATGGATATGCAGGCTTATGTCCAGCATAATGGGAGAGGAGAGGAAGAGACCTCCCAGCTGCAAGTTACTTATATAACATCAGAATTGGAAAAAACTTCCCTACTGGACAGAACTTTGTAATTTTGGCAATTTAAAGGGAAAACACAATTGTGATTCACCACTTCCAGTAGCAATTAAGACACAACTAGCACTTAAACAGACACAATACAAAGTTCAACACTCTGGCTTATGGTGGCACACTTGTTGTACATTTTTAGTTCCAGAAGTTTTTTTTATTTTTATTTCATGAATTCTATTTTTTTTCAGCATAATGGTATGAAAATATTTTTCAAGTTTGGATTTCAAGACTTTTCATGAACTTGAGATGTGCCAACTCTATCGCAGCAGAGAGCTCATCTGAAAGTTTACTGTTAATTTGCCAAAGCAACTTGAAACTAACAGCTACTCTAGACTCTACAAAATAGCTACACATTTAATCAATCATTAGCTTACTTACCTTTCCAGATTTCATCATCGAATAAAGATTGCAAACTCACTTCCCCACACAAAGCGTTCTGTGCACAGTCCACTCCGAGCCGGCAGCTGCAATTACCAGAGCCAACTATTTTTTTTATTAGAAATTGATCGTAGTTACAGGTACAACACAGCTCGTCATCCACCCGACACTAAAACCCCAGTGAGGTGAAGTGAGGTGTGCCTGCCGTCCTCACTGCAGGGATTTCAGACAACAGTCCATTACAGAGCAGTTACTGTACAGTGCTATTCTATTATCTATTCCCTCCTTGTCTTTACTGTACAGTGCTATTCTATTATCTATTCCCTCCTTGTCTTTACTGTGCAGTGCTATTCTATTATTTATTCCCTCCTTGTCTTTACTGTGCAGTGCTATTCTATTATTTATTCCCTCCTTGTCTTTACTGTACAGTGCTATTCTATTATTTATTCCCTCCTTGTCTTTACTGTGCAGTGCTATTCTATTATTTATTCCCTCCTTGTCTTTACAGTACAGTGCTATTCTATTATTTATTCCCTCCTTGTCTTTACTGAACAGTGCTATTCTATTATTTATTCCCTCCTTGTCTTTACTGTACAGTGCTATTCTATTATTTATTCCCTCCTTGTCTTTACTGTGCAGTGCTATTCTATTATTTAGTCTCTCCTTGTCTTTACTGTACAGTGCTATTCTATTATCTATTCCCTCCTTGTCTTTACTGTACAGTGCTATTCTATTATTTATTCCCTCCTTGTCTTTACTGTGCAGTGCTATTCTACTATTTTGGTTCTGTATTATGACATAGTCACAGAATGCAACACAGGGGGAAAAAACCCTTCATTTTATATACAATGTTCACTGAAAGTTTAGGGAAACAAGTTTTGTTTTTAATAATGTGGAAACACCTTGAAAAATCCAGTTATTAAAACAAATGTGTGTGTGTGCCTGCTAGTCATGCACTGACAAGTGTCTGAGCACAAGGGAGTTTGTTACAATAATGAAACTGGCACTGAGTGGAGAAATCCATTTTTAAAGCGATGAGTGGTGGGAGTGATGCTGAAGAGGTATATCTGGAGTCTCAGAGAATCCTAATACTCCATTTATCTAAATTAAAACCCTTCATTCCTTGCATGAAGTGAGTGGCTGCGCATTGTCAATAAAAACCAAATTGTGACAAACGAGAAAGGGCTGCTGTGCCTGCGCCTCTCTGTGGACGTTCTGCTTCAGAGTAAATGAGTTAGAATGCTGGGGTCCAGTCTTCATTTCTAATTACTTGGACAAACTGCCTGTGTCTGTGTATTATAATATTTTTAGGCTTGCGAATAAACAATACACAACATATAACTACTTATAATAAGAATGTTTCCAAAATTATGATATTTCCTGTAGAGGTGATATAGTGGTTGTGTTGTACACTTACCATTTGTCCATATATCTGGAGAAACGTTTATATAATTCTGATGAAATGTTGGTATTAAAATGATTTTGCAAAAGTTATTGAGAATATCACAAATATGGAGGTGTCTCTCCGTCCGTTCATGTCATACTTACATTGTTGCATATATTTGGAGAAATGATTATGAAATAGTGATTCAACATTTCATTGTTATTTCCTATTCTATAATGTTATGCACATACTGTTGACATGTGTCATGCTTGCCAACTTTTTCATCATACTTACAGCTCTAATTATGAGCTTACAGCCATGGTGGGGGTGTATGTTACTGGCATACTTGTTATATCTAAGGTTATGGGGTTTTTTTTAGTACACACTTTTATTATGCTAATAGAAAGCTTTGTGGAGCTTTGACCATAATGCTTTACCTCAACATTTTTCAGACTGGTGTGCAATCCAGTCCCATTTTGCAGAACAGTTAGTTGCTTTGTGAAAACAATGTGATGAGTGTAGCGACAGTATTGTGTGTTACGCTGCTGGATTCGGATCCTTTTAGAAATAGGACAATTTTCTCAATGTATTCTTCTAGTTGAAGTGACTGCCCTTCAGTGTTATTTTAGTTTTACCAAATGTAGCACTTTGAGTGATTGTTTGATAGTGGTGGAGGATTCTGCCCCCTGTTGGTGAGATGAGAAGAGTGTGATGCTTTGCTGTTATGGATTCTAACAGACAAGCCTGTTTCACTTCGCCCTGTTACACTGTGATTCTCTGACCCTGCTCCCTCTTTTCTCTGTGCAGCTCTGATGTATGCCAGTATCTTTGGGAACGTCTCTGCGATTATCCAGCGGCTGTACTCGGGCACGGCGCGCTACCACACTCAGATGCTGCGGGTTCGAGAGTTCATTCGCTTCCACCAGATCCCCAACCCACTGCGGCAGAGACTGGAGGAGTACTTCCAGCACGCCTGGTCCTACACCAATGGCATCGATATGAACGCGGTGAGCTTATTATAAAACAAGACAAAAACTCTAGAAAGGTAATGACTTTATCTTTGTATTGTATTCTTTTATTTAAAAAAGAATTAATTTATAATAAGTTACATATCAACTGATATAAGAAACATAGTCAACCGGACATTTTACCTGATGTAAGAGACAGGGTTGACTGGACATATTAACTGATATAAGAGACAGGATTAACTGACATATTGACTTATATAAGGATTTCCTGCTTCCAGGAAGGTGTTCCTTCCAGTGTGACTCCCCTCCCTCTCTCCCCTCCCAGATGATAAAGGGTTCCCCGGAGTGAATGCATGACAGGGGTTTTACAATGCAGCTCCCTGTGTTTGCAGGTGTACCTCTCAGTGTAACTCCCCCTCCATCTCTCCCCTCCCAGGTGCTGAAGGGTTTCCCGGAGTGCCTCCAGGCAGATATCTGTCTGCACCTGAATCGCAGCCTGCTGCAGAACTGCAAAGCCTTCAAGGGAGCCACCAAGGGCTGCCTGCGAGCGCTGGCCATGAAGTTCAAGACCACGCACGCCCCCCCGGGCGACACACTGGTCCATGCGGGCGACGTGCTCTCCGCACTCTACTTTATCTCACGCGGCTCCATCGAGATCCTGCGCAGGGACGTGGTCGCCGCCATTCTGGGTAACGAGCTGGCCTTCCTCGGGTGGGGTGTCTTTATGTATGTTTATTAGTGCTGGGCGGGTCCCTCTAATCAAGTTGAGAGTGTATTTCTCGCACACTCTTTGCTGTGTCAAAAGGTCTGTCATGCAAAGAGTGCAAGAGTAAGTACACTCCCAACTTGATTAGAGGAAGTCGCAGAACACTTATAAACAAGTCATTAAATCGAAAAAACTGGTGAAACCCTGATATTAATGTACTTAATCTGTTTATATAGAACCTGTTGAGGTTCATACGTTTGGAATAATATAAGGTGCTTGTTTAGGGCTTAGTGTTGCTTTGATTGCTTCCACATCAGGTGTCCCAGTCTGCATTGTAAATATTTAATAAGTCAAATCCTTTTCAGTCGTTGCCATTTTGCTTTTTTTATTAATACTGTGAACATTAATAAGGGCAAATCTGTGATGTCCCCTTGGCAACGTGGATCCTTGCCATGTTTAATGGGTTTTGACTGTATCGGTCTTCAAGGTAGTTGTTTCTCTGGTGTGTAGTATTACTGTTTCGTTAGCCCTTTTTTAACAGTGGCTAATTAATGATTGCTATCCCAGTGCACATTGTAAATATTTGATAAGACAAACCTGTGAGGTGGAATGTTTTCAATGAGCTGCAGTCTGAACCCTTGCTGTATTGCCTTTCTGCTCTAAATTTTGTTGGAAGCTGATGAATTTACTGGGTATGTTTTGCTTCGTTTTTACTGTAGGTTTTTAAAGAATGTAATATTCACTGATGCAGTGAATATTACATTCTTTAAAAACCTACAGTCAAAACTAATGTTCAATAACCAGGAGCAAAGATTATAGAGAAGTGCCAAATACAATTAACTATTTTCCTGGGGGGAACAAAATCAGGTGATTTAACAACATTACGGAGAAATATTTATATTTATAGGTACAGTTCTTCCTCTATTTCTCTGTCTGACATACTGTACTGTACACATAAAAAATGAAGACCCTTATGCATCAGAAACATTGTATTTGTACAATTTACTGTCAGTATGACCTAACAGGGCTCAAGCAAAATGTGGGAATTATGAAATCAAAAAATATTGAGGGAGCGCTGTATTAATTTAATTTAATACCAACTGTTAATGTGGTACTTGGAATCAAACTAAATATCTGTGCATTTTGGGGAGGCGTTTTTTCCATTCCATTTCATTTTTACCAGGAAAAAATGTTAATGCTGAGAAAAATAGAAAATGTATGCACTCCTCACTGCCAGTCTCTTGAGAATGCTGTGCGTCTCAGCACACTAGCATGGAGCGAAGTTGACACTAAACTGAAGTCTCTTCATGTTCATTCAGAAAGCAGACAGGCTCCCAGTTCTTATGGGTCTTTTAATACAGTTATCTCTA
Organism: Acipenser oxyrinchus oxyrinchus; assembly: GCA_030684275.1. NCBI lineage: Eukaryota > Metazoa > Chordata > Actinopteri > Acipenseriformes > Acipenseridae > Acipenser > Acipenser oxyrinchus. The sequence continues at coordinate 83,324,083 of CM060249.1, forward strand.
AGCATTCAATCATCTTTCATGACAATAACTGGCATGAAAAACGATCTTGCTTTTTGTTTTAAGAGCATCTTTTCTTAGATCCACTCGCAGAAGGAGGTAATCAATGAGGTTTCTCTTAGATGGCTGCATTGCTCCCTGCGGCCTCAAAAATATCAATCCTGAACACTGTTTCAAAATCCAGATGAACAAAATTATAATTAAAATGAAGTGAAAGTGATAATGTGTTTTTGTTTTTATTTTTAGCTTTAGACAGCTCAAGCCATAAAAATAGACTCCAATTTGCAAATAAGACTCCAATTGCACCCTCCTTGGTATTGCAATCGGCTTAAAGTCTAATTTAGATTTCATAGTTGGAGTGACTCACACTGCTCTGCAGCAGTAATCTTGTTTTCATCCTCAGACAATCGGCTTTTCTCTTATTAATGTTTCACAAACATTTTTTAATCTTGCCCCCAAGTAATGTAACTATTAATCAATCAACAGTGCTAAATTTAGAATTAAAAAAAACAAAAAAACCTGATAGATTCAATGACAAATGTTTTGACTAGAAGTCTTTCTTCGTGTCTTCAATGTAGAAATGAGTTTTGAGTCACATACTTATCCCTGGATGACATGGACAATGCACCCCTGATTAATACAGTGTGAAGGATGTCTTAATGGACGCATTAAAAGAAATGTGCGTGTGCTCATTTTGCACATATTGTACGTTTGTAACTGTTCAGTGGCTACCTCAAATCAAGTTGAGAGTGTATTTCATACATACTGATTCAGGTCTGTCATACAAAGAGTGCAAGAGAAAGCACACTCTCAACTTGATAAGAGGTAGGCACTGAACACTTAGAAACATATAATAAGGCTTTAAATCTAAATAAAAATAAATATGAATGTATTCAATCTGTTTATATAGAATCTGTTGTGGCTTAAACGTTTCAAATGTTTTGTCATTGAGTGAGAGATCTACACTCTCAGCGAAATTCTAAGTGTAGTTGCTGCTAATGGGATGTGGCTTATACTTAGGGCTTCTGTTTTTCGGGTTTTATTAATTGTATTTTTCGGTACTTATTTTTAGCTATTTTCGAGTTTTATGTAAATCGTTTTTTTTTTTTTTCGCTTTTTCGGTTTTGATATACTGTATGAAATTAGTGTTTTCGATTACTTTCCAAAATGTTTGAGCGTTTTTTTTCTGTCAAAATATGTATAGTAACTCGACAGTACTTGCACACTTAAGTTGTACCTGCTTTACTTTGCGGTCTTCCACAACGAAATCCCTATGCTCACGGGCACATTCTTCTGGGGTTTTTGTGTATACGCATTTTTGTACATTTTGCCACAATTCTGTTTTAAATCCTCTGTGTCTTAACTGTAATACAGCTTTAAATCCCGCTAACAAGCCTCCATCCTGATTGTAATCTCGTTTTAAATCTCTCAAGCGGAGTCTCCAATAGAAATGTAGGAATGTGCTGTCACTCAGTAGTTGGGGCGGGTTTAGAGTATTCAGAAGTAATCAATGATAGATACAAGTCAGGAAGGCGGGACATTGCCCAGCAGCACAGCGAAATGTATTTATTATTATTTTTGTAGTAGGTTTTATTTTTTTAAACGTGAAAAGGGGAAAGTCAACGTGAATAGATTAACCGTTTCCACAGTTTTTCCGGTGTTTTCCGGTGTTTATTGGCTATCCACCGATTTAATTTTTTTTGTATCGGAGGTGTTTTATCGGGTTTTATCGGTTAAAACCGAAAATCAGAAGCCCTACTTATAATGGAAATTAACCTTGCCAAGGTGTGTCCCCCAGGTAAGAACGACATTTTCGGAGAGCCAATCAACCTGTACGCTCGGCCTGGCAAGTCGAATGCGGAAGTGCGAGCGCTGACCTACTGCGACCTTCACAAGATCCACCGCGAGGATGTGCTGGAGGTGCTGGACATGTACCCCGAGTTCTCAGACCACTTCTGGTCCAACCTGGAGATCACCTTCAACCTCAGAGATGTGAGTTCAGATGCCCTCATGCCACAGCCTTACCCACTCAGCTAGGAAACTCAACTCTTATAATAGTTGTCCCATAGTAAAAGCATTGTAAAATGTAATAAAGCACAGTGAAAGCATGGTAAAGCAAAGGTAAGGATTATAAAGACCAGAGAGGTATGGTAAAGCATATTTTAAAATACAAACCATGGTAAACTAACCGTTATAAATGTTTCCCATTGTAAAAGCATAGCAAAGTGTAATAAAAGAAGCATAATGAAAGTATGGTAAAGCATAGGTAAGCATGGTAAAGCACAGAGAGGTACTGTATATATAAAAAAAAAACATGGCAAAAACTTTGGTAAACTGTGGTAAATACATAGCATAACCATGGGGAAACTGTAATACAGTCAATCACATGCTCTTAAGTGTCACACGTGTGACAGCTGTTTACTAGACTGTAGTGGCAAGAAGAAGTACAGCCTTTACTTCACCACACTCCTGCTGTGCAATTAATGACTCATCAGTTGAATTTATAGGGATTTAAATTTAGATTACATTTTTCAACAACCTCCTAATCAGTGATTATGACTGGGTAGTGTGGTCTGCTGGTTAGAGCTGAGGGATTGGGAGAGAGGGACACAGTGTGGTTTAGTTGTTGGAGCTGAGGGACTGTGGGAGGCAGTGTGGTCTAAAGGTTAGAGCTGAGGGACTGGGAGGGAGGTAGTGTGGTCTAGAGGTGAGAAACTGGGAGGGAGGCAGTGTGGCTGTGTGGTTGGAGCTGAGACAGACATTAGAGATCGTTAACTCCGCTCATGTTTCTCTAGACCGACATGATCCCGGGATCCCCAAGCAGCAACGACTCTGACTGCGGCTTTAACCGGCTACGGCGCCGGAAACTCTCCTTTAGGAGGCGGACTGAGAAAGGTAACCGAGAGCTGAGACCTTTTACTGTAAATCCGGGTCTAAAAAGAGGACTGTATATACATATGTATTTATAAATGTAGTTGGTGCAGTATTTTGTGGTTGTTTTAAGGATGTTTCTATTTGTAAAAATAGTACTGAGGCTATTGAATACAACTTTTTCAGAACAAAATATGTTTATTGGATAATTCAAAGTACAGCAGCGGTGCACAAATCCTTCATGTTTTCTTGGTATCACTTACTGTAAAAACCTTTGTATAAGTCTATTTTCTAGGTATTTTTAGGGAGTCCTAAAAAGGGGGGGGCGACTTATACACCGGTGTGACCTATAGGCTTTTTCTTGAAATTGTTGTCTCAAAAAGGTGGGGGGGGGGGGGCGACTTATACACCAGTGCGACTTATACTCCAGATCTAACGGTAAATTTTAACTGACCTGGAAGGAAGTTAAATTAGTTAAATGAAGTAATTAGGGTACAGGTGGAACAAAGACCAGGAGGGCTCCTGGAATTGTGGACCCTTGTCCTGCTGTCTATGAAAATCTGTTTCTTTCACACAGATGACGAGAAAGCTGGTGAGATAAAGACAACCCAGAAGTCTTTGCAAAGGGGGAGAAGGCAGGGCAGGAGCAACCAGGGGGAGCGGAGGAAGGCAGAGTGGGAGGGCGCTCACAGCTCAGTCTCTTCCCCTTTGGAATCCAGCGATGAGGAGGGCAAGGGACCTCTGCTACAGGCCCCGCCCCCTCCCTCCACCACCCTGGAGATGTCCCCCACCAAGGCCACACCCACACAGCTCCACTTCGGGGACACCCCAGAGGGGGAGGGGGACCCCAAGACAGGCAACACTTGTAACGCACTCTCGGGTAGTTACTCAGTATGTTTATCTGGTTTGAACCCCTGAATACGAATGTTTGGGTGAAAGATGCTGAAGGGACTTGAATCTTTAAAGGGGTAGACAAAGTTTACCCTAACCTTTACTTTAAGTGCAGCACAGTAACTAGGACCAGGGAACACACAGTTAGGAATGAAGTGGATATAGGATACAGGGTAGAAGACAGTTCTTTACACAGAGAGTGGTGGGGGTATGGTATGCTGAATCACTGAGGTCCTTTAAGAAAAAGTTTTGAAATCAGTCAGCTTCTAGGCATTGATGGGCTGAATGCCCCCCCATGTTTGTCCTAGTGCAAGGGTAGGCAACTCCGGTCTGGGTGAGCCGTTCCATTACAGGTTTAACAGGCATCATTAAATCATCAAGTTGTTTATGGTCTTCAATTTAATAATTAAGCACCACATGTTGAAATAAAGACCTGGGCTGGAAATAAAAACTGTACAGCAAGCAGAAGGCACTTAAGAAATGAAAGTGTACTGTTTTGTTGTTTTGGGATTGTGCAGGGCAATGCAGCACTGCCTCTTTATTTCTGACTTACACATACAAAAAAAACATATTGAAGACAGTGAAATAGTGAAGGGCCCTTTTATAGGAAAATACAGAACTTTTACAATTTAATGCCAACACGGGGTAACACGGTCATCGGATGGGTGTGAAGACTGAACATTGATAAGTCGAATGAAACCTGCTGAATAATGTTAACATATTGAATTACATACCGCATTCTAGTTTTCCATGTATTTAACAAAAAACTAACACACATCTTAAAGTGTCACATTTCAAAATCTAACAATAAATGCTGTACTATGATTATGGCTTCCGGTAAATTCTGTAGTTTCTTTGATTGCATAATGTTAAATAAAAGAAATATATTATGTTCATATAGGTTTTTCTTTTAAAATGTCTCAATCCTAAAATTCTAGGTGATGCAAACCTTTTTGCCAGAGCTGTAGATACGCTTTACTGTGTTAGTCATCACATCCAGGTGACTTTTTAAAACTCATAAAATATTAACCTTCTAAAACTTGTAAATTTGCTCAGTAATTTCATAGTTTTTCCTTGTATTTCCTATGGTTTCTGGCAAGCAACACAAGATACTGTGTATAATTCTGAGACAGTATGTCTGAGTTTTTCAGCTGATACAAATGCATTATCCTTCAAGAATGTTGTTTGTTTCGATTGCCTAAAACTGAGAAACAGTTGTTTTCATGGTGTGTCTGAGCTTGGCCTGCCTTGTATAAATAATAAATCAGTAACACGCTGACAGAAATCATGATGTCTGCCTCTCTAGGAGCATTCTCGGGGGTGTCAAATATCTTCAGTTTCTGGGGTGACAGCCGCAGCCAACAGTACCAGGAGCTGCCGAGGTGCACCGTACCGCGACGCGCTCCTGGCAATGCACCGACACACAGCATCACACGGCGGCAGAGGTCAGAGGTGGAGTGCAGGCTGGATCTGCTCCAGAAACAGCTGAACAGGTGAGGACACAGAGTGGATGGTGGAGCGATTGAGATACAGAATAAACCCACAAACCCTGCTATGAACCACACCAGAAAAGCAAAATGTCTTGTCTTTTTTATTTTATTTACATTGTATTAAATATATACAGACTAATACAGATCTAATACACCAGGGACAGTTGTGCTAGTATATTTCTCAGTGAAATCAGTTGCTGGTGTGGACAATGCAAGAAGAATAAGGAGGGGATACATTGAAGTCTGAAACAAGTACTTTAAGCACAGCACAGAAACCTGGACCAGAGGACACATTTGGAAATGTTGTGGGTTTTGGAGAAGCTTCTTTACACAGAGAGTGGTGAGGGTATAGAAATGGTGTTACCTATCTTGTTAATGCTGAATCATTTGGATTTTTTTAAGACCTGACTTGACAAAGTTTTGACATCAATCATCTACAGTACTAGGAACTGGTTGAGCAATGATGGCTGAATGGCCTCCACTCATTCGTAAATACTTATACAGTACTGTGCAAAAGTTTTAGGCAGGTGTGAAAAAATGCTGTAAAGTAAGAATGCTTTCAAAAATAGACATGTTAATAGATTATATTTATCAATTAACTAAATGCAAAGTGAGTGAACAGAAGAAAAATCTAAATCAAATCCATATTTGGTGTGACCAGCCTAGGTACACTTGCACAAAGTCAGGGATTTTGTAGGCATATAGTCAGGTGTATGATTAAACAATTATACCAAACAGGTGCTAATGATCATCAATTCAATATGTAGGTTGAAACACAATCATTAACTGAAACAGAAACAGCTGTGTAGGAGGAATAAAACTGGGTGAGGAACAGCCAAACTCAGCTAACAAGGTGAGGTTGCTGAAGACAGTTTACTGTCAAAAGTCATACACCATGGCAAGACTGAGCACAGCAACAAGACACAAGGTAGTTATACTGCATCAGCAAGGTCTCTCCCAGGCAGAAATTTCAAGGCAGACAGGGGTTTCCAGATGTGCTGTCCAAGCTCTTTTGAAGAAGCACAAAGAAACGGGCAACGCTTGAGGACCGTAGACGCAGTGGTCGGCCAAGGAAACTTACTGCAGCAGATGAAAGACACATCATGCTTACTTCCCTTCACAATCGGAAGATGTCCAGCAGTGCCATCAGCTCAGAACTGGCAGAAAACAGTGGGACCCTGGTACACCCATCTACTGTCCGGAGAAGTCTGGTCAGAAGTGGCCTTCATGGAAGACTTGCGGCCAAAAGCCATACCTCCGACGTGGAATCAAGGCCAAGCGACTCAACTATGCACGAAAACACAGGAACTGGGGTGCAGAAAAATGGCAGCAGGTGCTCTGGACTGATGAGTCAAAATTTGAAATATTTGGCTGTAGCAGAAGGCAGTTTGTTCGCCGAAGGGCTGGAGAGCGCATACGAATGAGTGTCTGCAGGCAACAGTGAAGCATGGTGGAGGTTCCTTGCAAGTTTGGGGCTGCATTTCTGCAAATGGAGTTGGGGATTTGGTCAGAATTAATGGTCTCCTCAATGCTGAGAAGTACAGGCAGATACTTATCCATCATGCAGTACCATCAGGGAGGCATCTGATTGGCCCCAAATTTATTCTGCAGCATGACAACGACCCCAAACATACAGCGAAAGTCATTAAGAACTATCTTCAGCGTAAAGAAGAACAAGGGGTCCTGGAAGTGATGGTATGGCCCCCACAGAGCCCTGATCTCAACATCATCGAGTCTGTCTGGGATTACATGAAGAGAGAAGCAACTAAATCCTAAATCCACAGAAGAACTGTGGTTAGTTCTCCAAGATGTTTGGGCCAACCTACCTGCCGAGTTCCTTCAAAAACTGTGTGCAAGTGTACCTAGAAGAATTGATGCTTGATGCTGTTTTGAAGGCAAAGGGTGGTCACACCAAATATGGATTTGATTTAGATTTTTCTTCTGTTCACTCACTTTGCATTTAGTTAATTGATAAATATAATCTATTAACATGTCTATTTTTGAAAGCATTCTTACTTTACAGCATTTTTTCACACCTGCCTAAAACTTTTGCACAGTACTGTATTCTGTCAAACCTGTTATCTGGAGTCTCCATGCTAAGCTGTGTGCGTTGCCTCTGTCAGGTTGGAGTCCCAGATGACATCAGATATCGGTGCCATCATGCAGCTGCTGCAGAGGCAGATAGTCCTGGTGCCGCCAGCCTACAGCACGGTGCTGTCTCCTCCGCAGCCGGCACCCTACCCTGACCTGGGAGAGAGTCTGGTGCAGCCTGTCCCCCCGCTGGAGTCTGAGACGCTGGCCTTGCTTTCTCAGGTGACACCTTTCACACTCCAGTCACTCAGCTTTTTTAAATAATGGCCCAGAGAATCTGAATTTATTAAAAATAGGTCTGAGCAGTCAGGCCCGGCTGCACAATGAACCAGGAGGTCCAGTAGCGACTAAGTAAAACAGTCTTTATTTAAATCAGTGATATACTTTTGTCTTCAGTGTCTTTGTTCATCGGCTCTGTGTGCTGCCCCAATGCTTGCTGGAAGTACAGGACTGTTTGAATTGAAACTGACTCTGATGGGTTTGAGGCACCATGTGGATTAGGCCGAGCTTTCTTTTGTGACCACTACTTGAAATCTGGGTCTCTGACTTTTACCTACTAGGAGTCAGCCGTTACTAAATTTTCCTACCTTCAATAATACTGAAGAATATTGCATGCTGGTGTCATTCCTCTCCTTCATACCAGCAGGGAACCAGTGGTCATCACAAAGCAGGTTACTGGTCGCTCCAGCATGCAAACCAAAGCCAGATGTTGTGAAAGGTTTTCCCTGCCCTTGACATAAGATACTGTAAATAGTAGTAAACAGCTTCAGGGTAAAGCCTTTCATTTTAATAAGGCTGAGTGCTGGTTACTTACCTCAGTACAGCTACTGTATGCTTTGGGATTATTGACATTAAAGGAAGCTATCTAAAAGTATGGTTTTCTATTGTTGGATAGTAATGTAATTATTTCTTGTATTCTTGTCAGGTAGTAATTTATGGTGTATGGGCTGTTCCTCACAGTTGTATTTCCTTTTCTCTTTCTCCCCCACCCCACCAGATTTCTGATTCCCAGGATTTTGAAGTGTTTCCTCTGAAGTCCTGTCACTCTCTTCTGAGCACCACAGAGCTGCTGCCGAAGGAGCTTCCAGCAGAGACGCCTCAAGCCGGGGAGGCGTGCCAGACAGCCAGCCACACCGAAGCAGACCAGGACCTAGAAGGGGCAACATCCAGCCACGAGGGGCCACCCCAACTCTCCATGTCTGACCAGCACAGAGGGGACCCCTTGGACTCACTGACTCCCCAGCGGCACAGCTCGGACCCTGGAAGCTAATGTTCACTTGATATATCATCATGAGCTCTTTCGTGCTGTCCAACACAAGGGGCATCTGAATTGTTCTCTGGTGGGAACAAATACCCTCTAAGAGAAAACTCAAGTGTTTTATTTCATTTTAGGACACCTTTTAGAAAACCTGGCTGTTCTTGACAGACTTGAGAGGAATTAAGGAGACAAATGTGTTTCTACCTGTTTAGTAGGTACATTTCGACTGCAGTGTGTAGAGACAAAGTCTGTTTCCGATCTCTGGTAGAAATGATATGAAACACAAGTGAACAGGCCTATAGATAAAATAGCCATTTGGTCTTGCACTGAAATTCAAGAGAATATTCCTTCCTGGCCCTCACTAAGGCTAGGAAGGTGCTTCCTGACTGAAACTGAACTTTTAAGATGTTAGCTGGCCTAACAATCAATCACCCATCCTATCCTTTCAGGGGAGCATTCACAGAATTCACTGCTCCTGAAAGAATAGCCATTGGTTCTAACTGAGCATATCAAATTCTCGTTTAAAAACCTTGTACAGATTGTTCAAACAAAGTCATATAACAGTAAGCACAGCAGTTCAGAATAGTAAGTTATTTTATGTAAATAGGATTTTAGTTCAATGTGCCTGTAGGCAGAGGTGCACATTCTGCAGAGCTACATCTGGATCTACCACTGCACCATTATACAGTTTTAGCCAGTGATAGCCAGTTATTGTCAATCACATGTTACAAAAGTTGATACAGCTACCACACCTCATAGCAAAGGCTGGCTAATGTTGTCTTTTCTTTCAATAGTCAGCAGTTGGCAGATTAAAATCCCTCCTTCATGCTTTCAGGAAAATTACTCTTGACATGTTTGACATGCACAACCTGCTCCCAGTCATCCACGTTGCATGAATGATGAAGCAATAGAGATGTGCACACACTCACATTTTATAAGTAATCCCCTTTAACATTGTTTAAGTCGGCAGGTATTATTTGATTCAGAAAGAAACCTGCGAAGAACGTATTAATTGCAAAACATGAAATCATGATTTTCCCATATTTTTGCTGTCTGCACATTAATAAAAACCAACCAATAATAATAAGATAACATTTTCTGGTAGTGAAATTAATATAGAATTATCTAATCATTTGTCAGGTAGAGAGTTGGAGCAACTCAAGGTCTCTTTCATCTGAAAATAAGGTGTTCTACTTCAAGCAGTATCTGAGATTAGCTATAAACATTAAACCTGTCTTCTGTTGTGAAGGAACAGTCCATTTTTACATTCTTGCTTTGTGCAAACTTTTTCAACAAATTAATTAATTGTAATTAGAAAATTAAATCCATGTCCTCTGTGTGCACATCCTAGGCTACGGTTATCTCGTCATTATTATCTTATTGTATGGATGTTTGCATATTGCAACATTTTGCCTGCTGCATCCCTGGGTTGCTCTTGTAAACAAGATGCTGCCTCGTCCTAGTTAATAATATTATTCCTGTGATAGGGAAGGAGTGGGGGTTATCCACTGGCAGAAAGACAGAGACAGAACTGGCACTGACACAAAGCTCAGGTGCACAGAATTTGTGTTTTTTTTAAATAAACAAAAATAAATTCTGTGACACGCAAATATTTACAAACAGGTCACACAAAACACTGTACAAAAAGCAACTAAAAATAAAAGTTTGCCGTGAACACTGCAGTCTTCTTCTTTCGTATGGTGTTTGAAAAGCCAACAGGCTGCAGTTGTACTTTTAGTTTTGTAAGCTGTTCCACGGTATCCGGGGTCGCTGCTTGGAGTCCACTTGTTCCGCCACAATACGCATGTATTGGGCAATCATCAGTGATGTGCCTGGTGGTTTGCACCTCACCGCATTCACAGCTTGGTGAGTCCTTGATCTTCTGTTTATGGAAGAAATATCCACACCTCCGTCGTCAGCGCTGCTCCTACTGTAAAGGAGGTCCTGCTGACACACCATACCTATCTTTACTTTTACAAAGGGATTTAAAGCTCCCTAAACTAATCCCTGTTCTCTACAGGGAGATGGCAAACCCTGACCCTGGTTTTACACTTGGTTATCAGCAGTTTAAAAAACTCTGTTTGGTTGCTCACACATACTCCAACAAGACGTTTTCTTCCAATCGATAATATGGACTTGTTTGGTCCTTGCTCTCAGTATGGGGTTGTGTGTCAGGGGCTCCTATTTATAGTGATACGCTCCACTGAGACACACCCACCAGCCAGTCAAGGAACGCAGCCCACCAATCCTCTGCTGTGATTGCACCCCCCCCCCCCCACATGCTACATGCTACATGCTTAAAACCTCAGAGACACAGTATTGAGATTTGTTCCACATACTGTGGGTTCCAAACACCTAATTACTATTAAGATATTGTCTATGTTATCCAGCAGTCTTGTTCTCTTCAGGGGAGCTGAGGTCTGTGTTCTCCCTTTCGGATAAGCACACAGAGATGTGTACAACAATGTTGATTCCCATTTTCCAATACCTCTTGAAGGTTTTGCTCTGTTCAGGCCAGCTGTTGTTAAGGCTGCTTTGCACAGCACACAACTTTACTAGTACAGTGGTATCATTAGTAGTACTATAGTCTCCTATTGAAAGGCTATCGTGCCCCCCTGCAGGTCCAGTTTGTGGTTCCCTCGCCAGAGACAAGACATACCAAGTCATTGTTGTTATCTGAAAAAATAATATTGTGTAAACTAAAATCACAGCAGGTAACTCGTTCAACACTGTTTTTTTTTTTGATTTCAGTTTCTTAGGTACCAGGACAAATCAATTAACTCCATAATGTGTTGTAAAACTGCCTATGGATTTCCCCATGCCTCCCTCCCACCCCCACCCCGGCACCACAACTTGCTGACTGAGAGCTCTGTGCCCTTATATAAGATTGCCATAGTAAAATCATAGCAAAGTGTAATAAGGCATATTGAAATCATGGTAAAGCAAGACAGATATCATAATATAACCACAAGAAAAGCATGAGAAAGCTGCAAAATGATCATGCAGGTTTACTGTGGTTTAGAAGGGTAATGTTGGTTATTTAGCATTATTTTGATGGTTTAAATCATGCTGGAGATGCACTGCAGTGTAAACGAATGTAACAATCTGAGTAAGGTTGCTTCAATGGACCTGCACAACTCCCTTCAGACATATTCCACAAGGACAGGTTTCGGAACTGTAAGTGCTGGAAAGGTGCCTGAAATCTGTTGTGTCATTTGTGGTACAAGGTACATTTCAGGGTGGATTCACACCTAAAATCATCAGGTTGTATGTTTTTGTTAGGTCTTTATATAGGACCCGTTAGAGATTGGGGCTAGGTTAGGTTTTCAGGTTGTGGTTAATGTTTAAGTGTATGAAATAAGAATGTATTAGTCCTAGGACTGTCCTTTCCTATTAGCATTATGGAAGCTGCTTTGTTATCCGTTTCCTGAGTGAGGTTTTAATGATCCTGAATTGTGCCTTGTATTAGCCCTGTATCTCCTTGTAAATAAAGAGAACATTTTGTAAGGAACTTGAATTTGGCCCTCATAGCCAGTACTATACAGAAACCTATGGCATGTTTCCGAATGCCAACTGTACAAGAGTTAATCAAATAAATACATTGTGTACATTGTAACTGCATGCTGCACTAAATATCTTCCAGGAGTTTCAAAGGTTAATGTGTTTGGCACCAGGGGGTTGGTATTTGGGAAGGGTTGGGGGTGTCTTGAGAAGCATGTCATAGACACGGTAAAGACTGGTAACAAGGATCCGACAGGGTAACCTGCAGACCCCGATGTGAGTTCCATGGGGTATGTTTAGATTAAGGGTGTGCTGAGACTCGTATTTTCAGAGTGATTACCTTGAAGAAGTATTTGATTTACAATCATGACTACATATGTTTTATTGAATTTAATTAATACCTAATAATTTCATATTTCTTAAAAGTAATTACTTGGAAAATATGAGTATTGGCACACCCCTAGTTTAGATTCAATTTCTCTGAGTTGCACTCTGTGTGTCTGTTATTTCCAACACAGTGATTTTTTAAATGAATTGCAGGGACAGTGTATGAATTGTTTGTAAAGCAGTTAAAGATGGGGTGATTCACGTGTAGGGGGTTCTTTCTGATTTGATCCCGTTATGCAGTAGCCAGATTTTTATTTTATTTTAATGATATATTAAACAAAACAAAGAGTTGGCTTGTTTAAAAAAATATTAACTTTCAGTTTATATTTAAAACAACTGTATTTATTTTGTGCCGGTAACAGCATTTTAACTATTGTTAGCAAATTCTGGAAGCACATGATATGCGGTGCAGCACATTCAAATTAAAGGAATAGTTGATTATTTTATTTTGAATCAGTGAAAAATTGCATCTTGTATTTCTTTTATAATATTGTTTGCTCCAATACTGAGACCTAGTTGTTTTGCCTTGCACAAAGATGGGAACTTTTCATCACTGTATGGGAGAAGGACAGACTTATGTTCAATTTATATATCAGTCTCTGTGGAGAACACAGAAGGAAGCTAAATAATAATAAAAGACCTATAACAAGAAAAAGAATGGAAGCTTCTTGAGCTGTTTCAAGATATTTTTCCACACTAGTCTCAAATACAAGCTGCGTATAAGTGTACTTACCTCTTATGTAAGTATTACTGGCTCAATTTAAATTGTCCACAACCTGCACAGAACTCTACATAGGCGTAGGAAGATGTCTGACATTGGGGGGGCCAGATTTCAAAATTATTTTTTAAAAAAATCAAAATGAACCAAAAAAAGTTGTGTCTCCTCTCATTGACACTGACAAACATACTGGGAATATCTGTCAGGCACAAATAGTCAGTCCTCTGTTTAAATACATGCAAGAGCATACAGTGGTTGAGACGCTGTTGAGTCATGGTGGACCTCAAGTAGGGCTTGATGCGTCTTCGAGTGTGTTTAACACCAAAGCTAAACAAGGTTTGTTGCTCCCTGCCTTTGCCTCTTTGCTACTGGGCCATATTTCAGTTATCTGTAACAACATGTCATGTATGAAATTATATAATTATATAATTATAATTGAATGAGCAACCCGATTACATTTTTCTCTGAAAATTTGTTTCAGGCATTTAATATTGAAATGAGTACAGAAAAAATGGAAAGAAAAATAAGAAATATGCTTACGGGTGCATAATAATTTTAATGCTTGAAAAACCCTGGAAGTCGCCATGGATAAGGTGCCATGATATTCATAATAATGATGACTTACTTAGCAAATAAAAAAACTAAGGAAATCTGCGGGGACATTTAGTACTTAAAACTGCTTTTGTGACACCGTACCTTATCTGCAGTGACAGTAACTTGATTAATAAATTAGGCTCATAACATCTTATGAAATATCACCCAAAAAGAAAAAAATATATATATTATATTACGGTTATTTAAAATTAAACATTCTCAGAGCTATTTACTGTTCATCTGCAAGGGGCTTACATTAAGGCTAATGCGCATTAGTAGTCTAAATATTCTCCTCTTAAGAAAAATAGTAAAATACATACCTTAGCTCTTCATTGAACTGTTGCCAGGCAACCATCTTCAAGAAGACTTCCTTGCAAGTGAAAAAAACCTGCTGTGATTTCCAGTCTTGTTACACCGCTCTCATTGGTTGTTCTTAAGTTGTGCATCAGTAAATTACCGTTATTTCCCTGGGACTAGCAAAATGTTAAAAAAAATAATAATAATTGTGACGCCAATTTCTGTGGCGCCCCTGTGATTATTGGTAAAATAGTGGTGGGGCCTGGACCACCTTGGCCCCCGTGGTTCCTACGCCTATGCTCTAGTCACGTTCCACAAAAGGTGGACTATTACACTTTCTGTCAGGTGTGTTATCTCACCAGTGTGCTATGCTGTCAATGTCAGTTTAGCCAATAAAAAAATTACACAATTTCCTCATAAATTATGGTTGATAAATAGATACATTGCTACTGCGTTTGCCGTTTGATACAGCCGCCAAACTTCACTATAGATCAAATATGCCCTTGCTCTTTTGATAGCATTTCTTTTCGCGGTTCATCCTCACAGTACTTAAACACATTGGGTACAGTTTCTGTTGTCTGAGTTTCAAGGGTTTTACCTATATTTAAACACATCTAACAATGATCTAATTGTTTGTGGATGTCTCTTTACCACAGACCGCCACTGGAACATCTGGGAACAAACTTGCCACCTGCTTCAAGCTGATTCTGAGCTATTGCACAATGGACAATTTAACTTGGGACAGTAGTATATATGCCTATTTGTGCGGTTATACGGCACTCGTGCAGTATAGTTTCCAGGAGGATAAGGTTCATTCTCACTCCCCATATGTCCAGCTTTAATCTATCTGTCTGGTCGACCTTAACAAGCTCTAGCCAGTCTTGGACTTGCGACTGGTCTGTGCCGGTACAGCGCTCTCCCTTTAAAACAGGGTTCATAGGTAACAGGTGTGCAATTTGTGTTCCGGCCTATAATAAAAATGCAAGTGCTAGTGTAATGGTATTATAGGGTTAATGGGAGCCAGGCCACACCACCTTATAATGAGGGAGCACTGTGCCAGCTTTCTCAAGAAATTAATAAAGAAATGAGAAAAATCTACTTTTTCCATTTAATCAGTGATTACTATGTTTTAATACCTAACCTATGAATTAATATTACTTTTGTTTCTGATAATACCATTATTATTTTCTGATCGCTGTGAAAAAAATAAATAAATAAATAATAATAATAATAATAATCACTTGTGCAATGTGACCTGTGGTTGTCTGGTATGTTGTTTTATTTCATTTCTGTGTTTTGTGTGGAACCGTTTTAAGCACAGGGATCGCTGGTATACTGTTTTATTTAATTTCTATTATCGAGTGGACCCTTTTCTTCTGCACAGAGACCATTCTCTGCATGCTGTACCTCCTCATGGAAGATTCACAAAATAAAGAAATCTGTTACCAAACAGTGGTTGTGTTTCTGGGATTGGGCATATTGTAAAAAGTGTAGAAGATGCTCCACTGAGACTTTTTTTTTTCTTTCACACATGAAAAACAACAACAAAACAGAGACACAGAAAATGTTTTTCTCAGTGAGAACAATACACTGTGTTTATAAAAACCGCAACTAACATCACAACTGATAAGGGCATCCAGGGTAAATATGATAAAGAGGTTTCTTTCAAATCTACAATGTTACACTTGCATTTTAATATCAAAATGTTGAGTTACACAACATACTGTACCATTTTTAACATGCATGCTGGAATACTCCATATTTTATAAAAAAAATATTCTCATTGAGGGAGATGGACCAGCTTTCTAATATATACTATACATGATATCTGCAATATCATAAAAATGACTCAGTCAGCAACTTTTACTTATTTACCTTTTGGTATCTTGTACTTTGGTTGGAACTTTGATAAGCAAATTATTTATAATGTTGCTAAATTGGGGGCAGTGTACAGATACAAATCTTGCTTAATACTCACAGTGCTGACAATGTTGCTTCACGCTGCTTCCCTCCCTTCCAGTCCCAGCTCTAATCACTACACCACACTGCCTCTCTCCCAGACCCTCAGGTATAACCACTACACCACACTGCCTCTCTCCCAGACCCTCAGGTATAACCACTACACCACACTGCCTCTCTCCCAGACCCTCAGGTATAACCACTACACCACACTGCCTCTCTCCCAGACCCTCAGGTATAACCACTACACCACACTGCCTCTCTCCCAGACCCTCAGGTATAACCACTACACCACACTGCCTCTCTCCCAGACCCTCAGGTATAACCACTACACCACACTGCCTCTCTCCCAGACCCTCAGGTATAACCACTACACCACACTGCCTCTCTCCCAGACCCTCAGGTATAACCACTACACCACACTGCCTCTCTCCCAGACCCTCAGGTATAACCACTACACCACACTGCCTCTCTCCCAGACCCTCAGGTATAACCACTACACCACACTGCCTCTCTCCCAGACCCTCAGGTATAACCACTACACCACACTGCCTCTCTCCCAGACCCTCAGGTATAACCACTACACCACACTGCCTCTCTCCCAGACCCTCAGGTATAACCACTACACCACACTGCCTCTCTCCCAGACCCTCAGGTATAACCACTACACCACACTGCCTCTCTCCCAGACCCTCAGGTATAACCACTACACCACACTGCCTCTCTCCCAGACCCTCAGGTATAACCACTACACCACACTGCCTCTCTCCCAGACCCTCAGGTATAACCACTATACCTGATATAGTACTTTTTTTATTTTTTTTAATTACTTATTTTTGTCACTGCTTTTAAAGTAAAAATTAAAATGACATGACAGGCACTATATTAGAAATAAAGACTGACTGGAGCAGAATTTCAGAACAACATGAGCCTGATATAATGCTTTTAGAAGAAAAAAAAGAAGTTTGTATTTACAACCCTTCGCGCATGGAACCGTCTGATGATGTAGAGAAAAGGTATTGTTGCAGCTTTTACTTTATTTCTTGCATGTGTGTAGGATACTTTCACATTATCACCATCATGTGATCATTTCTAAACTAAATTAAAGCTTTAAGTCTTAAACAGTAATAAAAGTAATAGTTTAAAACGCTGCAGTGGAAAAGAGGGGTGTAGGTGTTTTCTGTATGTTTTTACAGTTTTCTCAGTAAAATAACTTTATAAGGGATTAATTATTTACCCAGCAGGGAACACAGTGTTCAGTTTGCACTGATGTCACTTTTATTACTAATCAGGTGCTTTGAATGCCAATTATAACCAGCAGTAACTTGCAAACATTTCTCAGCACATGAGTGAAGGCAGAAAGGCAGATACACAGAGAGAGAAATCTCCCAAGAGCTGGGGCAAAAGAAGGAGAGTCAGAAAGACAGACAGCTTGCCCATCTGAAGCTGATTGGAACAGAGGAAAGTCTGTTACCAGGCTATAGCCTTCACAGGCAGACTCACGCTCAAGAAGAGACCACGGATCTTAAACAGTAACACTAGACAGGTGAGTCACAAATACTTTGTTTTACTCTGAATGCAACCTGGTTATAAACTACAGGAGCCCCACTTTGCAACTTTTTCCTTTACATCAGCCCAACAATTGGTGATTTTTTCAAATGGATTTATTACATACTGTAACAGGGCGAGGTGCCCTGTACATTGTTTTGTTTATTTATTTTTAGAACGGGGTTTTCCCCCTCCGCCCCCGTGTTATTTTGTATATTATTATTATTATTATTATTATTATTATTATTATTATTATTATTAGTATTATTTATGACGGCGAAGTGCTGCGTATTTTGTTTATGTATTTAGGACGGCGTAGCCGATTTGTTTGTTTTGTTTTTTTAGCGTGGATGGGTAGCCCCATCCACAGCACTTTTTAATTAATAAACTTGTGCAGATTGTGGCCGAGGGGGAATAAGATAATTACTAGCCAGTTAAACCCGTTGTTCACGGTATATAAGCCTGCAGATCTCTGCGCTCGAGGGAGGAGGGAGGAGGGAGGGGAGAGGGGAGGGACGGAGGGAGGGAGGGAGGAGGGAGGGAGGAGGGAGGGAGGGAGGGAGGGAGGGAGGGAGGAGGGAGGAGGGAGGAGGGAGCAGGGAGGGGAGGGAGGAGGAGGAGGGAGCGAGCTGGTCCTAAAGTTCGCTGCACTAACACCAACCAGCCTCAACACAACACTGCTCCAACACACAGACAATTCGAGTTAACCAAATTATAACACAACACGAACAAAACTACCTCACCTATTGGGACACACACACACACAAACACAAAGCAAATTAGAGTACTATCGGGCCCTAAAAAGACACTACACCCTAGCTAAATACCTCAGCAGGGTGAAAGACAACAACCACAGGCAGATCCTAACCAAATTCAAGCTGGCCATAGAAACAGGCCGACACAGGCACACCTGGCTGCCCAAAGAGGATCGGCTGTGTCATCGCTGTCAACTCCAACAAGTAGAGACAGAGATGCACTTTCTACTGCAGTGTACAAAATACACAAAAATAAGGGAAACTTTCTTCCCACAAATAAAAAAATCTCTGCAAAACATTCTGAGACCTGTCAGACTCTCAGAAACTCCCAATCCTCCTCGGAGACGAGTCCAGCTGTGTCCAACTGGCAGCCCAGTACACAGCCGCCTGTCACAGCCTGAGGGACAAACAGTGAGCACTCTATATTAGTTCAAATCCTGTTATATTTCATTGTTGTTATTGTTAAATTATTAATAACGTGGTTATTATTTATATTTGTTTACCATTATTATTCTCATCAGTGTTATTGTCTATTTAATGTTCAGATGATGTACTGTGTATACATTGCTTTGGCAATACTGTAAATAATGGTCATGCCAATAAAGCACCTTTGAATTTGAATTTGAATTTGAGAGAGAGAGAGAGAGAGAGAGAGAGAGAGAGAGAGAGAGAGAGAGAGAGAGAGAGAGAGAGAGAGAGAGAGAACACTGAATAAACTACAATACAGTGACAGTGACAGTGACTGACCAGCCTGACCTGTATGGTTTATTTATCATTTTGTGTTCGAGATTTGTTTTGTTTACCTGTTTTATTTTGCTCTGTGAGCAGTGTTTTCTGTTCAAATATTTTATTTCTTTTTGTTATTTAAAATAAAATGGCAGCCAGCCGATTCTTTCTTTTGAACTGCAGTCCCTGGTGTCAGTACTTTTCCCTTCCTGCTTCTGCCTGACGTCACCGCCCAGTCACCCTGTCACACATACATAATCTTTTTTTTCTTTCTTTCATGATCAGTTCTAAATTGGATTCTTCTTTTGTTCTAGTTATGTGATCCATTCTGCTTGATAAATTATTGTATATAATATGCATTATTCTTGCAATTATTCAATGTAAATGTCATGTACATTTCTTATATTCTAATCCAATATACTGTAGAAAGCGCTTAATCTCCAACGTGTTTCTTTAATCTGCATGAAGAGTCAAATAAAGTGATTTTCTTTTTGAAGCTCTTGCATGTAATCTCTCCCCCTCTCTCTGTTTTCCTGTCTTCTTTTCCAGGTATCAGCTCTGAGATGTGGTGCCACTTTTTAATCTTCTTGGCTGCCGTGAGCACTGCAGGCGCCACCAGCCACCAGAAAAGGGAACCAGCGGGCCAAAGAGGCTCTATCTTTGCCGACCTGACCGCCGACGAGATGCATGCAGTGCGAGACTTCCTGATGTCTAAACCACAGCTGCGCCTCTCCTCCTCCCGCAAAGAGACCCTGAAGAAAAACAGTATCTTCCTGATTGAGCTGCATGTTCCCAAGAAAGGCGATGCTCTGAAAACCCTGGACAAGGGACGTGCCAAACCAAAGCGTGAGGCTAGGGTGGTGGTGACATTTGGTGACCAGCTGCGCCCCAACATCACTGAGTACATTGTGGGACCTTTGCCCAAACCCACCTATTACAAACGCAAAACCTTTAAAGGTAAGCCTCCCAAGTTTGAGTCAAGGCCCATCAGCCAAATGGAGTATCGTCACATCACCAATAAGCTGCAGGAGATCACAAAGAAAGTGTATAGGATTCTAGTAGAGACCACTGGCTTCTCTTTCCACAATTGCACTGATAGGTGCCTGACCTACTCTGATATCGCTCCCCGGGGCCTAGAGTCTGGAGAGAGGCGGACCTGGATCATGCTTCAGAAGTTTGTGGAGGGCTACTTCATTCATCCCATTGGCTTTGAGTTCCTTCTCAACCACAAGTCCCTGGACCCAGCTGAGTGGGAGGTGGAGAAGGTCTGGTATAATGACCAGTACTTTGACAACGTGGAGGAACTGGTTGAGAAGTACGAGAACGGGGAAGTCACCAAGATAAAGCTGCTTGACCATGATGATGACGATCTGTACTCCACATACATCCCCCGCGGAGAGAGCAGCACACGAGCCAACGTTCAGGGACCCAAGCTGGTGCAGCCCCAGGGACCACGGTACCGGGTGGAAAGAAACTTCGTGGAGTATGCCGGCTGGTCCTTTGCTTTCCGGGTGCGCTCCTCTGCCGGTCTGCAGCTGTTTGACCTCCGGTTCAATGGGGAGAGGGTGGCTTACGAGATCAGTCTCCAGGAGGCGGTGGCTTTCTATTCAGGGAGCACGCCGGCTGCCATGCAGACCAAGTACATTGACGCAGGTTGGGGTATGGGCACTGAAGACTTCGAGCTGGCCTCAGGCATCGACTGCCCCGAGATCGCCACGTTCTTGGACCTGTACCATTACTACGACACAGACAGGCCGGTGCTGTACAAGAACGCCCTCTGCATCTTCGAGATGACCACCGGTGTTCCCCTGAGAAGGCACTTCAACAGCAACTTCAAAGGTGGCTACAACTTCTATGGGGGTCTGGAGAACAATGTGCTGGTGATCCGGACCACATCCACCGTTTATAACTACGACTACATCTGGGATTTCCTGTTCTACCAGAATGGGGTGATGGAGGCCAAGGTCAGTGCCACGGGGTACATCCACGCTACCTTCTTCACCCCCGATGGGCTTAACCACGGGGCCAAGGTCTACAGCTATGTTCTGGGCAACCTGCATACTCACCTGGTCAACTACAAGGTGGACCTGGACATTGCAGGTAAGATCTGTCAAGGAGAGGTTCACTTTCTAAATGTAAAACATCTAATTTTATGCTAATTATCTCATTCATTTTTCATCTTAATACAATTTTAAATGTCTAGAGAATGGACAACTAAACATACTATTATTTTGTCTGCTACTGTGAAAAATAGGGTATTTTTTTTAAATCTTTTACACTCAGTTCTATTGATTTTGTTGATCAATTTCCAGGTAGAGATAACAGCTTCGAAACCATAGAGCTGAAATACGAGAACTTCACCAACCCCTGGAGCCCTCGTCACTCCATCGTTCAGTCTCGGCTCCATCGCACTCAGAGGAGAACCGAAAGGGAGGCCGCCTTCCCCTTCGGCAAGCACCTCCCTCGATACTTGCACTTCTACAACCCCACCAAGAAGAACAGGTGGGGCCATCACAAGGGATATCGGATCCAGTTCAACTCCCATGCTTACAGCGTCCTGCCGCAGGGCTGGAAAGAAGAGGTTGGCATTACCTGGTCAAGGTGAGGCTGAAATTCTGTAGTCTTTTACTTTCAGTACAAATCTGGTTGGTCCCATAGAAAAAACATTTGTGCTGTATGACCTTCTTGGACTGGAGTGCATCTCCAGGGCTAATGTTTTGCATCTCCAGGGCTAATGTTTTGTACCACTGCATTTGCTAAAGCTGCAATGTAGTCCAAGTGACATTAAATAATAGGCTACTAACCTACAGCTATGAACAAAAGTTTTGCATCACATTGAGACATAATTAAAAGAAATCCTATATGAACATAATTTAGATCTTTTATTTAACATCATGTAATCAAAGAAATTATAAAATTATAAGGCAAAAGTCTTCCGGAAGCCATAATAGTAGTACAGTATTACTGATTTGTATCAGTGTTAGATTTCAAAATGTTACATAGTGTCAATTTTTGTCAGTTTTTCGTGAAGTACTGTATATTGAAAACTACAAAGAGGTATGTAATTCAATATGTTAATGTAACAGCAGATTCCATTCGACTTTATGAAGCAAAATTAGTTAATTCTACAGGGTGATACAAAACGTATAGGTAAAAGCTGTGTACATTCACCCTGCAGCATTACCCTTATAAGAGTTTCCAACAGTAAAAACATAGCAAAGTGTAATGCAGCACACTGAAAGCATGGTAACGCATAGGTAAGTATTGTAAAGCACAGAGAAGTATGGTAAAGTATTAATAAAGATGGCAAACTAGGATAAACGATGGTAAATGTAATCATGGAAAAAGCATAGGAAAACTGCAAAAGTAGTGTGCAAAAGTACCATGGCAGAGGGTTGTGGGTTCAATCCCACGTGGAGGACACTGCTGCTGTTCCCTTGAGCAAGGTACTTTACCTAGATTGCTCCAGTAAAAACCCAACTGTATAAATGGGTAATTGTATGTAAAAATAATGTGATGTCTTGTAACAATTGTAAGTCGCCCTGGATAAGGGTGTCTGCTGAGAAATAAATTATATATATATAATGGTAACAATAATGCACATTTGATCTAGTTTCACCAGTTATTCTATAAATGCTGTCAGTTTCAATTTTAAACTGCTCCTATGATGTGTTTATTTATTACTGAAATTAACCTATACTTGCTTTTACGTTACTGTGATTTCACTGCATTTAGGGCTTCCTGTGTAGTATATGGCTTACAGTATATGACTTAAGAGTTCATTAACACAGTCTTTTACTGATTCAGCTCACGTCCTCAATCTCACTGTCTATCTCATCCTTTCTCTCCTCCCCTCTCCCTCTCTCTCACCCCCCTGTGCAGGTACCCCTTGGCAGTAACTTGTCAGAAGGACAGTGAAATGACGAGCAGCTCCATTTACACACAGAATGACCCGTGGGAGCCAGTAGTGTCCTTTGAAGATTACATTAGAGACAACGAAAATATCGACAAAACGGTAATCTTTGATTTTGTTAATATGGTCATTTTGAAATACAAATTGCACAAAAACAAGTTGGGTTTAAAATATAAATAAGTGATACCTTGTCTGATGGCTTAGTGATCAGAGGTTTGCACATATTAAAGCCTAGGGGCCAGAGAAGGGGGATGTAGAAGGCTGTTGATGGTAGTTACATAGCACTGGGGCTCTGCTCCCAAACTATCTTTAACAAGGACCATTTTGGGGTAACTGTATGGACATTTAATGTGTCATTGTTTACTGTCCTAAAGCTCTCTCTGAATACAGAGGCTGGGTGAACAGTTGGTTAAGTGGGTCCAGAAAAATGAATATGGAGATTTTCTATTCTCTAAAATGCCATAAATCTGCTTACCTTTTTTATACCTACTGGATATCCAGTGAGAAATGTTTGTCCCAATTCCCAACTCTTGCTCACAGGAGTTGGCAGCAGGATTTGGATTTCCAGATTACATCTAAATTATAAGAAGTCACCAGCAAGAGGTCGATGTTGTCCTTTTATAAAATACAATATTTTTTTTAAATGTTTGTGTGTGTCCAAACTGTCTTTAAACTTTGGATGAATTTTAGATAAGTAAAATAAGACAAATAATGCTGTCGTGAGAAGACATGACTGCTTTAATTTAGTAAGGTCAAAATTATGTTATAATCACCTTTCTGTACTTAGACCTGTTTCATAGTTTTCTTTACACTCTTAAGTTACATACAGGTCTGTATTGAATATGCCTTTAACCAAGCTATTTAACTTTATTTATTTAACTTTTAAAATTGTAACATATGACGCACCAGCCTTCCTAATCACCTCTGCTTGCTTGTCCATGTCTGCAGGATCTGGTTGCCTGGGTAACAGTGGGGTTCCTGCATATCCCCCACTCTGAGGACATTCCCAACACATCTACCCCGGGAAACTCAGTCGGATTCTTCCTCCGACCGTTTAACTTCTTCGACGAGGACCCCTCAGTCGTGTCCAGGGACACGGTCATCGTCCGGCCGCACAAGAACAGCTTCTCCAAGGTAGACACTGACCGGTGGACTCCCGAGCTGGCGGGATACTGCATGTCCAACAAGCCCTTCCATTACAACGGCACCTACTGGGAAGTTTAAGAACAAGATGACAGCTGATTGCGGTCACGTTCTTTCAGTGGGGGTACAAGGGAATGGGCACTGACGCAACAAAAAGACTCTAAAGAAACAAAGAAACACCCCTCTTTTTGATTGACTTTAAAATCTCCAGATCTCAGGAGCGTTCCCTCAGTATATATCTTTCTCCAAAAGCACAGCCG
Organism: Acipenser oxyrinchus oxyrinchus; assembly: GCA_030684275.1. Lineage (NCBI taxonomy): Eukaryota > Metazoa > Chordata > Actinopteri > Acipenseriformes > Acipenseridae > Acipenser > Acipenser oxyrinchus. The sequence goes on from CM060249.1 coordinate 83,348,482, forward strand.
GTTTATTTTGTTAACTTAATCGCCAACTCTTTCTAGTAACTCTCTTGTTTCATTTAGCTTTTAACTAAATGCTGACCTAAGGTTTAAACTACATTATTGACTTCTTACTAGCAATGTGATTGGTCCCACTTTTATTCTAAAGATCCTTCAATTACAATGCAGTAGATTTTAAAAAGAAAAATCAAACTGTTTCTTGAGTTTTTGCCAAAAAGCAGTCACAACTTTTTCTTCTATAGCGCTGTATGTTCAACAGAAGAAACTGATAATATAGCTTGTCCTGATGACAGATAAGAACAGGGTGGTATATGTGTGTGTTTCTAATCTTTAGTCCCATTGCCAATGTATACCTTTATACACCTGAGGGATTTAATGGTGCTTGTTTTTATGCTATCAGTACAGATAGCTGTTATATTGTGAGGGTCTCAACTCTATACCATGATTTACAGAGCACACAGGGAAGGCATGGATATCTCCCTATGTGGAACATTAATGTCTATTTCCATAAGTACTCGGGTTAAACTACTGTACTGTCCATTTTGTACTGGTCTTTGTTATTACAGCAACCTGAAAAATGCAGAAAATGAATTGATGTCTACTGTGCCTTATACATGATACCACTGAAATGTTACACAACCTTTAATAAACAACATGGTTTGGAATGATTCTTGAAAGTTTGTTTTGGGGGTGGGGGGGGGTTTGTTTTATACGCTTGAACAATTAAATCCTCTTTAAGGAACTGGGGTCTCAAATGTGGTCATGTCACAGGTTTGTGGGTTTTCAATTGAGTGTTTTCTTTGCTTACAGAAAAACAGGGGCCAACTGTATATAGTGAATGGATGTACATAGTGTGGGAAATGTATAGAATTCTTAGTTACAATCACTTTAAACCCCTTGCGACAGGGTGGCCTCTTTATTTATTTTTGGTACCAAAGTATTTTTGTTTACTTCAAGAACCTTTCCTACTTCCCTTCATGTATTAATGTGTGTATCAGTGGCGGCTCGTCATAAGAGGCTATGGTAGGGAAGGCCATCCAGGTCAAAAACGCATTATTTAGTACATGTTTCAAATATTTAGTATGTGTATTGATTTCAACCAATCAGAATACGTTAACTACGCGTTCTAAATTAATGTAAATTAATTATGCATTTTCTGCATAGTGGCTGGTCATTTTACAGTAGTACCTACGTAGGGGTTGGTCATTTTACAGGCATGCAGTGTAATTACAAGAGTAGCATCTTTTTAATTTCAGAAAATGAAATACGCTTTTAAAAAAATCAAGAATTTTTAGCCCGGAACACACTGTGACCGTTGCATCTCAATGGAGGAGGTCTAAAAAAATCTTTGTGAGCACACTGCCTGATTGCCTGATTTAAATTGCTGGAAGGGGCGCACAAGTTGTGAATTTTTCTTTAATGATGTTTGACCTGCCCTGGATGCATAAATTACAGCGGCAATGGGGCAAATCAATGACAATACACGAAAACATGTGCCTAAGGCACAATTTTGGTAAAAAGGCAATGTGATTGTGAAAACCACATATGACTGGAGACATCCGTAGTCTGGTGGTTAAAGAAAAGGGCTTGTAACTAGAAAATCCCTGGTTCAAATCCCACCTCAGCCACTGACTCATTGTGTGACCCTGAGCAAGTCACTTAACCTCCTTGTGCTCTGTCTTTTGGGTGAGACGTTGTTGTAATATATATTTAGCCTCCCCACTTATTAAAGTCAGGAGCTGCAAATGGTGTGCATGTGATATGCATGAGGAATTCATTATATAGTGATGAAGTGTGGGGCACTGTGGTCAAGGGCAGGTATTTTGGGCCACGGATTATGCGCAGTCTATACACATTTTAAGGAGATGTAGTCCTGCCAGTCTGGCGCAGCAGGACTTCAATTCTCAGGAGGCCAGGGGACCAATGGGCAGCCATTTTAGATGGCATAATTGTAAAGTAGGTGAGTGTGTAATTGATTCAACAGCTACCTTCAAGTAAACAATTGGGAGCATTTTAAAAAGGACAGGGTCAACCTGTTGGTTGGGAGAGAGTTGAAGAGTGAATCTTTGTGCAAGGTAGGACTTAACACTCCTAGTGTTTTGGAGCCGGTAAGCAGCTTAGCTGCCCGGACTGTTAGTTAGGGATACTTATCAGTATAGTCAGTAGTCCATTAAGGAGTTAGGGTTAGGGTTAGGGTTAGGAAATAGGGTGAAACTGACTGATATTCGTAGAATCTTTTTCATTGGGTATATGCTACTTTCATCAAGAGTGGGAGGGGGGGAGAGGAAGAGGGATGAGGTTAGAGGGGTTAGGGAAACAGCGGTGGAGAGAGGACAGGAGTGAGAGGACAGAATAACAGGGATGTGAGAGACAGTCATAGCAGGACAGGTGAGACAGATAGGTACAGTAGTAGTGGGAGCAGGAACGGTGGAAAGAGGGTACAGACCTGTCTATTAGTTGACGGCTTCCAGAGTGCTGCTAGGTTTGTATTTTTTCCAACAGCCTCTCCTTGCAGGTCTCTCCTCGCTGGACACAGCTAGACTCCCAGCTCTTTGGTAGAGAGGCTGTTCGGGTTGGCTACCACTTCGTGCTGGCACACAAATAGGCTAGCTGTCTATTATACTAAACTGCACTAAAGACAATACTTAAGCAATACAATAGTTTCAATGCACTTCAATGGGATCATACAATTACAAAATGCTGTGCGGAAACCAATCAAATTGAAAATCAAGCTTTATTCAATTTAACCGCACTCACCTGGTACTAATCACAAACAGTAGATCACCTAATTAAAACAACACCACCTTTGTTAAATACAGCTGATGTTAAGAGTTGGAATGAGGCCTCTAGTAGCCGCGGAGAGATTTGGAAAAGGTCCTCGCTCTACATGTCCTCGCTCTGACTGCCACAGCTGCACTGTTTGCCAATTTATACTGTCCTGCAGGTCTAGAGCTGGTCTAGTAAATTCACTTCAATCAACCACAGCTCTGGGCACTAATACATTTTTTCAACCAGCTAATGTAGGTACATCAGCTACAAGCATTCAGTTGTACTTACCAAAATCACTCTTCCTTCTGACTGCAAACAGCAAAACACATTCCAAGCATGTCAGTCGCTAGAACAAAGGTAAAATAGTGGATAAGTGGTTCTACATTAACAGTGAGGCAAAACCAACAGTGTCTGAGAAGCCTGTGAAAAGTCTCGGGAGATGGTATGATGGGGACCTAAAGTACACAGTCCATGTGGGAGAAGTGAGACAACAAGCAGTGCAAGGGTTGAAGAGCATAGACAGCAGCGCTTTACTGGGCAAACTTAAACTCTGGTGCTTTCAATTTGGTCTACTGCCAAGACTTCTGTGGTGACATTGGTAGAGTAACACAACGAAGTTGTGAGGGAGGCAGCACCTGTGTTGAAAACTGGAAGAAAGTGGGTGGCAAAGGAAGCTGTGGAAGATGCAAAGGCTGCCCTTTATATCAGTGATATCATGGGGCAAGTACAGCATGGAAAAGGAGGCCTTGGTCTCAGTTCAGCTCCTCCTACATGGCACAAAGCAGCCCCAGCTCAATGGAGGAAGCTGGTAGTCAACGAGGTGCAAAAGTTATCGTGAGTGTTTTGTCTTGTCTAAAATCTACTTGTTTGTTGTTATTAGACGGCTAACAGGATCCGGAGCTGTCGCTACAGGCCAGCACAAAACCCAGACAACACTGCACATGTTCAAGATAAATTGTATTTTCACCACGAGCACTACAGCACTCACTTTGGACTTGTGACTGTGTTTGTGTTAAGTGTGTGTGTGTGTGTGTTTAACTGAGTAATACACATTATTGTGTATTGCCAGTTCTCATTATTCTTTACTATTGTCATCAGACTTTGGATTATAAATAAACCATCATTTCACCAGTCCTTTGTTGTTTGTCATTGTCTCGAGCACTGCATCACCTCTACACCTGCGCACTGCAAACCACTTTGCCACAATGGCACACGAACAGCAACATTCCTCCGTCCAGGGGAGCAACCTCCAAGAAAAGGTATTAAAACCAAAACTCATCTAGGACAACTGGAAGCTGCTAGAGACTGGAAAATGCTGATAGATGTTGGACAACGGCTTATTTTCCCACCTGAGATTGTCACCGCTAACCTTCGACCTGATATTGTCTTGTGGTCTGGATCAGCACGCCTTGTTCACCTGGTAGAGTTAACACTAGAACCGCCGGGTTTATGCTACTACCTAGAACCGCCAGCAGTAGTCATTTTGACAGGTACATTTTAAACAGCTTCAGTATGAAAATGAAACACAAACTATCAGAAACAACTCAAAAGTTTTATTTATGAACATCATATCTAACATTTGCATAGCAGAAACACTGTATTTAAATTAAAAAATAAACATAAAAGGCTTTATTTTCAAAATTAGCGCATATAATGCATGATGTAAAAAAATGAAAAACTATAATAAAATAAACATTTCAAAAGAAGATATTGTGTAAACAGGTGTAAACTGCTATATGTACACGTAAACTGCTATATATACACATTGTAAAAACTAAGTAATTATTTACAAAAATAATATAAAAGGTTTTTTTCACATTAGCCTACTGCATAGCACGACTTCAATAACTATAATAAAATAAACATGTCAAAATAAAATATTGTGTAACCAGCTGTAAACTGATTATATGTAGGCCTACATACACAATTGTAAAATCAAAATAATTATTTATAAAAAATAACATAAAAAAGAAAATAACTCAGTTCCCATTGTGTAACAGGAATGTGCATTCAGGGAAACATACTTCAAAGTAGCCCCCATAGTAACACAATCCACACAGTTGTAACGCTTATCAACTTGTCGTGTGCATTTACAACATACTGCTCTTTCACACTGGGCACAGATATCAGAAGTTTTATTTTATTGCATTTAGTTACCTGGCATTATTTTCTGTTGCGTGTGTCACTTGATGGCTGCGCACTGTATTCAGGTTGAGCTGCGTTTCCCTGCCGCTTTGCAGTTTTCTGATTGAAATGTTTCTACCAAAGCTCTGTGGCTAGCATCATAAGAGATCTCTCCTACTGATATTTTCCCCTGTGCATTCCTTGTACAAAACTAAGGAACTGATGGCTGCCATGTCCAGTACATTGTAAAATACAGCACCTGGACACCGGTGATTGCTTTCACTGAGTACTAAGTTTTGCACAGATGGTGGAAACTCTCTTCTTGCTTTGTTTATTGTTCCAACCAGGCTGTTTTTTCTTCAACTGTTTTGCTAATTACAGTGAAATAAAAAAAAATTGTCATTGGTAACATTCATCCCTTTTCCTAAGCAAAGTTACATCAGCCTAAGTACCATTGTCACCCAGTCTCTGACTAGCTGGGTGAGTTTCATCTTTGCACAGGTAGGGGTAGGGTCCGCTGCCAGCCAAAACTTGATCCCAGATTTGACAGGTTTGTTTGACATGTATTGTGATCAGCGACACTGTGCTTTTGTTGGAAACAGCTGCTTGTCCATGTAATGTTTTATGTTTAGCTTGAAGCAGGCAATGCTGTTTTCAATGAAGTCGTTCCAAATTTCTGATGCCAAGGCAAATATATCTCAAATCAAAAACGCAAAAATATCAAGATTTCTCAAAAAATTCTTGTAATAGTAATATTATAAGACAGCAGACCATATATGCTCACGTAGACAGCCAGACGGCAGTTCTCCAAGGAATTGATAGGATTACAATAGATATTTGGATAACACATATCTAGACATCAAGAGCAATATTCTATTCAAATACATACTGCTGTAAACTCAGTGGAGGTACAGATAACAACTGGCTTGTATACATATAAAAAATAGTGTATTGTAGGTTATATTATTAATAAAAGCATGTATTGTAACAAGCCGTCAAAATGAATACTTTTGGCAGTTCTAGGTAGAAGTGCTTTTAACTTTTTTATTTTTGACTTTCAAATGCCGTCAGGGTATTTAAAGCATGTATTTAGGAAAAGTCAAGAACAGACAACTGCAGATCTTTAACACACACAGATGGAAGGTGCCCACTTGAAGACCCCAGAGGAGTACCCTACTCAGCTCAGTCCAGACGGTTGTCATGCTGATGTGCAAGGGAGGCCGCACAGTGGTTGATCCCTGGAGCCAGCATTGCAGCCGTTGTGTGTGCTGATGCGTCAGGGAGGCAAAATAGGCTGATCCCTGGAGCCAGCATTACACTCCAGCCATCAAGACCAGGCAGAAGGATATCTACATCATCAGATGGAAGAAAACACAGATGGTTCACATTAGTTTACAGTAAAAGAAGCTATGTCTTAGTTGGTGCTTATCTTGGCGAGAGCTGAGTCCAATATCAGCATGAATTCTTAACACCTACTCTCATGTAATGGAAATCATGATTAAGTAACCAAAGCTGTAAAAGCCAGTCAATCTTTAACTCAAATTTAACCTGTTTTTTGTCTGCTCACAATAGCCCTTTGTGCAGTTTATAGGGGTATTACCAAAGGACCACCTAATTTAGATCAAAGCCAGAGAAAGACAAATCATGACTTGTTTGGATAAATCCGTGCCGCAAACAATAATACAAATAATAATACATATAGGGGTGGGACACTCCGCCATACATGCCCCCCCTTGTGCGCAGCACACATGGCCTTTTCGGCCACCTCCCCCCTTAGTCCCCAGTCCCGGCTAGCAGTCCTGGCCCAGGAACAGGGGCAGCAACGGGCCAAAGATGGCGGCCACGGTGGGATATCCTCTTCCCATCCAAACAGCCGCAGCGTTCCAGTCGACCGCGCACAGGCCGGCTCCTCCTGCCAAGGAAATTTTGGGGGTGGTCAGACCTCCCCCCCCTTCTTCATGGCTGGCAGCTCCCCTCCGTGGGCCTCCGGCCACCCATTCTCCTGCAGCGAAATTGCTGCGGGGGGAGCTTGTCTCCTGACCTCCCCCTTCTTCATGGCCAGCAGCTCCCCTCCATGGGGCTCCGTCCACCCGTTCTCCTGCAGCGAAATTGCTGCCAGGGGAGCTGGTCTCCTGACCTCTCCCCCCCTTTCTTCGTGGCCGGCAGCTCCCCTTCATGGGGCTCCAGCCACAGTATTTCCTGCCGCATGGCAGGACTGGTAGTGATCCCAGGCAAAACAGGACCCTCGGGAGGCATGTTTTGTATCTCCATTCTGTGCAATGTGATTCTGATAGTACCCTTATAAAAGCTTATTGTAGTTAAAGCATAGTTAAAGCATAAGATCATAAGAATATAAGAAAGTTTACAAACGAGAGGAGGCCATTCGGTCCATCTTGCTCGTTTGGTTGTTAGTAGCTTATTGATCTCAGAATCTCATCAAGCAGCTTCTTGAAGAATCCCAGGGTGTCAGCTTCAACAACATTACTGGAGAGATGGTTCCAGACCCTCACAATTTTCTGTGTAAATGCCCTTTTATCTAATCTCCATTTGTGACCCCTGGTCCTTGTTTCTTTTTTCAGGTCAAAAAAGTCCCCTGGGTCGACATTGTCAATACCTTTTAGAATTTTGAATGCTTGAATCAGATCACCGCGTAGTCTTCTTTGTTCAAGACTGAATAGATTCAATTCTTTTAGCCTGACTGCATACGACATGCCTTTTAAACCTGGGATAATTCTGGTCGCTCTTCTTTGCACTCTTTCTAGAGCAGCAATATCCTTTTTGTAACAAGGTGACCAGAACTGAACACAATATTCTAGATGTGCATGCATTTCCTTGAATCCCTACTGCGTTCAGTTTTAGGATTAATCTTTTATGCGGGACTTTGCAAAAGCTTTCTGGAAATCTAAATATCTCTGAGATACAAATGCACCAGCATTACATCATTTTTTTAATGTATTCACATTTTGTTGATCATTAATGAACATTTCTGTACTGTGGGTGTTGTCGAGTGAATGAAAACAAGACATTTTGTGTTTGAATTGAAAGTGATGGTCTCGAGGAGTCGAATGGGTCAAAGTTCAAGTATATTTTCCTCTATAGGAATTATCACTTTTTGACGTCACTACTGAGGTGTTTTTTCGAATGGCTCAGGATGCAAATATAGCCTTCATCCATGTATATATATATATATATGTGCCCCCTTTTTTTTGAGACAACAATTTTGCGATAATTTTAGTGTAGCTCATTAAAAACATTATGGTACGCTCATCACATAGAGCAGCACCACTCGGTGCAAAAAGGATTTCTTCCATTTTTGGAGCTTGTAGAAACATTTCTGGAAACATATTTACTTGTATATTCAGGGCTTTAGACTGGAGAACAGAAATCCACACAAATCCAGACAGCTGTTTCTTTACTTGTTTCACTTTGAATGGTAAATTAGCACAATCCCCACCTGCAGAGAGCTTAGTCTGAATAATCGGTTCGTATAGCACTACTGTGTTGTAAAGTGATCTCTATTTTCTTTAGCTCCCCCACCCTCCTATGGCCTGTAAGTCGATGTGTGTGTCAGGCATGTAAGTAAGACTCCCATTGCATAGTAATTTGATCCATTTCTGGTTTAACGATGATTTTAATAAGACACATCTCAGTTTGTTACCCATAGAGTGTGGCTGATCAAGCTTGTAGTAAAAACTGCAATAGGAGTCTTATTTCCATAACTGTTTGTGTTTGAACGTTGTCAAGAGTTGTGCAGTGCAGTGATCTCTGTGGTTCTTTTTCTGGCCTCAGGTTTGTCTGGAGAGCTCCAGAGCGGTTCTTTTGTATTCTGTGTTTGAGGCAGCACTGCGCAGGAATAACGCTCTGACTGTGTGGTACAGTGGTAAACTTCTCAGGTTTTACACAGTTGAAAAATAATTAGCAAAGGAGTCATTAATGTTCTGGCGTTAACATCTTCAGACACAGTTTTTATTTAACAAAAGGAAGAAAAAAGAAAACTAAATCGATCTCTGTTTTGGAGTACTAACTACACCATAACATTTCCTAGCAACTCAAGGCAGGTTATAATCTTGTTACCTGAATAAGAATATACAGGGTGATTTATAAAGTGCACTATGCGTTGATGTGGTAAACTTACTTTCTAATAGCCCTGTATATAGACACACACACACACACACACACATGCACACGCACACACACACGCAAACGCACAGCACCCACACACACACGTACACGCACACAGTCCAAGTGTCACAAACACAGTTCAAAGTTAATTTGCCATAAGTATCTTTACGTTGTCCTTTCAAAGGTTTTAGCCTCCACACTCCTACCCAAAATAATGGGTTAGCTGAGTTTAATAACTTAGCTCCACCTGTTACTAATTGTTTGGGAACTGGCAGCCATTTTGGCTCTAAAACAACCCCCAGTGTATGGTCTGATCCAAGATGGCTGCTGGTTATGGAAGCCTCCCAGGGAAATAAAATACAAGCTTTCAATTCAGGGATGTAAACCTTATCATATCCTGGTTCTTGATGGGTTCAGTTCAGCTCACTTTGAACCATCCCTAACCGTGCTGCTGTGTTTCCACCAGGAGGACGAGCCCTCTCCAGACCTGGACCTGATAGCTGATGTGATTGAGCATGTGGACAGCTAAACTTTACCAACAAGAGCGGTCTTGGCTTTAAATATACATTATAAGTCACGTGGCAAATGGAACCTATTAGTAGCAGCTATAATTTGTCCGAGGGTGTTGATCTGGCACTTGGGATGTCGATGACAAAGCAGTCTAAACATTTAGACCACGACAGGTTCTATATAAACAAATAAAGTTAATATGAGGGTTTTCGTCTGTTTTCTGTTTAGATCTAATGACTTGTATCTAATCATAACCAGGGTCATGGTTTGATTTCTTAGCGATACTGTTTGGTTTAGGGGATTTTTCAGTATAGGAGGTTGTGTCAGCATGATAAGTTCTGGTAGCAGGACCACCCTGCAGCACTGGGCTACTTATAGGCAACTTAGCTGTGATTTATTTTGTAGTTTCTGTATCTCTTTGTTTATTCTGGAGTACTTTTGCTGTACTGTTGTTGTTAGTCACATGGTTTTGGTTCTGCTCGACTCTGCACTAGGGTGGATATCTGCACCTACAACTGCAATACAGTAAATGTTGTAAATACATCTCAGACACCTATGTGACATTGTAAAAGCAGTTCCAGTGTCAAGATGCAGTCTCTAGCATGGTTTATATGTCTCTTATATACTAGGGCAGTGCTGCAGTCTCTATCGGGGTGTGTCTGTGTCACTTATATTGTAATATCGTTCTCTCTCCATCCAGGCAAAGGCCAGGCTGAGTGGAGAGAGCTGGAGTGACCACCTGGTGTTCGTGCGTGCAGTGGATGGCTGGAGGAGAGTGCTTCAGGAGAGGAACGCTGCGTCGCGTCAGAGATACCTGGAGGAGAACAGCTGTACGGGATCAGCCTGCGTTTTATACACGGTCAGAGAGGGGTTATTGTTATACTGTTAGCAGTAGGCACTGTATGCCATTAAAAGTTTTGCACTTTTACCCTGCCTTTTCCATGGTTATACTATGCATTTACCACAGTTAACCCGGGTTTGCAATGTTTATTAATATGCTTCACCCTGCCTTACTATTCTTTAGAATGCTTTACCATGCTTTCACCATACTTTAATACACTTTGCTGTGCTTTTATCATGAGGAACTTTTACACGTCTCTTGTAATATAATGTCTCTCAGCTGTTATTAATGTTATTGTGGCTAACAAGAAAATGCCATAAATCTTAGTTGTCAGCTTCACAAAATGATTCTTGCGGTACCTTTTTCTTTTTAATGGATCTAGTGTGTAAAATGTATACTCGTCCTGGTTCATTTACTGAACAAGGTTTTTAAGACCATGTGTGTGTGTTACACTTTGAGTTGAATTGCTGTTGCTGATTGCTTTTGTGTTGCTCCTAATGCTGTAAACTATGAGCTCATAGAGGATTGTGGCTTGCAGTGTGCAGCTGCAGGAGTGATGAGGTGATCAATGAAAGGCAGACAACAGGAATCCAAAGTGCAAGGAGATTTAATCCCAGACAATACACAGTAATGTGTATTGCACTGTTCTAAATAAAGGGTTTGCAGTCCCACACAGTATACAGACACAGTCACCAGTCCTGGGTGTGTGCTGCAGTGCATTACAATATACATTGTGACACAGGTGTAGTGATGTCCGGGTTCCTGTCGGCCTCTGGCGACAGCTCCGGATCGTCTATTAATAATAACAAGCAACAATTAGAGACGAGACAAAACTAAACAAAACACTCACGTACGATAGATCAACACAGGTCCTTCCAGGTTGTTTCCTTAACCATAAACGAAGGAACCAATCACATTGCCCCGCCCCCTATTTGTACCGTAAATACACACAAGTAAGAGAAACATTCCTCCGAAAATGGTGTTGTTAGAGTAAAGATTTCAAGCAACTCAAAGATGAAAAGAGATTGCAGATGATGTTGGGAGAGACAGATAAATCAGCAGAACCTGCTGCTGAATATGTTGCTCTACCCTGTCACAGCCTGAGACCCGAATAAAAAATGTTGCACTTTCTGTATGTACTGTATTTGTTGCTGTTATATATAATAATGTATAATAACATGCATGGTAGAATTATCTTGTGTATATCAACTCCCAAAGACGTGGAACTGTTTCCATTATGTTATGTTAAGAATTTGATCGTATTTGGGAATTGCTTCGAACCTCCTGCCAATGCTTCTCCTTCAGTCCACATTTAAATTAACTTTAACAAAATTAACTTTGTGGGGTAATGGAGAACCAATATTCTGTGTATTTCATGTACCAATATGTTAATATTTGTTGTACATGTTTAAGTAGAATAAATAAATAATTATTATAATGACAGCAATAGTCTACCATTTGACCCAAAAGGTTGCTAAAAGAATCAGGGATGGTAATAAGACTCATGTTGCATAGCAGTTTTGCCCATTCTAGGTTCTACTACAAGCTTGATTAGCCACAGTGCATAAGTTCTCATCCCTGAGAATACTTGTATATCTCTTTGCCTGTCTGCACTTCATCTTTCCCTGTGTTGTTTTTCTTTCCCCCTCCCAGGGCGGAGGAGGAGTTTCCCAGCTGCTGGTTGACGTTCTTCACAGCCACCAGGTCCAACGGGAACGTGTTTGACAGGGACACCTCCATGGTCCATCCCCTGTCTCTTCTGCTGCTTCCTCACTGCAATGTCAGGGAGCAAGGTAGCCCTCCCAGCCCTGCTTTCTGCAGTGTTCGCAGTATAATAGGGGTTAATTTGTAAAAAAAAACAAGCTACCAGATCTTATCACGGAAGAGGGATGGCGTTGTTTCCAGACCTAATGTCCTGACCTTGATTTACAGTAAATAAATCTGGGATCCACTGCAATCCAGCACAAATTACCCTCTCAGTATAACACTTAAGCAACAGGGTGTGCAAGATTGTCTAATAATCGGGGCCTCACAGGCACTCTTGCTGAGGTCAAACACATCAAGACTTGATTAACTTTTTCATTTTATAAGATTCAGCTTTTTTTCTGTCAGTATTTAACTCCTAGGTAATTATGAAAGAAAATGTGTGTGGATGAAGTTTGTCAAGTTAGATCTTAAAGGATCCCAATGATTCAGCATCAACAAAATGGCTAAATAACCCATTCCATACCCACACTAGACTTTATATCCAGTCTTTGAATGTGGTTTGACACTTTACATGCAATAGGGGTGTAACAATTAATTGTGTATCAATGAGTTGTGATACTTACTTTACATGAGATATCATATTGTAATAGACGTATGTATTATGATACAAGAACAAAACCTCATCATAGCTCATTGTAGATCAACAAGTGGTTCTTGAATGAAGAACTGAAGTGTCTTATAGTGAGTATGCATACAGACACTCCTTTTAATCCTTTATTACAGCTTTGTATTTTAATAAATGGTCCATCATGAAATGATCTTATTATGCATCCTACACGTAGCCAATCAGGACCATCACATGTATTGTGGTACATACCATATCCCACTGACTTCAGCATCAGCAACATGACTAGATAACCCACTACATACTCTCGCCACTCTCTGTCACTCCCCTTTGACTCCTGTTCTATGGGTGGCAATAGTAGTCCCAGTTTTCAGTTCCAGGCTGTGTTTAGGGTTATGTTGCTTGATGTGCAGAGTGATTAGTACTCACCAAGGCAGGGACTGTCGACTGTACTTTGTTGGAACATAATCTGGCATTGTTCAGGTAACCCATGGACTGGCGTTGCATATTCCTGCGTAACTTGTATTCTCATCAGCTGCTTACTGACTGCCAGAGAGCATGCTGGGAGTTGAGGTCTCTGG